>JAYESD010000001.1:235831066-236436119 GCA_036927565.1 Tuctoria greenei | reverse complement strand
ATATCGATTTTTAATATGCTTCGTCCGTCGACTGTCCGAGTTTTGTGACATGTAGACCGTTGAAATATTGTCACAATAAGCAATGGATGTCTTGGGCTATGAGAAGTGTAATTCGTGCAGCAACTGTTTGAATCCAGAGGCACTCCAAAAACTGCATTTGCTAGGCCCTCTGTATTTGGCTTCACACTCGATCGAGAGACCGTTGGTTAACGTTTACTGGACCCAAGAAATAAGTGATGAGGGAAGAAAGACGCAATAACCAGAGGTTGAGCGCCTAGTGTCGCGGCATCCCGCCCAATAAGCATCAGTATAAGCTCGAACTGTAGAATCTTTGGTCGCAAGAATATGAAGATCGAGTTTTAGCAGTGCCTTGGACGTACCGTAGAAATTCTCTTGATCAGTGAGAGATGACGATCATGAGGATCATGCATGTGTAAGCAAGCTTGTTGGACACCATATTGCAATATCGGGTCTCGTAGCAAGCTTGTTGGACACCATATGCAATATCGGGTCTCGTGATAGTGAGATACTGTAAAGCTCCCGCAACCTGACGATATTCAGAGGCATTGGAGCCGTGAACCACTGGTAGCTGAAAGTTTGCCATGTTTGTCAACCGGAGTATTAACGGGCTTGCAGTCACTCATGCCGGCCCGTCGAAGAAGGTCCTAAGCATACCGTTGTTGGCTCAGAAAAAAGCCAGAAGATGTACGGTGTATGTCAATGCCCAGAAAGTATTTCAATGCACCCAAGTCTTCTATGGGAAACTCAGATTGCAATGCTCTTATTGTTGATTGAAGATGGATGTTGGACGAAGATGTTAAAATCATATCATCAACATATAAAAGTAAATATGCAATTGTTGTACCTTGACAGTACAAAAAAGAAAGGAGTCAGACTTGGTGGGGGCAAAAACCAATGTTTTTGTGCAACCGAAGAAAATTTGTGAAACCAGGTCCAGGGCGCCTGTTTTAGCCCATATAGAGATTTGGACAGTAAACAGACGTCATGCGGTCTATTTTGATCCACAAAACCGGTAGGCTGAGTACAGTATATAGTTTCTTCAAGTTTGCCATGAAGAAAAGCATTGGAAACATCAAGTTGTCTGACCTTCTAATTCTTGGATGTTGCAATGGTTAGAACAGTTCTGACTGTAGCGGGTTTAATAAATGGAGAAAAAGTTTCACTGAAGTCGATGCCAGCCTTCTGATTGAAGCCAGACTACCCAGCGGGTCTTGTGTTTGTCAAAAGAGCCATCAGGCCAAAACTTCTGCTTAAAAACCCACTTGCTAAAGATTATATTAGCATTCGGTGGAGGAGGCACTAATATCCAGGTTTCATTATCCTTCAAGGCCTAAAATTCAACCTGCATGGCTCAAAACCAATTAGTATCCTTTAGGGCAGAGCACACACTTTTTGGAACTGGAGATATGGACGTAGGATCCGTGGAGGAGGCCAACATGGCATACTTACGATTTGTCTGTAAAATCTCGTGCTTAGACCGAGTAAGCATTGGATGAGGATGATGAGTATGGCACGGTTGGGATACAGGCGACATGTCAAAAACAGGTTGGCTGGGAAGAGAGTTTGTTGTGACATGGGAATCTGCATTGGAGTCCAGCGTGATAATGGATGGAGGATCCGATGTTGGTGGTTGTGACAGGCTGGGCGAGGAATCCAAGGTTGATGATGTTGGAGGAAGCGCCAGTTTGATGAGATGCAGAACATGTCGAGTCAGGTGGAGATAGGTGCGCGGCCGATAGTTGGGGATGGACAGATCGTGGTGCAGCTTTTGAGCGCAAAGCGACACGTGGCTGCTCGTCGTTGGATGCATGGGAAGAGCTGACTAAGGGTTCATGTGTGATTGTGGTGGAAGGGTTTTGCACAGAAGCAAAAAGAAAACTTTGCCCATAAAAAAAGGGGCCGAGAAGTAACAACTTTACGGGAGGACAAGTCAAAACATCGGTACGCTTTGTGATCATCAGGGTAACCAAGAAAGACAGATGGCGTGGATCGAGGACTTAATTTATTTTTTGCCGTTGCGGATAGATTGGGGAAACAAAGGCATCCGGACATGCGGAGGTGTTCGTATGATGGTGGCATGCTGAAAATTATTTCATAGGGAGTGAGGGGGCGAGTAGATCGGCAAGGAATGTGATTGAGCAAGTAAGTCGTTGTGTTGAGTGCTTCGGCCCAAAAGGCGGGTGGAGCATGCGAGTGCAAGAGCATTGTGCGCAAAGAATTGTTGATAGTGCGAATGGTTCTCTTAGCTTTTCCTTTTTGTGGCGATGTATGGGGGCAGGAGAGACGAAAGTGAATGCTATCCAAGTGGAAAAAGAGACGAAGAGCATGGTTATCGAATTCTCGACCATTGTCGGATTGAAGCACAACAATGGGCATGCAAAATTGTGTGTCAACATAGGCATGAAATGACAGCAATGTAGGCAAAACATCGCTTTTGCAGCGGAGTGGAAATGTCCAAATATAGTGAGAGAAATCATCGTGAAGAACTAAATAAAACTGGAATAAGTGCGGGTACTGGATGTTCCAAATGGAAGGCGAGTATGTTTGCCTTCTTGACAAGCCTGGCACACATGAACGGCTGTCTTATTACATTGAAAAGGAAAATTATGAATAACTTGCCAAAGAGCATCTTGACCAGGGTGGCCGAGCCTTTGATGCTAAAGTTGCAGGGAAGGTGTGGAAGCGTGTAATGTTGTACCGGACTTGATCTGTAGAGGATATAGGTCTCCTTGGCTATAACATCCGAGAATCTCCATTCGAGTTCACAGATCCTTGATTGAGAAACCAAAGGTATAAATTCAATAGAAACAGAGTTGTCACGAGTTAGTTGGCGAATATAAATTAAATTATGGACTAGAGATGGAGATAGCAATATATTCTTAAGAGATAAATGACGTGCAATAGCGGGAATAAATGAGGATGAAGTATGTGTAATTGGTAGCCTAGCCCCATTACCGATGGTAATAGAAGCATTGTGAGGAAAAGGATGTGGGGAAGGTAGAGAAGTGCCAGTACCAGCAAGATGTGAAGATGCGCCGGAGTCCACAAACCATTCAGAGGTGTTGGCAGGTGCTGTGGACGCATTTTGAAGAGCGGTCATCAGTGCAGTGGTGTCCCACATGTCGATGATGTTGCTGAGGTCGAAGGTCGTGCAGAGGCACTGGAGGAATATTGATCGTTGTTTCCAGCATATAGTGCTTGATGCGGGTTGAAGCCTGGACGAGGGCCAAGAACCCCAGCAGATGGTGGGCGAAAAGGCATGGCCCAAGCTTGTACCATGTCAGTCCATGGGTTCACAGCAGGGCGCCACGGTATATTGGACTGTTGTTGTTGAGGTTGGGGTGCATTCATGTTGCGGCCACGACCGCGTCCATGACCGCATCCCCGGCCGCGAGAATGACCACCGCGAGAGGCATTGCTGCTAGAGCTTGGCGCAGACGTGTTGTACGAAGACTTGTCAGTGTTGGCCACAAGTGCTTGAGCAGCAACTGATTGAGTGCATTGATTATCGAATAATTCCTCCATGAAGAGATGTGAACAAGCACTCTTGAATGTATGAGTAGGTTGATGAGAAGTGATGGTCGATATGGTATGCCGGTACTTGGAATTCAGCCCACACAGTAAATTCAACACTTGACTGGATTCTGACACAGGCTGCCCAACATCGCGTAAACAATCAACAAGATTTTTTAGCTTGGCACAATACTCACTAATTGTCATATCACCCTGCTGGATATTGCGATATTCAACTTCATAGAAGACTGCACATTGCAGTTTATTGTCATGAAAAAGCTGATGGAGATCAGACCAGAGAGTAGCAGCGTCGATCTTGTCCTTGCGAACAATCCATAGAACCTTAGCAGAAGATGTCGTGTAGATCCAATTGACTATACAACTATCGACCCGGTACCAGTCATGGTCATGATTAGTGATTGGCGTCACACTAGCAACATGACGATCCAGACCGAATTTGCCAAGAGTAGTGTCGAAGAAGATCCGACAGTCAGAGTAATTGGGAGACAAGAGATCCAAAGTGACAAGAACATGAGACCTGATGTTCACTGTCCGAACAATTCAGTGATAGATTAATGGAGAGAGGCCCGGCCATCAGAATCATCACCGACCGTAGAGGAGGAAGGCGATTTGTTGGATGGGGAAAACAAGGGGTTGAACTCCATCCGTGGAGGGAGGCGTGAATTACTGGATCCCTGATACCATGTAGAAGAATAGATAAGGGAAAAGTCGCCAAACTTGTAACATGCAAACCTGGTGCGTATATCTAGGGGATCAGGTACATATTGTGATCATGTGATGCGGGCGACGAAGCACGTTCCATGCGGAGTGGATCAGAGGCAGTTGATGATATTGTAGCGCAGTAGTGATCGTGGGCGATCCTGGAAACCAGCAACAGGTAGGGAAGATTGTTAACAATATCGTACAAGCTAGGGTTCAAGAGCCCTCATAGCTAATAATCATACTACCCTTGACGCACACAACACATACTATAACAAATAGTAATAAATTAAAAAAAGGTGTTCATAAGCTCAGATACCATGTGTGCAATGTGTATGCCAGAACACATCTCTTTATATTCTAGATGGAAACTTTAGTAATGTGCTTACTCTTCCAAAATGAAAATAGTTATGCTAACTTGACAGTCCAATTATGATTTTTTATTAATTTGACACTATAACAATAAGCCTTATCGCAGGCGGCTCCAAACCTATTATCACACGCGGTTTTTAAAAATGTCTGAAATGAAGAGTTTGTGATAATCCGCAACTTCACAGGCGGAGAAGAGACACCGCCTGTGAAGACACATTATCACATGAGGTTTTTTACTTAGGCTAGCCGTCTGAGAAGATAAGTTATCACAGGTGGGTCGTGTAGCATATACAACCGCCTATGATAATTGTGTTATCACAGGCGGGTCGTGCAACATATATAACCGCCTGTGATAATAGTGTTATCACAGGCGGATCTTGACCTACATCAAGCCGCCTGTGAAGACAATTTATCGCAGTCGGTTTCTACCATAACAGTTACCGCCTGTGATAATTAGGTTATCATAGATGGTTCTTTACATATACCTAGCCGCCTGTGATAATTGTTTTTCACAGACAGGTCTAGTCGTTGGTAAATAACCGCTTGTGATAAGGTATAACCTATACAGTACTAGCTACTGTTATTTCTAATTTCCAAGTCAATTCAATATAATCACAGAACAAAAGTCAACAATATCATCACAGAAGTCAACAATATCATCATAGAAGTCATCTCACAGAAGTCAATTTCACTAAAACAATATACATATGTACAAGTTACACATACAATTCATCTCATAGTTTACAAGTTTTCAATAAAAACTGCTTCTATTGGCATAGTCGCAAAGTTCTGGTACATCAACTATTGCACAATTCTCATCAAAGAACTGCCCTCTTTTGTGCAAAATTTCACGACGAATGAATTGACAGAGTTCAACAGCAATCTTGTCGGCTCCTCCACCAGGAATACTTCTACAAACCGGCCATTCTTCGCTCACATTCTTCGTGTGCTGCAATGAAACACATAACAAGGTTTAGAATGTGTTGGTTTGAACAATCTCAAAGTATAGATCAAAGTGAGAGTATACAAGAATTTATTTAGTATTTTTGGAGCAGTTGTACTATGAGCAATTGAATTTTGAAGTTGGAATCAAAATATGAAAATATTTTTTCTGGTAATATTGAACAGCGGAGAATATAAGTATTAAACTATGCTAGTTACAATGAAAATGAAACTCAAAAGTAAGAAAATAAGATATCGACATTAAGGATAACTTACATCCTCACGATTCACTCTATATTCGTTGGCGGTCCGAAGATGCTCGCATACATAATACCCGCATAAGATACTCCCAGCAAGCTGCTTCAGACAAGCATAATACGTTTTAATGTCCAATACATTCGTATTAGGAGGTCTCTGACCATCAAGCTGTTCCGCATAAAACCGCCAAGCGTTGTAATACAGAAAATATCACATAAAACTTGTTAACACATTCTAAATGTGTGTGAATAAACGTACAATTTCAAAATGGAAAGGAAATCTTTGTAACGATCTGGTGGGTAATCGGCCGAGTCCAAGACTGTTGTCATTCCCTGCGTTGGCTTGATGAAGATCATTATGCAGTGATCACTGCAAACATACAAACACACGTGTTAACAATTACCAATAATTGCTATTTCAATGTCATGTGTCAAACTTACTCAAAGTGGTACAGAGCCTTTACGAGGTCCTTGCCGTCTCTGACAAAGTTAAACATCGCATGTCCTATGTAAGCTGCAACTTTTGTCCTTCTATCCTTCTTATGATTTGCGATTGCTTTTTCAAATTCTTTTTTGTTTCATGTGCTTGAACTTTGCTGAGTCTCGATCCACCTTGACGTCGAATAGCGTCTTTGCAATCTGTGTAGGGTCAAGGACCTGTCTTGCGTTCCATCTTTTCATTATCCATGTATTGCATCCTATTGAAGAAGTCCATAATGTTATAATCTCATAAAATGTGTATGCGTGTAGTAAGAAAAGCAAATGCAAAATATTAGAGGCACTTACAAGCACCAGACGAGCAGCAGGTTGATTTCGAGCATGCCCCGATGGAAAAGGGGATGCAACTCTTCAAATAAAATGACTCGTCTATCTGCTCCAGTGCTCCATAATGCTTCTTTTGGAATACGAAATGTGACGCAAGAAATATCATATTTTGTGCTGGCAAGGATGTGCCACTCATGCATTCTTTTGAGCGGGGCAGGTTGTTTGCTAAGTTGTACGGATGTCATAAACGGCTTCCCATTCTTAAATTTAGGAGGAACATCCTCAAGCTTGTATATTGGAACTCCTGGTTTAACTAAAGTCGTCTGCCGATTATACATGACACCGTCTTCTTCCCACTCCTGGATATCTTCTAATGCTGACTCATGAGAAGAACGAGATGCACTCGATTTTCTAATATTATCCTTCATAGTTTCCAAATACTTTGACACTTCTGATGAAAGTTTCTTAATTTTGTATGGGCTAACTTTGATAGGCACTGATGATCGAGTAGTAGTCGTCAGAAGTTGGACACTGGCTTGTTGTTAAACCTATTTTTCAACTGATTGCTCTTTACTCTCAGCAGCTGGCTCTAGTACTACTTCAAGCTGTTGCTCAACTGGTTGCTCTTTACTAGTAACAACTTGCTCTGGTACTACTTGAAGGTGTTGTCCAACTTTTTGCTCTTGGATATCTTTACTAGTAAGGTTACTATCATCCTTGCTGAGACATAGGGGGAGTGGATCTTCCTGGACTGGGAGTGGATCTTCCTGGACTTTCGCCTTAGAAGATGGGGTTGCAGTATTTTGAGATCGACAAGGCTAGAAATTGGCTCATCGTCCAACACGATATCGCGTCGGTGCCAAAGAATTGATTGGTTAACAGCCTACCCCAGAGTCGCAATCCCCTCAGGTGTGACGTGGTCTATTTCATAATCTTCATAATCATTATCAATGATCTGAAGAACTTGCACCACAACATAATACAATGGAAGTGGATTCCTGTTGAAGTCACGATCAGGCTTTGCCATAGCAGTGGCAACCTATTTGGTTTTGTTCCCTGCTCTGCGGATCGGGACAAGAAGACGACAAGATTTGTCGTTAGCAATATCATCGACAGGGAACTTATGGGTTGACCCTGAGCCTGGCACAGAACCAACGCTGCTAGGGTAGGCAGTTGGAGATACTAATTGCTCCTTTGGCACTGGAACCATTGCTGTACTCGGTGCCACTAATTGTCCCGATTGTCTAAGTTGTTCCATTATTTCTTGCATATTTTCTTTGACCTTTTGAGCAATCGTTTCATCAAGTGTTTTCTTAAACTTCTCACGTCTTCTATATGTGTCTTTATCTTTAGAGAAACCATCTAGCCAAGACATTTGAGAAGAGACTGCTCGAACCCGTCCGCTGTGTTCAGGGTTTCCTAAGATAGCGGCAAGTTGGTCATTCTCCCTCTTCGGCTTGAAGAGACCCTTCTGTTGCTTTTCAATTACTTCTTTCATTTTATCCTCTACTTCATTCACAGAGTCGGGCTTTTTAAGTTTGCCCTCGCTGGTCAAGCCTGACCGAGCAAAGACCCACCGCTAAGTTCTCTCATCGCAACCTTCTAATGGGTGAGGACTGCCCTTACTAGTAATTTCGTCTAATATCTTATTCCATTTCTGGACTTTGGGGGCATATCCGGCAGACCCCAAGCGATGATGGTATTTGTTCTTTTTTGCAAGCTCTGACCTAGTTGCACTTAGAGCTTTAGCATCAGGTGTGGTTTTTTGACGAACAAACTCTTCCCACTGAGCTTGTGTGATTTTTCCCATCTTCCTCGGGCTAGGGACCTTATCGGCCTTAACATAAGCATTCATTTCACTCTTCCAGCCACAAAACTTCTTGCCGCAAGAGACCAATGTTGCTTTCTTTACAGCTTCTTCCGTGCCTTTAGTGAACTTGAATTGTTTCTTTATCCTTTCCCACAACTCATTCTTGGTCTGCTCGGGTAATTTCCTCCAATTCTCGATTGTGATCGGCACGAGCTCCCTAACAAGAAAACCGCATGCATTACGGTACTTGGTAACTGAATCCAGTGGTTCTTGGGGAAGCCCACCTGGACCGACCCTTGTTATGTACATGATGCAGTCCAATGGACCCTTATTGGGACCTCGTTGCCCTCGTTTCCACTTGAGTGAAGCTGAGGATTCATCCATTGGAGAACCTTCTGCGGTTTTAGGAGCCGAAGTCACCTCGTTATCTTCGCAATTAATATAGGTAGAAAAGAATTATAAGACTTCGTATACTTGACAACTAGCATTAACTTGAACTGCTGAAGTTAAGATTCGTGATCCATACCTCGTCGGTAGGATCATATTCCGGGTCGAGATCCTCTGAAGTCTTTTTAATTTTTATATTAGGAAAAGAATCCGATAGACTGTGAAAGGAGCCTGAACTGCTAGAGTCAGTAAACTCCATATTGTCTTCTTTATTGTTACTACCAACACCAGTCTTCTTAGGGCTTTCCATGCTAGAACTAATAAGACAAAAAATATAATAAATGGCATATTAACTCTACATGAAGTGTTGTATGAAGAAAAATATGGAAGCATTCTAGGATTTTATAAGGCATTCTAGAGTTTAAGGCGACTGACCAAAAGGTTCCTATACATTGCGAGGGTGAAAGCATGTTAAAGTTGCTCACCATCAATGGCAATTTTATCTTCTTATTCTAAATAGGCAGTTACTTGTATCTGTGTTCTGAGTACAAGCGATGTTCAACAGCCGTATGCGAGCACATTGATTTGTTTGGCAAAAGGATACTGACACCAATCTCGAAGGAGCAAAACCCTATGAGATGAAGTGTGGGGAGGCTATACTCTATTTTCAGTACATATGCTATTATCCACTCATGTTACACCAAGTTCGCAGTTTTTTAACTGAAATTTGGCAGAGCTTCCTTTGTATGTTGCTAATTTTGTCCACAATTTTCAAATAGAGAACATTGATATTTGTAGAAACAATATATTGTGAACTTGTTAACACATCCTCAGGATTCCATAAATGTAAGTTTTGAAGTCTTTTGATAATCCTACTAGAAATTACGATCCAAACAGCAACTGAATACATAACTGTCCAAATTCTGGACTGTTACGACACCTTAAACGGTACTTTGATTTAGACCTGGTTATTGTGTGTTTTAGCCTTAGTGTTGAATAGGAAATTGATAGAGGACTCTTTAAGCTTTCTAGAAATGTATAAATATGCAAAGGTTGCTTTTCTAATTTAAGAATTATGGCTGTTCAAAGTTCAAAAATTTTCTAGCTATTTCAGATAGCACTGTACACAGGTACTAACTTCAACTCCAGTTTCTAATTAGTTATGAACCGAATTTGAGGTAACAATGAATAGAAAAGTTGTATAATATCTCTTACCCTTTCAACAAATGTATCACAATAGACTAGAAGAGCTTTCTACAGATAATTATGGCAAAAATTCAGATGCTTGTTCATACAGTTTCAGAACAGCAGCTGATTTAGTTAGAGAAGATTTTCATCACCTTACAACGGTCTATTGGCTTGAAGGTCAATACAAAACTTACAGAATACTTCAAGAGCTTTCCAAAAAGTATGCCTACCCTTTTCGCTACAGAAGGCTAACCAAGGATGCTACCCTTTTCGAATTCTCGAACCCTAACCAAGGAAATCTATGCAAGGCATCATTTGACTTGGCCGGCGGCGAGGGTGAGGAGGGAGGCGACATGGGGACGAAGGAGGGAAGGTCAAAGGGTTTAGGGTTTACTGTGAAGCTCAGCGGCGACGACAATGGCTTCGCTCGGCGTACCTGGAAGTGACGAGGGCGAAGCAAAAGGACAACGACGAAGCTCGGCGGCGACGGCGAAGCTCGGCGGCGACGACAGCGAACACTTGGTGGCAAATGAAATTTTAGCAGCCTGACGGCGTCTAAGTGTTTCACCCGGGTTAGGTTTCTCCAACGCAGCCCGAGGGGTATATATAGACGCCTATTTTATCAGGCGGATTTTAAGTACCGACCGCCTGCGAAGATGGTTATCTCAGGCGGGTTTTACTTACCAACCGCCTGCGAAGATTCAATTATCTCAGGCAGTTGGTAAGTAAAACCCGACTGAGATAAACATCTTCTAAGGCGGTTATTAAGTATTTACCGCCTGAGAAGATCTTTACTTCTTCTTAATTAATATTCTTGATTAAATGTGGGGTCTTTAAAAAGGCAAAATTCCACTTTCTTGTAATATTATTGATTAGTAAAGGTTACCATTAAATTTCACTTCATAAATCTTTTGAAATTGGTCAGAACATAAATAACATATAACAATTGCTATTTTTCATTTTTCTATCTTGATGAATATAATGATTTTTTCATTTATTTTTTCAATGGACATTTTTATTCATCATACCAACCTCTATGTATTTTTTCAGATTTTTTTAAATTTTTTTGAATCAATGTGTGTTCATAATTTGATGAATGCCTCATATGTATATGAGCATTTATTTAGAATGATAGATAATTTGAATTTTGACATGTTGGAATGCTTTAAAAAATTAAAAAAAATCATACATGTATAAATAATACAAATATGTTCATACAAACAAATTTTAGTGAAGGATCCTTTTTTAGAAGATACACAAATGTGAATAATATGTGAGTAGATATTAATTTGATATTTACCAAAATATTACGATGTCAGCTATACAAGTTTTAAAATATTTAATTCAGGTGGTAGATGTTAATTTTTGAAAATTATAGAAGATAGAATCATCGAATTTGGACTCAATTTGTAGAATCTATACATGTTTGAGTATTTATATTAGAATCTAAATAAAAAAGAAGCAAGGGAAAAAGAAACTGAAGAACATACTCGGTCATTATCTCAGGCGTTTCGTAAGTAAAACCCGCCTGAGATAAACATCTTCTTCGGCGTTATTAAGTATCAACCGCCTGAGAAAAAGTTAAAAACCGCCTGTGAAAAACGGACACCTATATAAAGACCCCTCACCATAGTCAAAACGTAATCCTGGAGAATTTATATCGACGCCGCAAGGCTGCCGAAATTACCTACACCGCACCGCCGCCCAGCCCGTACTGCCGCGCCGCCGCTCCGCCGCCCAACCCGCACCGCCGCGCCACCGCTCAGCCCGACACCGCCACGTCTCCACCCAGCCGGCCCACCGTGCTGACGCCTCCCCACCGTGCTGACGTCTCTGCAAGGTATATGTAGTTTCCTTACTTTTTCTTTGTATATTTTCATTAGCTGATAAGCTGCTAGTTTTGTGTGTTCTGGTATATGGATTGTGTCCTTTTGCATGTGTAAGGGCTGTATGGATTGTGTTCTGGTATATTGATGTATGGACTATATGGATTGTGTCCTTTTTGTGTGTTCTGCTAGTTTGGTCTTTTAGATATTGATGTATGGACTATATTATAATAAGCTTATTGTAGTTTGTATCTATTATGTGATATGAATATGATGTTTAATTAACAGATGATATTGTAATATATATATAAGATGCATGAAGTTTACCCGAACTTGTAACTGTAGTTTTATGTGTTTTCCTTTTCAATATGTTACTTGTGTGTGCGTACCTCCTGCTTGCATATATTTCGAAGGAGTTATTAGGGTTAGTTTTCTAGGGAGATGGTTTTATAACTCACCCATTTAGTTACCATTGTTGGATGGGATCCGACGTCAAGATATAATGGACCGGATGCCACCTAGACCTAGCCCATGCTACTGGGCCTGTTTGCCCCACGACTTCAATCCTTCACCCCCGCTTGCTGCGCCCGACGCCTTCGACTTCGTCCGCCTCAAGATATCGTCCGTATCCTCCAGGCTCCGCTCGACGCTGCCGCCTCCCGTCCACCATGCCGATCTTAGAGTCTTATTTGACGTTGCCGCCACTCTCCTATGTGTCACCTCTCTCTACAACTCTGTATCGACTTGGTATTACCGTAAAAACCTTGAGGACGACCGGACATCGATTAGCCATCAACTAGGGTCGATTAGTCGCCTTAATGAACATACCTACATTATACTAGTATTCACTCATATGATACAGTCTTGTTATGTCTCTGTAAATTCATTTTATAGAAGACCTTTAGGGAATATTTGTGGCCAAATTTTGTAAATCTGACAAAAGTTCTATTATTGAAGCATGGACCGTCGAGCGTGGATGTATAACATGCCAAGACCCGATCCTATATACAGTCATAATGTTGCAAATTTTATTGAAGCATCTAAGAGACATGCGAAGTTGCAAAAGATAGATGACATATTATGTCCATGTATCGACTGCAAAAATAAGATTGCTTGGACATATACTATAGTAATCCAATCTCATTTGGTGAAAAGAGGTTTAAAAAAAAACTACACAATATGGACAGAGCATGGTGAGTTAGATACACATGATGTAGATAAAGATGATGAGAGAGGTTCAGATGATGATAATGTTCATATCAATGATGGTAGTGACAATAAAGATGGTGATGATGATGATGAGTTCGATTGTGAGGAGATGGTGTGTCACATTGAACCATATGTATTGACCTTTATGGGAGCAAGCAAAGGTTTAAGTAAAATGGAGACATTGTAGAATGCGGCGACAGAGCTTTTATATGATGAATCAAATGGTTGTGATAGAGAGTTTACTATATTGCGTGCAGTCTTAGAACTACTAAAGTTGAAAGCTATGCACGGATGGTCCGATTGTAGTTTCTCTGATCTTTTGAATCTTATGGCAGAAATTCTTCCAAATCCAAATAAACTGCCTAGAAGCACTTATAAAGCGAAGAAACTTCTTTGCCCGATGGCACTAGGTGTGAAAAAAATGCACACTTGTGTGAACCATTGTATTCTTTATGGCAAAGAGCTTGAGCTCGCAACTAGATGCCCCATTTGTGGTGTCAATAGATATAAGAAGGACTACAATCACTAGTATGTTACCAACATGAAAAAGTCTCAGAAGAATAAGAAGTTTATTATTGGTCCTGAAGGTGACGATGACAATACTTCTGGCAATGCAGACGGGAAGAATAAGAGAAAAATTTCTGCCTTGGTGATGTCGTACCTTCCGGTAATTGATCGCTTGAAGTGTTTGTTCTCAAACCCTAGGGAGGCTGAACTTATGCGTTGGCATTCCGAGCAACGCAAGAAGAATGAAAAACATATTCGACACCCTGGTGATGCAACACAGTGGAAAATTTTTGATATTCAGTATCTAGAATTTGCAAAAGAAATCAGAAATATGAGATTTGCCTTGGGTACAGACGGAATGAATCCGTTTGGTGAAAGTATTAGCATACACATCACATGGCCCGTGGTCTTAAAGATTTAGAACCTACCGACGTGGTTGTGTCACAAAAGGAAATATATCTTGTTATCTGTTCTTATCCAAGAACCAAAACAACCCGACATTGAAATTGATGTGTTCTTGGAACCTTTAATGGAAGATATGGCGAAATTGTGGAATGAATGGGTACGTACATGGGATGAGTACAAGCGGGAGTATTTCATGCTAAGAGCATTGATATTCGTTACCGTGCATGATTATCCTGGACTGTTTACATTATGGGGACAAATGAAAGGGAAGAAAGGTTGTGTAAGGTGCGTGGATAGAACTGGATTTTATACCTCACTTCATCCAGAAAGACGGTGTACATGAGACACCAACGGTTCTTGATAGATACACACAAGTATAGGAAGATGAAAGAACAATTTGATAACAAAATCGAAAAAGATACTGCACCAAAACCTTACAGTGGAAAACTTATGTTCGAAATGGCCAAGAACATTCATATTGCTTTCGGTAAGGGCAAAAAATGTAAAGGAATTAAGAGAAAGAAAAGTACATCTTCGGATGATACAACTGACATGGCTTTCAAGAAACAATCAATTTTTTTCAAGTATCTTCCGTATTAGAAGAATCTGGAATTTTGCCATAGTATTGATTTGATGCACGTTACAAAGAATGTATTTGACAGTATCATTGGGACCTTGCTGGACATGCCGAAGAAAACAAAGGACGGAATAAATTCACGTATGGACCTAGTAAATCTTGATTTGAGACCAGAACTTCATTCAGTAGAAAAGGCGAACGGGAAGCATTACCTTCCCCCAGCCAGCTACAACATGATGCTAGAAGAGAAAAAAGCAATTTGCGAATGCTTGCGTGGGATCAAAGTGCCCACGAGTTTCTCATCCAATATCCGCAAACTAGTCTTGATGAAAGACTTGTCTTTATTCGGTTATAATTCTCACGACTGTCACATGATGATGACAGTGTTCCTTGCCATTGCAATAAGAGTCATCAAACCTGAGCATATAAAATTTGTCATCACACGTTTGTGTTACTTCTTCAATGCAGTATCGCAAAAGGTGATAGCACGTGAAGATTTAGACTATCTGAAAACATACACCGTCAAGACTATGTGCAAGCTTGAGATGTGTTTTTCACCATCCTTTTTTGATATGCATGTACACCTAATCATACATCTTGTTGATCAGATAAAAGCATTGGGACCACTATATTTACATCATATGTTTTCATTGGAGAGATATTTAGGAGTATCAAAAGGTTATGTGCGGAAATGCTCACCCAGAGGGTTCAATTATGGAAGGATACACCACTGAAGATGTGATTGAGGGTTGCGCTGATTACATCAAATATGGAAAATTGATAGGTGTGCCTATACCAGTACATGAGGGTAGACTACGTGAGAGAGGCAAAGTGGGTAAGAAAACATTTTTTGTTCAAGATTACAAGAATATACACCGTGCACATTTTGGTGTACTACAACAGCTCACAATAGCTGAGTCGTACATCGAGGAACACCAAATTGAGCTTCGTGATAAAAACCAAGACCGCACAGAGGACTGGATCATGAAAGAGCACATAAGATATTTCACTAAATGGTTAATGGACAAAAAAAAATACCATACGGAAACACTATAAAAGAGGCAACAATGAAGAAGTTAGCTTCTGGCCCATCTGCTTTGGTGACATCATGGCAAGCATATGACATCAATGGTTATACATTTTACACTAAAGAAAAAGACGGTAAGAGTGTTGCACAAAATAGTGGTATTCGTATTGAGGCTTATGATTCACAAGGACAAAAGACCACATACTTCAGGTTCATAGAGGAAATATAGGAACTCGATTATGGCGAAAGAATGGTAATGCCCGTATTTAAGTGCCAATGGGTCAAACATCCTGATGGTGTGAAAGTGGACAATTACGGACTGACACTGGTAGACTTGAATAAAGTGGGTTATAAAGATGACCTGTGGGTTCTCGCCGATAGTGTTGCACAAGTTTTTTATGTTCAAGATACAGAAATTGAGAAGATGCACGTAGTTGTTTCTGGAAAGCAAAATATTGTTGAGGTTGAGAATGTAGGAGATAATGAAGAGGAATATAATCAGTATGAAGAGATGTACCTTTTCACCAAACCAGAAAACAACAAGCGCGTAGAGAGAAGCATTAAAAGGAATTTGAAACCCTATATGCGAGAAGATGTCAATGCTGGAAAAAATGTATGATATATATTGTATATATTTATATCTTCTGAAATCAACTTAGAATAATGCTCTTTTTCAGCTTTAGATAGCATGTTTCGAACATTATTAAATTTAGCTTCTGTTTCGAACATTACTAAATTTAGTATGTGTATATAAATTTCTTTTGACCTATGATGATCATGCTTGCCTTCCAACAGCTCAGTTCTAAACAACATCTACAAGCACAACTCTTGAAGCTCCTGTCAAGCTAATCCATTCACATCAAGCTCTTATAGATACAAGTAACACCCGAAACTCATCATGTTAATTATTAAAAGCTTCAATTGAAGTCTGACGATACTTCCCGTCCATTTGAGGGCTTGGTTGGATAGGAGTGGATCCACTTCAATATATATGGTTTAAGGTGGATTGAGGAGAAAATTAGTTCATTCTTCACTTCAATCCACTTCAATCCAATTAGATTGAGTACACCCAAACAAGCCCTAAAAGATTTCTTTCTCTTCTCTCCATTTAAAAACTTACGAAGATGCTACTTTATCAGTTCTAATGACTGAATATATTAACTACAAATCAATACCATCTCTCTTATTGCTTCACACAAGCGACGAAGCGTACAACTTCAATCACAAATCTTGTTTTTACCATTTTCATAGGAATTTGACCTTAATCTTTCAAGCATAGATTTATCAATAATTGAAGCTTCCTCATCGGACATGTTAATGGCAGTTACAAGTGAAGGGTGTGTCTGTCGGAGTCCGGTTCCGGCAATTCCCCTGGTACTACCGTTGGCAACCCGTGGAGTTTCTTAGTTCGGTTAGGGCGCGCGGAGATTCAGAACAAGATGGTGACTTGGCACGAGGATTTACGTGGTTCGGGTTGCTTGAGCGTAATACCCTACTCCACGGATGTGTTGTTGTTGTTTTTGTCTTGAGTGTATGAGAGTGTGAGCCAGAGAGAGGCCAAGAAAGTCCCCCTGTGTATCGCTCGGCCAACCCTTTTATAGTACAAGGGCTGACCGTTACATCATTAGCCTGACACGACATGTGGCCTTGGCGGATACTGATGCCTAATACACAGTTGATGTGCTTAATTCCCCTTAATAGCATGACAACACCCTTTAATGGTGGCGTTACAGGTATTAAGGGTCATCCGATCGTATGTCATTAAGATAGCATTAATGACACATAATCAGGTCTTGAAGTCTTTAATGTCCCTTGAAGGTCTGAGCCGTTGAAGGTCCACCAATCTGTCTGTTGAGGTTGAAGGTCCGGCGGTTGGAGGCGTGGCAGCTTCAGAGCTTACTGTCTTGGACGAGTAGATCCGGTGCTTTTGTACGCGTGTCGGTACCGAAGCTTCCCTCTGTCAGGGGGTTAGGTCTGGGGGTGCTACACAGGTATCCAGTCCGGAGCTTTCCCATGTATGGGTTGTAGTTCCGATTTTATGATACACGTGGCGGCACAGGGACTAACCATATGAGGGAGGCATGTCCGGTTCCGAGTGACATGTGGGGCCTTTGAGGGTCTTCAACTCAGATAGGTGGAGTTCCTTTGTACTCTTTGCAGTTCTAAAGGGTATCCGGTACGCAGGGTACCGACAATGTCGAAGCTAACGAAATCTCAACGGGACTGAAGACAAAGAGATGCTGCATATGAGTGATAATGTCCAGGTTAGACAATATGAAGTTATGATGACAACCTTCAACAACATAAAAAGTGATGCTAAGGTTATGCTTGCATCAACCAAGACATGTTGTGAGGGTATAACACTTGTTGGGGCAAGCATAACCTTGACCAAGGTTATGCTTGCCCCCAACAAGTGTTATATCCTCACAACATGCCTTGGTTGATGCAAGCATAACCTTAACATCACTTTTCATGTTGTTGAAGGTTGTCATCATAGCTTCACGCTTGTCGACTATTGGAGTCGGCAGATCCCCTGACACTACGAAAGTGTTGAAGGAGTTTGTGGTTCGGTTTGGGCGCGCGGAGACTCAATAAGATGAAACGCGATTGGACACGAGTGACACAGTAGTTTACGTGGTTCGGGCCGCCTGAGTGTAATACCCTACTCCACGGGTGTGTGTGTGTTGTATTAACTTGTCAGCTTCAGAGTGTTCGAGAGTCCTCTCCTCGTGTATCGTCGGTTTGTCCTTTTATAGCACAAGGACAAACCGTTACAAGTCAGCCTGGCCCGACATGTGGCCCTGGCGGTTACTAGTATTGATACACGAGATTAATTGTTGTTAATAACCCTGTAACGGCTTCGACAGTGCCGTTACAGGTGTTAAGATCGTCCTGATTAAGTATCATTAATGTGGAATTAATGATAATTAATCGAGTCTTGAAGTCCGCGGTTGTCTTTTGAAGATCCGGTGCCGTTACAACGTCTTTCGGAGGTTTGAAGTGGCCAGCTCCGACGTATGGACACGTGGCAGTTCCGGAGCTTGCTTGGGAGAAGCGGGAAGCTCCGGGGTGGCCTGGCACGTGTCAGGTCCGGAGCTTCTCTCGGTCAGGGGTTACCTCCGGAGGTGCCGTTTCAGTACCTAGCCCGGAGCTTCACCCTTGCGGGTAATAGCTCTGGTCTGACAGTACACGTGGCAACCTAGGGGCTAACCATGTTGGAGAAGCGGGTCCGGTTACGTCTGGCGAGTGGGCCCCCGAGGGTCTTCAATTTGAGTAGATGTCCTTCCCTTGAGATCTTTGTAACCTCAGGGGGTGTATGGTTTTTAGGGTACCGACAGTGGCCCCCTGGACCTACCTCCGGGGAAGGCCAACGGGATGAAGTCATTCCGCCGGAGGTGGGTCCACACTTGCGACTCTTGAACTGGGTTTTCAAGGGTCTTCGGAGGTGCCTTTGGCGGGGCTTTACGGTTAAGTGCCGACGCGTGGCGCACCTCAGGCGGCAGATAAGATCTTTGACGTGCGGATCTCTCGCAATTGAAGGTCGTCGGTTCCCGATACGAAAACCGTATCGGTTCCGCGCGCCTTGTCAGTCCGCCGCCTTTGGGTTTCCCGCCTCGTGATGACAACTGTTCGCCTGGGTAAGAACCTCGACTTGATCGTCAGGGTGGTCCCGGGCCCTCTTGTCATCGGCTGGGTTGAATTCTTGAGTAGTATCCTTGACTCCCCTACAGTTTCCATCCAAGCGTTGCGAGGGCTTACTTAAGAAGGAAAGCACACCGTCGGGAGTTCTTTACGCTTTCCATCTGTTCTTGTGCTCAAACTCCCAACTCGTGCTTTGCTCCTCTTCTCTTGCCTAGCTGTGCTGCGATGGAGTTGGGTCTGCGTGAGAGTCGTTTGAAGACGGAGAGCGATCTGAAGAAGGTCCGAGCCCTCATGGGGTGGTCGTCGGACTTCTTCAACCGTTCGGTTCGCGCCGGCGGAGAGCTTCCCTTTAAAAAGGAGCACTCCGGCGAGATGGTGTACTTTTCATCGTACGCCATGGTGGGGCTGATCCCACCGTTTTCTTCCTTCTTCTTGATGCTGCTGGACTTCTATGGTCTGCAGCTATACCACCTTGGCCCTCACTCCATCCTCCTTGTGTCCATCTTTGTCCACTTCTGCGAGATGTGGGTGGGCATCCATCCCTGCATCGAGCTTTTCCGAACCTTTTTCACCGTCCAAACCACCGGCCGAAGCGACGAGTACCTTGGCTTCTACTACTTTGTGAAGCGCAAGAAGTGCCCGTTCAAGTACCTCCGGTCATTCCCTTCCGGGAAGTGGGATGACTGGAAGAAAGATTGGGTAGTCGTCCGGGTGGAGGAGCACGAGCGGTTGGAGTTGCCAGACGGTCTGCCCGGCATTGACACGTCGGTGTGGAGCGAAGTTCCGGTGCTGGCGGCAGCTTTCGACCCCGTCCTGTCTAGGATCTGCCAATGTGTGGAGGGAGGATTGACTCCCTAGGCGGTGTTCTGCAACTTCCTGTCCAACAGGTGGGCACCGCTGAAGAGGAGGGAGAAGCTCGCCTGGGCCCTCAACAGCGTGATGGACGAGGACCGGGTCGAGACCGGGTTGAAGTCCAGCATGGTGGGGAAGTACTTGGAGTTTCACCTCAAGAAATTCCAGCATGGCATCGATGTTGACGGAGAGTACTTGACTCCGCCGCCGGCTTTCCTCCCCCTGAACGTGGAAGTGGAGTTCAGTAGGGAGCTCCGGCGGAAGATGCCCGCGCTTGACGACCTTGGCGTCGTCGAGAGAAGATCAACCGCCCGGTTGGCGATCCCCGGGTTGTCGGAAAGCGGCTCCGCCCCTGTCTCTCAGCCAAGAGCTGAGGTCACCGGCAAGGGCAAGGAGCTGGCGGAGGAGCCGGAGAGCCGGAAGAGGAAGCTGCGACATGCTGACGGAAGGTCCGTCGGGCTTGCTACTCCCCCCCCAGTTCCCCATCCTCAGGAAGGAAGATCCTCCACCGCCGTGGCGGCTGTCCCCGTGGTGGGGTCTTTTCGGAGCGCTACTGTTCCGGCGGTGGGATCCTCCCGGAGTGCGGCTGTCCCCGTGGTGGGTCCCTCCGGAGGTGCCAGCTGCGGGCAGGCGACTCCGGTACGAGAAGCGGTGAGGGCCTCCAGGTCCAGGAGTTCCTCCCGATCAAGGAGAGCTCCGACCCGGGAAACGCCCGCGGCCACGGCAAGTCCTGGGAGTCCTCCCGGAGCTCCTACGCCGACCGTGGCCAGCCCGGAACGTCTGGGAAAGAGGTTCCGCGCAAGCTGGTGCGTGAGCCTCCCAAGGTAATTTTTCTTGCTTACCTCAATTAACTTTTAATTATAGCATCTGTTTGCTCAATTTCTTCGTTCTTTATCTGCAGCGTTCCCAAGAAGGGAGTGAAGCTCCGCCCTCGGCCACAGTGTCTGAGGCTGCGGGGGCTTCTACTCCAGCTCCGGTGCCGCCCCAAGCGGAGGCTGCGACAGCTCCGGCGCCGGCTGTCGTGGTCATGGACCTCGACTCGTCTCCAGAAGTTCCCGTGGTAGCGCCGGACCACGGGATTGAAGATGCGCCAGCGGCACCCGTTCCGGAGGTTGAAGCTCCGGGTCCTGGTGCTGCAGAAGTAGAAGCTCCGGCTGTTGAGTCGGAGGAAGTAGCGGTCCCGGCTTCAGAGCCGGAAAGTGCTGAAGCCCCGGCGGTTGAGCCGGAGGTAGCTGAAGCCCCGGCATGCGAGCCGGAAGTTGAAGTGGTTCCGGCAATTGAGCCGGTTACTTCCGAAGCTCCGGTCGCAGAGCCGGTAACTATTGGAGCACCGGCTGCAGTGCCGGTGATTGCTGGAGCGCCGGCCACAGAGCCGGTGGTTGAAGAGGCGAGGGAGCTCGAGCCTCCCTCAGAAGAAGTGTCCCGGTCGGAGCCATTGGAGGCGACGACGTCGATGGTACCCGTGGCGGAGCCAGAGTGCCTGAATGAAGTCGCCGGCCCCCAGCCTGAGGGGGCAAACGAAGACTTGGTGGCGGGACCTTCTTCGGTGGCGACTGAGGCCATCCCGGAGGAGTGCCCTAGTGCTTTGGAAGCTCGGGGTTCCACTCTTGTAGAGTGGGACCCAATTTTTGTAAGTGAAGACCCGCTGGAACCAGCGGAGAAGACCCCAGAAGGTCCGGAGCCCATCTCGCTGTCGATGTCCATCGACAACGCTTGCTCCAGTCTACGTCAAGTCCAACTAGCCTTCTTCCACGACAGCAAGGCTCTTGAAGAGGAGCGCCAAACCCTTAGGAGGTGGCGTAATCGACTCCAATTCGAGACCAAGCTGGCGCAGTCGAGGATTGCGGATGACAAGGAATGGATCAGGCGGGAGAAGGTCCGCCTGGAGCTCTGGGGTGAGCTGCTGGACGAGAGGGAGAGCATGACTCACGCCCTCGACGCTCAATCCCGGGAGTTCCATGACCAAGCTAAGGCTGCTAACGACGCGGCCAACGCTCGGTTCGATCAACTCGAGGCCATCAGCACCGCACTCATCAAGCGCCGAGAGGCACTTGAGGGAAGGGAAAAGCGGCTCGAGGATGAGGAGCAAAAACTCCTGGAGCTACGGGATGACGTCTTGCGACGGGAGGAAGAGCTCGCCGAGAAAACAGCTCTGGCGGACAAGGGCCTCGAGGAGCGTACTAAAAAATTGGAAGAGCGCTGCCTCGAGGAGGAGGAGAAGACCTGGGTGCGGGGGCAGGAACTCTACGAGTACGAGTGTGCCCTTGTTGCCCGGGAGAAGAAAATAGAGGCTAGGGAGAAAGACCTGGTCGACCACCGGAACAAGATCCACCTCCGGGAGGAGGAGCTCGGAAGACTTGAGAAGCGAGTTGCTGCGAAGATTCAGCAAAACGCCAAAGAAGTTGAGCGTCTCTCCCGCGAGAATTCGGAGCTGGCGGCGGCCCGAAGATCCTTGGAAGAGATGAAGGGCTTGAGGAAGACGGACTCCCTGCAAATTTGGGAGTTCCTGAGCAAGGCCGACGATGCGCTGGCGCCGATGGGTTTCAGCCCCGTGCTCCCGGATGATCCGGAGCCGGAGCCGGACCTTGCGTTGCAAGCGTTGAGCGCTGCGGGCAGCAAGCTCTCCAAGGTGGGCGACGTCATCGCGGACCAGCTGGAGGTCGAGGGGCAATCCCTGGCTAGGAACGTCACAGAATATGTGTTGACGTGCTACACTAGCCGGAACCCTCGATTCCCTCTGGACCCGGTGCTTGAAGGACCCGTCGAAGGAGAAGGCGAAGCTACCCGAGCCAGCGTGTCGGAGGTCGCCCAGAAGGTCGCCGAATTCTTCCATAGGGTCTAGGACTGTCTTTCTTAGCCTTTACTTGTATCTTCTCTTCTTCCTCAATTTTGTAATCCCTTGTCTCCAGATGTAATCTCCGGTCTTCAAATGAAATGAAATCCTCACTTTTTTGCGAATTTCATTTTTTTTTGTCTTCGGCATCTTTGTCTTCACTTGGCCCCCTGGTAGATGTGCACAATTTGATTGTGGACATGTACCAAAAGGATGTTGAGTTTTGTTGAAGACAAATTTGCTTCGAACTCGTATAATTTAGGTCCGAAGTTTTCGATAGTGAAGGTCCCTTGAAGTCGTTGGAGCTTAGAAGCTCCGGCACTGTCCATCGTCGGAGCTTAGTAGCTCCGGCAATAGCCTCTACCAACACGTTGAGCGTCGATAGTTAATACTTCAAGGTGTCGGAGCTTAGTAGCTCCAGCAGTGACCCTTGCCACGCCTGGTTTGTTGGCAACAGACTCTAGTGGTAGGGTCTTCTCACCATCTTTAAGTCAACGCCGACGGTTGACACCCTGGTGGGAGTCGGAGCTTGGTTAGCTCCGGTTTTTCTCCCTCAACTTTGGGTTCATTTTTCCTGCACACTTAAGTCAAGAAAAACAGTAAAATTCGTTCCTTATCTATAACTTTGTCGCGGCTTACGGTTCTCAAGAGAATTTCAAGTTGAACACGATTTTTAGTACAATTGGATGAATTGTCTTTTCTTTTAGATCCAATTGTCCATGGACCCACCTTACTTTGGCCTGCCGGGATGTAGGTAGAGTGGCGTACTTAGGGTGCTTGACCAGGCTAAGTCGATAGCGCACTCCGGCCCTAGAATGGCTTGGCGGCTTTCAGGCGAGTTGGCCACAGACGACATTTAAATCTAAAAAATCCGACAATTCAACTCAAATCGTACATAAACCGGTTAAACTAGAACTTCTTAAGAATTGCACGTTTCTGTTATAGACAAGAAAGAGAAAAATAAAAATGTCGAGCCTTATGCAAAAATGAATGCACGTGGAGTCTATTTCACATGAAGATGTCTTTCATTATAGGTCCGGGGTACATGGGAAACGAGTACACTCTTAGGGTATGGAACCAGGCTAAGTGTGTTTGGTTTCTCGTTTGACCCTGGGTAGTTAGCCACACTTCTAGTCCGGAGACTGTATCAAGTGTTGCATGAGCTCTTCAAACCTTTCGGGAAAGGTCCGGCTGCTCTCCCGGAGGAACTACCCGACTCTGTACAATGACTCTATAACATACACTTCATGTTACTTAAGACTCACCTCCGTGGAATTAAGTGTAGAACTTACGGAGGTGCTCGATGTTCCAAGGATTTGGGAGAGGTGTCCCATCCTCGGTAGCCAAGCGAACGCTTCCGGGACGGGATACTTTGATCACTCGGAAGGGCCCTTCCCCGCCGGGAGAAAGTTTGTTTTGCCCTTCTCTGGATAGTATTCTCCGTAGCACCAGATCGCCTTCCTCGAGCTGTCGGTTGTGTACATGCCGCTGGTGATAACGCCGTAGAGCTTGGCGGTATCGGGCATTTCGAACAGCTGCTTGGCACCTTCCCTCCTCGAGGAGGTCTAGGTCTTCACGCCGGAGCTGGTCCTGCGCGGCTTCGTCGAAGGTCCGGACTCGGAGGGAACCCAAGGTGATTTCCGGAGGAAGGATCGCTTCAGCTCCGTACACCAGGAAGAAGGGTGTTTCTCCGGTTGCCCGACTTGAAGAAGTCCTGTTGGCCCATAGAGTGGGCGGAAGCTCTTCGATCCAATTAGCTCCGTGCTTTTTCAAACGCTCATAAGTGCGTGTTTTGAGTCCTTTAAGGATCTCTGCGTTTGCTCTCTCGGCTTGTCCATTGCTGGCAGGATGAGCTACGGAAGCGTAGCAAACTTGTATGCCGAGGTCTTCGCAATATCCTTGAAATGCGGAGCTTGTGAAATGAGTCCCATTATCAGTGATGATCTTATTTGGGACTCCGAATCTGCTCACGATAGATTGTAGAAAATTGATTGCAGATTGTTTGTTGATCGTCACAACAGGAGTAGCTTCCGGCCACTTGGTGAACTTGTCGATGGCGACGTACAGGAACTTGTAACCTCTGACGGCTCTTGGGAAGGGTCCCAAGATGTCCATCCCCCACACAGCGAAAGGCCATGTAGGAGGTATCATTTGTAAGGACTGAGCAGGTGTATGAATTTGCTTTGCATGGAATTGGCATGCTTTGCATTTCTTCACTAGCTCAGTAGCATCCTGGAGCGCTGTAGGCCAGTAGAAGCCGTGCCGAAAGGCTTTTCCGACCAGCGTGCGGGAAGATGCGTGGTTCCCACACTCACCTCCATGGATTTCTGCGAGGAGCTCGCAGCCTTCTTCCCTTGTGATGCACCGCATTAGGATGCCGTTGGCACCGCGCCGGTAGAGATCCCCTTCTACCAACGTGTATCTTTTAGCCAATCTGACTACCCGGTCAGCGGATACATCATCGTCAGGAAGGATGTTGTCTTTCAAGTAGTTCCGGATCTCCGAGATCCATGCATCGGAACTGACTTGAGCATTTGAGTCTTGCGTGCTGGGTTGCTCGGAGCTTCCGGCAGCACCTACGACCCTTGATGGCTGCCATGGTAACAGGGCCATCGGGACCGTCAGCTTCGGGATGCTGATCTCGCCCCCTTCGTTCAGTTCGGCAGGCTGAACTGTGGGTTTTGACAATCTCCGGACAAAGGTTCCGTCAGGAGCCGGAGCTCTGGTTGACGCCTTGGTCGAGAGTTCGTCAGCTTCAGCGTTGTGAGCACGCTGAACATGGTGAAGGTCCAGGACTTCGAAGTCCTTCTGAAGCCTCTGGACTTCAAGGAGATAAGCAGCCAGCTGGAGATTATTGTAGGAGCATTCACCCTTCACCTGTTTGATGACAAGTTGTGAATCTCCTTTGACCAGCAACTGCTTGACACCATATGATAGTGCCACCTTTAATCCATAGATGAGTGCTTCGTACTCCGCCATGTTGTTGGTTGCCTTGAAGTCAAGGTGCACCATGTATTTCACCTTCTCCCCGGTTGGTGCGAGGAGAAGGATTCCAGCTCCGGCTCCCTGCTTTTGCATGGAGCCGTCGAAGTAAAGGGTCCAGTGAGGCTTAGTGAAGGCTGGAACTTGTGGTTCCGTCTTCTGCTCGCTGGGGCCCCCAGGGTTTAATGGAGAGGGAGTCCATTCTGCCACGAAATCTGCCAACGCTTGACTCTTGATTGCTTGTCTTGGAATGAATTCAAGGTCAAATTCAGCCAGTTCCGCTGCCCACTTTGCAATATTCCCAGTTGAATTGGGATTATACAGGATCGCTCGAAGTGGATATGAAGTCACCACTGAGACTTTGTGAGCTTGGAAATAATGTCGAAGCTTCCTTGAGGCAATAAGAACTGCATAGAGCAGTTTATGCACCTCTAGGTATCGAGTCTTGGCATCATGTAACACTTCACTGATGAAGTATACTGGGCGTTGAATGGTCCGGACCCTCCCGGAGGGGTCCGGAGCTTCCTCTTCATTGATCCGGACCCTGTCGGAGGGGTCCAGACTATCTTCGGGGACCTCCGGGTTCTGGGTGGAGGAACCCGGAGCTTCTTCAGGAATGACCTGGATCCTCTCGGAAGGATCCGGGTCCTCTGAAGTGGCTTCTTGTGGTTTCAAGTCTGGGAGCTGGGACCCAGACCCGCTTTCAGGAACCTCCGGACCCTCCCGAAGGGATCTGGATTCCTGAGTATTGGGTAGTTCCGGTCTCTCTGCAACCAGAACCATACTGACGACTTCGTCAGCTGCTGAAATGTAAAGCAATAAAGGCTCACCAGGGTTCGGAGCTACCAAGACTGGTAGGGTGGTGAGGAACTGTTTCAGCTCCTGGAATGCCTTCTCTGCTTCTTCAGACCATTGGAATGGTCCGGACTTCCTCAGTAACTTGAAGAAGGGAAGTGCCCTTTCCGCCAGTCTTGAAATGAACCGGCTGAGGGCTGCTAGACATCCAGTTAATTTTTGGACGTCTTTGATGCGGGTTGGTGGCCGCATGTCTTCAATGGCTTTTATCTTCGCCGGATTAGCCTCTATGCCCCGGTGACTTACCAGGAAACCAAGAAGCTTTCCGGAACTAACCCCGAAGACGCACTTGTCTGGGTTTAGCTTCGTGCGGGTGGCCCGCAGCTTATCGAAGACAGCCTGCAAGGTGTCCAAGAGGGATTCCTTGTTTTTGACTTTAACCATGATGTCATCGACGTACACTTCCACTATGTCTCTGATGAGTTCTTCGAAAGTTTTGTACATAGCTCGTACAAAAGTTGAAGCTGCATTCTTGAGACCAAAAGGCATGGCTGTGTAACAATACAATCCATCCACTGTGATGAATGAAGTATGTTCTCCATCTTCCCTAGACATCCTGATTTGATGATATCCAGAATATGCGTCTAGAAAACACAGTAACTCACACCCGGAGGTGGAATCCACTATCTGGTCTATTCTAGGTAGTGGGAATGGATCTTTTGGACATGCCTTATTCAGTGTGGTGTAGTCGATGCACATCCGAAGTTTCCCGCCGGCCTTAGGCACAACGACTGGGTTTGCCAGCCATTTTGGATGGTAGACTTCTCGGATGAATCCGGCTTCGAGCAACTTCTTCACTTCTTGTCGGATGAAGTTCTGTCGCTCTACAGATTGCTTCCGAGGTTTCTGATGCACAGGCCGAGCGTCGGGGTAAATCTTCAGATTGTGCTCAATCACTTCCCTGGGGATCCCAGGCATTTGTGACGGTTGCCAAGCAAACACGTCAACGTTAGCCCGGAGGAAAGTGATGAGCGCGAGTTCCTATTTGTCATTCAAGCCACCCGATATGCGGGTAGTTTGAGTGACATCGGAACCAATTTGGACGACTTTGACGGGAATGTCGGTGTCGCCGCTTGGCTGCACACGAGGTGCAGAGGTCGAGCCTCGTTGACGAATGCTCGGAGGTTGTGGAGCTTGCTTCTGTCTGGAGTCCTCTTCTTGCGCTGTGGTGAGCGCGTGAAGTTCCTCCAGAGCAGTTACTCCGGCAGTGCGATCTCCGCGGATCCGGAGAACGCCTACTGGTGTTGGCATCTTCAACACCAGGTATCCATAATGAGCAGTTGCCATGAATTTGTACAAGGCAGGTCTACCCAAGATGGCGTTGAATGGTAAGTTGATCTGAGCGACATCGAAGATCAACTTCTCGGTGCGATACTTCTCCCGGGTCCCGAAGGTAACGGGGAGAGTAATAGCTCCGAGTGGAGTGATGGCCCCCGGACCTACTCCGGAGAAAGGTCGAGAGGGCTGGAGGTCCGAAGGTCGGAGCTGAAGCTTAGTGAAAGCTTCAAAGCTGATGAGGTTAAGCCCCAAACCTCCGTCTACCAGGACATGATGGAGCTGGATGTTGTTGATGGTGGGAGATACCATCAAGGGTAATTGGCCAGCTCCGACCATGCTTTGAGGACAGTCCGAAGCATTAAAAGTGATGGGTGTGTCCATCCACTTTCGATGTGGCTCCGGTCTAGCTGTAGGAGCTACAGCAGCCATATCCCGTCGCATAGTCTTGATGACACGACGAGAAGTGATGTCCCATGATCCACCAAAGATGGTGTTCATGGTCTTTCGACGCTCGTTGTCAGAGACGTCGGAGTCATCGTCGACGGAGGTGTAGACGGCTTTCAGGACCTTTTTGGGGTCCTGAAACCCTAACTCCTCTTCAGCCGGAGCTTCATCGACCTTTTGTTTTCCCTCCCTCTGTCGGAAGGGAGACCCTTCCCGGCGCTTGTGGTAGCGCTCGGCAAGGTTTTGGACCTCCCGGCAGTCCTCCAATCTGTGGCTGCTCGTTTTGTGAATGGGGCACCACATCTTGGATTTGCCACCGTCTTCAGAAGACGGTCGAGGTCGCTTCTCGGGGCGTGGCCCCCGGCCACCAGGAGTTGCAGTGGCTGCAACGTTGGATGTGCCGGCCGACGGCTTCTTCTTGCCGTTGGTCTTCTTTTTCTTCTTGCCACTCCCGGAGGTAGCGGCTTCTTCTTTGGAGGATTTTTTATGATCCTCCAAGGTTGGTTTGGAGTGCATTTCACGGCCCTCCGCAGCTCTGGCACATTTGTCAGCCAGGCTGAAGAGCTCCGTGACGCTGGTGATCTCTTTGATCGCCAACTTCTCCAACATCTTCTTGTCTCGTACACCCTGTCTGAATGCCACAATGACAGAAGCGCTTGAGATAGAAGGGATTGTGTTACGTACCTGAGAAAATCTCTGGATGAATGACCGCAAAGATTCTCCTCCTTTTTGCACGACCGCAAAAAGGTCCAGTTCAGTGCCCGGACGGGTGTATGAACTCCCGAAATTGGCGGTGAACTGACGGCACAGCTCCTCCCAACTGTCGATAGAGTTGGGTGGAAGGCTCATAAACCAGGACCTGGCGGTCCCAGTTAAGGCCACTGGAAAGTAATTGGCTATTACGGCCTCGTTTCCTCCAGCTGCTAGAATCGCAGTGGAGTATATCTGCAGAAATTCTACGGGATTAACAGTCCCGTCAAATTTTTCCGGCAAGTGTGGCCGGAACTTCTGTGGCCATCTAACCATGCGCAGGTGCATGGCTAGGGCGGAACAGCCTCCTCCTACTCCTTCCAGAGTAGAAAGGTCTTGAGCATCTCGTCTTTCTCGAGCTCGCTCGATGTGGACACGGCCATCCTGTTGGCGGTATCGGCGATCAAGCTCCGCCCGGAGGTCGTGTGTCGAAAGCCGAGATGCAGTATGGGCACGTCGTGCCCCAGAGGGCAACGACGTTACTTGCTGTGACGCAGCTCTTCTCCGGTTGTTGGAGACATGTGGACCAAGTCTTCCAGACAACGTTCGTCGCTGCGACGGGGCCCGCCCTGAAGGAGGTGAACCCTGGTTGTTGAGGCGTTCGGCCGCTGTTGCGACCAAATGCTCAACATCAGCTCTCCATTGCTCCATGGCACCTTGAGATGCATCCGGAGGTGGTGGTCGCTGGAGGAGAGCACGCGCTGCATGGAGCGCGTGTTCTGGGTTGTCACGACTTGCCGGCGCAGAATGTGACGCCGGTGCACCATCATGTCGTCCGGCATGTCTTGCCGGAGAAGATGGTGGTGGTGGAAGTGTGACTCCTACTGGAACTGAGGCTCCTGCCGGTGGCTGCATGTTGGAGGGATTGCCTCCGACAGCCTGAACAGCAGGTTGCCCGTTGGATGATCCAGCCGCAGAATTCACCATTCTTGAAGATCTCAGGCGCCCCTACCTGGCGCGCCAACTGTCGACTGTTGGAGTCGGCAGATCCCCTGACACTACGAAAGTGTTGAAGGAGTTTGTGGTTCGGTTTGGGCGCGCGGAGACTCAATAAGATGAAACGCGATTGGACACGAGTGACACAGTAGTTTACGTGGTTCGGGCCGCCTGAGCGTAATACCCTACTCCACGGGTGTGTGTGTGTTGTATTAACTTGTCAGCTTCAGAGTGTTCGAGAGTCCTCTCCTCGTGTATCGTCGGTTTGTCCTTTTATAGCACAAGGACAAACCGTTACAAGTCAGCCTGGCCCGACATGTGGCCCTGGCGGTTACTAGTATTGATACACGAGATTAATTGTTGTTAATAACCCTGTAACGGCTCCGACAGTGCCGTTACAGGTGTTAAGATCGTCCTGATTAAGTATCATTAATGTGGAATTAATGATAATTAATCGGGTCTTGAAGTCCGCGGTTGTCTTTTGAAGATCCGGTGCCGTTACAACGTCTTTCGGAGGTTTGAAGTGGCCAGCTCCGACGTATGGACACGTGGCAGTTCCGGAGCTTGCTTGGGAGAAGCGGGAAGCTCCGGGGTGGCCTGGCACGTGTCAGGTCCGGAGCTTCTCTCGGTCAGGGGTTACCTCCGGAGGTGCCGTTTCAGTACCTAGCCCGGAGCTTCACCCTTGCGGGTAATAGCTCTGGTCTGACAGTACACGTGGCAACCTAGGGGCTAACCATGTTGGAGAAGCGGGTCCGGTTACGTCTGGCGAGTGGGCCCCCGAGGGTCTTCAATTTGAGTAGATGTCCTTCCCTTGAGATCTTTGTAACCTCAGGGGGTGTATGGTTTTTAGGGTACCGACAACGCTGTTTAACCTGGACATTGCCACTCATATGCAGGATCTCTTTATCTTCAGTTCGATTTAGATTTCGTTAGTTTCGACACATCCTTCACTTATAATTGCCATTAACATGTGTGATAAGGAAGCTTCACTTATTTGATAAATCTATGCTTGAAAGATTAAGGTTAAATCCCTATGAAAGTGTAAAAACAAGATTTGTGATTGAAGTTGTTCGCTTACTCGCTTGTGTAAAGCACTAAGAAAGGTACTGATTTTTAGTCAATATATTTAGGCATTAAAACTGAGAAAGAATCATCTTTCTAAGTTTTCAAATAGACAGAAGGGAAAGAAATCGTTCAAATAGATGGGAAAATCCTTCCAAAGATCGTCAAGCTTAAAATTGATGCTTTAAACAATCCAAATGATGAGCCACGGGTGTTACTTGCATCTACAAGAGCTTGCTGTGCAGGGATTAACTTGACAGAAGCTTAGCAGCATCACAGACGGTTCATAAACAATAACTGCCTGTGAAAATCATGTATTTTCTCAGGCGTTGGTTAATTAAGAACCGCCTGTGATGTTAGCTACATCACAGACGGTTCTTAATTAATAATCGCCTGAGAAAATACATGATTTCCACGAGCGGTTGTTTCTTAAAATCCGTCTGTGATGTTCTGTCATCACAGACGGTTATTGTATCGTTCGTCATCACAGTCGCATTTTTTTAAGAACCGACTGTATTTGAAAAATCCAGCCGCCTGTAAAAATGCTTTTTGTAGTAGTGTGAACAAAAATTATTCTATAATTATTGCAGAAGCTCTCATACGACTATGGGTATCGTCTGGATAGCATCACAGGGGCAGATGGCAGTGTTGTGAAGCTAGCTTGCCACTGTGGTGCTCTCGACTGTCGAAAGCTGCTATACTAGGTGCTGTCATGAGGTGACGTCATGTTTCTTGGAATGAATCTCTAACACCATGCTTTATCATGCGTTAACTAGAATTTTGTTGGACTTTGCCTCGTAGTATGCTATGCTTATTGTATGGCATAAGAGAACTTCCGGATGAAACTTCTCAACATGTGCTGTCTATGTAGTATAGAAAACTCTTTGAGACGATACTCTTACTAGCACTTCTGTTGGCCCAATCAAAAGAAACAAATGTTTGGCGAGAGGAGATCAAATCAAGGACAAAAATATGTGTATAATTAATTTGTTGTCTGATTAAGCAACATAGAGGTTAGAGGCACAAAAGCCGGGCCACAAAAGCAATAAACCATGCACGCCATGCCATCTGCTGTTTGCCTACTTTCTTGTTTCATATTTCTGATTGAATCCGTGCGGCGCGTCTTGGGTGCCACCACCATCCTCCGCCTTCGATTCGGAGTCAGTCGCTCTGCCTGTCCTGCTCTCCTTGCCCAAGAGCTTTTTTATAGATGATGCCGTGCCCAAGAGCTTGGTCACAACGTCCAAGAACTCGTTGAGCACAGGGTCCTGCACCCGCGAAGACCACACTCCACACGAGCGGACACGCTTGATGCCAACTCCCTCCTTGCTCCCGGCGTGGCCCCTCCGTCCACCGCACGCTGAAACGGCACGCGCGCCACTCCTCGCTGTCCACGGTCTCGTGAGCCGCTCACAGCGCAACGAACACCAAACAATGCTGAGGATCAAAAGGAAAGTACGGACACAGGACGGTGTCGTAGAACTTGAGATCGCCACCTGGAGGGAGCGGAAGATGCAGAGCGGCCCGACGCGGGACGGAGGTCGCTGCATGGGGAGTCGTCTAGGGTAGGGACGCTGTGCGGGGAAGGGGAGAGAACAACGGGTCAAATCCGTACTCGATCCGACTGTTGCGAGTATTGAACTGGTTTTATTTTTCGCCCATAGGTACCCGCACAGATTTGACTGTTGCACGCCTTGTAAAATACAAACCAAGTTACTGGAGTCCAGTGTCACACCCGATCATCGTAAAGAGTCCAGTGTCACGCCCGATCATCGTAAAGATGAACATACGCTAATCACATGTACACTAGAATCAGTTGAATCGTACATGCGTTGACGAAAGTGAAATATCAATACATAGCCATGTTCACGATCCGAAGGTCTATAAATACACACCACAACCTATTTACAACATCTAAACAGTTCACAAAGATTATACTACAACGGAAGGCTAAATAGATAAGAACGGCTCCATCTCCACCGGCAGTCGCGCGAAGGATCGCCAGCCTAGCCCAAGTCTTCCGGGTTGACGAAGAAGTCTTCTGGTGCCGCTTCTTCTTCATATTCTAATAGAAAAGTAAACGCTTGATTACATAGAGTACTTAGCAAGTGTGGGAAGAGAATGACATGATTGACTAAAACAAGGGAAGGCCAATTATGGCTTAAGCACTATGCTTAGAACCTAACCTTAGCTTTCAATTCTCAATATCATAATTCAAGAATTAATTCAACACATAATTAAAGATGTTGAATGTAACTTGAATCATAAATAACCACCATTTCCCAACCATAAGCTAATTATGAACTGGTCCCAAGCCGCTCTTGTCCGTGGGCACGGCTGTCATGACAGTTTTACCAAATCTCTGCAGAGAGTGTACCCTTTCCCCACAAGCAGTGATTTCATCCCCTGTTGCCAGGTGGACTAAATGAACCTCCCTGAATGCCTGTGGTAGCTAACCATATTACACACTTCCTTTGGTGTGAGGCCAGGAGATCACAACATGGTCTTTACAAAGGTACTCCCGACTAGTGCTACTCCTCTAAGGTTTCCACCACTTTGGCATTCCCGGAGTAACCCTCCGCCTCAGAGCCCCCTCTTGAGCCTTGCGGTTCCCAAAGCTGTACCCCTGCATCATTCCCCGCACCATCCAACTACTAGCATTTCATCGGGAGAAACCTAATTAATTGACCAAGCTGCCCCATCTCAGTCTCGTGGTGGTACTATAAAGCTTAGCGACTTCCTCCATAAATCGGTCCTTAGAATCCAGTGGTCCAAACCCAATCCCGGGTCTCGTGCAAACTGCACCATACCAAATCTATCTAACCACTAGATTCCTATCCACTACTATTGTGTATCCACCACAATTAAAGTAATCATAAAGTTTAACATGTCACAATTGTATGAAATCTCATTCCCAATGTCTAAGCATGGCTAAGCATAATTAATACCTATCTACTTCCCAACCCACATCAGGTGACAAAGAATTATATGGAACAATGCATGAAACATGAAATAGGACATCAATTTAATTAGCATGCATCTAACTAAAATCCTAAAATTGGTACAAGATGGTCAAGGGTGTAACACCCTCATTTTCATGCATCATGCCCTACATGCACTCATATACATGTTTAACATTAGCCCACAACAAGAGGAACGAGTTTAAAATTGATTCGGAGCATTTAAAATTGATTTGGAGCAAAACCGCACTTAAAACGCAGGAAAGTGCGGACTAGTCCGATTTTACTGAGGACTAGTCCGATTTCTCTCTGACTAAAAACGGACTTGTCCGTTTTTGCTGCGGACTAGTCCGATTTTGGCTCTGGAAACTTTCGGACTTGTCCGATTTTGTGCGGACTAGTCCGATATTCCATGAATCCTTGAAAATTTGCTAAGTCCCTGGACTTTTCCGGACTAGTCCGGTGTTCCAGCGGACTTGTCCGTTTTCCTTTCTGACTAAGATCGGACTTGTCCGATTTTTGGCCAGACTTGTCCGATTTTCTCTCTGGACGACTTCGGACTAGTCCGGTCCTGTCCGGACTTGTCCGATATTTCGTGACTCCGAGATTGACCTTTTGTTTTACGACTTGTTTCTTGGGTTTCACGTCAAGTGGGCCTAGGGACGTCGTGCCCAACTCTTTTAGAGCCCATGTGGGACTCTAAACCGGCCTCTACTCATCCCAAAACTCGAAATCCATCTAACCCTAGCCTCCACCTCTATATAAACAACCCCACCCCTTGGTTTGACATCTATTTGCCACTTTTCCACCCACCCAAACCCTAGTTCGTGGGGAGCCACCATCAAGGAGGGAGGAGAAGATCCCAAACAAGAAGAAGAAGAGGAGTAAACGAAGGAGGATCAAGATCTCCACCAAGTTTCGTCCTTCACCACCAATTCATCCCCAAGTTCATCACCAACCCTAGATCATCAAGATCCAAGTGTTACCTCCAAGTTTCTTGGTTCATTGGAGTTCTAAACACCTGGTATACCTTCTATTCTCTTTTCCTTACGAGAATTCAACCCCTAATCTCCAAATTCACGTCGATCTAGAAAACCCTAATCCGCTGATCTCGCAGAGTGCGGACTTGTCCGGTCCCAAGCGGACTAGTCCGATCTTTCTGGTTAAATTGTGTTGAATTAATTCTAAAATTTGATCTAATCAACTCCAAACCTGTATAAACTGGTTAAAATCTATTAGAACTAGTTAGTGATCATTAAAAGCAATCTAGTAACAAGTTCTACCTTGCATTGCATCAATCATGCATGTCATGTCATATTGAGTAATATTTGTGCACTCTTTGATTATGTTTCTTGTTTTGTATGTTTATTGTGTGGATTAGACGGATTTGCGCTAGAGAGTGCCACGGAGGATCTACAACCTCAAGAGTCCGAAGGCTTTGACCCTAATCAACAGCAAGAGCAAGGCAAGTGTCCTTGAAGCATATTGATCCTGTTTTTAAAATAAATGTTTTGTTTGCAAAACTGCATGCTTGTGTCAAATTGATGGGAATCCTATGGTAGGAAGTTTACTAGACTTGTTAAACCACCCTTGTCACCTGGAATTTATGGTAGAGAGTCGGGAAGGGTTTTTACCTTTTTGCTTCGCTTAATCAACTGGGATGGGAACAACTATATCACTCAATTTATTTATGCATGGATGAGATTATGGTTAACATGAACTAGTTAAATATGGTATGGTAATGGGTGATCTAAGCAAGCCTGGTATGTGGATGGGTTGGATGTTACGGTGGTTTGCTTGCTTTAGATCTAAGGACCGGTTCATGCGAGAATAAGCCAGGACTACAGTGCCACCACGAGGCCAAGTTATGGGTGCGGCGTAGCTGATTAATTAGGGCTTTGCTAGTGCTGTTTGGACCATTGTGGATGCTCGGGGAAGGGGTAGTCGGATTGGGTTTGTTGGTGATTGGTGGGACTACCCTGGGATCCGAATGGCTCAAGAGGGGGCCCTTGGTTGAAGATGTGCTCTGCGGGAGACATCGCCACCGGTGAAACCTCAGTGGGGTCTAAATAGGCTAGTAATCCCTTTGTAAAGGCTATTTTGTGATCTCTTGGCCACACACCAACGGAAGTGTGTAATGTGACCGACGGGTCATGGGCATAAGGGAGGTTCTTAGTCACCGAAGGGTGATGAAATCACGGACACGTGGGTAAAGAGGTACAAACTCTGCAGAGTGTTAATTAAAACTATCATGATAGCCGTGCTCCCGGTTATGAGCACCTGGACAACTTCCATGATTAGAGGCAAACTGGAATTTGGTAATGGTTATGGGTATGGATGGTTATGGATTAATTTCTGGTATTGATTATGGTTATTGACGATGGTGAAATCTGGAATTATTTATGATGGTAAGGAATTCAGTTTGGTATTATGGTATTATTTATGGTTATGATGGGTTTATTTCACATACTTATAATATATTGCTTTTCAAATGTTTTACCGTACTTTTCAGCACTTTACCATTATTATTGTCGTCATTTGAATCAGCCGCATGTCATACTTTCCACACTTGCTGAGTACGACATGTACTCACTCTTGCAATCCCCCACCCCAACAGTTGCAGGTCAAGACTGGGATTTTAATGGTGATAATGCGGAGTTCTAGGCCGTGTCTACCGTCAGCTTTGCCTGTGGTGTTGATTGGAGCTGCGCATACACACCCTGTTGCTTATGCTTAGTTTGCTTAGTTGCTTAATTAGTTTATTTCCGCTGCATTAGTTGAACTTGTCATTAATATTTATTAGAGCTTGTATTCGAGGATAATATGGTTTGTGTAATAAAATTTGGTTAATTAATCTTGTTCTGTGGTAATTTTCTGTATACTCTTTTGTGATTGCACTCGTGTATGTGTGATGAACATCCTGGGCACACATATGCGTTAGCTTGGTTCATTTTCGGAACCGGGCGTCACAGATTGGTATCAGAGCCACAGGTTGACCGTAGGATGCAGCCTAGATAGAATGGACACTTTAGAGCACATAGGAGCACTCAGGAATCGATGTATTTTTGCTTGGAGTGCTGTTTGCTATATATATTGCTTGCTGGTGTGCGTAATAGAGGATTTTGGGATGCTTTAGCATTGCCATGTCCACCTAGGCTAGTGTAGCCAGTTGTTTAGTTTCATATCCCTTGATGCATATAGTTGGGGCGTTTTCTAATTCTTACCTACTGCTTTTCTTCAGATGGTGAGGACTCGCAACCAGAGGGATGGCAATGATGAAGAGGAGAACAATGGAGTGCCTCAAAACGACAATGGACAAGGACCGGCTCAGGGAGCTATCAACATCGAGCAGCTATTGGCCATGCAAAACCAGCTCATGCAGACCATGATACAGACTATGGGACAGCTGCAGGCTGGCGATATCAACAATCAGCCCCACATGCCTCCACCGCCACCCCCACCTCCTCATAACCGATTGGGAGAGTTTATGAGGACTAGGCCGCCAACCTTTGCTCAAGCCGCAGACCCTATGGATGCGGATGATTGGCTCAAGTCCGTGGAGAAGAAGCTAGCCATTGTCCAATGCAGTGACCGGGAGAAGGTCCTATTTGCTTCTCATCAACTCGTTGGAGCAGCAGCCGATTGGTGGGATTCTTATTGCAATGCTCATGAGAACCAAGAGAGAATTACTTGGGCCGAATTCAAGGAAAATTTTCGTTCTCATTATGTGCCGGAAGGTGTTATGCTCTTGAAGAGGCAAGAATTTGAGAACTTGAGACAAGGAAAAACAAGCGTGAGTGAATATCTCAATAAGTTCACTCAACTCTCAAGATATGCGCCTGAGGATATTAGCCGGGACAGCCGGAAACAATACTTGTTCATGAGGGGATTGAACAATACGATCCAAGTACAATTGCTCAACTGTGATTATGTCAATTTCCAGAAGCTTGTGGACAAAGCAATTGTGGTTGAGAACAAGATCCGTGAGATGGAGCAAGAAATCAAGAGGAAGGCGCCATATCAAGGACAACAACAAGGAAGTAATGTGCGCCCTCGCTTTGCGCCGCCCAATGCGCCTCATTATAGCTCCTCTATTCCTGCTCAGCGCCCTGGATATGCACCGCGCCCAACTCAGTTTGTGCAGCAGCGCCCTGTCATGCAAGCACCTAGGCCTCCGATGCCTTATGCACCTCGTGCTGATTTTCCTGGAGCCAATGCTCAAAACCAAGCTCGTCCCAATAATTCTGGTGGAGTTAAGAAGTGCTATACTTGTGGAGAAGCTGGACACTTTGCACATCAATGTCCTAAGTCGGGCCTTGGTCAAGGAAGCAATGCATCGAGGCAAAACCCAAGACCTAATGGAGGACAGCCACAAGGAAGCCGTGGACAGCAGAATTTTGCTCGTGGCAACGTGAACCATGTCTCTACGGAGGATGCTCAACAAGCGGATGATGTGGTCATTGGTATGTTTCTCGCCAACTCCAACCCCGCGACTATGTTATTTGATTCTGGAGCATCGCATTCATTCATTGCATCGAAGTATGTTGCCAAGTATAGTTTGCCTATCTCTCATATGAAGTTTACTCTGTTGGTTAAGTCTCCTGGAGGAGAGATGAGGACAAATATAGTATGTCCAAAAGTAAGCCTTAGAATAAGGGGGGTAGACTTCTCCGCCAACCTCATTGTTTTAGATTCTCAAGGGTTGGATATTATACTTGGTATGGACTGGTTGAGAAAGCACAATGGGGTTATTGAATGTGCCACAAAGACAGTGAAGTTGACTAATGAAGAAAGGATCACCGTAGAATTTGAAGCAACCCAACATGCACCGAAGCAATTAGAGCTGAATCATATAGACGGTGCCGCAATTGAGGAGATTCCGGTTGTATGTGAATTTTTGGATGTGTTTCCGGATGAGTTGCCAGGTATGCCACCTGATCGAGACATTGAGTTTGTTATTGATTTAATACCTGGAACTGCACCTATAGCTAAGAGGCCATATAGGATGCCTCCTATGGAATTAGCGGAGCTCAAGAAGCAGATTCAAGAGCAATTAGAAAAGGGTTTCATTCGCCCTAGCTCTTCGCCTTGGGGAGCGCCTGTTCTATTTGTGGACAAGAAGGACGGATCCCAAAGGATGTGCGTGGATTACCGAGCTCTCAACGAGGTAACAATCAAGAACAAGTACACCTTGCCACGCATAGAAGACTTGTTTGATCAGATGAAGGGTGCTTGTGTCTTCTCTAAGATTGACTTGAGGTCGGGATACTTTCAAATGAAGATTAGACCATCGGACATACCCAAGACAGCTTTTAGGACACGGTATGGATCTTATGAGTACACCGTGATGTCCTTTGGATTGACAAATGCACCTGCCTACTTTATGTACCTCATGAATAAAGTCTTCATGGAGTACTTAGATAAGTTTGTTGTGGTGTTTATTGATGATATTATGATCTACTCGAAGAACGAGAAGGAACATGAGGAACACTTGAGGCTTACGCTGCAGAAATTGAGGGAGCATCAATTGTATGCCAAGTTCAACAAGTGCCAGTTTTGGTTGAAAGAGGTGCCATTTTTAGGCCATATTATTTCCGGAGGAGGAGTATCGGTTGACCCCGGTAAAGTGAGGGATGTGTTGAAGTGGGATCCGCCGCAAAACGTCAAGGAAATAAGGAGTTTCCTTGGGATGGCTGGATATTACCGTCGGTTTATCAAGGATTTTTCCAAGATAGCCAAGCCTATGACGGAGTTGCTAATGAAGGGAAAGGCGTTCCAATGGACTGAAGCTTGTCAGAATAGTTTTGAGGAGTTGAAGAAGCGGTTGACAACAGCCCCAGTTTTGGTATTGCCGGATGTAAGCAAGAGTTTTGACATTTATTGTGACGCATCAAGACAAGGGCTTGGATGTGTATTGATGCAAGAAGGTCAAGTGGTCGCCTATGCGTCAAGGCAATTGAAGAAACATGAGCAGAATTACCCAACACACGATTTGGAACTTGCGGCCGTGGTACATGCATTGAAGATTTGGAGACACTATATTCTTGGACATAGGTGTGAAATTTACACGGATCACAAGAGTTTGAAGTATATTTTCACACAAACGGATCTGAACTTGAGGCAACGAAGATGGTTGGAGCTCATCAAAGATTATGATTTGGGGATCAACTATCATCCGGGAAAAGCCAATGTAGTGGCCGATGCTTTGAGTAGAAAGGGAGTAAGCCATCAACTTACAGTTCGAGAGTTACCGTCCGAGCTATGCAAGGAGTTTGAACGGTTGAACCTTGGGTTTGTAAATGAGATGGAGATGATGGAGTTAAACCCAACCTTGGAGCAAGAAATTCGAGAAGCACAAACCACGGATGAGGAGATCAAGGAAATCAAGGAAAGAATCAAAGAAGGAAGAGAATTCAGATTTGATGAAGACGAACATGGTACCTTATGGATTGGAAAGAGAATTGTTGTGCCTAATGTAAAGCATATTCGAGAAACAATATTAAAGGAGGCACATGACTCGCCATACTCAATTCACCCTGGTTGTACGAAGATGTACAAAGACTTAAAGACTTGCTATTGGTGGAATAGCATGAAGAAGGACATAGCTGAATATGTAGCGTTATGTGATGTGTGTCAACGAGTCAAGGCGGAACATCAAAGGCCGGCCGGACTATTGCAACCGTTGAAGATTCCGGAATGGAAGTGGGAAGAAATTGGTATGGACTTCATAGTTGGGTTACCACGTACTCAGTCCGGGTATGACTCAATTTGGGTAATTGTGGATCGCTTAACCAAGTCAGCTCATTTTGTCCCTGTGAAGACCAAGTATACAGCTGCACGATTGGCCGAAATATACATGGAGCATATTGTGTGTCGACATGGAGTCCCTAAGAAGATAGTCTCGGATAGAGGTTCTCAATTTACCTCCAGATTTTGGCAAAAATTGCATGAAGCTTTGGGAACGAGGTTGAATTTTAGTTCAGCATATCATCCTCAAACGGATGGACAAACCGAGAGGACCAATCAGATTTTGGAGGACATGTTAAGAGCTTGTGCTTTAAAGCATGGGAAAAGTTGGGACAAAAGCTTGCCATACGCGGAATTTTCATACAACAATAGTTACCAAGCAAGCTTGAAAATGTCACCATATGAAGCGCTTTATGGGAGGAAGTGTAGGACGCCTTTATTTTGGAATGAGGCAGGAGAAACTCAAGTATTTGGTCCGGACGTGTTGCAAGAAGCCGAAAAGCAAGTCCAAATAATTCGTGGAAACTTGAGGGCTGCCCAATCAAGGCAAAAAGGCTATGCGGATAATAGGAGAAGGAAATTAGCCTTTGAAATAGGAGATTTTGTTTACCTCAAGGTGTCACCAATGAGAGGTCATAAGAGGTTTAACATAAGGGGTAAGCTCGCACCTCGTTATATTGGACCATTCAAGATTTTGGACAAAAGAGGAGAAGTAGCATATAAGTTGGAGATGCCAGCTCATCTTTCAGACGTACATGATGTGTTTCACGTTTCCCAGCTCAAGAAGTGCTTGAGGGTACCGGAAGATCAAGTGCCAATGGAAGAATTGGAACTAGAGGAAGATTTGACGTATGCCGAGCAACCGGTCAAGATCTTGGAAACCAAGGAGAGAGTCACAAGGAACAAGGTGATTCGATGGTGTAAAGTCCAATGGAAGCACCATACAGAAAAAGAAGCAACTTGGGAGCTAGAAGACGATCTCAAGAAGGAATTTCCCCATCTCTTCTCTTCCGCGTCGAATCTCGAGGGCGAGATTCATTTTAAGGGGGGTAGGTTTGTAACACCCTCATTTTCATGCATCATGCCCTACATGCACTCATATACATGTTTAACATTAGCCCACAACAAGAGGAACGAGTTTAAAATTGATTCGGAGCATTTAAAATTGATTTGGAGCAAAACCGCACTTAAAACGCAGGAAAGTGCGGACTAGTCCGATTTTACTGAGGACTAGTCCGATTTCTCTCTGACTAAAAACGGACTTGTCCGTTTTTGCTGCGGACTAGTCCGATTTTGGCTCTGGAAACTTTCGGACTTGTCCGATTTTGTGCGGACTAGTCCGATATTCCATGAATCCTTGAAAATTTGCTAAGTCCCTGGACTTTTCCGGACTAGTCCGGTGTTCCAGCGGACTTGTCCGTTTTCCTTTCTGACTAAGATCGGACTTGTCCGATTTTTGGCCAGACTTGTCCGATTTTCTCTCTGGACGACTTCGGACTAGTCCGGTCCTGTCCGGACTTGTCCGATATTTCGTGACTCCGAGATTGACCTTTTGTTTTACGACTTGTTTCTTGGGTTTCACGTCAAGTGGGCCTAGGGACGTCGTGCCCAACTCTTTTAGAGCCCATGTGGGACTCTAAACCGGCCTCTACTCATCCCAAAACTCGAAATCCATCTAACCCTAGCCTCCACCTCTATATAAACAACCCCACCCCTTGGTTTGACATCTATTTGCCACTTTTCCACCCACCCAAACCCTAGTTCGTGGGGAGCCACCATCAAGGAGGGAGGAGAAGATCCCAAACAAGAAGAAGAAGAGGAGGAAACGAAGGAGGATCAAGATCTCCACCAAGTTTCGTCCTTCACCACCAATTCATCCCCAAGTTCATCACCAACCCTAGATCATCAAGATCCAAGTGTTACCTCCAAGTTTCTTGGTTCATTGGAGTTCTAAACACCTGGTATACCTTCTATTCTCTTTTCCTTACGAGAATTCAACCCCTAATCTCCAAATTCACGTCGATCTAGAAAACCCTAATCCGCTGATCTCGCAGAGTGCGGACTTGTCCGGTCCCAAGCGGACTAGTCCGATCTTTCTGGTTAAATTGTGTTGAATTAATTCTAAAATTTGATCTAATCAACTCCAAACCTGTATAAACTGGTTAAAATCTATTAGAACTAGTTAGTGATCATTAAAAGCAATCTAGTAACAAGTTCTACCTTGCATTGCATCAATCATGCATGTCATGTCATATTGAGTAATATTTGTGCACTCTTTGATTATGTTTCTTGTTTTGTATGTTTATTGTGTGGATTAGACGGATTTGCGCTAGAGAGTGCCACGGAGGATCTACAACCTCAAGAGTCCGAAGGCTTTGACCCTAATCAACAGCAAGAGCAAGGCAAGTGTCCTTGAAGCATATTGATCCTGTTTTTAAAATAAATGTTTTGTTTGCAAAACTGCATGCTTGTGTCAAATTGATGGGAATCCTATGGTAGGAAGTTTACTAGACTTGTTAAACCACCCTTGTCACCTGGAATTTATGGTAGAGAGTCGGGAAGGGTTTTTACCTTTTTGCTTCGCTTAATCAACTGGGATGGGAACAACTATATCACTCAATTTATTTATGCATGGATGAGATTATGGTTAACATGAACTAGTTAAATATGGTATGGTAATGGGTGATCTAAGCAAGCCTGGTATGTGGATGGGTTGGATGTTACGGTGGTTTGCTTGCTTTAGATCTAAGGACCGGTTCATGCGAGAATAAGCCAGGACTACAGTGCCACCACGAGGCCAAGTTATGGGTGCGGCGTAGCTGATTAATTAGGGCTTTGCTAGTGCTGTTTGGACCATTGTGGATGCTCGGGGAAGGGGTAGTCGGATTGGGTTTGTTGGTGATTGGTGGGACTACCCTGGGATCCGAATGGCTCAAGAGGGGGCCCTTGGTTGAAGATGTGCTCTGCGGGAGACATCGCCACCGGTGAAACCTCAGTGGGGTCTAAATAGGCTAGTAATCCCTTTGTAAAGGCTATTTTGTGATCTCTTGGCCACACACCAACGGAAGTGTGTAATGTGACCGACGGGTCATGGGCATAAGGGAGGTTCTTAGTCACCGAAGGGTGATGAAATCACGGACACGTGGGTAAAGAGGTACAAACTCTGCAGAGTGTTAATTAAAACTATCATGATAGCCGTGCTCCCGGTTATGAGCACCTGGACAACTTCCATGATTAGAGGCAAACTGGAATTTGGTAATGGTTATGGGTATGGATGGTTATGGATTAATTTCTGGTATTGATTATGGTTATTGACGATGGTGAAATCTGGAATTATTTATGATGGTAAGGAATTCAGTTTGGTATTATGGTATTATTTATGGTTATGATGGGTTTATTTCACATACTTATAATATATTGCTTTTCAAATGTTTTACCGTACTTTTTAGCACTTTACCATTATTATTGTCGTCATTTGAATCAGCCGCATGTCATACTTTCCACACTTGCTGAGTACGACATGTACTCACTCTTGCAATCCCCCACCCCAACAGTTGCAGGTCAAGACTGGGATTTTAATGGTGATAATGCGGAGTTCTAGGCCGTGTCTACCGTCAGCTTTGCCTGTGGTGTTGATTGGAGCTGCGCATACACACCCTGTTGCTTATGCTTAGTTTGCTTAGTTGCTTAATTAGTTTATTTCCGCTGCATTAGTTGAACTTGTCATTAATATTTATTAGAGCTTGTATTCGAGGATAATATGGTTTGTGTAATAAAATTTGGTTAATTAATCTTGTTCTGTGGTAATTTTCTGTATACTCTTTTGTGATTGCACTCGTGTATGTGTGATGAACATCCTGGGCACACATATGCGTTAGCTTGGTTCATTTTCGGAACCGGGCGTCACAAAGGGCACTTGCATTCTTCGAAGACTTGATTGTTGGTGAAGTCTTGGTCTTGGAGATTGAAGTTGGGGTCGTAGTACGACTCTAAATATGTTGCTCAAGCATGGCAAAGAGAAATAAAGGCTAAAATAAGTAAAGAGCACAACACACATGGCATCAAACATACACATAAGCATAAAATTCTATACTAATGCGTCCCTGCGAAGTATTTATATTTTACATAGCCAAAATATGCATTTTATATTTATCTTACATTTTTAGGATTTATTTATGGCCTAAAATCATTTTTATTGAGTTTTCTATGGCCAAAATGTATTTTAAACACTTTTAATAAATTTTCCATGGTCAAAATACATTTTATTTGTACTCTACAATTTAATCACAGCATAAAAATACTTTACACAAATTTTCCTACTATTTTTACACTTATTTACCATTTTTATCTATTTTCTACACATTAAATACTCCTAAAAACAATATTCAGCAATTAAATAAAAGTCCAGGGGCTGGTTAATAAGTTTTCCATACTGTACTGGGGCTAAATCAATAATTCTACAAATTTCCAGGGGCTAGATTGCCTAATTAAGTGATTAAATCCAATTCCAGAAAATCTAGGGGTTAGTTTGCATATTCTGGGGGTTAGATTTGCATTCTAGAGAAGTACAGGGGGTAGCTGGTAAGATTCCAGGGACCTGGGTGAAAATGCGGAGGCGGGAAAGGGACTTTGAATGTGGGCCGTCGGATCCGAAATGAACGCACGGGGTATTATTAAACGAACCGGTACGCACGATATAATCTCGGCCGTTCGGTTTGAACCGAGGGCCGAGATGCGGCCACGTCGCTCCTAGCGACGCAGGCAGCGCATGGCGCGGCGGCGCTTGGCTCCCGCGGCGGCGATCTCGCCGGCGTTGGCCAATTTGGCCAAAACACCACTGATTCAAAGCACATAATACACTAAACAAAAGAAGAGAGGATGTGGAGCATACCTAGGGAGGTCTCGGGGTCCGAAATTGGCCGAAGATGAGTCGGCGACGAGGGGCGGCGGTGGTTGGCGTCGGCTCCCGTCAATCCCGGTGAAACCTCGACGATCTCCCCACGATTTCTTGCCTGGCGTGCTCCTGACAACAAGGTAAAGAGTTTAGGGGGAGAGGGAAGGGAGACAACTGTCAGATAGTCGAGAACACGCGCGTCTAACCTCGGCAACAACAATGGCTAGGGTTTGCGTGCGGGGAGGGAGAAAGAGAGGGGGAGGGCGGGGTTTTATAGTGGTAACGCATGTGGTGGTTGCCGGCGCGCACGAAGGGCAGTTCCCCAGGGCGAATCATCGAGGGGTGAGGCAGTTGGAGGGGGGGTGTGCGGCGTGGCGCGGCGCGGGAAGGAAAGGGGCGACGATTGCTGGGGGTGGGGGATGACATGTGGGTCCCGGGCGGCAGAGAGAGAGGAGAGGAGAGGAGTTGGCTGGGCCGCGGGTGAGGGGAGGGGAATTGGGCCAGGGGGGGAATTTGGCCCAACAGGGGGGTTTCTTTTGTTTTTATTTTTCTTTTTCATTTCATTTCCTTTGATTTGATTTTCAATTCAAATTTAAATGAATTCTACTCGTTTGAACTTCAAAATCCACACAAAAATGCACACTAGAATGCAATATAGTTTGATCAATTTTATTTACATAAAATATGGGTGTTACAACTCTACCCCCCTTAAAAGGAATCTCGCCCTCGAGATTCGGACGTCCTAAGAGAAAAGATGAGGGAAATCGGCTTTGAGATCTTCTTCTCTTTCCCATGTTGCTTCTGCCTCCGAATGATGTTTCCACTGCACCTTACACATGCGAATGATTTTGTTTCTGGTCACCCTTTCTGATGTTTCAAGTATCTTGACAGGCTGTTCCACATACGACAAATCTTCTTGTACATCAACTGCTTCCATAGGTAACTGCTCCTCAGGCACTCTTAAGCACTTCTTAAGGTGCGATACATGGAACACATTATGTACATCTGACAAGTGTGGTGGAAGCTCAAGCTGATAAGCCACTTCACCTCGTCGTTCTAATATCTTGAATGGACCAATGTAGCGGGGTGACAACTTGCCTCTTACTTTAAATCTTCTCAACCCTCTCATAGGTGACACCTTCAAGTACACGTAATCACCGATCTCAAAGGTTAGATCATGTCTTCGAGTATCTGCATAACTCTTCTGTCTTGTTTGGGCTGCCTTTAGGTTCTTCCGAATTTATTGCACTTGTCTTTCAGCCTCTTTCAATACATCAGGACCAAAGACTTGGCTTTCCCCAGTTTGATTCCAAAACAACGGTGTCCTACATTTCCGCCCATACAATGCTTCAAAAGGAGACATCTTCAAACTGGTTTGATAACTATTGTTGTAAGAGAATTCGACATATGGCAGATTCTTATCCCAACTTTGGTTATTCTTTAGAGCACACGCTCTGAACATGTCTTCTAATATCTGGTTGGTACGTTCTGTCTGACCATCAGTCTGAGGATGATATGCCGAACTGAAATTTAAATGGGTATCCATTGATTCATGCAACTTCTGCCAGAATCTTGAGGTAAATTGAGTGCCTCAATCTGAAATAATCTTCTTAGGAACTCCATGTAAGCATACAATCCTGGAGATATATAGTTCCGCCAACTTGGGACCATTGTATGTTTCTTTCACAGGAATAAAGTGGGCAACTTTAGTCAAACGATCCACTATAACCCATATAGAATCATATCCAGACTATATCCTTGGTAGTCCCACAATGAAATCCATACTAATTTCTTCCCATTTCCATTCTGGCACTTTGATTGGTTGCAACAACCGTGCTGGTCTTTGGTGTTCCGCCTTAATCAATTGACACGTATCACATATGGACACATATTTTGCTACATCCCGTTTCATTCCATGCCACCAATATCGATCTTTAAGGTCTTGATACATCTTTGTGCTTCCGAGATGAATGGAGTATGATGAGTTATGAGCTTCCCTTAGTATCAACTCTCTAATCTCTTTGATATCTGAAACACAAATCCTCCTTCCAAGCCATAGGGTTCCTTGTTCATCCTCCTTAAAGTTCGGAGCTTTTCCCTTCTTCATCAATTGCTTGATCTCCTTGACCTTCTCATCATTCTTTTGTCCTTCTCGTATATCATGTTCAAGGGTTGAGTCCACTTCCATAGCAACTGCTTCAACACTAGATACTAGGCATAAGTTTAATCTTGCAAACTCTTCACATAACTAGGGTTGAAGAGATTGTACTGACAAATTATTACATTGTCCTTTTCTGCTTAGAGCATTAGCGACCACATTAGCCTTTCCTGGATGGTAGTTGATTCCCACATCGAAGTCATTTATTGACTCTAACCAACGACGTTGTCTGAGATTAAGATCTGGTTGTGTGAATATGTACTTCAAGCTCTTGTGATCTGTGTATATCTCGGTTCTTTTTCCCATCAAGTAGTGTCTCCATATCTTCAATGCATGGACAACAGCTGCCAATTCTAAATCATGGGTTGAATAATTCCTCTCATGTTTCCAAAGTTGTCTTGAAGCATAGGCTACGACATGTCCTCCTTGCATTAAGACACATCCTAAACCATGACCAGATGCATCACAATAAACTACAAACTCCTTCTGCATATCAGGCATTACCAATACCAGTGCACTGGTTAACCTCTTCTTCAACTCGGCAAAGCTCACTTCACATTCGGGGGTCCACTTGAAAGCAACTCCTTTCTCAAGCAACTTGGTTAGTGGTCGAGAGATCTTTGAAAATCCCTCAACGAATTGACGACAATAACCAGCCATGCCTAAGAATCTTCGTATATCATGTACACTCTCAGGTGTTTCCCATTTAAGGACATCGGCCACTTTGCCTGGATCCACTGCTATACCTCCTTCAGATATGACATGACCCAAAAATGACACTTCCTTTAGCCAAAACTCACACTTACTAAGTTTGGCATATAATTGGTGTTGGCGAAGCTTCTGTAGAGCCATCCTGATGTGCTCCTCATGCTCTTCTTCAGTCTTGGAGTAGATAAGTATGTCGTCGATGAACACCACTACAAACTTGTCCAAGTACTCCATGAATACCTTGTTCATTAGATATATAAAGTATGCTAGAGCATTGGTCAATCCAAACGACATAACTGTATACTCATATAATCCATATCGAGAGACAAATGCAGCCTTGGGAATGTCTGAGGGTCTAATCTTCAATTGATGATAACCCGAGCGAAGATCAATCTTAGAAAACACACATGCTCCTCTCAACTGATCAAACAAATCTTCAATTCTTGGTCTTATTCTTGATTGTTACCGCATTTAAGGCACGGTAATCCACACACAACCTTTGAGTACCATCCTTCTTGGGTACAAATATGACTGGTGCTCCCCAAGGCGATGAGCTATGTCTAATATATCCCTTCCCCAACAACTCCTCAATATGATCCTTTAATTCAGCTAGTTGTTTAGCATCCATTCTATACAACCTCTTATATATTGGGGCCGTTCCTGGTACTAATTCAATGACAAACTCAATCTCTCGACCAGGGGGCATACCTGGTAAGTCATCTGGGAATACATCCGGAAAATCACTCACAACCCTGATGCCTTCTGTACTCTCAAGATGGTTGAGTTGTACAACTGCCTCTTGTGTCTAATCTGGCTTGAACTACACTGTAGTGCCATCTGGGTGCGTTAAGCAAACTGTCCTAGTTGCACAATGAATTAATCCTTGATTCTTTGTCAGCTAGTCCATCCCCAAAATGATGTCTAATCCTTGCGAGTCCAACACTATTAGGTTGGACCAAAAGACTACCCCCTTATGTTTATACTCACTTTACGGCATAGATGCCTTGCCACCATCTCTCCTCCCGGAGAGTTTATCAACAATGGCCGATTCAAGAATGTAACTACCATGTCATGCTTCTTTATGAAATCTTTGGATATAAGTGAATGTGTAGCACCCGAATCAAACAATACTGTGGCGGGGTGGGAATTAGCAAAAAACATACCGATCACCACATCAGGTGCTTCCTGCGCTTGCTCCAAAGTCACATGGTTGACACGTCCAAGTGCGTTCTGCTGCTTCTTTGGACAATTGTTGAAGTAATGTCCCCATTCTCGACACTTATAGCTCTGAACTCCTGCAGCATTGTTCTGACTCTTATTGCCTCCTGGTTGATTCCTCGGTGGCTGTCCATTCGGACGGTTAGCTGGGGCTGAAGGGCGAGGGGGTTGCACTTGCTGGCGGGGGGGTTGCATTGGTGGGCGTGGAGGCTATTGTTGCTGGCGCATCTACTGATTGTAGGGTGTGGGCGGCCTATAGTTGGGGTTTGAGAATCTTTGCCCTGAGTAGTTCATAGGGCGAGTCATGGGTGTTGTAGGCTGAGGGGCGAAATGAGGGCGTACATTGCTACTAGAGGCATGTCCCAAAGCCAATTTCCTTTTCCTATCATCATCATCCAGTTCCTTCTTAGTCCTTTCCACCTCAAAAGCTTTGTCAACCAATTTCTGAAAGTCGCTGTAGTCACTGGAGGACATGGCCAACTTTAGCTCCTTGTCCAACTCATTCTTGAAATGGAACTGCTTCTTGGAATCCGTATCTACATCTTTCGGTGCATAGCGAGATAACTGAGTGAATGCATTCAAGTAGGCTCGCACAGTCATACGGCCCTGCTTTAACATGGGGAACTCTTCACGCCTTGCTTGGACTTCTCCCTCAGGCACAAAGTGATTGCGGAAATTCGTCCTGAATTCTTCCCAAGTGATGTTCTCCGGACTTTGGTGGGCTTCAGTAATGGCGGTCCACCAGTCGGCTGCAGGTCCCTGGAGTTGATGAGAGGCTAGAAGTACCTTCTCTCTTCCTTCACAATGTATAAGCCTCAACTTGCTTTCAATCGTTCGAAGCCAATCATCGGCATCCATTGGTTCACTGACTATGGCAAAGGTGGGTGGATGAGTGTTAAGGAAGTCCCTTAGAAAGGACCTGGGTGGAAAAGGTGGTGGTGGTGGAAGGTTGTATTGTGGTGGTGGCGGTGGGGCTTGCTGCACATTGGTAACAATTTGGGTAAGGTTGTTGAGCTGTTGGGTTTGAATGGCCATCATCTGCTGCATCTGCTGCGCTGCTGGGGCTCCTCGAGCACCCCTACCATTCCATCCTGGCACACCTCCAAGTCCTTCCTCTTGGGGCACAACACCCCTTCCAGGACCTCTACCTCTACCTCTTCCAGCCATCTGTATAGGGAATAATTGAAACTTTAGGATAATAGATAAGATATAGAAGGGTACGCTATGGTAAACGGTCCCAACTACATGCATCAAGGGAAACATATATATATAGCAAGCAAATTCATTAACTAACCAGTGCGGATGTGGATAGGATGCTAATGCATTCCACAACTCGCACGACACACTAACAAGCCTATATACAAGTGACGTGGATGTGGACAGGATGCCGAAGAATTCCACAACTCACGTCGCACACACACACACAACATGAAGCAAACTAATACAATACCATAGATAACACAACTCAAGACTAGAGATGGCGCAGCTACACGCTCCTACATACTAAGGGTAGGTGTCTTGAGTCGTCCAACAGGGTAACAAGTCTACCCCTACTCGTCAGAGTCCTCCTCGGTCTCATCCTGGGGGTCCTCCTCCTCCGTGTCCTCCCCCGATCTCACGGGTGAGTTCTCACGGCGATCCGGAGAGTTTGGGTCCCAAGGCTCAACGTCTGAAGCGTACTGGGGAGAGTTCGGGTCAGCTGCAGTGATCCTCGCGTATCGTCGGCGAAGTCGCTCGTAGCGGTCAACAAGGTCCCTGCTGTCCTGAAGCTCCTGCTGACAATGCTGGAGTCGTGAAGACAACTCCACAACATCGTCCACAAGCTCTCGCTCTGAGCGAGGTACAAAGGCCCCTCGACGTCACGTCCAGTGAAGTCGGCTGTGCCACTGGGGCGCTGAGGGGTGTAGGCGTGCTCCGTGCACCCGAGGCGGAACCTGTGGGCGTGACTCCAGTAGGTAGTCGCCTCCCATGTAGCATCCTCCTCAGCCGCACGCTGGGAGCTCCTCCAAGCCGGAGAGAAGTGTGAGTGCAGTAGCTCCGAGTCGTAGTAGACGGACAGCTGGGAAGTCCACTCCAGTCCACCAGTAGAGGGTACAGAGACCCTGGTGGTGTGGTAGACGAAGCCAACACGATACTCACGGTACCCCGTAGCACGAAGAAGAGAGCGAAGACGGGCACGCATCCTCGAGACAACACGTCCAGAAGAGATCAGCACTGTCTCCCTCCTGGGTGTGTGAGGTGCGGAGCGGCTGGCTAGGGCGTGGTGAGGAACACGACCCCCAGTCGACTTACGCGCCGTCTACTTGGTGCGAGCCATCTACAAACATTTGAAAAGAAGAGAGAGTAGGATCAATAATCAATAAATTAAGTTAGAATTAAAACAATAAGTACAACAAGATAAGAAGCACAAGGGTTGAGATGGAAAGCACAAAGTTTTGGAAATACTATTTTATAAGAAAATAGTATAGTCCTTATTTTCGACCATTTCAAACTAGGCTTGCGTCCTACGGGCAACACGGCTTTGATACCACTTTGTCACGCCCGGTCATCGTAAAGATGAACAGACGCTAATCACATGTACGCCAGGATCAGTTGAATCGTACATGTGTTGACGAAAGTGAAATATCAATATATAGCCATGTTCGAGTACATAAATAGTCTTACAATACGACCCGAAGGTCTACAAATACACACCACAACCTATTTAGAACATCTAAACAGTTCACAAAGATTATACTACAGCGGAAGGCTAAATAGATAAGAACGGCTCCATCTCCACAGGCAGTCGCGCGAAGGATCGCCAGCCTAGCCCAAGTCTTCCGGGTTGACAAAGAAGTCTTCTGGTGCCGCTTCTTCTTCATATTTTAATGGAAAAGTAAACGCTTGAGTACATAGAGTACTCAACAAGTGTGGGAAGAGAATGACATGATTGGCTAAACCAAGAGAAGGCCAATTATGGCTTAAGCACTATGCTTAGAACCTAACCTTAGCTTTCAATTATCAATATCATAATTCAAGAATTAATTCAACACATAATTAAAGATGTTGAATGTAACTTGAATCATAAATAACCACCATTTCCCAACCATAAGCTAATTATGAACTGGCCCCAAGCCGCTCTTGTCCGTGAGCACGGCTGTCATGATAGTTTTACCAAATCTCTGCAGAGAGTGTACCCTTTCCCCATAAGTAGTGATTTCATCCCCTGTTGCCAGGTGGACTAAGTGAACCTCCCTGAATGCCCGTGGTAGCTAACCACATTACACACTTCCTTTGGTGTGAGGCCAGGAGATCACAACATGGTCTTTACAAAGGTACTCCCAACTAGTGCTAGCCCTCTAAGGTTTCCACCACTGAGGCATTCCCGGAGTAACCCTCCGCCTCAGAGCCCCCTCTTGAGCCTTGCGGTTCCCAGAGCAGTACCCCTGCATCATTCCCCGCGCCATCCAACTACTAGCATTTCATCGGGAGAAACCTAATTAATTGACCAAGCTGCCCCATCTCAGTCTCGTGGTGGTACTATAAAGCTTAGTGGCTTCCTCCATAAACCGGTCCTTAGAATCCGGTGGTACCAAACCCAATCCCGGGTCTCGTGCAAACTGCACCATACCAAATCTATCCAACCACCAGATTCCTATCCACTACTATTGTGTATCCACCACAATTAAAGTAATCATAAAGTTTAACATGTCACAATTGTATGAAATCTCATTCCCAATGTCTAAGCATGGCTAAGCATAATTAATACCTATCTACTTCCCAACCCACATCAGGTGACAAGGAATTATATGGAACAAGGCATGAAACATGAAATAGGACATCAATTTAATTAGCATGCATCTAACTAAAATCCTAAAATTGGTACAAGATGGTCAAGGGCACTTGCCTTCTTTGAAGACTTGATTGTTGGTGAAGTCTTGGTCTTGGAGATTGAAGTTGGGGTCGTAGTACGACTCTAAATATGTTGCCCAAGCATGGCAAAGAGAAATAAAGGCTAAAATAAGTCAAGAACACACAACACATGGCATCAAACATACACATAAGCATAAAATTCTATACTAATGCGTCCCTATGAAGTATTTATTATTTTACATAGCCAAAATATGCATTTTATATTTATCTTACATTTTTAGGATTTATTTGTGGCCTAAATTCATTTTTATTGAATTTTCTATGGCCAAAATGTATTTTAAACTTTTTTAATAAATTTTCCATGGTCAAAATACATTTTATTTGTACTCTACAATTTAATCACAACATAAAAATACTTTACACAAATTTTCCTACTATTTTTACACTTATTTACCATTTTTATCTATTTTCTACACATTAAATACTCCTAAAAACAATATTCAGTAATCAAATAAAAGTCCAGGGGCTGGTTAATAAGTTTTCCATACTGTAAAGGTGCTAAATCCATAATTCTACAAATTTCCAGGGGCTAGATTGCCTAATTAAGTGATTAAATCCAATTCCAGAGAATCCAGGGGTTAGTTTGCATATTCTGGGGTTAGATTTGCATTCTAGAGAAGTACAGGGGGTAGCTGGTAAGATTCCAGGGACCTGGGTGAAAATGCAGAGGCGGGAAAGGGACTTTGAATGTGGGCCGTCAGATCCAAAATGAACGCACGGAATTTTATTAAACAAACCGGTACGCACGATATAATCTCGGCCGTTCGGTTTGAACCGAGGGCCGAGATGCGGCCATGTCGCTCCTGGCGACACAGGCGGCGCTTGGCTCCCGCGGCGGCGGTCCCGCCGGCGTTGGCCAATTTGTCCAAAACGCCACTGATCCAAAGCACATAATACACTAAACGAAAGAAGAGAGGATGTGGAGCATACCTAGGGAGGTCTCGGGGTCCGAAATTGGCCGGAGATGAGTCGGCGACGAGGGGCGGCGGCGGTTGGCGTTGCCTCCTATCAATCCCGGTGAAACCTTGGCGATCTTCCCACGGTTTCTTGCCTGGCGTGCTCCTGACAACAAGGTAAAGAGTTTAGGGGGAGAGGGAAGGGAGACAACTGTCGGATAGTCGAGAACACGCGCGTCTAACCTCGGCAACGGCAATGGCTAGGGTTTGCGCGCGGGGAGGGGGAAAGATAGGGGGAGGGTGGGGTTTTATAGTGGTAACGCATGCGGTGGTTGCCGACGCGCACGAAGGGTAGTTCCTCGGGGCGAATCGTCGAGGGGTGAGGCAGTTGGAGGGGGGGTGTGCGGCATGGCGCGACGCGGGAAGGAAAGGGGCGACGGTTGCTGGGGGTGGGGGATGACATGCGGGTCCCGGGCGGCAGAGAGAGAGGAGAGGAGAGGAGCTGGCTGGGCCGCGGGTGAGGGGAGGGGAATTTGGCCCAACAGGGGGGTTTCTTTTGTTTTTCTTTTTCTTTTTCATTTCTTTTCCTTTGATTTGATTTTCAATTCAAATTTAAACGAATTCTACTCGTTTGAACTTCAAAATCCACACAAAAATGCACACTAGGATGCAATATAGTTTAATCAATTTTATTTACATAAAATATGGGTGTTACATCCAGGGGATACCTAAAATAGTTATCAATTCATTATGATATTTATAATTTAAGGTCAAATTTGATCATTTTATAATTGTTTTTCTATCTTTCTTATCAAAACTTACATTTACAATATTTATAAGCAAATCAATATTTTTTGCAACATTGTTATTCAAAACGGATAGTTTTTGTTAGACTTGTATTACAAAATGTGTAGTATCCTCATAAAAAAATCAAATCCGACGTGCACCTGAAATTCGCTCGAGATATGATGGGTGCAGGTGTTGGTGCCAATTCTCAGCCGTGGTGCACGTTTCAACTAGATGTATTTACATTAACTTAAACAATAGTGTTAAACTACTACACGTTGATCGCTTGCACCAAAAAGCTTAAGTTCATAGCAAAGGGTATGTAGAATATTCAGTTATACACTCAAACACTCTCCCTAACTGGAGGCTCCCTCGGACCTCAAACGTGGAAAATAAAAGTATACTTGTGCCTACCAAAATTAAAACTCGAGACCTCTGATTCTGATACAATGTTAAATACTATGCGCTGATCGATTGTACCCAAAAGTTTAAACTGATGGGAAAGGATAGGCAATTCACTTATACACTCCAATACTCTCTCTCACGTGAGGATACCTCGGCTCTCAAACGTGAAAAATAGGAGTTACATATATAGGATACGAGATAGGATTCAAGAGCCCACCAAGCTAATAACCACAGTACTCTTGACGCACACAATAGGTGCTCTAACAAATTGTAATAAATTAAAAAACATGTGTCCATTAGCTCAGATACTAGTTGTGCAATGTGCATGCCAGAACACATATCCTTAAATTCTAGATGAAAACTTTAGTAACTTGCTTACTCTTTCCTAAATGAAAATAGTTTTGCTGACTTCACAGTCAAGTATTGATTTTGATTAATTTGAACAAAGATTGTCCTATAATTGTTGCAGGAGCTCTCGTACGACTATGGATATGGCCTGGATAGCGTCACGGGGGCAGATGGCAGTGTTATGAAGCTGGCTTGCCACTGTGGTGCTCTCGAATGCCGAAAGCGGCTATTCTAGGCGTGGTGTCATGTGGTGATGTCGTGTTTCTTGGAATGAATCTCTAACACCATGCTTCATCGTGCCTTAACTAGGATTTTGTTGGACTTTGTCTCTAGTATGTTATGCTTATTGTATGGCATAACTTGGACTTCCGGATGAAACTTCTCAACATATGTTGTTTGTGTAGTATAGAAAAAACTCTTTGACATGATACTCTTACTAGCACTTCTGTTGGATGAGTCAAAAGAAACAAATGTTTGAGAGAGGAGATCAAATCAAGGACAAGAATATGTGTATAATTTGTTGTCTGATTAAGCAACATAGAGATTAGAGGCACAAAAGCCTAGCCACAAAAGAAATAAACCATACACGCCAGGGCATCCGCTGTTTGCCAACTTTCTTGTTTCATATTTCTGATGGAATTCGGGCGCTGCGTCCTGGGCTCCACCACCATCCGCCGCCTCCGATTCGGAGTCCGTCTCTCTGCTTATGTCCGGGTGAGATTGTTTTTTCACACATTATTGCATTTTCACCTCTCCAACTCACTCACATTCTTGCTCAAGTTGTTTTCTTGCTCTTCATTGAAGTGCTTTTCTCATTTCCAACTCAAAAGTATTTGCTTTTATTGCATTTGCAAGCTGCTCTCAAGTGTGGCAAGGTAATTCGTTGAAGGTTTCATTTAACGTAACCCTTTTTCGAGCTTGCTTTGTTCTATTGTTCTCAAGTTGTGTATCCACTACAGGAAACCTGACGATTTGCGATGGTCAGGGTCATCGCAAATAAGCAAAATGCCGTCGCAAATAAGCTATTTGCGACGGCTTTCTTTATTTGCGACGGTTTTTGGCCGTCGCAAATAAGTCGTCGCAATTAAGCTTATTTGCGACGGCCACCATCGCAAATAAGATTAATTGCGACGACTAGCAGCGACCGTCGCAAGTTATTTCCGTGGGCCGGTGGGCCCCGCAACAATATTTGCGACGGCTGGGCCGTCGTAATTAAAGCTTATTTGCGACGGCCCAGCCGTCGCAATTAAGTGCCTCTATTTGCGACGGCCTGACCGTCGCAATTAAGCTTAGTGGGCAGGGCCCACGTGTCCTCCACCGGGACCCACGCCGCTATATCCATGAAGAATGAATGAAGATGTTGCTTGTAAGATGAAGGGTGCTTCATCAAGCTCAAGCCATCAGACACCATGTGCCGCCTACCTCTACAACCCGTGGGTCTACGAGACCTTCAGTGTTACTTAACTATCCAAACATCATACTAGTATGCTAAGTAAATACCTTAAGAGTTGCAATACAAGATCCACCATAAGGCAATCACCAACCTAAACATCGTTGAACCAATATTGGAACTAAGCACTATATTATTCATAGTAACATATTCATCACTACAGGAAACGCGAACACTTACATCGACCAGCTTAACTTTCGTCGGCTAGCCGATGTAATTAAGTTAACTTACATCGGTTGCTGATAACCGACGTAAGTCAACTAACTTACGTCGGCTGTCGTCCCGCAGCCGATGTAAGTTGAGCTGCCGACATCAATAAATCTAAACTGACATCGGTCGGTACCCGCGACCGACGTAAGTTAGGCGGCTGTTGGAAGTTACACTTAAATTATGTCGGCCAATAGAGCGGCCAACGTAAGTCTACCTGGCCGACATAAGTAGTTGAATTTAGCCGATGTAAGTAGTGGAATTTAACCTATACCCGTGCGCCTATTCTTTTTCCTTCCCAGCTGCTTCGTGATTCTTTCCCCGCCCCCGTGCCCGACGCCGCCAGAGCTGCCGCCGCGCTCGACGCCGCCCGACGCAGCCGCCACGCTCGACACCGCCATCGCGCCCGGCCACGCTACGGACGCCCCACCGCGCCGCTGCCTCCTCGCCAGTTAAGGCCTCCTCTCCACCTCCCTCCCCCCTCCACACCGAGGTGCAACCTCCCGGAGCCCCCCCCTCCCCACTCCCCCTCCCAGAGCACCCTCCCACTCCTCCTCCCAGGGTGCCCCCCCCCCCCCCCCCACACTCACCCTCCCCGAGTGCCCCCCACCCCCACCCCCACCCTCACCCTCACCCTCCCTGCAGAGCCCCCCCCCCCCACCACCACCCTCATCCTCACCCTCAATTCATGTATATGAAGTTTCAATCAAATTCAAATTTTAAATTGAATTTAATTGTTTAAATTATGCTTAAATTGCTTATTTTTTTAATTATGCTTAAGTAGTTAACTTGCTTAATTATGCTTAATTTTCTTAGTGTAGATTATGTTTACTTAATTATGATTAAGTGGTTAATTTGCTTAATTATGCTTAATTTGCTTAGTGTAGAATACACTTAATTAGTTTAGTGTAGATTATGCTTAATTGGTTTCATTGTGCGCCGAGCTCGCCCGCTGTGGGGAGGATGGAGACGGAGGCCGCTGGCCGTCGGGGTGCTGCGGCGCCGTGGGTGGCAAGCGTGAGGAAGGTGCGATTGGGGCACCGAGCTCGGGCGCTATGAGGAGGGCGGTGATGAGTAGGTTTAGGCCCGATCTTCCGAAAGGTAAGTCGATTGGGGTGGAGAACTCGACGTTGATGATCTGCGACACTCGAGCGGTTCGAGTACCCCTGCAATCACTACACCACGGCTCCGTTGGTTATCAACCATGCCGCACATGCTTGACCTCGCCAAGAAGGCGAATCCCTACAAGTGCAACCGAGAACACGAGCAAGAACGTCGAAGACACGATCTGAAATCGCAAAGTTGGGGTCTCACAAACCGTAGAACCGCGATATTATTGATCTGAGAAAAACCCACCGAATATGACCAACGGCTGCAGTATTTAAAGGCTAGGGTCCGACCAAAACACGATTAGACGCGTCTCTAATGGACTCGTACGGAATACAAGGCCTAAAGGTCCGACTCGGTGGTGCAGCACCGGACAGGAATCTGGACTCGACTTGTTTTGACGATTCCTAATGACTCCGGAGGAATTTTAAAGTGTGACTAGAGCCATTGGAAACTTTATCTTCTCCTATTTCCATGCATATGTGGAACGTCGAAAACGGAGTCCGTATGCATCCTGGGCGTCCATTTTAAGGTGGACTGCTCTTGGACTCCGAGTTGAACTCGAGTCCGAGTTGTAAACTGCTTCCATCAACTTGTGGACGTCCCAACTGGTTCTCCACGCTCCCAAGGCCTCTTTCCATCACTTGTTGATCTTCTCCATTATTCATAATAACAATTAAATCATCACATAACAATCTATTCTCAAACTCACATGCAAAAGATGTTAGGAGCGAATTCACCTGCTGATTTATTAACTGTGCTCGTGCTCTTGTGATTGGTCCTTGCATTTCAATGTGTGTCTCCGCTGTTGTGATGTCCTCATCATCCTCCCCCTCTTGAATCAGAGTCGTCCTCGACTCAAGTTCATCTTCTTCTCTCATGTACGGCTGCAAATCTGAAATGTTAAATGTAGGACTAACCCCAAAATCGGGAGACAATTCAAGCTTATATGCATTATTATTAATCTTTTCAACAATCTTAAAAGGACCAGCAGCTCGTGGCATAAGTTTAGATTTTCTCAAGTCGGGGAATCGCTCTTTTCTCAAATGTAACCACACCAAATCACCCGGTTCAAGTTTTACTTCTTTTCTACCTTTACTACTTGCAATATTATACTTCTCATTCATCATTTCAATATTTTTGTTTGTAGTTTCATGCATCTTAAGAATGAATTCAGATCATTGTGTATCATCCAAATTTATAGTTTCAGAAGGAGACAAATGTAGTAAATCAATAGGAGCACGGGGATTGAAACCATACACTACCTGGAATGGACTTACCTTTGTTGTAGAGTGAACGGATCTGTTGTAAGCAAATTCTATATGTGGTAAACACTCCTCCCAAAAACTTCAAATTTGTTTTCAAGATAGCCCGCAAGATAGTAGATAAAGTACGATTAACTACCTCAGTTTGTCCATCCATTTGTGGGTGACATGTAGTTGAAAACAGCAACTTGGTTTCCAATTTATGCCACAAAGTTCTCCAAAAATGACTTAAAATTTTTGCATCACAATCAGAAACAATGGTATTTGGCACACCATGTAAACGAAAAATTTCTGTCATTAATAAATCAGCAATGTGTGAGGCATTATCATTCTTATGACAAGATATAAAGTGTGCCATTTTGGAAAATCGATCAACAACTACAAAAATACTATCCCTCCCCCTATTAGTCCTAGGCAATCCCAAAACAGTCTATAGAAATATCCTCCCAAGATACACTAGGAACAGGAAGAGGCATATAAAGACCATGTGGGTTAAGACGAGACTTAGCTTTATTGCAAGTAGTGCATCGTGACACGTAGCGCTCGACATCATGCCTCATCTTTGGCCAAAAGAAGTGTGTGGACAACACATCTTCAGTTTTCTTCACTCCAGAATGTCCCATCAAACCTCCTCCATGTGCTTCCTGCAAAAGAATAGACGAACGGAGCTAGTTGGAATGCATAGCTTGTTAGCACGATAGAGGAGACCCTCTCGCAGCACATATTTATTCCAAGTTCTTCCTTCTCTACAATTTTCAAAAGCATCTTTGAAGTCTAAATCAGTAGGATATAATGCTTTTATTGTTTCCAAACCAAAGATTTTATGATCAAGTTGGGACATCATGGTATAACGCCTAGATAATGCATCGGCAAGGACATTTTCCTTCCCTTTCTTATGCTTAATGATGTATGAAAACGACTCTATGAACTCAATCAATTTAGCATGTCGTTTATTCAGATTGGTTTGACACTTAAGATACTTCAATGATTCATGATCGTAATGTATGACAAACTCCTTAGACCAAAGATAATGTTGCCAAGTTTGTAATACTCGCACTAAGGCATACAATTCCTTATCATAAGTGGAATAATTCAGAGAAGGACCGTGAAGTTTTTCACTAAAAAAAGCAACGGGTTTACCTCCTTGTATGAGAACACCTCCAATACCAATGCCGCTTGCATCGCATTCTAGCTCAATGGTCTTGTCAAAATCAGGAAGTTGTAGCAATGATGCTTGTGTAAGCTTCGATTTGAGAGCATCAAAAGCTTGTTGCTGCTGTTCACCCCATCGAAACAGCACTCCCTTCTTCGTTAGCTCATGTAGAGGTGCTGCAATGGTGCTGAAATCCTGCACAAAACAGCGATAAAAACTGCAAGCCCATGAAAACTACGAACCTGCGTGACGGTTGTTGGGACTGGCCAGCTAGTGATTGCTTCAGTTTTTGCCTAATCCATCTCAATTCCCTGCGAGGAAACGATATAGCCAAGAAACGAGACTCGATTGGTGCAAAAGACGCACTTTTCGAGATTATCAAACAAACGTGCATCTCTCAAAACAGTAAAAACAGCACGTAAATGATCAAGATGTTCATCATAGGACTTGCTGTAAATGAGGATATCATCGAAGTAAACCACCACAAACTGTCCAATGAAAGCATGTAAAACCTTGTTCATTAAACGCATAAATGTGCTGGGTGCATTAGTTAAACCAAAAGGCATGACTAACGACTCATAAAGTCCAAACTTGGTTTTAAATGCAGTTTTCCATTCATCTCCTAGTGCCATTCTAATTTGGTGATATCCACTACGAAAGTCAATTTTTGTGAAGATGATAGCGCCACTCAATTCATCTAGCATGTCATCTAGGCGAGGAATAGGATAACGATATCAAATGGTGATGTTATTAATCACTCGACAATCAACACACATGCGCCAGCTACCATCTTTCTTAGGAACCAAAAGAACAGGAACAAAACAAGGGCTAAGGCTTTCACGAATGTACCCGCGGTTCAAAAGATCTTGGACTTGTCGCTGAATTTCCTTAGTTTCCTTTGGATTCACCCTGTATGCTGCACAATTTGGCAAACTTGATCCTGGAATCAAATCAATCTTGTGTTCAATGCCTCTCATCAGTGGTAAATCAGGGGGTATCTCGGAGGGAAACACATCCTCAAAATACTGCAAAAGGTTAGCAACAGCAGGGGGCAATGCAATAGACAATTCATGAAGTGAAAGCATGGTTTCTTTGCATACTAAAGCATAGCATATCCCCTTAGCATCGAATAAATCAGCAAGGTCAGATTTAGTTGCGAGCAACGATGGTGATTTTAACTTAATGACTTGCTGTTTTTCAGATTCTAGTTTTGTTGCTTTGCCATCACGAATTTTACTCTTCTCAAAATGCACAATTTCAGCAGGAGTCATGGGGAGCAAAGTGACTTTCTTTCCCTTATGCATGAGAATATATTTATTAGTTCTACCATGATGAATAGCATATGTATCAAATTCCCAAGGACGACCCAATAAAAGAGAACAAGCATCCATAGGAACGACATCAAAATCAGCAAAATCATGGTAAGAACCAATTGAAAAATGTATTCTCACTGTTTGTGTTACCCGAACCTTACCACTGTTGTTGAACCATTGAATGTGGTATGGATGAGGGTGTGCTCTTGTTGTCAAACCAAGTTTCTTGACGACGTCTGTGTTCACCAAGTTATTGCAGCTACCTCCATCAGTTATAGTGTGTACACGGCAGTCCTTGATGACGAGAAACATGTGGAAGAGGTTGTGTCGTTGTAGATTGTCGTTGGTCTCCACTTTGGAGCCCAAGGCACGCTGCACAATGATGCTCCTATAGTTCTCCGTCGCCGCTGTACCAAGTACCTCTTCTTCGGTGTGTTCGTCATTTGGATCTGTAAAGTCAGTAGAAAGAGAATATTCATCTTCAACATCTGAAGTACTATCATACCCGCCATCGTTGCGTACTATGTATGCTCGTTTGCTCGGGCAATCTCTCATCATATGACCAAGTCCCTGGCAGCGGTGACACTTAATGTCAGAAGTATGACCTGTAGAAGGAGTGGACGATGAAGGCTTGAATGATGTCGCCTTGCTGCCTTCCGGCATGCGAGAAGGTGGAGCAGTAGGTATAGTTTGTTGGCTGCCATTGGATGGTGTAGTCGCCGCACGGGGGGTTGAAGATGGTGCTGTTTTGGATGGTGTAGACGTCGAACGCGGCGTGAAGTTGCTCCTCGTGCGTTGTTGCTGTTGTTGTCGGCCTTGCAATTCTTTTTCTGCCAACATAGCAAGCTGAAACAATATGTTAACAGTATCATATTCCTTGTAATCAACAATGTCCTGAATTTCACGCCTCAACCCCCCATAAAAATTAGCTATTTTATCATCTATGTCCTCTACTACCCACAACGCAGCATACCCTTTTGTAACTCTTGATAATACTCCTCTACGGACATGTTACCTTGGTCTAAGCGCTGCAATTTTTTGCAAAGGTCCCGCTGAAAAGATGGAGGAACAAACCGAACACGCATAGCTTCCTTTAATCTATCCCATGTTGGAGGATCAGTTCTAGTTTTCACAAGTTCATTCCATCATATGATAGCAAAGTTCTTAAACTCACTAGTGGCTTGACGAACTCTATGTTGTTCAGGAACAAGATGGGCATTAAATTTTTGCTCTACTGTCATCTCCCAATCAAGATAAGCCTCAACATCATAAGATCCAGAAAAAGGGGGTATAATAAATTTCACTTTAGCAAAAGGATCATTAGGAGGACGACTATAATTGTTATGATGATTATTACCTCCCATACCTCAACGATAGAGTGGTAGTCTTGGCTGATTGTTGTGATCTTTCATATCATCATAAGCATTGTCTTCATGTCTTCCAGCGAGAGGCAACCAAGCCTCAAAATTATTCATCCGAAGAGCAAGGTCATCAAGTTGGCGAGTCAAGTTCGCCAATGACTCCGTTGTTATTGCATTGTATTTGGCAAACATATCTGTCATGATCTTCATCATATCACGTAACTCAGCATGCTGAACACATTCGTCATCATTGTCTTCTCTTTCCATTGTTAGTAGGAAACAAAATAAAACAAAAATATGTTATCCATATCAACTACAGTGACAATTTGAAAGGTGGAAGAAAAACAATCTCTCTAGTTCAAGTGCCTTACCACGCTCTTACAAGTGTTCTTACCGACACAACAGGTGGTGTGGACGGTGAGATGATTCAAGGATGAGTGGAACAAAGATTTGTCACCTAATCTAGGGCTGGCAATGTGGGAGTTCACGCAAGGCGGCTAGCTAGGGCAAACCGATGAACGTGGTGGATCTTTGTTATTTAGGGATTGTGAAATAGGAGTCGAACAGCAAGAAAACAAGGATGAAACACGATAACTAGGACCCAAAAACACAAAGCTAAACCAGCAACAAGACTCGACTACATGAATGCAATCTCAACAATGCAAACTGAAAAACGAAACTGCAGGCACTATAGTCTAGGAAGCGGTAAAAACGATCTAATTTTTTGTGGCTTTTTGTGGACTCTAGGTACGAAACAAAATTTATCTAATGGAAGGGAAACAAAGATAACTCACGGGCAACCTAAAAATCTGATACCAATTGATGAGTAGGTTTAGGCTCGGTCTTCCGAAAGGTAAGTCGATAGGGGTGGAGAACTCGACGTTGATGATCTGCGGCACTCAAGCGGTTTGAGTATCCCTGCAATCACTACACCACGGCTCCATTGGTTATCAACCGTGCTGCACACGCTTGACCTCACCAAGAAGGGTAATCCCTGCAAGTGCAACCGACAACACGAGCAAGAACGTCGAAGACACGATCTGAAATCGCGAAGTTGGGGTCTCACAAACCGTAGAACGGCAATATTATTGATCTAAGCAAAACCCACCAAATATGATTAGCAGCTGCAGTATTTAAAGGCTAGGGTTCGACCAAATATGATTAGATGAGTCCCTAATGGACTCGTACGGGATACAAGGCCCAAAGGCCCGACTCGGTTGCGCAACACCAGAAAGGAATCTGAACTCGACTTGTTTCAACGATTTCCAATGACTCTAGAGAAATTTTAAGGTGGGACCAGATCCATGGGAAATTTTATCTTCTCCTCTTTCTGTTCATATGTGGAACGTCAAAAATGGAGTCCGTATGCATCCTCGGCGTCCATTTTAAGGTGGACTGCTCCTGGACTCCGAGTTGAACTCGAGTCCGAGTTGTAAACTGCTTCCATCAACTTGTGGACATCCCAGCTGGTTCTCCACGCTTCAAAGGCCTCTTTCCTTCACTTGTTGATCTTCTCCATTATTCCTGATAATAATTAAATCATCACATATCAATCTATTCTCAAACTCACAAGCAAAAGAAGTTAGGAGCGAATTCACCCGCTGATTTATTAACCGTGCTCGTGCTCTTGTGATTGGTCCTTGCATTTCAATGTGTGTCTCCGCTGTTGTGATGTCCTCATCAGGCGGCGTTGGGGGCGGCCGACTGTCGGGTGCCGCGGCGTCGGGGGTGGCTGGTGGCTCTAGGAGAGCGAGAGGCGCGAGCAGCGTTATGTGAGGAAGATAAGAGAGGTGGGTCGTGTGGGCAAGAGATTGGTTAGTTGGAGACGTGGACTAGCTGGTTAGATGTCCTCGACGGGGGCATCCTGGTCAGGTCAAATGCGACAAGTGGCAGCCCAAGTTAAGAAGCCACGGGCCCTGGGCCCAATCCGGCCCGCCTCTGCCGTTCTCCGCTCTCAGTCCCAGTCTCCCACCTCCCAAAGGGTCGGGGGCTAGGCACAAGGAAGGAGATGCATGGTGAAGGCCATCATAATCCATGAGGTCGCTCGATGATGAAAATGAAACGGGAGGGTGTGAACATCTGCATCCCCTTTCTCTTTCTCACCACTGACGGCTGCCATGCCAATGTCCTGGAGAAGGAGGAGAGGCGCGCGGAAGTCGCCTCCCAACCCCAACGCGTCACTTAGGTTTTGTCGTGGCCCATTTAGTGTGAAGTTAAAGTATGCGTCTAAACCACCCACGCGTGTGTATGGGGACCCCGACGGACCCATTTCACTGTCTCTCTCATTATTTCCTCTATCATGCATAAATTAACGAGAAACTAAGGACAATTTGTCCGACTTTAAATTGCAGAGTAAAACATGGGTGAAGACCGTAGTTGGATGTATACTGATTGGAAGAGCAGAACTGGTGGTCACTCAGAGAGTGGTATGCCAAGACAGAAGCTTTTGTGGAACGAGCTTTTTTGTTGTCAAATAGCGATAAGACGCGGTGCCCATGTACGAAATGACGAAACGGAACATTTTTGGACAAAGTGGAACTTTCGATGCACTTGTGTCAAAACAGTTACGTGTCACATTATGAGTTGTGTAACTTTCACGGCTAGACAACTTCTTAAGCTGTATAAAAAGTAGAAGCGGACAATGGTGATGCCACAGAGGTTGATGTGATGGGTGAGATGCTGGAAGCTATACGACCAGAGATTACGGAGGATCCTCAAAAAGTGGAGGTTAAAGAGTTCTTCAAACTTCTCAAAGATTCAGAACAGCCGCTGCGTGGACACACTAAAATGACAATCCTCAATTTTGTTACTAGACTTATGACAATTAAGTCTAAGTTATTCTTTTCTAATAACTCTTACAACGAGCTCATCAATTTGTTCAACGATGCCCTTCCACATCCCAACAAAGTGCCTAAAGATATGTATAAGTCGAAGAAAATTCTTTCCGATCTCGGTATGAAGTACGAGAAGATTGATGTGTGTCCGGACAACTGCATGCTTTTCTGGAGAGAGCATGCCAATGAGAACAAATGTTTAAAATGTGGTGAACTGAGGTTTGTCGAAGTTATTAATAACGATGGTGATACTGAGACGACATAAGTCGCACGTAAGCAACTTCGTTACTTACCCGTGACACCTAGGTTGAAGCGGTTGTTCCTTTTAAAAAAACAGCCAGACACATAAGATGGCACAAAGAAGGTGAGCGTCAAAACAATGGAGTCATGACACACTCATCCGATGCTGAGGCAAGGAAGGCGCTAGACCGGTTCGATCCAGAATTCAGACATGAATCGAGAAATGTTCGCATTGGGTTGGTGACAGATGGGTTCATGCCATTCAGCACAAATGCCACACCATACTCCTGTTGGCCCGTCTTTCTCATTCCGTACAATCTTCCACCGGCTTTTTGCATGAAGAATGAGTTCATGTCTCTTAGCCTCATTGTACCTGGGTCAGATCATCCTGGGTCACGTCTCAGTGTGATGTTGAAACTGTTGATTGAAGAGTGGAAAACGTTGTGGACAGGAGTCAAAGCGTACGACTGTTACAAGAAGTAGAAATTCAACCTTTGAGCTGCTTATTTGTGGTTCGTCCATGATTTTCCGGCATATGACATATTTTTTGGATGGAGAACTCATGGTCGGTTGACGTGTCTGATTTGTGCCTCAGATACCGATTGCTTTTGACTTACCCATGGAGGCATGATATCTTACTTCGATTGTCATAGACGTTGGCTGCCTCCAAATCACGTGTTTATACAACAGTGGAATGTCTTCAGAAAGAACACTGTTGTCACTAAAGGACCACCAAAACGTCTTAATGGGTTAGAAATATCTGATATGTTGGATAAATTGGTGCCAGATGAAGGTCGTCCTAGATATTCTGGAGTTTACGGAGACAAACACAACTGGACTCACATATGTGGACTTTGGAAGCTACCATATGTGAAGTTGTTGATTCTAAGGCACAACATTGATGTCATGCATCAAGAGCGTAACATGGCCGAATATATCATAAGCACATGCATGGGCATGATGGGCAAAACAAAAGACAATTTAAAGGCTAGAAAGGATCTCACCGAGTTTTGTAACCATCAAACTCTTGAGCTCTCGGAAAATGGTGGTAAACAACACGCTCCTTTCTGTCTTTGACCTAAAGAAAAGAAAGAAGTTCTCGAGTGGTTGCAAAGGTTGAAATTCCCAAATGGTTATGCAGCTAGTCTGAGACAAGCCGTGGATGTGAAAATGGGAAAACTCATTGGGTTGAAGAGTCATGATTATCACATAATCATGGAAAGACTTCTGCCTGTTATGTATCGAGGCTACTTTGACGATGCGGTGTGGAAGGTGTTAGCCGAGCTTAGCCACTTCTATAGGCATCTCTGTGCTAAAGAAATCACACTAGAGATGATGACTAAGATGGAGAAGGAGATTCTGATACTTTTGTGTAAGATGGAAGAAAATTTTCCTCCAGTGTTCTTTTATCCAATGCAACATCTCTTAATTCATCTTCCATTTGAAGCGAAAGTGGGCGGTCCCCTGCAATATAGGTGGATGTATCATATTGAAAGATCACTCAGATATCTGAAACCAATGGTTGATAACAGGGCAAGGGTTGAATGTTGCATCGCCAAAACTTTTACTATTAACTTATTAAGGAAGTAGGATACTTCTCAAGTGTTTACTTTGCAGGGGAACACACTGTTAATACTTTGGCAATGCGGTACAATATGGATGAGCAACCTCCTTGTAGCGATCTCTCCATTTTTGCAACAAGAGGCACTACTGTTGGTAGTTACACTTCCTACGACGTTAGTGAAAAAGAAAGGCATGCTGCTTTCTTCTACAGGTACGCTAATATGGATGAAATGGATGAATATTTCAGGTAAGTGTTTCTCCTACACTTATGCTTTTCAACATCTTTTGCAACACATCTATTCTAAAAGGTTCTCTTCTGCAGTATGTTCGACAAGCAAAATTGGATATATAGACATCAACCCACGAGCAAACAAATGGAACAGATTCGATGGGAAGGAATAAATGGGGGATCTAATTTTCTTTCCTGGTTTCAAGATCATGTAACATTTTCTCATTAACTCATCAATATTAACAACATTTTATAACTTAAGAATGCTTACATTTTCTAATAACTTCATATCTTGGACAGTGCAAAAAAGATGTCAACGTCCATGAAGATATGGTTGATATGACATCAACGACTTTCGATTCCATACAACTCAATTTGAATCTCTTCGTCCTCTGGTGGCAACATGTAATACCGGAGTTGTGTTGAGGGAAATTGATTCGCAAGAACACGAAACTCATTACTATGGGATTATTAAAAAAAATTCTTGAATTAACTTTTGTCGGAAACAAGATAATTCGAGAAGTATTCTTTGACTGTGAATGTTTTGATTCCATTCGTGGAATTCGAGTAAACAAATTTGGCATGGTCAACTTAAAACACAAGGAACAGTTGAAAGGATTCGTAGAGCAAGTGTACTATCTACCTTATACATGCAATAAATTCAAAGCTTGGTGGGTGGTACATAAGGTGAATCCTCGTGAGCGGTTATACGCTCTAGGAGATGATGATTACCATGAGAAAGCTGGGGCTGATGAGGTCTATCAAGAGGAAGAGTTGCCAGACTTCTTCTCAGTCGAACCTGATGTAGGACTCGATGACTTAGTTGGAGATGCTCAAGATATCGAGACTGGCACGGAAGCAGAAACAGAATCAGAATCGGAAACTGAACAAATCGATGACTTATTCGAACCTATGCGGAAGAAGAAGATTGATGGGATGGTTTAAGGAGTAGGGTGCATGACTGTGATGTTGATGAATTTTGAAATTTATGAAGTAACATTTTATTCACTAACTTAACGTTAATTTTGTATATTATCTTAGCATATTAATCATTTATTCCTTGCAACAGGATGTCATCGAAGGGGAAGTGGAAGGGGAAGGGGAAGCCAATGAGAGAGTTTGAGCCGCCATGAGACCCTTGCTGAGGGACCTCGTTACCTTTGAGCCGACGTTCCCTCTTTTTGGCGCACGTTCCACCCTCAGCTTACGTGTGCTTTCAGCGGATGAAGGCAAATTTTAGTTTACAATAAAATTATTTTATAAATTCCAGTTGTTAATAATTATTTATTGTCAATCTTTTTCTTTTGTGCAGTCTGACTTAGAGGCTACTGAGTCCGAGTCAGAGGCAAGGGGGCCGCTACAGGAGCCCAAGTCAGACGATAGAGGGCCGCTACAGGAGCCCGCTAGTGCTAGCCTCCCTTCGGAGCCGGCTAGCACTAGCGTCCCTCTGCAGTCGGCTAATGCTAGCCTTCCTTTGGACTCTGGTCGTTCCTTAGAGCCTTCAGGGTCACAGGACGTGGCGGCACCACAGCAGAGGTGACGGACGAGGAGGACCCACTTTGTGGCTCCTCCTCCGGCTACTTCTCAGCGGATCACGATCCGTCCTGTCGAAGACAGGTAACCAACTGTATATAGTATATTAAATATTAGATGTTGTTTTTTGTTACTTAATGATTTAATATATTTTGGAGATGTTGGTATGACTTACCGTTCACATGAAGTTGCACTACCCCGGTGTCATTGATGGTTTCTCTGCCTTGTCGTGGGAGGACTACGCTCGTGTCTCTCACCTGGTCCACGAAATGGTTCAGGGAGCCGTGTGGCACGATTTTATGGTAAGTTTAACTATTTCATTTTTTCAACTCGTTTGAATTGTTAATGCATATCACTTAAATGTTTGTTTGATTAAAGCTGAGGTACAAAGTAGAGGAATCGGGCATGGAGGACCACGCGAGACACGTGTTCCATTACTACGCTCGGAAGCTCATGACGACAATGATTCATGCCGTCAACGCGTACTACAAGCGGTACCCCTGGGAGTAGGAGCAACAATGGGGTCCATTTAGGAAGGACTCCAACGCATACTTGACAGAGGAGCAGTACGCGGAGGTAAGTTTTTAATATTATTAAATATTTATAATATCTATGTATGTTAATTGCATTGATGAAAAATGAAATATGTGTAGGTTAGTATTTCTTGGTTACAACGTAACACCGAGGCGTACTTAGCTCTCTGTCGGCACTGGGCTAGCGAAGCTTTCATCGGTAAGTCCACAAAGGCTAGACAGTGCCGCAAGGGGTCCGAGGGCAAGTACAACTTTGGCGGCGACGACTACTTGCGTTTGTCTAAATGCATAGTAAGTACTTTTTCAATTTATTTATATGTTCCTAATATATTTATCTCACTAACACGGCTATACAGGAGTGAGAGATGGGTCAGGAGCCGACCCTGACCCAAGTTTGGAAGAGAGGTCACAAGGGAAGTGACCCTTCTCAGCCAGGACAGTGTAGTCAAGTCGTAGTCGATTGACTCGTAAGTTTTCAAAATTCATCAATTTCATTATAACTAATACTATTATTGATATGCTTACAAGATTTCTTTGTTTTGTAGGCAAAGTACGCGTAGGAGGTCATGAAGATACACGGTGCGGATTATGATTGGGAAAACGCGTCGATAGCCCCCCAACCCGCGTACGCGAGCGGAGTGAATGTGGCCTAGAGGTGGGGGGGGGGAGATAAATAGGCCTTTTTGAATTTTAGTCAGAACCTGCAATACTTAGCAACTTGATCAAATATCGAGAAATCGGACTAGTTCGATAGAGTGCGGACTAGTACGGTGCGTGCGGACTAGATCGATCAAGTTTGATCGATTATCTCGATCCTAGACTCTATGCAGAGGAAATATACTTGTAATTAGAGTGTAATACTTCTATGAAACTGGATGTTGCACAAGTTAACCTTATATTCAATGTTTTAACGTAATATGAACAAGATCATGTAAAACCCTAGATATCAATGAAAAACTAAGAACAAGTTTGACACAAGATTTTATCCCGTGGTTCGGTTCCACAAAGGCAACCTACGTCCATGTTGAGGAGCCCCCGAAAGGATCGGGTCTTCACCAACCCTAACCTCGTCGAATCGCCACGAAGGCCAATTCTCTTACACTATAACAAGGGTGAATCACCAAGTTCAAGGGGCCTTCTCACATGTTGAGGGCTCCCCAAGATTACAAAGCAAACACCACCAAGAACACACTCTTAAGATCAACAATGAAACAACAGGAGATCAAACCCAAGAGCTTAAAAGTGTGGAATCATGTCTCTCCTTTGATCCAAAGTGAATACTCAAGGATTTGATCTTTCTTGCCTTGGATTGCATGGAGAGATGTGTTTTCTAAGCTCTTGGAGGGTGTGACGGTGCAGGTATTCGAGAGAGTTGAAAGTAGGGCGGTGAACATCTATTTATATGGTGTTTCCAAAAGTTAATGTTAGGGTTTTGAGGGTTCGGACTAGTCCGTGGTGGAGTCTGGACTAGTCTGGTGTACGGGTGCAAGAAACCCTAAGTTCTCAGGAAGATCGGACTAGACTGGCTTAGGGTGGATTAGTCCGATTTTGGCTCTGGAAAAGTTCGGACTATTCCAGTTATTTTCGGACAAGTCCGGCTGTGGTGATCTCCTTAGTGAATTGGGACAAGTCCGCATTTAGAGGACTTGTCCAATTTTAGTCAAACAGGTTATCAGACTAGTCCGTGGTGATTTCAGACTTGTCTAATTTCGTGTAAATCTATGAAGTGTAGAGGACTAGTTCACACTGGGGAGGACTAGTCCGATTTTAGTCAGAAAGATATCAAACTAGTCCGGTGATATCGGACTAGTCTGGTCTATGTAGAATCGGATTGTGGAGACAAGTCCACATTGGGAGGACTTGTCCGATTTTGAACAGAGGGGTTATCGGATTAGTCCGAATATTATCGGACTAGTCTGGACCTGTATAAATTAGTGCAGTGAGTGAGTTTTCTTGTGATTGAGCTCTTGGGGTGTGTTTCTCCAACACACTCCATACACAATGGTCTAATCTATTCAACTCTTGAGCTCTTTTCCATATAGATCCTCATTCTCCTTTCTTTTTGTGCTTTCTTCATAATTTCTTTTAAAACATGCGCTCATCTCAACAATTTGGTTAGGATCTCATTTGTTTGTCATAAATCAACCAGAACCCACAAGGGATGCCTAGATGCACTTTCAATCCCCCCCCCTTTTGGTGATTGATGACAACCAATTGAGATTTCATAAAATATGATAAAAATACAGAATTTTCATAAAGTGTGCACATATGAGTTAGGTACAAGTTAAGCAGTGAAAACACAGGTCATATTTGCACTCTTTATGGTGGGTGTAGAACTACGTGAGTGTGAGTAATAATTGTGATGAGAATGAAGTGATTGACATTAAAATACCAATATCAAGCATATTTGTCAATTTCAAGGCAAAAACACAAATTTCATAACATAAGCAAAGTCATTTCACCGCACCACAATACCAATGATAAAGATAACGATATTAAAAAGATACACAAATGAAGCACTCATCTCTCAACCTACAACTAGGACTAGTGACTCCGCCTCAATCTCTCCCCCTTTGGCATCAAGACACCAAAAAGGAGAAGAGGGATCTAATGGCTCATTCCTCGCTGTCGGTTATCTCCTCATATTCATCTTCATCTTCCGGCTATGGAGGAGGAGGAGGAGCAGATCCACTCGAAGTGCCTCCAATGCCAAAGTAAGCAAGCTCGGAGGGAGTCAAAGGTCCGAGCTCAGTAAAATCAGAGGCTGAATCTTCAGAGATGACTGTGGATCCAATAGGCTCAATCTCCAGCTTCTGGCAAATATGCTTGACATTTTCTTTGACATATCTCATATCTGCCTTCCTCGCCTTGTTCAGCTTGTGAGTATTCACTTCGGCCTTCTTGCATGAGGCAAAGATTGCTGCCTAGTACTTCAAGATTCCACTAGGAGACCCTTTTTGGGGAGGGGCCCTAGTGGAGGGGGCAGTCCTCTCATCTCCTATAGCTCTCCTTGGAGCCTCTTCACTCGACACTGGAGATGGGGCAGCTTGGACATTTGCTTGGTGTTTACGGCTGTTATATACCAATTTCATCCGTCAATTTAACTCAATTATGTGAAGGATTTGTCATTTCTTGCACACATCACCCTTCTATCTAATCCAATTCCACTTGGACTTGGAGAAATATGTGTATGAAACATTTTATGCAGAAAATGAGGAAATGTAGAGGGACCAATCCTATAAAATATCATCCCAACCAATCAGGCGATGACACGTGGCATCCCATGGATCAAATGGCCCACAAACAGAAGTATCTGAGGAGATCCAACGGTGTATCACCCATATACATCAATGGGACCCACCTGTCAGCCACCTGGAGAAAGCACACGAGAATTGGTGCAATGACCAGGTCGGCCGAACCAGGGGGTCGACCGACCTGGTCTCTGCACCAAACTCGGTCAGCCTCCACGTGTTGGCTCCTCCCGACTCCCTGGAGTCAATGGTGACTGATTCGTGCGCTTTTGGTGGCAGGAACCGACCTCAACACTAGTATAAATAGGACCCCCTACCCCTCACTTCAACATACACCACTTGAGCTTCATCTCTATTGTATACACTATCATCCATAGTCTTAGAGGAGTTAGGTTGTAGAGAGGAGAGTCTCTAGTCCCAAGTCCAAATTGGGAAAGGAGTAAGGAGTCTCTCTCTCTTCCCAATCCTACATTGGGAAAGGTATGGCTCATGTATTCTTTCTTGTAATTGTGACTTTATGCATAATAAAGATAGTATCTTTAGTCTCTACTTATACATATACTTGGGCAAAGCGTTTCTTGTTTGATTGTGGAGTCCATGTATGTGGAAGGTATAGCTTCTATGACTGTTTCATCATGAACATATCTCATTATCATAGAACCTATAGACCCCCACTATAGTCTAGTTAATTATAACATAACTAGGTTAGTATGGATAATTATGTTGTGTATCAACATTGGTTCAATGATGATTCAATTCATTGCCTTAGGATGGATTGTGCCTAGGCTCTTAAGGTAATTACATAATATGCTAGCATGGTGCTAGGATAGCTAAGTAGCATTAGATGTCTCGTAGACCCACAGATTGAAGAGCTAGGCAGTAGGTAGTGACAGCCCTATCTGTCCTTTGTAATCCTCCACGTTCAGCTATGCCACATGCTCTTGGCGGGAGTCGCCCTAGTATTGCTAGGGGTAAGCCCGTGCCCGATGTGTTGAACCACATATCATAAGTATTTACTATTAATCTAGCTTATGGATAATTAGTTTAGACTATGTATATGTACAATAGAGCATAGTAGGAGTATCTCCATAATTCTCAAACTTAACTAACCTCTAGGATCCTCTTACCCCCCTTAGACTTGAAAGCTCTTGTGTGTGTCACACTACCTCCACTATTATTTTATCCATCCTTACTAGATTCTTACCTAGACCTTTCTACCCTTTCCACTTGATGATTGTTATATCTTTACCCGCCTTCCTTTGGGATCAAATAAATGACACCCTTGGGAATACTCTTAAGGGGAAATGCTACAATAATATCTCTGTGTGCTTGCGGAATTCACTCTGTGATACAATAGAACCGTTAACAAGCATTTCTAACACATCAGTTGGAGATGTTTAGTTAATGGTGCGTAAGTAATACCAACAAGCATTTCTGGCATTTTTGCTGGGGATGATTTGTTAGTATACCTTAGGAGCCGTCAACACTTGGGGAGGCTTCTGGGGCCTCAAGGGAGTGTGCTCCACGTCCTTCATGAACTCGATCCCTGTGACCTTCTCAATCATGAACATCAAGTAGGGGGCATAGCCACAAGATCTATTCGGCATGTAGGAGATGTTGACCACATCATTCCAGATATAGCCAAAATGTCAAACTTCCTGCTCTTGCTTATTACTTTCATCAAGGTCCTCAAGTAACCTTGAACACTTCTTGCATCCCCATCTTTTGGTGCTATTGTCTTTCTCAACACCCTGTTGAGAACCATAAAGAAGGGCTTCATGTCCTTGTTTGAGGGGGATTGTACTTCAGGGTAGGTTCATAGACGAAGTCCATTTTATCCTTTCCCAAGACATCGATGTTGTGGATAGTCAACTCATTGTCGTCACTGTCTTCTAGGTGAAGGAGTCTTGCAAAATCATCATAAGTGATAGTGTACTTGGATCCATGAGTCATCCAGGCACCCTTTCCTCCTCATCACTGGCAAAGAACCAAGTAGCATAGAACTGAGCAACAATTTCATCATTCCAGTTAAATCTGAAGGCAAATAGCTCCTTCAGTCCATGCCTCTCTAGTGCATTTATAAGATCATCAAACACCGAACAAATCTTCCTCTCAAAGTGATTCCAGTCGATCTACTGGCTGCGGACCACCTGAGTCTTCATGGTAAGGTAAACCGAGCTGTAGAAGTCTGCATGAATGTTGCTCCAAAATCTGGCATCAACAGCTTTCTTGAATGATTGTAGCAATCAACAAAGCTGAGTTTGGGTGCAGTGTCGCTTCCCTTGCCATTGAACTTCTCGGAGGGATCTTTGTTTCCCTGCCTCGGAGCATGCATCTTCAGTGGGCTGACGGGGCCCGAAGAAATTCCCTTTCCTTTGCCCTTCACATGGCGAAGAGCCGCTGAGCTAGAGCCAGTTGCGTCCTTGGCCTTGGACGCAGGCTTCTTAGCGAGCACCTTGCGTCGCACCTGAGGTGGAGAAGGTACATGCTCGGAGGAACGCTCCTGCCTCTTTTGAGCGCGAGACTCTGAAGCACGCAACAACAAGTCTGTTCCATCTCATCTTCAAAGTCGGAGATGTTCTCGTTCGACATTGTCTTGAGCGAGCATTGCACCATGTATAGATAAGAATTGATGGCAAAGAGGTGCATTGAGGAATGATAAATTAGTGTTGAGTTCAGTAAAAATCGGACTTGTTCGGTGTACAGGTATGGACTAATCCGGGAGACCGGACTTGTCCGTACATGGACCGGACTAGTCCGGTGTTCATCACCTCAAACCCTAACTAGACGACAAATGGTGATTTCCAATGCAAAACTAGTTCAAGGTAAATGTAATACAACAAGGAGGCATGTATTAACCGAGAGGAACTAGGCTATTTAGTCAACAATGAAGAAAATCACAATTTCTAGGTTTCGGGAGGAAATTTTACCAAAGATCATTAATTCTTCGAGATGGAGGGGTTGAAGGTGCGGACAAGTCCGTGGTCTTCAATCCCTATGCAATGGAGATTGTTTTTCACCCAAACATGGAGGGATTCAATAGAGAATGAAGGAAATCGCCTTGGGAGCACTCGAGCGAGGAGAGAGAGCATGGGGCAAGTTGTGAGGATGAAGAAGATTAGGCATTGGCGGCGGCTAGGGTTATGGAGTCGAAAAATTGGACTAGTCCGTGGTACACCGGACTAGTCCTGACTATTGGACACTCTGCGGACTAGTCTGCAGTGTGCGGACTAGTCCGGATAATCACGGACTAGTCCGTGGTCACCAGAACAAATTAAATTAGCCCACTCGTATATATTCGAAGGTTCTTATAAAGAAAACCTGGGGGCCAAAACAATCAAGTAATCTTGATGAATATGATCAGTAAGCATACAACAATCAAGCAATGACCATAATTCATCAAGATCAAGTAGTTGAAATAGTTTTTGGAGAAAATTGAGAAAGATGATTTTCGCAACTCAAACAATATATTTTGAAGAGTCCATACAGGTATGCAAGTTTTCAAGCCACATTCCGAGCATAAAAGATATTGAGTTCATTTAGGAGCTCGCAAAAATGTTTTTCATCAAGTGGCTTGGTAAATATATTGGCTAGTTGTTTTTCGGTGTTGACATGGGAAATAGCTATGTCTCCTTTCATTGAGTGGTCTCTCAAAAAGTGGTGTCGGATGTCTATATGTTTGGTCTTAGAGTGCTCAACAGAGTTATGGACAATCTTAATAGCACTCTCATTATCATAAAAGAGTGGAATACGGCTCATACTGTAACCGTAATCACTTAGATTTTGTCACATCCAAAGGAGTTGTGCACAACAACTCCCTGCTGCAACATACTCTGCTTCGATCGTGAATAAGGCAATGGAGTTTTGTTTCCTGGAGGACCAAGAAACTAGGGGTCTACCGATCTACCTAGAAATTGGCATGTACCAGAGGTACTTTTTCTATCTACTTTGCATCTGACATAATCTGCATTGGAGTATCCAATGAGATTGAACTTGGAACCTTTAGGATACCAAAGGCCTAGGTTGGGTGTATGAACTAAATACCGCAAGATTCTTTTTACGGCTGTCAAATGACACTCTTTTGGGTTGGCTTGAAACCTTGCACACAAACATACACTCAACATAATGTCTGGCCTAAATGCACATAAATAAAGTAGTGATCCAATCATGGAGCGATATACCTTTTGATCGACGCTTGGTCCATCTTCATTGATATCCAAGTGTCCATTTGTTGCCATGGGAGTCTTTATAGGCTTCACCTTGTCAATTCCAAACTTCTTGAGTATGTCTTGAGTATACATAGTTTGGCTTATGAACGTCCCCTCCTTTTGTTGCCTCACTTGGAATCCCAAGAAGTATTTCGGCTCTCCCATCATTGACATTTCAAACCTATCTGTCATAATTTTACTAAATTCTTCATAGAAAGATTTATTAGTTGAACCAAAAATGATATCATCAACATAAATTTGGCAAACAAAGAGATCATTGTCAAAATGTTTCATGAATAGTGTATAATCAGCTTTGCCAATTTTAAATCCATTTTCAATTAAGAAATCTCTAAGACACTCATACCAAGCTATAGGAGCTTGTTTGAGGCCGTAGAGAGCCTTACGCAATTTAAAGACGTGGTTTGGGAACTCTTCATCTTCAAATCCGGGGGTTTGCTCCACATACACCTCCTCCTTGATTGGTCCATTGAGGAACGCGCTTTTCACATCCATTTGATAGAGCTTGAAATCATTGTGAGTAGCATATGCATGTAATATTCTAATAGATTCAAGCCTAGCTACAGGAGCAAATGTTTCATCGAAATCCAAACCTTCGACTTGTGAATACCCTTTGGCCACAAGTCGAGCCTTGTTCCTTGTCACCACCCTGTGTTCGTCTTGTTTGTTGCGGAAGACCCATTTGGTGCCGACGATGTTGAATTTGGGTCTTTCGACAAGTTCCCACGCTTCGTTCCGTTTGAAGTTGTTAAGTTCTTCTTGCATCGCCACCACCCAATCCGGATCCTTCAACGCATCTTCAATCATACGTGGTTCCAAAAAGGATACAAAAGAGTAATGTTCACAAAAATTGTCTATGCGAGATCTAGTCGTTACTCCCTTTTGAATGTCCTCGATTATGTGATCGACGGGGTGATCTCTTTGAACACATTGGTGTACTCTTGGGTGTGACACTTGTGGTCTTGAGTCTTGTAACACCCTCATTTTCATGCATCATGCCCTGCATACATTCATATACATGTTTAGCATTAATCCACATAAAGAGGAATAAGTTTAAAATTGATTTGGAACAAAACCACACTTAAAAATTCTGGAAAGTGTGGACTAGTCCGATTTCTCTCTGACTTCGATGGGACTTGTCCGTTTTTACTACGGACTAGTCTGTTTTTGCCTCTGGACACTTTCGGACTCGTCCGGTCCTATGCGGACTAGTCCGGTGTTCTAGCAGACTTGTCCATTTTCCTCTCTGACTAAAGTCGGACTTGTCCGATTTCTGGCCAGAGTTGTCCGATTTCTCTCTGGACAACTTCAGACTAGTCCTGTCCTTTTCGGACTTGTCCGATATTTCGCGACTCCGAGTTGATCTTTTGTTTTACGACTTGTTTCTTGGGTTTCACGTTAAGTGGGCCTAGGGACGTCGTGCCTAACTCTTTTAGAGGCCATGTGGACTCTAAACCGACCCCTACTCATCTCAAATTCGAAATCCATCTAACCCTAGCCTCCACCTCTATATAAACAACCCCACCCCTTAGCTTGACCTCTATTTGCCAGTTTTCCACCCCACCCAAACCCTAGTTCGTGGAGAGCCACCATCAAGGAGGGGGGAGGAGATCCCAAGCAAGCAGAAGAAGAGGAGGAAATGAAAGAGGATCAAGATCTCCATCAACTTCGAGTTCTTCATCACCAATTCACCATCAAGTTCTTCATCAACCCTAGATCGTCAAGATCCAAGTGTTGCCTCCAAGATCCTTGATTCATTGGAGTACTAAACACCAGGTATACCTTCTATTTTCTTTTCCTTACATGAATTCGACCCCTATTCTCCAAATTCATGTCGATCTAGAAAACCTTAATCTGCTGATCTCGCAAAGTGCGGACTTGTCCGGTCCCTAGCGGACTAGTCCGATTTTCCTAGTTAAATTGTGTTGAATTAATTATAAAATTTGATCTAATCAAATCCAAACCCGTATAAACTTGTTAAATCTATTAGAACTAATTAGTGATCATTAAAAGCAATCTATTAATAAGATCCACATTGCATTTGCGTTGATCATGCATGTCATGTCATCTTGAGTAATATTTGTTCACTCTTTGATTGTGTTACTTATCTTGTATTGGCTATTGTGCGGATTAGACGGATTTGCGCTAGAGAGTGCCGCGGAGGATCTACAGCACCAGGAGTTTGAAGTCTCTGATCCCAATCAATCCCAAGAGCAAGGCAAGTGTCCTTGAAGCATATTGATCCTGTTTTTAAAGTAAATGTTTTGTTTACAAAATTGCATGCTTGTGTCAATTTGATGGGAACCCTATGATAGGAAGTTTACTAGTTTTGTTTGACCATCCTTGTCACCTGGAATTCATGGTAGAGAGTCGGGATGAGCTTTTTACCTTTTCGCCTCGCTTAGGATGGGAAAACAACTATTCCACTTAATTTAATTATGCATTAATGAGATTATAGTTAATATGAACTGGTCAATATGATATGGTAATGGGTGATCTAAGCAAGTCTGGTATGTGGATGGGTTGGATGTAATGGTGGTTGCTTGGTTTAGATCTAAGGACCGGTTCATGCGAGAATATGCCAGGACAACAGTGCCACCATGAGGCCAAGTATGGGTGTGGGATAACTGATTAATTAGGGCTTTCCCAGTGCTATTTGGACCATTAATGATGCTCGGGGAAGGGGTAGTCGAATTGGGTTTGATGATGATTGGTGGGATTACCCTGGGATCCGAATGGCTCAAGAGGGGGCCCTTGGTTGAAGATGTGCTCTGTAGGAGACATCGCCACCGGTAAAACCTCAGTGGGGTCTAAATAGGCTAGTAATCCCTTTGTAAAGGCTATTTTGTGATCTCTTGGCCATACACCAAAGGAAGTGTAATTGACATATGGGAGGTTCTTTAGTCGCCGACGGGTGATGAAATCACAAACACGTGGGTAAAGTGGTACAACCACTGCAGAGTGTCTAATAAACTATCATGATAGCCGTGCTCCCGGTTAAGAGCACCTGGACAACTTCCATGATTAGAGGGAACTCGGTATTGCGATGGTTATGGTTGGTATTATGGTTATCGATGGTTATGAATTAAATTCTGGTATTGAATATGGATATTGGTATATGATGATGGATATGGAATATGGATTGGTATTATGATAACTACATGGTTTATGATGGGTTTACTTCACATACATACAATATATTGCTTTTCAAATGTTTTCATGTACTTTTCAGCACATAGCCATTATTATATTCGTCATTTGAATCAGCTACATATCACACTTTCTACACTTGCTGAGTGCAACATGTACTCACTCTTTGTGACGCCCGGTTCCGAAAATGAACCAAGCTAACGCATATGTGTGCCCTGGATGTTCAACAAACATACACGAGTGCAATCACAAAAGAGTATACAGAAAATTACCACAGAACAAGATTAATTAACCGAATTTTATTACACAAACTAGATTATCCTCGAATACAAGCTCTAATGAATATTAATGACAAGTTCAACTAATGCAGCAGAAATAAACTAATTAAGCCATCTAAGCAACTATGCAACATAAGCGACATGGTATGTATGCGCAGCTCCAATCAACACCACAGGCAAAGCTGACGGTAGACACGGCCTAGAACTCCGCATTATCACCATTAAACTCCCAATACTGACCTGCAACTGTTGGGGGGGGGGGGATTGCAAGAGTGAGTACATGTCGTACTCAGCAAGTGTGGAAAGTATGACATGTGGCTGATTCAAATGACGATAATAATAATGGCTAAGTGCTGAAAAGTACAGTAAAACATTTGAAAAGCCATATGTATATTATATGTATGTGAAGTAATCCCATCATAATCATGAGTAATACCATAATACCAAACTGATTTCATTACCATCATCAATAAGTCCAGATTTCACCATCGTCAATAACCATATTCAATACCAGAATTAATCCATAACCATCCATAACCATTACCAAACCATAACCATCCCAATTACCAATTTCCCTCTAATCATGTAGGTCATCCAGGCGCTCATAATCGGGAGCACGGCTATCATGATAGTTTTAATTAACTCTGCAGAGTTTGTACCTCTTTACCCACGTGTTTGTGATTTCATCACCCGTCGGCGACTAAAGAAACCTCTCTTATGCCAATTACACTTCCTTTGGTGTATGGCCAAGAGATCACAAAATAGCCTTTACAAAGGGATTACTAGCCTATTCAGACCCCACTGAGGTTTCACCGGTGGCGATGCCTCCAACTGAGCACATCTTCAACCAAGGGCCCCCTCTTGAGCCATTCGGATCCCAGGGTAGTCCCACCAATCATCAACAAACCCAATCCGACTACCCCTTCCCCGAGCATCCACAATGGTCCAAACAGCACTAGCAAAGCCCTAATTAATCAGCTACGCCGCACCCATACTTGGCCTCGTGGTGGCACTGTAGTCCTGGCCTATTCTCGCATGAACCGGTCCTTAGATCTAGAGCAAGCAAACCACCATAACATCCAACCCATCCACATACCAGGCTTGCTTAGATCACCCATTACCATACCGTATCGACCAGTTCACATTAACAAGAATATCATTAATACATAATTAAATGTGTAGTGTTGTTTTCCATCCCAATTAATTAAGCGAAGCAAAAAGGTAAAAACCCTTCCCGACTCTCTACCATAAATTCCAGGTGACAAGGGTGGTCAAACAAAACTAGTAAACTTCCTACCATAGGATTCCCATCAAATTGACACAGCATGCAGTTTTGCAAACAAAACATTTATTTTAAAACAGGATCAATATGCTTCAAGGACACTTGCCTTGCTCTTGCTGTTGATTAGGGTCAAAGCCTTCAAACTCCTGGTGCTGTAGATCCTCCGTGGCACTTTCTAGCGCAAATACGTCTAATCCACACAATAAACATACAAGACAAGAAACACAATCAAAGAGTGCACAAATATTACTAATATGACAAGACATGCATGATTGATGCAAATGCAAGGTAGAACTTGTTACTAGATTGCTTTTAATGATAACTAACTAGTTCTAATAGCTTTTAACAAGTTTATACAGGTTTGGAGTTGATTAGATCAAATTTTAGAATTAATTCAACACAATTTAACCAGGAAGATCGGACTAGTCCGCTAGGGACCGGACAAGTCCGCACTTGACGAGATCGGCAGATTAGGGTTTTCTAGATCGACGTAATTTCGGAGATTAGGGGTTGAATTCACGTAAGGAAAAGAGAATAGGAGTTATACCAGGTGTTTAGAACTCCAATGAATCAAGAAACTTGGAGGTAGCACTTGGATCTTGATGATCTAGGGTTGGTGATGAACTTGGAGATGAATTGTTGGTGAAGGACGAAACTTGGTGGAGATCTTGATCCTTCTTCGTTTCCTCCTCTTCTTCCTCTTGCTTGGGATCTTCTCCTCCCTCCTTGATGGTGGCTCCCCACGAACTAGGGTTTGGGTGGGTGGAAAAGTGGCAAATAGATGTCAAACCAAGGGGTGGGGCTGTTTATATAGAGGTGGAGGCTAGGGTTAGATGGATTTTGAGTTTTGGGATGAGTAGAGGCCGGTTTAGAGTCCCACATGGGCTCCAAAAGAGTTAGGCACGACATACCTAGGCCCACTTAATGTGAAACCCAATAAACAAGTCGTAAAATAAAAGATCAACTCGGGGTCGCGAAATATCGGACAAGTCCGGAAAGGACCGGACTAGTCCGAAGTCATCCAGAGAGAAAATCGGACAAGTCTGGCCAAACATCGGACAAGTCCGAATTTGAACAGAAAGGAAAACGGACAAGTCCGCTGGAACACCGGACTAGTCCGAAAATGTCCAGGGACTTAGCAAATTTCCAAGGATTCATGGAATATCGGACTAGTCCGCACAAAATCGGACAAGTCCGAAAGTTTCCAGGGGCAGAATCGGACTAGTCCGCAGCAAAAACGGACAAGTCCATTTTTAGTCAGAGAGAAATCGGTCTAGTCCTCAGCAAAACCGGACTAGTCCGCACTTTCCTACATTTTTAAGTGCGGTTTTGCTCCAAATCAATTTTAAACTTGTTCCTCTTGTTATGGGTTAATGTTAAACATGTATATGAGTGCATGTAGGGCATGATGCATGAAAATTAGGGTGTTACAAACCTGCCCCCCTTAAAATGAATCTCGCCCTCGAGATTCAACGCGGAAGAGAAGAGATAGGGAAATTCCTTCTTGAGATCATCCTCCAATTCCCACGTCGCTTCTTTTTCTGTGTGGTGCTTCCATTGAACTTTACACCATCTAATGACCTTGTTCCTTGTGACTCTCTCCTCAGTTTCCAAGATTTTGACCGGTTGCTCGGCATACGTCAAATCTTCCTCTAGTTCCAATTCTTCCATTGGCACTTGTTCTTCCGGTACTCTCAAACACTTCTTGAGCTGGGAAACATGAAAGACATCATGTACATCCGAAAGATGAGCTGACATCTCCAACTTATACGCTACTTCTCCTCTTTTGTCCAAAATCTTGAATGGTCCAGTATAGCGAGGTGCGAGCTTACCCCTTATGTTAAACCTCTTATGACCTCTCATTGGTGACACCTTGAGGTAAACAAAATCTCCCACTTCAAAGGCTAGTTTCCTTCTCCTATTGTCCGCATAGCCTTTTTGTCTTGATTGGGCAGCCCTCAAGTTTTCACGAATTATTTGGACTTGCTTTTCAGCATCTTGCAACACTTCCGGACCAAATACTTGAGTTTCCCCTGCTTCATTCCAGAATAAAGGTGTCCTACACTTCCTCCCATAAAGCGCTTCATATGGTGACATTTTTAAGCTTGCTTGGTAACTATTGTTGTATGAAAATCCGTGTATGGCAAGCTTTTGTCCCAACTTTTCCCATGCTTTAAAGCACAAGCTCTTAACATGTCCTCCAAAATCTGATTGGTCCTCTCGGTTTGTCCATCCGTTTGAGGATGATATGCTGAAATAAAATTCAACCTCGTTCCCAAAGCTTCATGCAATTTTTGCCAAAATCTGGAGGTAAATTGAGAACCTCTATCCGAGACTATCTTCTTAGGGACTCCATGTTGACACACAATATGCTCCATGTATATTTCGGCCAATCGTGCAGCTGTATACTTGGTCTTCACAGGGACAAAATGAGCTGACTTGGTTAAGCGATCCACAATTACCCAAATTGAGTCATACCCGGACTGAGTACGTGGTAACCCAACTATGAAGTCCATTCCAATTTCTTCCCACTTCCATTTCGGAATATTTAGTGGTTGTAATAGTCCAGCTGGCCTTTGATGTTCTGCCTTGACTCGTTGACACACATCACACAATGCCACATATTCAGCTATGTCCTTTTTCATGCTATCCCACCAATAGCAAGCCTTCAAGTCCTTGTACATCTTCGTACATCCGGGGTGAATCGAGTAAGGCGAGTCATGTGCCTCCTTTAATATTGTCTCCCGAATATGCTTTACATTAGGCACAACGATCCTCTTTCCAAGCCATAAGGTACCATGTTCGTCTTCATCAAATCTGAATTCTCTCCCTTCCTCAGTCCTTTCCTTGATTTCCTTGATCTCATCATCTGCGGTTTGGGCCTCTCGAATTTCTTGCTCCAAGGTTGGGTTTAACTCCATCATCTCCGTCTCATTTGCAAACCCGAGGTTCAACCGTTCAAACTCCTTACATAACTCGAATGGTAACTCTCGAACTAAGAGTCGATGACTTACTCCCTTTCTACTCAAAGCATCGACCACTACATTGGCCTTTCCCGGATGATAGTTGATCCCCAAATCATAATCTTTGATGAGCTCCAACCATCTTCGTTGCCTCAAGTTCAGATCCGTTCGTGTGAAAATATACTTCAAACTCTTATGATCCGTGTAAATTTCACACCTATGTCCAAGAATATAGTGTCTCCAAATCTTCAATGCATGTACCACGGCCGCGAGTTCCAAATCGTGCGTGGGGTAATTCTGCTCATGTTTCTTCAATTGTCTTGATGCATAGGCGACCACTTGACCTTCTTGCATCAATACACATCCAAGCCCTTGTCTTGATGCGTCACAATATGTATCAAAACTCTTGCTCACGTCCGGTAATACTAACACCAGCGCGGTTGTCAACCTTTTCTTCAACTCCTCAAAACTTTCTTGACAAGCTTCAGTCCATTGGAACGCCTTTCTCTTCATTAGCAATTCCGTCATAGGCTTGGCTATTTTGGAGAAGTCCTTGATAAACCGACGATAATATCTAGCCATCCCAAGAAAACTCCTTATTCCCTTGACATTTTGCTGCAGCTCCCACTTCAACACGTCTCTCACTTTTCCGGGGTCAACCGATACTCCTCTTCCTGAGATTATATGACCCAAAAATGGCACCTCTTTCAACCAAAACTGACACTTGTTGAACTTGGCATACAATTGGTGATCCCTCAATTTCTGCAGCGTAAGCCTCAAGTGTTCCTCATGTTCCTTCTCATCCTTCGAGTAGATCATAATATCATCAATAAACACCACAACAAACTTATCCAAGTACTCCATGAAGACCTTATTCATGAGGTACATAAAGTAGGCAGGCACATTTGTCAATCCAAATGACATCACGGTGTACTCATAAGATCCATACCGTGTTCTAAAAGCTGTCTTGGGTATGTGCGATGGTCTAATCTTCATTTGAAAGTATTTCGACCTCAAATCAATCTTGGAAAATACACAGGCACCTTTCATCTGATCAAACAAATCCTCTATACGGGGCAAGGTGTACTTGTTCTTGATGGTCACCTCGTTGAGAGCTCGGTAATCCACGCACATCCTTTGGGATCCATCCTTCTTGTCCACAAACAGAACGGGCGCTCCCCAAGGTGAAGAGCTTGGGCGAATAAAACCCTTCTCTAATTGCTCTTGAATTTGCTTCTTGAGCTCCGCTAATTCCATAGGAGACATCCTATACGGCCTCTTAGCTATAGGTGCAATTCCAGGTATTAAATCAATAACAAACTCAATGTCTCGATCGGGTGGCATACCTGACAACTCATCCAAACACATCCAAAAACTCACACACCACCGGAATCTCCTCAATTGCGGCATCTTCCATATGATTCAACTCCAATTGCTTCGGTGCGGTTTGAGATGCTTCAAATTCTACGGTGATCCCTTCCTCATTAGTCAACTTCACCGTCTTTGTGGCACACTCAATAACTCCATTGTGCTTCCTCAACCAGTCCATACCAAGTATAATGTCCAATCCTTGAGAATCCAAAACAATGAGGTTGGCGGAGAAGTCTACCCCCCTTATTCTAAGGCTTACTTTTGGACATACTATATTTGTCCTCATCTCTCCTCCAGGAGATTTAACCAATAGAGTAAACTTCATATGAGAGACAGGCAAACTATACTTGGCAACATACTTCGATGCAATGAATGAATGCGATGCTCCAGAATCAAATAACATAGTCGCGGGGTTGGAGTTGGCAAGAAACATACCAATGACCACATCATCCGCTTGTTGAGAATCCTCCGTAGAGACATGGTTCACGTTGCCACGAGCAAAATTCTGCTGTCCACGGCTTGCTTGTGGTTGTCCTCCATTAGATCTTGGGTTTTGCCTCGGTGCATTGCTTCCTTGACCGAGGCCCGACTTAGGACATTGATGCGCAAAGTGTCCAGCTTCTCCACAAGTATAACACTTCTTAACCCCACCAGAATTGTTGGGACGAGCTTGGTTTTGAGCATTTGCAGCAGGAAAATTAGCACGAGGCTCATAAGGCATTGGAGGCCTAGGTGCTTGCATAACAGGGCGCTGCTGCACAAACTGATTTGGGCGCGGTGCATAACCAGGGCGCTGAGCAGGAATAGAGGAGCTGTAATGAGGCGCATTGGGTGGTGCAAGGCGAGGGCGCACATTACTTCCTTGTTGCTGTCCTTGATACGTCGCCTTCCTCTTGATTTCTTGCTCCATCTCACGGATCTTGTTCTCAACCACAATTGCTTTGTCCACAAGTTTCTGAAAATTGGCATAATCGCAGTTGAGTAGTTGCACTTGGATCTCATTGTTCAAGCCCCTCATGAACAAGTATTGTTTCCGGCTGTCCCGACTCACATCCTCAGGCGCATACCTTGAGAGTTGAGTGAATTTATTGAGATATTCACTCACGCTTGATCTTCCTTGCCTTAAATTCTCAAATTCTTGCCTCTTCAAGATCATAACTCCCTCGGGCACATAATGAGAACGAAAATTCTCCTTGAATTTGGCCCAAGTAATTCTCCCTTGGTTCTCATGAGCATTGCAATAAGAATCCCACCAATCCGCAGCTGCTCCAACTAGTTGATGAGAAGCAAATAGCACCTTCTCCCGGTCACTACATTGGACAATAGCTAGCTTCTTCTCCACGGACTTGAGCCAATCGTCCGCATCTATAGGGTCAGCAGCTTGAGCAAAGGTCGACGGCCTAGTCCTCATAAACTCTCCCAACCGGTTACGAGGAGGCGGGGGTGGCGGTGGAGGCATGTGGGGCTGATTGTTGATATTGCCAGCCTGCAGCTGTCCCATAGTGTGTACCATGGTCTGCATGAGCTGGTTTTGCATGGCCAATAGCTGCTCGATGTTGATAGCTCCCTGAGTAGATCCTTGTCCAACGTTGTTCTGAGGTACTCCATTGTTCTCCTCTTCATCATTGCCATCCCTCTGGTTGCGAGTCCTCACCATCTGAAGAAAAGCAGTAGGTAAGAATTAGAAAACGTCCCCAACTATATGCATCAAGGGATATGAAACTAAACAGCTAGCTACACTAGCCTAGGTGGACATGGCAATGCTAAGGCATCCCAAAATCCTCTATTAAGCACACAAGCAAACAATATATATAGCAAACAGCACTCCAAGCAAAAACACATCGATTCCTGAGTGCTCCTATGTGATCTAAAGTGTCCATTCTATCTAGGCTGCATCCTACGGTCAAACCTGTGGCTCTGATACCAATCTGTGACGCCCGGTTCCGAAAATGAACCAAGCTAACGCATATGTGTGCCCAGGATGTTCAACACACATACACGAGTGCAATCACAAAAGAGTATACAGAAAATTACCACATAACAAGATTAATTAACCAAATTTTATTACACAAACCAGATTATCCTCGAATACAAGCTCTAATGAATATTAATGACAAGTTCAACTAATGCAGCGGAAATAAACTAATTAAGCCATCTAAGCAACTATGCAGCATAAGCGACAGGGTATGTATGCGCAGCTCCAATCAACAGCACAGGCAAAGCTGACAGTAGACACGGCCTAGAACTCCGCATTATCACCATGAAACTCCCAATCCTGACCTGCAACTGTTGGGGGGGGGGGGGGTTGCAAGAGTGAGTACATGTCGTACTCAGCAAGTGTGGAAAGTATGACATGTGGCTGATTCAAATGACGGCAATAATAATGGCTAAGTGCTGAAAAGTACAGTAAAACATTTGAAAAGCCATATGTATATTATATGTATGTGAAGTAATCCCATCATAATCACGAGTAATACCATAATACCAAACTGATTTCATTACCATCATCAATAAGTCCAGACTTCACCATCGTCAATAACCATATTCAATACCAGAAATTAATCCATAACCATCCATAACCATTACCAAACCATAACCATCCCAATTACCAATTTCCCTCTAATCATGTAGGTCATATAGGCACTCATAACCGGGAGCACGGCTATCATGATAGTTTTAATTAACTCTGCAGAGTGTGTACCTCTTTACCCACGTGTTTGTGATTTCATCACCCGTCGGCGACTAAAGAAACCTCTCTTATGCCAATTACACTTCCTTTGGTGTATGGCCAAGAGATCACAAAATAGCCTTTACAAAGGGATTACTAGCCTATTCAGACCCCACTGAGGTTTCACCGGTGGCGATGCCCCCAACTGAGCACATCTTCAACCAAGGGCCCCCTCTTGAGCCATTCGGATCCCAGGGTAGTCCCACCAATCATCAACAAACCCAATCCGACTACCCCTTCCCCGAGCATCCACAATGGTCCAAACAGCACTAGCAAAGCCCTAATTAATCAGCTACGCCGCACCCATACTTGGCCTCGTGGTGGCACTGTAGTCCTGGCCTATTCTCGCATGAACCGGTCCTTAGATCTAGAGCAAGCAAACCACCATAACATCCAACCCATCCACATACCAGGCTTGCTTAGATCACCCATTACCATACCGTATCGACCAGTTCACATTAACAAGAATATCATTAATACATAATTAAATGTGTAGTGTTGTTTTCCATCCCAATTAATTAAGCGAAGCAAAAAGGTAAAAACCCTTTCCGACTCTCTACCATAAATTCCAGGTGACAAGGGTGGTCAAACAAAACTAGTAAACTTCCTACCATAGGATTCCCATCAAATTGACACAGCATGCAGTTTTGCAAACAAAACATTTATTTTAAAACAGGATCAATATGGTTCAAGTACACTTGCCTTGCTCTTGCTGTTGATTAGGGTCAAAGCCTTCAAACTCCTGGTGCTGTAGATCCTCCGCGGCACTTTCTAGCGCAAATCCGTCTAATCCACACAATAAACATACAAGACAAGAAATACAATCAAAGAGTGCACAAATATTACTCAATATGACAAGACATGCATGATTGATGCATATGCAAGGTAGAACTTGTTACTAGATTGCTTTTAATGATAACTAACTAGTTCTAATAGATTTTAACAAGTTTATACAGGTTTGGAGTTGATTAGATCAAATTTTAGAATTAATTCAACACAATTTAACCAGGAAGATCGGACTAGTCCGCTAGGGACCGGACAAGTCCGCACTTGACGAGATCGGCAGATTAGGGTTTTCTAGATCGACGTAATTTCGGAGATTAGGGGTTGAATTCATGTAAGGAAAAGAGAATAGGAGTTATACCAGGTGTTTAGAACTCCAATGAATCAAGAAACTTGGAGGTAGCACTTGGATCTTGATGATCTAGGGTTGGTGATGAACTTGGAGATGAATTGGTGGTGAAGGACGAAACTTGGTGGAGATCTTGATCCTTCTTCGTTTCCTCCTCTTCTTCCTCTTGCTTGGGATCTTCTCCTCCCTCCTTGATGGTGGCTCCCCACGAACTAGGGTTTGGGTGGGTGGAAAAGTGGCAAATAGATGTCAAACCAAGGGGTGGGGCTGTTTATATAGAGGTGGAGGCTAGGGTTAGATGGATTTCGAGTTTTGGGATGAGTAGAGGCCGGTTTAGAGTCCCACATGGGCTCCAAAAGAGTTAGGCACGACGTACCTAGGCCCACTTAACGTGAAACCCAAGAAACAAGTCGTAAAACAAAAGATCAACTCAGGGTCGCGAAATATCGGACAAGTCCGGAAAGGACCGGACTAGTCCGAAGTCATCCAGAGAGAAAATCGGACAAGTCTGGCCAAACATCGGACAAGTCTGAATTTGAACAGAAAGGAAAACGGACAAGTCCACTGGAACACCGGACTAGTTCGGAAAAGTCCAGGGACTTAGCAAATTTCCAAGGATTCATGGAATATCGGACTAGTCCACACAAAATCGGACAAGTCTGAAAGTTTCCAGGGGCAGAATCAGACTAGTCCGCAGCAAAAACGGACAAGTCCGTTTTTAGTCAGAGAGAAATCGGACTAGTCCTCAGCAAAACCGGACTAGTCTGCACTTTCCTACATTTTTAAGTGCGGTTTTGCTCCAAATCAATTTTAAACTTGTTCCTCTTGTTATGGGTTAATGTTAAACATGTATATGAGTGCATGTAGGGCATGATGCATGAAAATTAGGGTGTTACACTCTTGCAATCCCCCCCAACAGTTGCAGGTCAGGATTGAGAGTTTAATGATGATAATGCGGAGTTCTAGGCTGTGTCCGCTGTTAGCTTTGCCTGTGGCGTTGATTGGAGCTGCGTTACCCTATCGCTTATGATGCCTAGCTGTTTAGTTTGCTTATTTAGTTTATTTTCATTGGATTAGTTCAAACTTGTCATTAATATTGATTAGAGCTTGTATTTGAGATATTTTGAATTGTGTAATAAAAGAGTTTAATTAATCCCGCCTGTGGTAATTTTCTGTATACTCTTTTGTGATGCACTCGTATATGTGTTTTGAATGTCCTGGGCACACCTATGCGTTCACTTGGTTCTTTTTCGGAACCGGGTGTCACAGATTGGTATCAGAGCCATATGTTGACCGTAGGATGCAACCTAGATAGAATGGACACTTTAGAGCACATAGAAACACTTAGGAATTGATGTGTTCTTGCTTGGTGTGCTGCTAGATATAAATATTGTTTGCCTGTGTGCTTAATAGAGGATTCTGGGATGCTTTAGCGTTGCCATGTCCATGTAGGCTAGTTAGTTGTCTAGTTTCATATCCCTTGATGCATATAGTTGGGGACATTTTCTAATTCTTACCTATTACTTTTCTCCAGATGGTGAGGACTCGCAACCAGAGGGATGTTAATGATGACGAGGAGAACCATGGAGCATGCCAGAACAACAATGTACAAGGACCTGCTCATGGAGCTATCAACATTGAGCAGCTTTTGGCTATGCAGAACTAGCTCATGCAGATCATGATACAGACTATGGGACAACTGTAGGCTGGTAACATCAACAATCAGCCCCACATGCCTCCACCGCCACCCCCACCTCCTCATAACCGGTTGGGAGAGTTTATGAGGACTAGGCTGCCAACCTTTGCTCAAGACGCTGACCCTATGGATGCGGATGATTGGCTCAAGTCCGTGGAGAAGAAGCTTGCTATAGTCCAATGCAGCGACCGGGAGAAGGTTCTATTTGCATCTCATCAACTAGTTCGAGCAGCTGCCGATTGGTGGGATTGACTATGCAATGCTCATGAGAACCAAGAGAGAATTACTTGGGCCAAATTCAAAGAGATCTTCCGTTCTCATTATGTGCCGGAAGGAGTTATGATCTTGAAGAGGCAAGAATTTGAGAACTTGAGGCAGAGAAGATTGAGCGTGGATGAATATCTCAATAAATTCACTCAACTCTCAAGGTATGCGCCTGAGAATGTGAGCCGGGACAGCCGAAAACAATACTTGTTCATGAGAGGCCTCAACAATGAAATCCAAGTGCAATTGCTCAATTGTGATTATGCCAACTTCCAGAAGCTTGTGGACAAAGCAATTGTGGTGGAGAATAAGGTCCGTGAGATGGAGCAAGATAACAAGAGGAAAGCGCTATATCAAGGACAACAACAAGGAAGTAATGTGCGCCCTCTCTTTGTGCCTCCTAATGCGCCATATTACAGCTCCTCTACTCCTATACAACGCCATGCTTATGCACCGCTCCCAACTCAGTTTGTGCAGCATCGCCCTGTTTTGCAAGCACCTAGTCCTCCAATGCCTTTTGCACCTCGTGCTACTTTTACCAGTGCAAACGTTCAGAATCAAGTTTGTCCAAATCCCGGTGGAGTAAAGAAGTGCTATACTTGTGGAGAAGTTGGGCACTTTGCACATCAATGTCCTAAGTCAGGCCTTGGTCAAGGAAGCAATGCGCCGAGGCAAAACCCAAGACCTAATGGAGGACAGCTGCAAGGAAACTGGGGACAACAGAATTTTGCTCGTGGCAACGTGACCCATGTCTCTACGGAGGATGCTCAACAAGCGGATGACGTGGTGATTGGTATGTTTCTCGCCAACTCCAACCCCGTGACTATGTTGTTTGATTCTGGAGCATCACATTCATTTATTGCATCGAAGTATGTTGCCAAGTATAGTTTACCTATCTCTCATATGAAGTTTACTCTATTGGTTAAGTCTCCTGGAGGAGAGATGAGGACAAATATAGTATGTCCAAAAGTAGGCCTTAGAATAAGGGGGTTAGATTTCCTCGCCAACCTCATTGTTTTGGATTCTCAAGGATTGGACATTATACTTGGTATGGACTGGTTAAGGAAGCACAATGGAGTTATTGAGTGTGCCACGAAAATGGTAAAGTTGACCAATGAGGAAGGGATCACCGTAGAGTTTGAAGCATCTCAAACGGCACCGAAGCAATTGGAGCTGAATCATATGGACGGTGCCACAATTGAGGAGATTCCGGTGGTGTGTGATTTTTTGGATATTTTTCCGGATGAGTTGCCAGGTATGCCACCTGATCGAGACATTGAGTTTGTTATTGATTTAATACTTGGAACTGCACCTATAGCTAAGAGGCCGTATAGGATGCTTCCTATGGAATTAGCGGAGCTCAAGAAGAAAATTCAAAAGCAACTAGAGAAGGGTTTTATTCAGCCCAGCTCTTCACCTTGGGGAGCGCCCGTGCTGTTTGTGGACAAGAAGGATGGATCGCAAAAGATGTGTGGGGATTACCGAGCTCTCAACAAAGTGACCATCAAGAACAAGTACACCTTGCCATGCATAGAAGACTTGTTTGATCAGATGAAGGGTTCTTGTGTCTTCTCTAAGATTGATTTGAGGTCGGGATACTTTCAAATGAAGACTAGACCATCAGACATACCCAAGACAGCTTTTAGGACACGGTATGGATCTTATAAGTACACCGTGATGTCTTTTGGATTGACAAATGTGTTTGCCTACTTTATGTACCCCATGAATAAGGTCTTCATGGAGTACTTGGATAGGTTTGTAGTGGTGTTCATAAACGACATTATGATCTACTCGAAGGATGATAAGGAGCTTGAGGAACACTTGAGGCTTACGTTGCAGAAATTGAGGGAGCATCAATTATATGCCAAGTTCAACAAATGTCAGTTATGGTTGAGAGAAGTATCGTTTTTGGGTCATATCATTTCAGGAGGAGGAGTTTCTGTTGACCCCGAAAAGGTAAGAGACGTGTTGAAGTGGGAACCACCGCAAAACGTCAAGAAAATAAGGAGTTTTCTTGGAATGGTTGGGTATTACCATCGATTCATCAAGGACTTTTCCAAGATAGCCAAGCCAATGACGGAGTTACTAATGAAGGGGAAAGCTTTCCAATGGACTCCAGTTTGTCAAGAGAGTTTTGAGGAGTTAAAGAAGAGGTTGACAACAACCCTAGTTTTGACATTGCTGGATGTGAGCAAAAGTTCCGACATATACTATGATGTATCAAGGCAAGGACTTGGATGCATGCTTATGCAAAATGGTCGAGTAGTTGCATATGCATCGAGGCAATTTAAGAAACACGAGCAGAATTATCCGATGCATGATTTGGAACTTGCAGCCATGGTACACAAAGTGAAGATTGGAGACACTATATCCTTGGACATAGGTGTGAAATTTATACAGATCACAAGAATCTTAAGTATATTTTCACACAAACAGATCTGAATTTGAGGCAACGGAGATGGTTGGAGCTCATCAAAGATTACGATTTGGGGATCAACTATCATGCGGGAAAAACCAATGTAGTGGCCAATGCTTTGAGTAGAAAAGGAGTAAGTCATCAAATCACAGTTCGAGAGTTACCATCTGAGTTATATAAGGAGTTTGAACAGTTGAACCTTGGATTTGTAAATGAGATGGGGATGATAAAGTTAAATCTGACCTTGGAGCAAGAAATTTGGGAAGGTCAAACTAAGGATGAGGAAATTCAAGAAATCAAGGAAAGGACCCAAGAGGGAAGAGAATTCAGATTTGATGAGGATGAACATGGTACCCTATGGCTTGGTAAGAGTATTTTTGTGCCTAATGTGAAGCATATTCGGGAGACAATATTAAAAGAGGCACATGACTCGCCATACTCGATTCACCCTGGTTGTACGAAGATGTACAAAGACTTGAATACTTGCTATTGGTGGGATGCATGAAGAAGGACATAGCTGAATATGTCACCTTATGTGATGTGTGTCAATGAGTCAAGGCGGAACATCAAAGGTCAGCCGGATTATTGCAGCCATTGAAGATTCCGCAGTGGAAGTGGGAAGAGATCGGTATGGACTTTATAGTGGGATTTCTGCGTACTCGGTCTGGTTATGACTCAATTTGGGTACTTGTGGATCGGTTGACCAAATTAGCTCATTTCATCCTGTGAAGACCAAGTATACAACTGCACAATTGGTCGAAATATACATGGAGCATATTGTGTGTCGACACGGAGTATCGAAGAAGATAGTCTCGGATAGAGGTTCTCAATTTACCTCCAGATTTTGGCAGAAATTGCATGAAGCATTGGAAACAAGGTTGAACTTCAGTTCGGCATATCACCCTCAAACGGATGGACAAACGGAGAGCACCAATAAAATTTTGGAGGACATGTTAAGAGCTTGTGCTTTAAAGCATGGGAAAAGTTGGGACAAGAGCTTGCCATATGCAGAATTTTCATACAACAATAGTTACCAAGAAAGTTTGAAGATGTCACCTTTGATGAAGCACTATATGGAAGGAAGTGTAGGACACCTTTGTTATGGATAGAGACATGAGAAACTCAAGTATTTGGTCTGGATGTGTTGCTAGAAGCTTAAAAACAAGTCCAGATTATTCGTGAAAATTTGAGGGCCGCTCAATCAAGACAAAAAGTTTATGCGGATAATAGGAGAAGGAAATTAGCCTTTGAAATAGGATACTTTGTTTACCTCAAGGTGCCACCTATGAGAAGTCATAAGAGGTTTAACATAAGAGGCAATCTAACACCTCGTTATATTGGACCATTCAAGATTTTGGACAAAAGAGGAAGTAGCATATAAGTTGGAGATGCCAGCTCATCTTTCGGATGTCCATGACGTCTTTCATGTTTCCCAGCTCAAGAAGTGCTTGAGAGTACAGGAAGAACAAGTGCCAATAGATGGATTGGATTTAGAGGCAGATTTGATGTATGCCGAGCAACCGGTCAAAATCTTGGAAACCAAAGAGAGAGTCAAAAGGAACAAGGTGATTCAACGGTGTAAAGTTCAATGGAAGCATCACACAGAATCAGAGTCAACTTGGAAGCTAGAAGATGATCTCAAGAAGGAATTTACCTTTCTCTTCTCTTCCGTGTCGAATCTCGAGGGCGAGATTCATTTTAAGGGGGGTAGGTTTGTAACACCCTCATTTTCATGCATCATGCCCTGCATACATTCATATACATGTTTAACATTAATCCACATAAAGAGGAATAAGTTTAAAATTGATTTGGAACAAAACCGCACTTAAAAATACTGGAAAGTGCAGACTAGTCCGATTTCTCTCTAACTTTGATCGGACTTGTCCGTTTTTGCTGCGGACTAGTCTGTTTTTGCCTGTGGACACTTTTGGACTTGTCTGGTCCTATGCGGACTAGTCCGGTGTTCCAAGAATCCTTGAAAATTTGCTAAGTCCCTGGACTTGTCCGGACTAGTCCGGTGTTCCAGTGGACTTGTCCGTTTTCCTCTCTGACTAAAGTTGGACTTGTCCGATTTCTGGCCAGAGTTGTCCGATTTCTCTCTGGACAACTTCGGACTAGTCCTGTCCTTTTCGAACTTGTCCGATATTTCGTGACTTCGAGTTGATCTTTTGTATTACGACTTGTTTCTTGGGTTTCACGTTAAGTGGGCCTAGGGACGTCATGCCTAACTCTTTTAGAGCCCATGTGGACTCTAAACCGGCCCCTACTCATCTCAAATTCGAAATCCATCTAACCCTAGCCTCCACCTCTATATAAACAACCCCACCCCTTGGCTTGACCTCTATTTGCCACTTCTCCACCCCACCCAAACCCTAGTTTGGGAGAGCCACCATCAAGGAGGGAGGAGGAGGTCCCAAGCAAGCAGAAGAAGAGGAGGAAATGAAAGAGGATCAAGATCTCCATCAACTTCGAGTTCTTCATCACCAATTCACCATCAAGTTCTTCATCAACCCTAGATCGTCAAGATCCAAGTGTTGCCTCCAAGATCCTTGATTCATTGGAGTCCTAAACACCCGGTATACCTTCTATTTTCTTTTCCTTACGTGAATTCGACCCCTAATCTCCAAATTCACGTCGATCTAGAAAACCCTAATCTGCTGATCTCGCAATGTGCGGACTTGTCCGGTCCCTAGCGGACTAGTCCGATTTTCCTGGTTAAATTGTGTTGAATTAATTCTAAAATTTGATCTAATCAAATACAAATATGTATAAACTTGTTAAAATCTATTAGAACTAATTAGTGATCATTAAAAGCAATCTATTAACAAGATCCACGTCATGCAAAAAGAAAATCCAAGTGAAGCGCAAAAAGTCATCAATAATTACTAAGCCATATTTGTTATCGCCGATGCTTATGTAAGCCTTTGGACCGAATAGGTCCATGTGAAGTAGCTCGAGCGGTCTTGTTGTAGTCATGACGTTCTTCGCAAGATGAGGTGCTCCTACTAGCTTCCCGGCTAGGAACGCGCTACAAGGCCTGTCTTTCTCAAAAATAACATCCTTTAAACCTCGGATGTGATCGCCCTTAAGGAGTTTTTGAAGATTCCTCATGCCAACATGTGCTAGCCGTCTATGCCACAACCAACCCATGTTGGTCTTTGCAATCAAGCATGTGCCAAGTTCGGCTTTATCTTTGTTGAAGTCAACAAGATAAAGCTTTCCCTTCAACACACCCTTGAATGCAACCGAGTCATCACTCCTTCTAGAGACGGTCACACCCTCATTAGTAAATAATCAATTATAACCTTTGTCACATAATTGAGATATGGACAATAGGTTATAATCTAAGGAACCGACATGTAAACCATGAGAAAGAGTATGTTGAGATGATATTGCAATTTTACCGGTACCGAGCACCCTTCCTTGACTATTGTCTCCAAAGTAGATGCCCTCGCTTTGATCCTCATTCTCTTTGTACTCAACGAACATCATTCTTTCTCCAATCATATGGTTGGTGCGTCCACTGTCTAGCACCCATTTCGATCCACCAGAGGAATAGGCCTACAAAAACAAATCATGCCTTGGTTTTAGGTACCCAAGCTTTCTTGGGTCCTTTGAGGTTAGTTACAAGAGATTTGGGCACCCACACATGAGACTTGGTGTTCCCATGGCGTTGCCCAACATAATGAGCATAAACTTTACCAAAACTTTTCATAAGGACATATGATGCATCAAAAGTTCTAAACAATAGTTGTTGTTGTTCATGAATAGAGCTAGTCCGGGAAACCGGACTTGTTCGAAGAACCGGACTTGTCCGTGTAGGAACCGGACTAGTCCGATTTTCATATGTGTTAACTATCTTGGATTTATTAGTGTCATTATTCTTTCTAGCTTGAGAGGAGTTTTCCCTCACAAAGGCAATGCACTCCTTGTTATTCTTATGGTTTCTAGCATTTCGCTTTTCACCATAGGAATACCCAATGCCATATTTGACATTAGGAGGTCTTGTGGCCAAGTATGCACTACGTGCATATTTGACCTTCTCCTTGTCAAATATGCCACTTTGGGAAGGATGCTTGTCCTTGGTAGAAGTTGACTTATCCTTCAAGCTAGTGTCAGTTTTAAGGGGTTGAGAGGGCGAGCTTGAAGAAGATGAAGGGTCACTTTGTTTGAGTGACTCAACTTGCACTTCAAGAATCTTGTTAACTTTGGTTAAGTTAGCAAGTTCTTCCTTGATGATTGCATTTGAGTCGCTTAACTTCAAGCAAGCTTCCTTGCTTGAAGCTAACTCACGTTCAAGTGATTTGCTTCGCTCCTTTTTCAAGTTCAAGGACCTCATTGATCTTGAGATACTCCTCCTTTTGGAGGATGATCATATCTTCTTAACGATCAATCAGCCCCTCCCTATCAATAATCTTATCCATCAAGAATTTCATTTTGGCAGCAGTTTTCTTCTCTAAGCCAGCTAGCATGTTCTCATCATCACTATAGTTGTCACTATCACTATCAAAAGAATGCGAAGATGTAGATTTTGTTGTTACCTTTCATTTACCTTCATTTGCCATGAGGCAAGTGTCGTTGCCCTTCCATGCGCCGATATTTGGGAAGAGGGTGGACTTCTTAGTTGTCTTCTCGATGGCTATGGTATCCATCTCCTCTTCCTCTTCGGATGATGACTCATCACTTGAGTCCTACTCCTTTCCTAGGTGCGCTTGCCCAGCTTGCTTCTTCTTCTTGAAGAATTTCTTGGGTTGAGGCTTCGTTTCCTTGGTCTTCTTCTTGTTTTCTTCATACAGGCAATCAACTATAAAGTGGTCATATTCACCACAGTTATAGCATGCTCGCCTCAACTTTGGTCTTGACTTCTCTTTGTATTTTCCTTCACTTGATTTTGCCCCTTGTCTTTTCTTCATCATTTTCTTGAATATTTTCATAAAGAGGATCATGTCCTCTTCATCAATATCTCTGCTCTCGTCATCGCTTTCCTCTTCTTGTTGAGCTTCTCGGGCTTCTTTTGACAAGGGCTTGCAAGTAGACTTCAAGGCGACCCCTTTCTTCTTTGTCGAGGTGAGGTCGGCAATTTCCTTTACATGTTTAGCTTGTTTTTCCATCATCTCGAAGTTGATGATCTTTCCAAGCAGTTCATTAGGGGTCATTCTCTTGTACCCGGGACTCTCTCTAGTAGTTGAACATAGGGTAACATTGTGAGGCATGAAAGCTCTAAGGATAAGCTTCACAACCTCGTGATCATTCCACTTCTTACTCTCGTATGCTCGAACCTTGTTGATGAGGGTCTTCAACCGGTTGTACATGTCTTGTGGCGACTCATCTTCTTCTATGGCAAATCTTCCCAATTCGCCTTCAATCATTTCGATCTTCGCCTTTCGCACATGACGATCGCCTTCATGTGCAGTTTGCAATGTGTCCCAGATTTCCTTTGCAATCTCGAGTCCATACACCTTGGTGAACTCATCTCGACTTAGTGAAGATGTGATGACTGCTGCAACTTGAGAATTTCGATGAATTGCTTGCTCTTGGCCTGGTGTAAGCTCTTCACCGTCGTCCGAGATATCTAATCCTGTACACACAATATGCCACAAGCTGGGATTGAGTGAGATAAAGTGCATTTTCATGTTTTGCCTCCACATTGAGTAATCATTCCCGTCAAAGTGTGGGGCCTTTCCTAAAGGAATAGACAGATAATGGCTATTGTTAGAATTTAAGCGATCGTAGTTCAAAGGATATCGGGAGTAGTCGGTGTGACTACTCCCCTTCTTCTTGTCTTCGATCTTTACTTTCCCATTGGACAGGGCTTTCTTCCTTAGGAGCGCCTTGAGTTCAAGCGTATCCTTATCGTCATCCTCGAAGTCCTGAATGGCATCGAGGAGCTTCTCTAGTTTTTGAGCTTTTTCATCTTCAACCTTCTCTTGGTTGAGACTCTTGTGCACATCCTTCATGTCCAACATGTTCTCTTCGAGTGATTAGTCTCTTACGAAGAGTCCTACTATGATACCAGTTGAATGTGGCCTAGAGGGGGGTGAATAGGCATTTTTGAATTTTAGAGAGAACCTGCAACACTTAGCAACTTGATCAAATACCAAGAAATCGGACTAGTCCGGTAGAGTGCAGACTAGTCCGGTGCGTGCAGACTAGATCGATCAAGTTTGATCGATTATCTGGATCCTAGACTCTATGCAGCGGAAATATACTTGTAATTAGAGTGTAATACTTCTATGAAACTGGATGTTGCACAAGTTAACCTTATATTCAATGTTTTAACGTAATATGAACAAGATCAAGTAAAACCCTAGATATCAATGAAAAACTAAGAACAAGTTTGACACAAGATTTTATCCCATGGTTCGGTTCCCACAAAGGCAACCTACGTCCACGTTGAGGAGCCCACGAAAGGAGCGTGTCTTCACCAACCCTAACCTCGTCGAATCGCCACGAAGGCCAACTCTCTTCCACTATCACAAGGGTAAATCACCAAGTTCAAGGGGCCTTCTCACAAGTTGAGGGCTCCCCAAAATTACAAAGCAAACACGACCAAGAACACACTCTTAAGATCAACAATGAAACAGCAGGGGTGTGTTAGAGATCAAACCCAAGAGCTTAAACGTGTGGAATCATGTCTCTCCTTTGATCCAAAGTGAATCCTCAAGGATTTGATCTGTCTTGCGTTGGATTGCATGGAGAGATGTGTTTTCTAAGCTCTTGGAGTGTGTGACGGCGCAGGGAGTCGAGAGAGTTGAAAGTAGGGGTATGTACATCTATTTATATGGTGTTTCCAAAAGTTACCGTTAGGGTTTCGAGGGTCCGGACTAGTCCGGTGTGCGGCGTGCAGGAAATCCTAAGTTCTTAGGAAGATCGGACTTGTCCGGCTTAGGGTGAACTAGTCCAATTTTGGCTCTGGAAAAGTTCGGACTAGTCCGGTTATTTTCAGACAAGTCCGGCTGTGGTGATCTCCTTAGTGAATTGGTATAAGTCTGCATTTAGAGGACTTGTACGATTTTAGTCAGAGAGGTTATCCTACTAGTCCTTGGTGATTTTGGACTTGTCCGATTTTGTGCAAATCTGTGAAGTGTAGAGGACTAGTCCGCACTAGGGAGGACCAGTCCGATTTTAGTCAGAAAGATATCGGACTAGTCCGTGGTGATATCGGACTAGTCCGGTCTGTGTAGACTTAGACTGTGTAGACAAGTCTGCACTGGGAGGACTTGTCTGATTTTGAACAGAGGGGTTATCGGACTAGTCCGGATATTATTGGATTAGTCCAAACCTGTATAAATTAGTGCAGTGAGTGAGTGTTCTTGTGATTGAGCTCTTGGGGTGTGTTTCTCCAACACACTCCATACACAATGGTCTAATCTATTCAGCTCTTGAGCTCTTTTCCATATAGATCCTCATTCTCCTTTCTTTTTGCGCTTTCTTCATAATTTCTTTTAAAACCTGTGCTCATCTCAACAATTTGGTTAGGATCTCATTTGTTTGTCATAAATCAACCGAAACCCACAAGGGATACCTAGATGCACTTTCACGGATGCAGTAAGGCCCATGGACGATGAGTTGGTCATTTGTTTCATTTCTTTTTTAATTTATCTTCTTCAACTTAGTATTTTCATTCTTTTGCAGGTTTGCCATTTTTGATGGAGTTGTTGACTCGAGGTCGGTGTGACCTTTGAGAGACGCTTCATCGACGCATACCTAGTCTGTTGGGTCCTCAAGCGGTCGTCTCTCACAGACCCAGTTGGAGCTCCTCGCCTTGAAGGAGACGCTGGCGCAGACCCAGGCAGAGCTGGAGAGGCCGAGGGCGGAGGCAAGGGAGGAGCAGCGGAGGACAACCTTAATGATGGCCTAGATGCAAGCAACAGTGGCGGCAAGTAATTTAAGGTACCTTAGTTAAATTTCATAGTATTTCAATAACATATAACTTCTAATATTTTGCAATGGCAAACTGTTGCTCGAAACAACGGTGAGGATATCATGATTCCTACGCTTCCGCCGCAGGAGACCCCGGAGCAGGTGATAAACTCTTTCTTTAATATTGTCGTATCCATTTTAGTATTTTACATAGGGAGATAAGGAGGTAGAACATAGAGTGGGAGAGAGTGAGATAGAGGTAGAACATAGGATTTCTGGTGTAGGCTGCGGCCAAGAGGTTGGAAGGTCTCTTACATTGCATTACATACTTTCATCACCACCCCCACCCTCCTCCCTGTCTCCCTCTCCCACCACCTCTCTTGCATTGCATTATATCCTTATAAGTCCATAAGTCATTTTTGCAGCTGTCAATATAAGTCCATAAGACTTGAGTATATTTTGTAGCAATTTAAAAGCCAGTCCTTCCATACAAACTATTTCGCTCTTTTGGTCCATAAGTGCATAAGTCAATTTAAAAGTCCATAAGTCAATTTAAAAGCTAGTCAAGGGGGGGGGGGGGGGGGGGTCTAAGGCTACTTAGTTCTGTCATCTGATCCAATTGAAGAGCACCCGATGCATCCCAGGTCTCATAGTATCCAAATAGGTTCTTCAAATTTAGGGAACCCTCCAGTGAATGTTGATTATTCAAGGTCTGTATAGCAGAACGCGCAGCACAAACATGTCAAATGTGCATATGAAGTGATGAAACCTTCAAAAAAAATGAAGTGATGAGAACATCAAGAGATATCTTTGAATTTATTTCCATTCGAGCTATGTTGTGGATAATGCATGGTAATGGCTAGAGGAATATAACAAGAAACGGGAGAAGTTTGACAACTCAGCAAGCTTGGAGTACAACAATAATGAACCACAAAATGCAGGAAACAGGTTGATTTGCTCCAGGAGCTGAGGGAGTTATGAAACTACAACCATGTGTTTGTGTGCGCGCGCGCAAACAACTCACACTTGTATAAAAGGATACACCTTAAATAGTTCTAGCTCTATTCATATGCAGCTAAATAGAATTGGCAGTGATGCTTGCCAGTGACTATGTTTCTTCTACAGGGTTCGGGAACGCGCCGAGAAGATCCCGGAGGTAGTGGAGGGGCTAGCGTGTAGCTTGGTGGAACTTTGAGTTGGTGTTGATGTTTTGAATAATGTTTTGAACTTGTTTTGTGTATCTGTTCTGTTCTGTTATGTGTATATCTGTGTCTATTCTGTGTTCTCGCCATCGTGCGAGGTAGTCAGTTTCTGTTTTTTTTTTAAATCGAAAAATTAACTTATGTCGGCTATGGCCATACCGATGAAAGTTAGCCCAGGTTAACTTTTGTCAGTCTGGATAAGCTGACGTATGTTAACCTTCAACTTTTGTCGGTATGGCCATAGCCGACGTATGTCATATCAGGTTAACTTACGTCGGTTCGACGCAACCGACGTAAGTTAGGCACGTAACTTTCGTCGGCCCTGCCGCGGTTGATGTAAGTGCTCCAGCCCAGCCTGCGGCCCATCCTGGTAACTTACGTCGATTACGGGATACCGATGAAAGTTACTAACTTATGTCAGCGACCGACGTAAGTTAACTTAATTACGTCCAAACTGCTTCGTTGGCCTGTAACCGACGTAATTAAGGGAAAACCGATGTAAGTAAGTAACTTACATCGGTAGAGGACTTAATTACGTAGGCCGCGACTGACGTAATTGATCTGGATTCCTGTACTGCATGTTATATCTAAATAAACTATAGTGAAGTTTTATAAAGTTTATGACAACATCATAATATGATTACTATATTATGATAATTATTTTTAAAAGTACCACATACATCGAATCCACAATCAAACAAGAAATGCTCCATCCAAACATATAAATAATGAAACACTAATATTACTCATAAGAATAAAGTCACATAAAGGAGAAAAGATACATGAACCATAACTTTTCCAAAATGGACTTGGGACTAGAGACTTTGTCGGTACACTGCATACCGAGTACCCCACGGTACCGCAAGAAAAACTACAAAGTTCCACCTGTCCGAGTTGAGGACCTCCGAAGGCTCCATGTAGCCCGCAGTACTGGACCGTCTCCCTCATTCAGGTAGCTCCGGCACGGCCATATGCAGTACAAGGCTGGAGCTAACTCCTTGCATAGGGAAGCTCCGGTCATGCCACGTGTCAAGTGACCCTAGACCTAACTCCCAGTAGAGGGAAGCTCCGGTACTGCCACGTGTATAGTAGCTCCGGAACTGCCTCCTCCCTGAGGGAAGCTCCGTAGCTGCCACATATTAAACCTCTGAACCTAAACCCGTAACGGGAAGACTGGCGGATCTCCAACGTCACGGACATTAAGGGGCAGTTAAAGCTACAGTTACAAGACCTGATTATGTATCATTAACACCATATTAATGACACAAAATCAGAGGACCCTTAATACCGGTAACGTCACCATTAAGGCGTGTTATCACACTGTCAATTACGCTTAATATTCACATATCATGTATTAGGCAATTAACTACCGCCAGGGCCACATGTTGGGCTAGGCTGATGTAAAGGCCGACCTTTGGACTATAAAAGGGTTGCATTGCACGGTACAGAGACAACTAAGCTCACACGCTCACAAGCATCCAATACTCATACATACAACAACCACTCGTGGAGTAGGGTATTACGCACAGGAGGCCCGAACCATGGAAAATTTCTTGTGTCACTGTCTTGTGCATAATCTCATGCGCGCCCCAACCAATCACGAACCTCCACGGACTATGATCTAGTGGTACCGTGGGAAGTGTCGATCACACACTTCGACATTTGGCACGCCAGGTAGGGGCGCCTTGGGATTTCAAGATGGTGATCCACCGCAGGATCGTCCAACGACCACGCTGAGCAACTTGCTGGAGGACATCCCTCCAACGTGCAACAACCAGCAGGAGCTGTTGTCCCGGCCGGTGTCATACCACCACCACCACCTGCTCTGGCAAATAATGTTGGACAACAAGATAGGGTCTTCACGTCGGTCACTACATTGACACACAACAACACCGAGAACGTGCTAATTGTTGTGCGTACTCTTCTTCAGTGCCCACCGACGCCTGGAGCACCTCAGGGTGGCATGAAGCAGTGGCTCGCTGATGTGGAGCATCTGTTGTAGCGGCAACCGATGCAATCAGCAACCAAGGCCCTCCCCGTGTTGGGCAGGCAACTTCTCTGCGCAGGACCTTGTCTGGTAGACTTGGTCCTCAAGTTTCACAGCACAAGAGACATGTTGTGTCTTAACAAGTGATGTCGTTGTCCTCCAGGGCACGTCACACCCATACGGTGTCGAGGCTATCGGCCCATGATGTGCGGTCGGAGCTTGACCACCGCTACAGACAGCAGGACGGCCGCATCCACTTCGAGCACGCTCGCAAAAGGCAAGAGGCTCAGGAGAACCCTTCTCCATTGGGAGTAGGGGGCGGTTGTTCAGGCTTGGCCATGCACCTTAGCATGGTCCGGTGGTCGCAAAATTTCCAGCCTCATTTGTCGGAGAAATACGATGGGACTGTCAACCTATCGAATTCTTCCAAATCTACTCCACTGCTATTCTTCTGGCAGGAGGCAATGAGGCCGTGATGGCCAACTACTTCCCTGTGGCTCTGACTAGGATAGCCAGGTCCTGGTTCATGAGTCTTTTGCCTGACTCCATCAACAGTTGTGCAGAGCTCTGCCACCAGTTCACCGCCAACTTAGGGAGCTCCTACACCCGACCTGACACATAACTGGATCGTTTTGTTGTATAGAAAAAGTCGGGAGAATCATTGCAATATTTCATCCAGCGGTTTTCTCAGGTACGAAATACCATTCCACCTATATCCAATGCATCTGTCATTTTTGCATTTCGACAGGGTGTCAGAGATAAGAAGATGCTGGAGAAGCTGGCGATGAAGGAAGTCACGAGTGTCAAGAAGCTCTTTAGCCTGGCTGACAAATGTGCCAGGGTTGCAGAGGGTCGTGAAATGCACTCCAAGCCAGCTCCGAAAGCTGGCAAAAAGTCCTCCAAGGCTGAAGCCACTACCCCTGGTAGTGAAAAAAGAAGAAAAAGTCCAACGACAAGAAGAAGTTGTCGGCCGACACGCCTACTGCTGCAACAGCCGCAGCTCCGGGTGGTCGGGGGCCACACCCCAAAAAGAGACCTTGACCTTCATCTGAAGATGGTGGCGGTCCAAAGATGTGGTGTCAGATCCACAAAACAGACACCCACAATATTGAAGATTGTCGAGAGGTCTAAAACCTTATCGAGCGCTTCAACAAGCGCCGAGAAGCTCTTTTCCGCTAGCGGGAAGGAAAACAGAAAGTCGATGAAGCTCCGGCTGATCCTGAGCTAGGCTTCCAGGACCCCAAGAAGGTCCTGAAGGCTGTGTACAACATAGTCAACGACGATTCCAACGTCTTCGATAATGAGCGTCGGAAGACCCTCAGTACCATATATTAGAGGGTCCTGGGATATCACCTCTCGCTACATTCTCAAGACTATGTGGCAGGAGATGGCCGCTGCAGCTCTTACCGCCAAGGCAGAACCCCATCGGAAGTAGATGGACACTCCCATCACTTTTGAGGCTACAGACTGTCCCAAGAACATGATTAGAGCTAGCCAACTGCCATTGATGGTGTCTCCTACCATGTCTTGGTGGATGAAGGTGATGTGCTCAACCTCCTCAGTTATGAAGCCTTCGTGAAGATCCAGCTCTGACTCTCAAACCTTCGCCCCTCACGCCCTTTTTCCAGGGTAGGTCCAAGGGCCATCAAGCCCCTCGAATCCATTGCACTCCTAGTGGCCTTCGAGATTCGGGAGAACTACAGGACCGAGAAGCTGGTCTTTGACGTGGCTCATATCAGCTTGCCCTTTAACGCCATCCTAGGCAGGCCTGCCCTATATAGGTTCATAGCCGCAGCTCACTATGGCTACTTGGTGTTAAAGATGCCGACACCATCGGGTGTTCTCCGGATTCGCGAAGATCGCACTGCAGAAGTTACTGCACTGGAAGAACTCCACATGCTTGCAACAGCACAGGAGGAAGCATCCGTCAAGGAGCTAGCTTCTCAACCTCCGAGCACTCGCCACTGAGGCTCAACCTCTACACCACGTGTGCGGCCAAGCTGCAACACCGACGTTCCCATCAAAGTCATCCAAATTGGTTCCGATGCTGCCCAAACCACCCATATATCGGGAGGTCTGGACAACAAATAGGAACTCGCACTCATCACTTTCCTCCGGACAAATGTTGATGTGTTTGACTGGCAACCGTCACAAATGATTGGGATCCCTAGGAAGGTGATTGAGCAAAACCTCAAGATTTATCCCAATCCTCGACCAGCACACCAGAAGCCTCAGAAGCAATTAGTGGAGCGGTAGAACTTCATCAGACATGAAATCAAGAAGTTGCTCGAAGCTGGTTTCATATGGGAGGTTCATCATCCAAGATGGCTGGCAAACCCAGTCGTTGTACCTAAGGCCGGCGGGAAACTTCGGATGTGGATCGACTACACCACCTTGAATAAGATCCATTTACACTACCTAGAATAGATCAGATAGTGGACTCCACCTCCGGGTGTGAGCTATTGTGTTTCCTAAAGGCATATTCTGGTTACCATCAGATCCAAATGTCTAGGGAAGATGAAGAGCATACTGCCTTCATAACAATAGATGGATTGTGTTGTTATACTACCAGGCCTTTCGATCTCAAAAATGTTGCTTCAACATTTGTGCGAGCCATGCAAAAAACCTTTGGAGAGCTCATCAGGGACTTGGTGGAGGTATACGTTGATGACATCATCGTGAAGGTGAAGAACAAGGAATCACTTCTTGATAACCTGCAAGACGTTTTCGACAAGCTGCGCATCACGTGCACCAAGCTGAACCTGAACAAATGTGTCTTCGGGGTTAGCTCCGGGAAGCTCCTCGGATTCTTGGTGACTCACCGAGGAATTGAGGCAAACCCGACGAAGATCAAGGCTATAGAAGACATGCAGCCCCCAGCCCGCATCAAGGACGTCCATAAGCTAACTGGAAGTCTAGCTATGCTCAACTGATTCATCTCAAGACTGGCAGAATGGGCACTACCCTTCTTCAAGTTATTGAGGAAGTCTGGGCCATTCCATTGGTCCAAAGAAGCACAAAAGGCGTTCCAAGAGCTCAAGCAGCTCCTCACCACACTACCAATCCTGGTAGCTCCGAACCCCAGTGAGCCCTTTTTGCTATACATTTCGGCAACTGCTGAGGTTTTCAGCATGGTCCTGGTCGCAGAAAGACCAGAGCCACCTATGTTTCAGGAGCCCAGACCCATCCGGGAGGGTACGGAGCTACCTGAAGGTGAGTCTGGGTCCCAGCCCCAGACATGGATCCTCAAGGAAAGATGCAAGAGGATCGATGTCTCTCATCTGAGGGAGTTTATACGGCTGATCAAGAAGATCCTGACCTCCTGGGAGGGTCTGGGTTGAACAAGAAGAAGTTCAGGACCCTTCTGGGAGGGTGTGGGAAGCTCAACAAGAAGGCCTGGACCCCTCCGGGAGGGTCTGGGTTTGTCGGTACCCTGGGAACCGTACACTCCTTGAGATTACAAAGATCTCAAGGGAATGTCATCTACTTGATTTGAAGACCTTCGGAGGCCCACATGTCAGACATAACCGGACCCGCTTCTCCAACATGGTTAGTCCCAGGGTCGCCACGTGTACTATCAAACCGGAGCTACCGCCCACAAGGGGGAAGCTCTGGGCTATGTACCGAAATGGCACCCCCAGACCTAACCCCAGACCGAGGGAAGCTCCAGAACTGACACGTGTCAGGTGGCACCGGACCTATCTGTTCCCCACAGTGTGCTCCGGCGCTGCCACGTATCCAACCGTCGGATCTTCAGCCTCTAACCTCCGGAAGACACCACAACGGCTTTGGACCTTCAAAGGGGAATCAAGGACTTCAAGACCCAATTAAGTGTCATTAATATTATATTAATGACACACGATCGGACGACCTTAATTACCAGTAACGGTGCTGTCAAAGCCCATAACTCGGTCATTAAGGGCAATTAATTGTGTTGAATGTGTATCAATATCAGTAACCGCCATTGCCACATGTCGGGCCAGGCTATCTTGTAACGGCCTGCCCTTGTACTATAAAAGGACAGGCCGACGATACATAGAGAGGACCCCCGGAGACGCGCTCACTCTACACTCTCAACTTACGTTGAGCTCATACATCCAATACAACACCAACACACCCCATGGAGTAGGGTATTACGCTCAGGCGGCCCGAACCACGTAAATCTTTGTGTCTCTTGTGTCACTTAACACTTCACCTTCTTGAATCTCCGCACACCCACACCGAACCTCAAACTCCTCTAACACTTTAGTAGTGTCGGGAGATCTGCCGGATCAAAACCACCGACAGTTGGCGCGCCTAAGATTTCAAGAATGGTGAACTCAGCCGCTGGATCATCCAATGGTCATCCCGCTGTTCAAGCTGTTGGGGGCAATCCCTCCAATATGCAGCCACAAGCAGGAACCATGGTTCCAGCAGCAGTCACACTTCCACCACCACCGCCTCCACCAGCAAATCAAGCTAGGCAACGCGATGGTGCACCGACGTCAATCACTGCGTCGACGAATCTTGACAACCCGAAACACGCGCTTCATGCAGCATGTGCTCGCCTTCAATGCCCACCACCTCCGGATGCATATCGAGATGCCATGGAGCAGTGGAGGGCCGATGTGGAACACTTGGTTGCAGCAGCAGCCGACCGTATCAGCAACCAGGGTCCTCCTCCTTCAGGACGGGCCCCATCGCAGCGACGGAACTTGTCTAGCAGACTTGGTCCGCGCGTTTCTAACAACAGGAGATGTACTATGTCACAGCAGGTGACGTCGTTGCCCTCCGGGGCACGACGCGCTCACACAGTATCATGGCTTTCAACTCATGACCTCCGGGCGGAGCTTGATCGCTGATACCGTCAACAAGACGGCCGAGTCCATATCGAGCGTGCTTGTGAAAGACGAGAAGCTCAGGACATTCCTGCTCCAGAAGGAGTAGGAGGAGGCTGTTCAGCCCTGGCCATGCATCTGCGTATGGTCAGGTGGCCACAGAAGTTCCGGCCCCACCTGCTGGAGAAGTTTGACGGGACCGTTAATCCCGTCGAATTTCTTCAGATTTACTCCACTGCTATCCTGGCAGCTGGAGGAAATGAGGCCGTAATGGCCAATTATTTTCCAAGTGGCATTAACTGGGACCGCCAGGTCCTGGTTTATGAGCCTTCCACCCAACTCCATCAACAGTTGGGAGGAGTTGTGTCGGCAGTTCACCGCCAACTTCGGGAGTTCTTACACCCGACCAGGCACCGAACTGGACCTTTTTGCAGTTGTGCAAAAAAGAGGAGAATCCATGCGATCATTCATCCAAAGATTCTCTCAGGTACGAAACACTATCCCTTCTATCTCTAGCGCTTCTGTCATTGTGGCATTTAGACAGGGCGTACGGGATAAGAAGATGTTGGAGAAACAGGCGATCAAGGAGATCACCAGTGTAACGGAACTCTTCAGCTTGGCCGACAAATGTGCCAGAGCTGCGGAGGGACGTGAAATGCACTCCAAACCAACTCCGGAGGATCACAAGAAATCCTCCAAAGGAGAAACCGCTACCTCCGGGAGTGGAAAGAAAAAGAAAAAGACCAACGACAAGAAGAAGCCGTCGACCAGCGCATCCAATGCTGCAGCTGCTGCAGCTCCGGGTGGCCGGGGGCCACACCCCGAGAAGCGACCTCGACCGTGTTCTAAAGACGGTGGCAAACCCAAGGTGTGGTGTCCGATTCATAAGACGGACAGCCACAATTTGGAAGACTGCTGGGAGGTCCAAAACCTTGCCGAGCGCTACAACAAGTGCCGGGAAGAAGCTCCTTTCTGACAGGGGGAAGGAAAACAAAAAGTTGACGAAGCTCTGGCTAAAGAGGAGTTAGGTTTTCAGGATCCTAAAAAGGTCCTGAAGGCCTTGTACACCTCCGTCGACGACGATTCTGATGTCTCTGACAACGAGCATCGGAAAACCATGAACACCATTTTTGGTGGATCATGGGACATCACCTCCCGCCGCGTCCTCGAGACTATGCGTCGAGACATGGCTGTTGTAGCTCCTACAGCCAGGGCGGAGCCTCATCGGAAGTGGATGGACACAGCCATCACTTTTGATGCTTCGGACTGCCCTCGAAGCATGGTTGCAGCAGGTCAGTTACCTTTGATGGTATCTCCTACCATCAATAACATCCAACTCCACCATGTCATGGTAGACGGAGGTTCGGGGCTGAACCTCATAAGCTTCGAAGCTTTTAACAAGCTTCAACTCCGACCTTCAGATCTCCACCCCTCCCGACCTTTCTCCGGAGTAGGTTCGGGAGCCATTACCCCACTCGGAGCTATTACCCTCCCCGTTACCTTCGGGACCCGGGAGAAGTATCGCACGGAGAAGTTAGTCTTTGACGTTGCTTAGATCAACTTACCCTTCAATGCCATCTTGGGTAGGCCTGCCTTGTACAAATTCATGGCAGCTGCTCATTATGGTTACCTGGTGTTAAAGATGCCAACACCAGTAGGCGTTCTCCGGATCCGCGAAGATCGCACTGCCGGAGTAACTGCTCTGGAAGAACTCCATGCGCTTACTACGGCGCAAGAGGCGGACTCCAGACAGGAGCAAGCTCCAAAACCCCTGAGCATTCGTCAGCGAGGCTCGACTTCTGCACCTCGTGTGCAACCAAGCGGCGAGACCGACATTCCCGTCAAAGTCGTCTGAATTGGTCCGATGTCGCTCAGACCACCCGTATATCGGGGGAGTTGAACGACAAATAGGAACTCGCGCTCATCGCTTTCCTCCGGGCTAATGTCGACGTGTTTGCCTGGCAACCATCACAAATGCCCGGGATCCCCAGGGAAGTGATTGAGCACAATCTGAAGATCTACCCCGACGCACGGCCTGTGCATCAAAAGCCTCAGAAGCAATCAGTGGAGCGACAGAACTTCATTCGACAAGAAGTGAAGAAGTTGCTCGAAGCTGGATTCATTCGAGAAGTCTTCCATCCAAAATGGCTGGCAAACCCAGTCGTTGTGTAACACCCTCATTTTCATGCATCATGCCCTACATGCACTCATATACATTTTTAACATTAGCCCACAACAAGAGGAGCGAGTTTAAAATTTATTTGGAACAAAACCGCACTTAAAAACGCAGGAAAGTGCGGACTAGTCCTATTTTGCTGAAGACTAGTCCGATTTCTCTCTGACTAAAAATGGACTTGTCCGTTTTTGCTGCGGACTAGTCCGATTCTGCCCCTGGAAACTTTTGGACTTGTCCGATTTTGTGCGGACTAGTCTGATATTCCATGAATCCTTGGAAATTTGCTAAGTCCCTGGACTTTTCCGGACTAGTCTGGTGTTCCAGCGGACTTGTCCATTTTCCTTTCTGTTCAAATTCGGACTTGTCCGATGTTTGGCCAGACTTGTCCGATTTTCTTTCTGGACGACTTTGGACTAGTCCGGTCCTGTCCGGACTTGTCCGATATTTCGCGACTCCGAGTTGATCTTTTGTTTTACGACTTGTTTCTTGGGTTTCACGTTAAGTGGGCCTAGGTACGTCGTGCCTAACTCTTTTAGAGCCTATGTGGGACTCTAAACCGGCCTCTACTCATCCAAAAACTCGAAATCCATCTAACCCTAGCCTCCACCTCTATATAAACAGCACCACCCCTTGGTTTGACATCTATTTGCCACTTTTCCACCCACCCAAACCCTAGTTCGTGGGGAGCCACCATCAAGGAGGGAGGAGAAGATCCCAAGCAAGAGGAAGAAGAGGAGGAAATGAAGGAGGATCAAGATCTCCACCCAGTTTCGTCCTTCACCATCAATTCATCTCCAAGTACATCACCAAGCCTAGATCATCAAGATCCAAGTGTTACCTCCAAGTTTCTTGGTTCATTGGAGTTCTAAACACCTGGTATACCTTCTATTCTCTTTTCCTTACGAGAATTCAACCTAATCTCCGAATTCACATCGATCTAGAAAACCCTAATCTGCTGATCTCGCGGAGTGCGGACTTGTCCGGTCCCTAGCGGACTAGTCCGATCTTCCTGGTTAAATTGTGTTATATTGACTCTAAAATTTGATCTAATCGAATCCAAACCTGTATAAACTTGTTAGAAGCTATTGGAACTAGTTAGTGGTCATTAAAAGCAATCTAGTAACAAGTTCTACCTTGCATTTGCATCAATCATGCATGTCATGTCATATTGAGTAATATTTGTGCACTCTTTGATTGTGTTTCTTGTCTTGTATGTTATTGTGTGGATTAGACGGATTTGCGCTAGAAAGTGTCGCGGAGGATCTACAGCACCAGGAGTTTGAAGGCTTTGACCCTAATCAACAGCAATAGCAAGGTAAGTGTCCTTGAAGCATATTGATCCTGTTTTAAAATAAATGTTTTGTTTGTAAAACTGCATGCTTGTGTCAATTTCATGGGAAATCCTATGGTAGGAAGTTTACTAGTTTTGTTTGACCACCCTTGTCACCTGGAATTTATGGTAGAGAGTCGGGAATGCTTTTTACTTTTTGCTTCGCTTAATCAACTGGGATGGGAATAACTATACCACTCAATTTAATTATGCATGGATGAGATTATGGTTAACATGAACTGGTTAAATATGGTATGGTAATGGGTGATCTAAGCAAGCCTGGTATGTGGATGGGTTGGATGTTATGGTGGGTTGCTTGCTTTAGATCTAAGGACCAGTTCATGCGAGAATAAGCCAGGACTACAGTGCCACCACGAGGACAAGTATGGGTGCGGCGTAGCTGATTAATTAGGGCTTTGCTAGTGCTGTTTGGACCATTGTGGATGCTCGGGGAAGGGGTAGTCGGATTGGGTTTGTTCATGACTGGTGGGACTACCCTGGGATCCGAATGGCTCAATAGGGGGCCCTTGGTTGAAGATGTGCTCTGCGGGAGACATCGCCACCGGTGAAACCTCAGTGGGGTCTAAATAGGCTAGTAATCCCTTTGTAAAGGCTATTTTGTGATCTCTTAGCCACACACCAACGGAAGTGTGTAATATGACCGACGGGTCATGGGCATAAGGGATATTCTTAGTCACTGAAAGGTGATGGAATCACGAACACGTGGGTAAAGAGGTACAAACTCTGCAGAGTTAAATAAAACTATCATGATAGCCGTGCTCCCGGTTATGAGCACCTGGACAACTTCCATGATTAGAGGGTATTTGGTATTGGTAATGGTTATGGTAATGGTTATTGTAATGGTTATGGTAATGGTTATTGTAATGGTTATGGTAATGGTTATGGTGTTGGTTATTGATGGTTATGGATTTATTTGTGGTATTGAATATGGTTATAGGCAATGGTGAAATCTGGAATTATTGATGAGGATGGTGAATTATGGACTGGTATTATGATATTATTTATGATTATGATGGGATTACTTCACATACATATAATATATTGCTTTCCAAATGTTTTACTGTACTTTTCAGCACTTTGCCATTATTATTGTCGTCATTTGAATCAGCCACATGTCATACTTTCCACACTTGCTGAGTACGACATGTACTCACTCTTGCAATCCCCCCCCCAACAGTTGCAGGTCAGGATTGGGAGTTTAATGGTGGTAATGCGGAGTTCTAGGCCGTGTCTACCGTCGGCTTTGCCTGTGGTGTTGATTGGAGCTGCGCATACATACCCTGTCGCTTATGCTGCATAGTTGCTTAGTTTGCTTAATTAGTTTATTTCCGCTGCATTAGTTGAACTTGTCATTAATATTCATTAGAGCTTGTATTCGAGGATAATCTGGTTTGTGTAATAAAATTTGGTTAATTAATCTTGTTCTGTGGTAATTTTTTGTATACTCTTTTGTGATTGCACTCGTGCATGTGTGATGAACATCCTGGGCACACATATGCGTTAGCTTGGTTCATTTTCAGAACCGGGCGTCACAAATTGGTATCAGAGCCACAGGTTGACCGTAGGATGCAGCCTAGATAGAATGGACACTTTAGAGCACACAGGAGCACTCAGGAATCGATGTGTTTTTGCTTGGAGTGCTATTTGCTATATATATATTGTTTGCTTGTGTGCTTAATAGAGGATTTTGGGATGCCTTAGCATTGCCATGTCCACCTAGGCTAGTGTAGCTAGCTGTTTAGTTTCATATCCCTTGATGCATATAGTTGGGGACGTTTTCTAATTCTTACCTACTTCTTTTCTTCAGATGGTGAGGACTCGCAACCAGAGGGATGGCAATGATGAAGAGGAGAACAATGGAGTGCCTCAAAACAACAATGGGCAAGGATCTACTCAGGGAGGTATCAACATCGAGCAGCTATTGGCCATGCAAAACCAGCTCATGCAGACCATGATACAGACTATGGGACAGCTGCAGGCTGGCAATATCAACAATCAGCCCCACTGCCTCCACCACCACCCCTGCCTCCTCATAACCGGTTGGGAGAGTTTATGAGGACTAGGCCGCCAACCTTTGCTCAAGCCGCAAACCCTATGGATGCGGATGATTGGCTCAAGTCCGTGGAGAAGAAGCTAGCCATTGTCCAATGCAGTGACCGGGAGAAAGTCCTGTTCGCTTCTCATCAACTCGTTGGAGCAGCTGCGGATTGGTGGGATTCTTATTGCAATGCTCATGAGAACCAAGAGAGAATTACTTGGGCCGAATTCAAGGAGAATTTTCGTTCTCATTATGTGCCGGAAGGTGTTATGATCTTGAAGAGGCAAGAATTTGAGAATTTGAGGCAAGGAAGATCAAGTGTGAGTGAATATCTCAATAAATTCACTCAACTCTCAAGGTATGCGCCTGAGGATGTGAGTCGGGACAGCCGGAAACAATACCTGTTCATGAGGGGCTTGAACAATGAGATCCAAGTGCAACTACTCAACTGCGATTATGCCAATTTTCAGAAACTTGTGGACAAAGCAATTGTGGTTGAGAACAAGATCCGTGAGATGGAGCAAGAAATCAAGAGGAAGGCGCCGTATCAAGGACAGCAACAAGGAAGTAATGTGCGCCCTCGCTTTGCGCCGCCCAATGCGCTATATTACAACTCCTCTACTCCTGCTCAGCGCCCTAGTTATGCACCGCGCCCAACTCAGTTCGTGCAGCAACACCCTGTTATGCAAGCACCTAGGCCTCCAATGCCTTATGCACCTCGTGCTGATTTTCCTGGAGCTAATGTTCAAAACCAAACTCGTCCCAACAATTCTGGTGGAGTTAAGAAGTGTTATACTTGTGGAGAAGCTGGACACTTTGTGCATCAATGCCCTAAGTCGGGCCTTGGTCAAGGAAGCAATGCACCGAGGCAAAACCCAAGACCTAATGGAGGACAACCACAAGGAAGCCGTGGACAGCAGAATTTTGCTCGTGGCAACGTGAACCATGTCTCTATGGAGGATGCTCAACAAGCGGATGACGTGGTCATTGGTATGTTTCTCGCCAACTCCAACCCCGCGACTATGTTATTTGATTCTAGAGCATCGCATTCATTCATTGCATCGAAGTATGTTGCCAAGTATAGTTTGCCTATCTCTCATATGAAGTTTACTCTATTGGTTAAGTCTCCTGGAGGAGAGATGAGGACAAATATAGTATGTCCAAAAGTAAGCCTTAGAATAAGGGGGGTAGACTTCTCCGCCAACCTCATTGTTTTATATTCTCAAGGGTTGGATATTATACTTGGTATGGACTGGTTGAGGAAGCACAATGGAGTTATTGAGTGTGCCACAAAGACGGTGAAGTTGACTAATGAGGAAGGGATCACCGTAGAATTTGAAGCAACCCAACGTGCACCGAAGCAATTAGAGCTGAATCATATGGACGGTGTCGCAATTGAGGAGATTCCGGTGGTGTGTGAATTTTTGGATGTTTTTCCGGACGAGTTGCCAGGTATGCCACCCGATTGAGACATTGAGTTTGTTATTGATTTAATACCTGGAACTGCACCTATAGCTAAGAGGCCGTATAGGATGCCTCCTATGGAATTAGCGGAGCTCAAGAAGCAAATTCAAGAGCAATTAGAGAAGGGTTTTATTCGTCCTAGTTCTTCACCTTGGGGAGCGCCTGTGCTGTTTGTGGACAAGAAGGATGGATCCCAAAGGATGTGCGTGGATTACCGAGCTCTCAACGAGGTGACCGTCAAGAACAAGTACACCTTGCCCCGTATAGAGGATTTTTTTGATCAGATGAAAGGTGCCTGTGTATTTTCCAAGATTGATTTGAGGTCAGGATACTTTCAAATGAAGATTAGACCGTCGGACATACCCAAGACAGCTTTTAGGACACGATATGGATCTTATGAGTACACCATGATGTCTTTTGGATTGACAAATGCCCCTGCCTACTTTATGTACCTCATGAATAAAGTCTTCAAGGAGTACATGGAAAAGTTCGTTGTGGTGTTTATTGATGATATTATGATCTACTCAAAGGATGAGAAGGAACATGAGGAACACTTGAGGCTTACGCTGCAGAAATTGAGGGAGCATCAATTGTATGCCAAGTTCAGCAAGTGCCAGTTTTGGTTGAAAGAGGTGCCATTTTTGGGTCATATAATCTCAGGAGGAGGAGTATTGGTTGACCCCGGAAAGGTGAGAGACGTGTTGAAGTGGGAGCCGCCACAGAATGTCAAGGAAATTCGGAGTTTCCTTGGAATGGCTGGATATTACCACCGATTCATCAAGGATTTCTCCAAAATAGCCAAGCCTATGACCGAATTACTCATGAAAGGGAAGGCATTCCGATGGACTCAAGCTTGTCAGGATAGCTTTGAGGAGTTAAAGAAAAGGTTGACAACCGCGCCGGTGTTAGTATTACCGGACGTGAGCAAGAGTTTTGATATATATTGTGATGCATCAAGACAAGGATTAGGATGTGTGCTCATGCAAGAAGGCCAAGTGGTATCTTATGCATCGAGGCAACTAAAGAAACATGAGCAGAATTACCCCACGCATGATCTTGAACTAGCAGCCGTGGTACATGCATTGAAGATTTGGAGACACTATATTCTTGGACATAGGTGTGAAATTTATACGGATCATAAGAGTCTTAAGTATATTTTCACACATACAGATCTGAATTTGAGGCAATGAAGATGGTTGGAGCTCATCAAGGATTATGATGTGGGGATCAACTATCATCCGAGAAAAGCCAATGTAGTGGCCGATGCCTTGAGTCGGAAAGGAGTAGGTCATCGACTCATAGTTCGAGAGTTACCATCCAAGTTATGCAAGGAGTTTGAACGGTTGAACCTCGGGTTTGTAAATGAGATGGAGATGATGGAGTTAAACCCAACCTTGGAGCAAGAAATTCGAGAAGCACAAACCACGGATGAGGAGATCAAGGAAATCAAGGAAAGGATCGAGGAAGGGAGAGAATTCAGATTCGATGAAGACAAACATGGTACCTTATGGCTTGGAAAGAGGATCGTTGTGCCTAATGTAAAGCATATTCGGGAGACAATATTTAAGGAGGCACATGACTCGCCGTACTCAATTCATCCCGGGTGTACAAAGATGTACAAGGACTTGAAGACATGCTATTGGTGGGCCAACATGAAAAAGGACATAGCCGAATATGTCGCATTGTGTGATGTGTGCCAACGAGTTAAAGCAGAACACCAAAGGCCAGCTGGATTATTGCAACCATTGAAGATTCCGGAATGGAAGTGGGAAGAAATTGGAATGGACTTCATAGTTGGGTTACCACGTACTCAGTCCGGGTATGACTCAATTTGGGTAATTGTGGATCGCTTAACCAAGTCAGCTCATTTTGTCCCTGTGAAGACCAAGGATACAGCTGCACGATTGGCCGAAATATACATGGAGCATATTGTGTGTCGACATGGAGTCCCTAAGAAGATAGTCTCGGATAGAGGTTCTCAATTTACCTCCAGATTTTGGCAAAAATTGCATGAAGCTTTGGGAACGAGGTTGAATTTTAGTTCAGCATATCATCCTCAAACGGACAGACAAACCGAGAGGACCAATCAGATTTTGGAGGACATGTTAAGAGCTTGTGCTTTAAAGCATGGGAAAAGTTGGGACAAAAGCTTGCCATATGCGGAATTTTCATACAACAATAGTTACCAAGCAAGCTTGAAAATGTCACCATATGAAGCACTTTATGGGAGGAAGTGTAGGACACCTTTACTCTGGAATGAGGCAGGAGAAACTCAATTATTTGGTCCGGATGTGTTGCAAGAAGCCGAAAAGCAAGTCCAAATAATTCGTGAAAACTTGAGGGCTGCCCAATCAAGACAAAAAGGCTATGCGGATAATAGGAGAAGGAAATTAGCCTTTGAAATAGGAGATTTTGTTTATCTCAAGGTGTCACCAATGAGAGGTCATAAGAGGTTTAACATAAGAGGCAAGCTCGCACCTCGCTATATTGGACCATTCAAGATTTTGGACAAAAGAGGAGAAGTAGCGTATAAGTTGGAGATGCCAGCTCATCTTTCGGATGTACATGATGTCTTTCATGTTTCCCAGCTCAAGAAGTGTTTAAGAGTACCGGAAGAACAAGTGCCAATGGAAGAATTGGAACTAGAGGAAGATTTGACGTATGCCGAGCAACCGGTCAAAATCTTGGAAACTAAGGAGAGGGTCACAAGGAACAAGGTCATTAGATGGTGTAAAGTTCAATGGAAGCACCACACAGCAAAAGAAGCGACGTGGGAATTGGAGGATGATCTCAAGAAGGACTTTCCCTATCTCTTCTCCTCCGCGTCGAATCTCGAGGGCGAGATTCATTTTAAGGGGGGTAGGTTTGTAACACCCTCATTTTCATGCATCATGCCCTACATGCACTCATATACATGTTTAACATTAGCCCACAACAAGAGGAGCGAGTTTAAAATTGATTTGGAACAAAACCGCACTTAAAAACGCAGGAAAGTGCGGACTAGTCCGATTTTGCTGAAGACTAGTCCGATTTCTCTCTGACTAAAAACGGACTTGTCCGTTTTTGCTGCGGACTAGTCCGATTCTGCCCCTGGAAACTTTCGGACTTGTCCGATTTTGTGCGGACTAGTCCAATATTCCATGAATCCTTGGAAATTTGCTAAGTCCCTGGACTTTTCCGGACTAGTCCGATGTTCCAGCGGACTTGTCCGTTTTCCTTTCTGTTCAAATTCGGACTTGTCCGATGTTTGCCCAGACTTGTCCAATTTTCTCTCTGGACGACTTCGGACTAGTCTGGTCCTGTCCGGACTTGTCCGATATTTCGCGACTCTGAGTTGATCTTTTGTTTTACGACTTGTTTCTTGGGTTTCACGTTAAGTGGGCCTAGGTACGTCGTGCCTAACTCTTTTAGAGGCCATGTGGGACTCTAAACCAGCCTCTACTCATCTCAAAACTCGAAATCCATCTAACCCTAGCCTCCAACTCTATATAAACAGCCCCACCCCTTGGTTTCACATCTATTTGCCACTTTTCCACCCACCCAAACCCTAGTTCGTGGGGAGCCACCATCAAGGAGGGAGGAGAAGATCCCAAGCAAGAGGAAGAAAAAAAGGAAACGAAGGAGGATCAAGATCTCCACCCAGTTTTGTCCCTCACCACCAATTCATCTCCAAGTTCATCACCAACCCTAGATCATCAAGATCCAAGTGTTACCTCCAAGTTTTTTGGTTCATTGGAGTTCTAAACACCTGGTATACCTTCTATTCTATTTTCCTTACGAGAATTCAACCCCTAATCTCCGAATTTACGTTGATCTAGAAAACCCTAATCTGCTGATCTCGTGGAGTGCGGACTTGTCCGATCCCTAGCGGACTAGTCGGATCTTCCTGGTTAAATTGTGTTATATTGACTCTAAAATTTGATCTAATCGAATCCAAACCTGTATACACTTGTTAGAAGCTATTAGAACTAGTTAGTGATCATTAAAAGCAATCTAGTAACAAGTTCTACCTTGCATTTGCATCAATCATGCATGTCATGTCATATTGAGTAATATTTGTGCACTCTTTGATTGTGTTTCTTGTCTTGTATGTTATTGTGTAGATTAGACGGATTTGCGCTAGAAAGTGCCGCGGAGGATCTACAGCACCAGGAGTTTGAAGGCTTTGACCCTAATCAACAGCAAGAGCAAGGCAAGTGTCCTTGAAGCATATTGATCCTGTTTTAAAATAAATGTTTTGTTTGTAAAACTGCATGCTTGTGTCAATTTGATGGGAAATCCTATAGTAGGAAGTTTACTAGTTTTTTTTGACCACCCTTGTCACCTGGAATTTATGGTAGAGAGTCGGGAAGGCTTTTTACTTTTTGCTTCGCTTAATCAACTGGGATGGGAATAACTATACCACTCAATTTAATTATGCATGGATGAGATTATGGTTAACATGAACTGGTTAAATATGGTATGGTAATGGGTGATCTAAGCAAGCCTGGTATGTGGATGGGTTGGATGTTATGGTGGGTTGCTTGCTTTAGATCTAAGGATCGGTTCATGCGAGAATAAGCCATGACTACAGTGCCACCACGAGGCCAAGTATGGGTGCGGTGTAGCTGATTAATTAGGGCTTTGCTAGTGCTGTTTGGACCATTGTGGATGCTCGGGGAAGGGGTAGTCGGATTGGGTTTGTTCATGATTGGTGGGACTACCCTGGGATCCGAATGGCTCAAGAGGGGGCCCTTGGTTGAAGATGTGCTATGCGGGAGACATTGCCACCGGTGAAACCTCAGTGGGGTCTAAATAGGCTAGTAATCCCTTTGTAAAGGCTATTTTGTGATCTCTTGGCCACACACCAACGGAAGTGTGTAATATGACCAACGGGTCATGGGCATAAGGGAGATTCTTAGTCACCGAAAGGTGATGGAATCACGAACACGTGGGTAAAGAGGTACAAATTCTGCAGAGTTAAATAAAACTATCATGATAGCCGTGCTCCCGGTTATGAGCACCTGGACAACTTCCATGATTAGAGGGTATTTGGTATTGGTAATGGTTATGGTAATGGTTATTGTAATGGTTATGGTAATGGTTATTGTAATGGTTATGGTAATGGTTATGGTGATGGTTATGGATGGTTATGGATTTATTTGTGGTATTGAATATGGTTATTGGCAATGGTGAAATCTGGAATTATTGATGAGGATGGTGAATTATGGACTGGTATTATGATATTATTTATGATTATGATGGGATTACTTCACATACATATAATATATTGCTTTCCAAATGTTTTACTGTACTTTTCAGCACTTAGCCATTATTATTGTCGTCATTTGAATCAGCCACATGTCATACTTTCCACACTTACTGAGTACGACATGTACTCACTCTTGCAATCCCCCCCCCAACAGTTGCAGGTCAGGATTGGGAATTTAATGGTGATAATGCGGAGTTCTAGGCCGTGTCTACCGTCAGCTTTGCCTGTGGTGTTGATTGGAGTTGTGCATACATACCCTATCGCTTATGCTGCATAGTTGCTTAGTTTGCTTAATTAGTTTATTTCCGCTGCATTAGTTGAACTTGTCATTAATATTCATTAGAGCTTGTATTCGAGGATAATCTGTTTTGTGTAATAAAATTTGGTTAATTAATCTTGTTCTGTGGTAATTTTCTGTATACTCTTTTGTGATTGCACTCGTGTATGTGTGATGAACATTCTGTGCACACATATGCGTTAGCTTGGTTCATTTTCGGAACCGGGCGTCACACGTTGTGCCCAAGGCCGGCGGGAAGCTTCGGATGTGTATCGACTACACAACACTAAATAAGGCATGTCCAAAAGATCCATTCCCACTACCTAGAATAGATCAGGTAGTGGATTCCACCTCCGGGTGTGAATTACTGTGTTTCCTTGACGCATATTCTGGGTATCATCAAATCAGAATGTCTAGGGAAGATGAAGAGCATACCTCTTTCATAACAGTAGATGGATTGTACTGTTATACAGCCACGCCATTTGGTCTCAAGAATGCAGCTTCAACCTTTGTACGAGCTATGTACAAAACCTTTGAAGAACTCATTAGAGACATAGTGGAAGTGTACGTCGATGACATCGTGGTCAAGGTCAAGGACAAGGAGTCACTCCTTGACACCTTGCAGGCTGTCTTTGACAAGCTGCGGGTCACCCGCACAAAGCTAAGTGTGTCTTCGGGGTTAGTTCCGGAAATCTTCTTGGTTTCCTGGTAAGTCACTGGGTCATAGAAGCTAATCCGGCGAAGATCAAAGCCATTAAAGACATGCGGCCACCAGCCCGCATCAAAGATGTCCAAAAGCTGACTGGATGTCTAGGAGCCCTCAGCCGGTTCATTTCAAGACTGGTGGAACGGGCACTACCCTTCTTTAAGTTATTGAGGAGGTCGGGACCATTCCAATGGTCTGAAGAAGCAGAAAAGGCGTTTCAGGAGCTAAAACAACTCCTCACCACCCTACCAACTCTGGTAGCTCCGAACCCTGAACTATCCCATACTCAAGAATCCAAACCCCTTCGGGAGGGTCCGGAGGTTCCTGAAAGCGAGTCTGGGTCCCAGCTCCCAGACTTGATTCCACAAGAAGTTACTTCAGAAGACCCAGACCCCTCCAGGAGGGTCCAGGTCGCTTCTGAAGAAGCTTCGGGTTCCTCCAGCAAGGACCCGAAGGTCCCCGAAGAAAATCCGGATCCCTCCGGGGGGATCCGGGTCAATGAAGAGGAAACTCTGGGCCCCTCCGGAAGGGTCCGAACCATTCAGCGCCCAGTGTACTTCATTAGTGAAGTACTTCATGATGCCAAGACTCGATACCTAGAGGTGCATAAGCTGCTCTATGCAGTTCTTATTACCTCCAGGAAGCTTCTCCATTACTTCCAAGCTCACAAAATCTCAGTGGTGACTTCTTACCCACTTCGAGCAATCTTGTATAATCCCAACTCAACTGGGAATATTGCAAAGTGGACAGCAGAATTGGCCGAATTCGATCTCGAATTCATTTCAAGGCAAGCAGTCAAAAGTCAAGCATTGGCAGATTTCGTGGCGGAATGGACTCCCTCTCCATCAAACCCTGGGGGCCCCTGTGAGCAAAAGCCGGAACACAAGGCTCCGGTCTTCACCGAGCCTCACTGGACCCTCTACTTCGATGGCTCCATGCAAAAGCAGGGGACCGGAGCTGGAATACTTCTCCTCGCACCAACCTAGGAGAAGGTAAAATACATGGTACACCTTGACTTCAAGGCGACTAACAACATGGCGGAGTATGAAGCACTCATCTACGAACTAAAGGTTGCACTGTCATACGGTGTTAAGCAGCTGCTGGTCAAGGGAGATTCACAGCTCATCATTAAGCAAGTGAAGGGTGAATGCTCCTGCAACAACCTCCAGCTAGCTGCTTACCTCCTTGAAGTCCAGAGGCTTCAGAAGGACTTCGAAGTCCTAGACCTCCACCATGTTCAGCGTACCCACAACGCTAAAGCTGACGAACTCTCGACGAAAGCGTCAACCGGAGCTCCGGCTCCTGACGGAACTTTTGTCCGGAGGTTGTCAAAACCCACAGCTCAGCCTGCCAAACTGAGCGAAGGGGGCGAGATCAGCATCTCGAAGCTGACGATCCCGATGGCCCTGTTACCATGGCAGCCATCAAGGGTTGTAGGTGCTGCCGGAAGCTCCGAGCAACCCAGCACGCAAGACTCAAATGCTCAAGTTAGCTCCGATGAATGGATCTCAGAGATCCAGAGCTACTTGAAAGACAACATCCTTCCTGACGATAATGTATCCGTTGACCGGATAGTCAGATTGGCTAAAAGATACACGTTGGTAGAAGGGGATCTCTACCGGCGCGGTGCCAACGACATCCTAATGCGGTGCATCACAAGGGAAGAAGGTTGCGAGCTCCTCGCAGAAATCCATGTAGGCGAGTGTGGGAACCACGCGTCTTCCCGCACGCTGGTCGGTAAAGCCTTTCAGCATGGCTTTTACTGGCCTACATCACTCCAGGATGCAACTGAGCTGGTGAAGAAATGCAAAGCATGCCAATTTCATGCAAAGAAAATTCACACACCAGCTCAGCCCTTACAAATGATACCTCCTACATGGCCCTTCGCTGTGTGGGGGATGGACATCTTGGGACCTTTCCCAAGAGCCGTCGGAGGTTACAAGTTCCTGTACGTCGCCATTGACAAGTTCACCAAGTGGCCGGAAGCAACCCCAGTTGTGACAATCAACAAGCAGTCTGCTATCAACTTTTTACAGTCCATTGTATGCAGACTTGGAGTCCTAAACAAAATCATCACTGATAATGGGACCCAATTCACAAGCTCTGCATTTCAAGGATATTGCGAACACCTCGGCATTCAAGTTTGCTACGCCTCTGTAGCTCACCCGGCAAGCAATGGCTAGGCCGAGAGAGCAAATGCTGAAATCCTTAAAGGACTCAAAATGCGCACCTATCAGCGCTTGAAAAAACATGGAGCTAACTGGATTGAAGAGCTTCTGCCCACTCTATGGGCCAACAGGACAACTCCAAACCGATCAACTGGAGAGACACCCTTCTTCCTGGTGTACGGAGCTGAAGCAATCCTTCCTCTGGAGATCATCTTGGGGTCACTCCGGGTCCGGACCTTCAATGAAGCCATGCAGGACCAGCTCCGGCGTGAAGACCTAGACCTCCTAGAGGAGGGAAGGTGCCAAGCAGCTGTTCGGAATGCCCGATACCGCCAAGCCCTTCGGCACTATCATCAGCGGCATGTACACAATCGACAGCTCGAGGAAGGCAATCTGGTGCTACGGAGAATACAATCCAGAGAAGGGTTAAACAAACTCTCCCCTAGCTGGGAGGGACCCTTCCGAGTGATTAAAGTATCCCGTCTCGGAAGCGTTCGCTTGGCTACCGAGGATGAGACACCTACCCCAAATCCTTGGAATATCGAGCACCTCCGTAAGTTCTACACTTAATATCAAGGAGGTGAGTCCATAGTAGATTTAGGTGTATGTTATAGAGTCATTGTACAGAGTCGGGTAGTTCCTCCAAGAGAACAGCCAAACCTTTCCTGGAAGGTCCGCAAAGTTCATGCAACACTTGTCACAGTCTCAGGACTAAAAGTGTAGCTATCTACCCTGGGTCAAACGAGAAATGAAATACGCTTAGCCTGGTTCTGTACCCTAAGAGTGTACTTGTTTCCCCTGTACCCTGGACCTATAATGAAAGACATCTTCACGTGAAACAGACTCCACGTGCATTTATTTTGTACAGGCTCAACATTTTTTATTTTTCTCTTTCTTGTCTATAATAAAGTTGTGCAATTCTTAAGAAATTTTAGTCCGACCGGTTCATGTACAATTCGAGCTGTATTGTCAATTCTTTTGGATTCAAATATTGTTCATGGCTCACTCGCCTGAACGCCGCCAAGCAAATCTAGGGCCGGAGTGTGCTATTAGCTTAGCCTGGTCAAGCACCCTAAGTACACCACTCTACCTACACCCCGGCAGGCCAAAGTAAGGCGGGTCCAAGTACAATTGGATCTGGAAGAAAAGACAACACATTCAGTTGTATTCAGAATCGCATTTGACCTAAAACTTTCTTGAGAATCGTAAGTCGCGACGAAGTTATAGGCAAGGAACGAATTTTACTATTTTTCTTGGCTTCAGTGTGCAGGAAAAATAAAAAATCCACGTTGATGGAGAAAAGTCGGAGCTAACAAAGCTGTGACTCCCCCTAGGAGGCTTGTAATCGATGTTAAACATTGAAAACGAGCATCACTGAAGCAACCAAGCTCCAGTAAAGCTATGGGGGCCAGCCGTCGACGCAAAATAAAATATGGTGAGAAGACCCCACAAGCGGAGTCTGCTGCCGACAAACTACACGTTGGTAAAGGTTACTGCCGGAGCTACTAAGCTCCGACACCCCAGAGGGCTAACTATCGATGCTCTACGCGTTTATAGGGACTATTGTCGGAGCTACTAAGCTCCAACGATAGCCAATGCCGGAGCTTCTAAGCTCCGACAACCTCAGGGGGCCTTCACTATCGAAGACTTCGGACCTACACTCTACAAGTTCGAAGCAATTGAGTCTTCAACAAAACACAATATCCTCTTGGTACATGTTCACAATCAAATTGTGTACATCTACCAGGGGGCCAAGTGAGGACAAAAGTGTTGAAGACAAAAAATGAAATTCACAAAAATTTGGGGATTTCATTCATCTGGAGACAAGGGATTACAAAATTGGGGAAGAAAAAGAGAGATTACAAATGGGAGCTACAGAGATGGTCCTAGATCCTATGGAAGAACTGGGCGACCTTCTGAGCAACCTCCGACACGTTGGCTCGGGTGGCTTCACCTTCTCCTCCTACAGGACCTTCAAGCACCGGGTCCAGAGGGAATTGGGGATCCCGGCTGGTGTAGCACGTCAGCACATACTCTGCGACGTTCTTCGCGAGGGATTGCCCCTCAACCTCCAACTGGTCCGTGATGACGTCGCCCACCTTGTAGAGTTTGCTACCCGCCGAGCTCAACGCTTGCAACGCCAGGCCCGGTTCCGGCTCCGGATCTTCCGGGCGCACAGGACTGAAGCCCATCGGTGTTAGCGCGTAGTTGGCTTTGCTCAGGAACTCCCAAACCTATAGGGAGTCCGCAGTCCTCAAACCCTTCAGTTCCTCCAAGGATCTCTTGGCCGCCGCCAGTTCAGAATTCTCCAAAGCAAGGCGCTCAACCTCTTTGGCATTTTGCTGAATCTTTTCAGCAACCTGCTTCTCGAGTTTGCCGAGCTCCTCCTCCTGGAGGTAAATCTTGTTCCAGCGATCGACCAGGTCCTTCTCCCGGCCCCTAACTTTCTTCTCCCTGGTAGCAAGGGCACACTCTTGCTGATAGAGTTCCTGCCCTCGCCCCCAGGCCTTCTCCTCCTCCTCAAGGCAACGCTCCTCCAACTTTTTGGTGCGTTCCTCGAGACCCTTGTCAACCAGAGCCACCTTTTCGGCGAGCTCCTCGTCCCTCCTCAAGACGTCATCCCGCAGCTCTAGGAGTTTTTGCTCTTCATCTTCAAGCCTCTTCTCCCCCTCCTCAAGTGCCTCCCGGCGCTTGATGAGAGTAGTGTTAATGGCCTCAAGCCTTTCTTGGCGTTCATCAGCCGCACTATTAGCTGCTCTGGTCTGCTCATAAATGGCCCGGGATTGAGCGTCAAGGGCGCGAGTCAAGCTCTCCCTGTCATCCAATAATTTGCCCCAGTACTCCAGGCAGACCTTCTCCCGCTTGATCCATTCCTTATCGTCGGCCAGCCTCGATTGCGCTAGCTTGGTCTCGAAGTAGAGCCGGTTACGCCACCACCTAATGGTTTGGCGCTCCTCTTCAAGAGCCTTGCTGTCGTGGTAGAACGCCAGCTGGACTTGACACAGGCTGGAGAAAGCGTTGTCAATAGACAACGACAGGGGAATAGGCTCCGGACCTGCTGGGGTCTCCTCCGCTGGTTCCAGCGGATTCTCGCTTACAAAAATTGGGTCCCACTCTACAAGAGTGGTCCCTTGAGCCTCCACGGCACTAGGGCCGTCCTCCAGGATAGCCTCAGTCGCCGCCGAGGAGGGTCCCGCGGAAGAAGTTCCGACCTCCGGAAGTGGTTCCGAAGGCCCTGCCGCCAGGTCTTCATTTGCCCCCTCAAGCAGGGGGCCAGCAACTTCATCCGAATACTCCAGCTCAGCAGCAGGCACCTCCGCCATCATCACTTCTGGAGTAGGGGCAACTTCAGGCTCCGGCCTGGACTCCTCCTCCGCTGGTGGCTCGGGTGTTGGCGCCTCGACCATCATTGGTTCGAGTGCCAATGCCTCCGCAACAACCAGCCCTGAGGCCGGAGCTTCAACCTCAATCGGCTCAAGCGCCGGAAGGTCTTCAACTACAAGCGGCACTGAGGCCGGAGCTTCGGAGGTAGCCGGCTCAACCGCCAGGTCTTTGACAATTTCTGGCTCTAGGGCCGGAATTATTGCTTCCTCTGGCTCAACGGCCGAAGCTTCCATCATCTCAGCACCAAGACCCGGGGCTTCAACCTTCGAGGCAGGTGCTGCTGGCGCATCTTCTCTCCCGTGGTCCGGCGCTACCACAGGAGTCTCGGGGGATGAGTCGAGGTCCATGACCATGACAGCTGGCGCCGGAGCTGCCGCAGCTTCAGCCACCACTTGGGGCGGCACCGGGACAAGAGCAGAAGCTTCCACCCTCACAGCTTCAGCTGCTATGGCTGAGGGTGGAGCCTCGCTCCTCTTCTTGGGAATGCTGCAGATGATGGATGAAGAAACTTAAAAAACAGTTACTACAATAAAACAACTGTTTGAGGTAAAGATTAAAAATTACCTCGGGAGGCTTCTGCACTAGCTTGCGCGAAACCTCTTTCCCGGGCGTTCTGGGCTAACCATAGCCGCCGCCGGCGTGGAAGCTCCGGAAGGCTCCCCGGAACTTGTTGCAGCCACGGGCATTTCCTTAGTCGAGGCCCTCCTCGACTAGGAAGGACCTCCGGACCTAGAGGTCTCAACTGGCCCTGGTGATGGAGTCGCATGCCCGGAGCTAGCACCCCAGGAAGACGCCGCTGCGGGTACAGTCGCCGCAGTTATAGAAGACCTCCCCCTCCGGGGAGAAGGAGCTGATGTAAAGGTTGCAGGCCTGACGGACCTTCCGTCGGCATGCTGCAACTTCCTCTTCCAGCTCAAGGGTTCATCCGCCGGCTCCTTGCCCTTGCCGACGACTTCGATCCTTGGCTTCGGGGCAGGGTCGGAGCTACCTTCGAAAGCCCCAGGGATCACCACCCTGGAGGTCTATCTTCTCTCGAAGAAACCAAGGTCGTCAAGCACTGGCATCGTCCGTCGGAGCTCCATGCTGAACTCTACTTCCACGTTCTGAGGGAGAAAGGCTGATGGCGGGGTCAAGTCATCACCCGCGACGTCGATGCTGTGCTGGAACTTCTTGAGATGAAACTCCAAGGTTGCCAACGCAATGTTGGACGTCAGCCCAGTCTCGACCCGGTCATCGTCCATCACGCTTTTGAGGGCCCAAGCGAGTTTTTCTCTCCTCTTCAGCGGTGCCCACCTGTTGACAAGGAAATTGCAAAATACCGCCTGAGGAGTTAATCCTCCCTCCACGCAATGGCGGATCCTGGTCAGAGCAGGGTTGAAGGCATCCGACAGCACCGGAGCTTCACTCCAGACTGCAGTGTCGATGTTGGGGAGGCCTTCAGGCAGCTCCAGCTTCTCGTGCTCCTCCACCCGGATGACTATGCAGTCCTGCTTCCAGTCATCCCACTTTCCAGAGGGAAACGACCGTAGGTACTTGAATGGGCTCTTCTTGCGCTTCACGAAGTAGTAGAAGCCAAGGGACTCATTAATCCTACCGGTGGTATGGACGGTGAAGAAGGTCCGGAAAAGTTCAATGCAGGGGGGATGCCCACCCACATTTCACAGAAGTGGATGAAGATAGACATGAGAAGAATGGAGTGGGGGCCAAGGTGGTACAGCTGCAGACCATAAAAGTCTAGCAGCATCAAGAAAAAGGAGGAAAAAGGTGGGATCAACCCCACCATGGCGTACGAAGAGAAGTACACCATCTCGCCGGCGTGCTCCTTCTCGTACGGGAGCTCTCCTCCTGTGCGGACCAGACGGTTGAAGAAGTCCGGGGACCATCCCATGAGGGCCCGAACCTTCTTCAGGTCACCTTCGGTCATCAAACGGCGCTCGCGGAGACCCAACTCCATCGCAGCACGGCAAGGCAAGAGAGGAAAAGCAAGCACAAGTTGGGAGTTTGAGCGCAAGATCAGATGAGAGGCGTAAAGAACCCCAGACAGTGCGTGCTTTCCTTCTTAAGTAAGCCCTCGCAACGCTTGGATGGAAACCGCAAGACAGTCGAAGATACTACTCAAAAATTCCACCCAGCCGATGACAAGAGGGCCCGGGACCACCCCGACGATCAAGTTGAGGTTCTTACCCAGGCGAACGGTTGTCATCATGAGGCGGGAAGCCCGAAGGCGGCGGCCTAACAAGGTGCACGGAACCGATACAATTTTCGTATCAGGAACCGGCGACCTTCAATTGCGTGATATCCGCACGCCAAAGATCTCATTTGCCGCACACGGGATATGCCACACGGCGAGGATTTAACTCCAAACTATCGCCAACAGCACATCCGAAGACCTTTGAAGTTCAAAAGTCGAAGGATGGACCCACCTCCGGCAGAATGACCTCACCCAAGGGATCTTCCCCAGAGGTGGGCCCAGGGGGCCACTGTCGGTACCCTGGGAACCGTACACCCCTTGAGATTACAAAGATCTCAAGGGAATGTCATATACTTGATTTGAAGACCTTCAGAGGCCCACATGTCAGACATAACCGGACCCGCTTCTCCAACATGGTTAGTCCCAGGGTCGCCACGTGTACTATCAAACCGGAGCTACCGCCCACAAGGGGGAAACTCTGGGCTATGTACCGAAATGGCACCCCCGAACCTAACCCCAGACCGAGGGAAGCTCCAGAACTGACACGTGCCAGGTGGCACCGGACCTATCTGTTCTCCACAGTGTGCTCCGGCGCTGCCATGTGTCCAACCGTCGGATCTTCAGCCTCTAACCTCCGGAAGAATCCACAACGGCTCCGGACCTTCAAAGGGGAATCAAGGACTTCAAGACCCGATTAAGTGTCATTAATACTATATTAATGACACACGATCGGACGACCTTAATTACCAGTAACGGTGTTGTCAAAGCCCATAACTCGGTCATTAAGGGCAATTAATCGTGTTGAATGTGTATCAATATTAGTAACCGCCAGGGCCACATGTCGGGCCAGGCTATCTTGTAACGGTCTGCCCTTGTACTATAAAAGGACAGGATGACGATACATAGAGAGGACCCCCGAAGACGTGCTCACTCTACACTCTTAACTTACGTTGAGCTCATACATCCAATACAACACCAACACACCCCGTGGAGTAGGGTATTACGCTCAGACGGCCCGAACCACGTAAATCTTCGTGTCTCTTGTGTCACTTAACACTTCACCTTCTTGAATCTCCACGCGCCCACACCGAACGTCAAACTCCTCTAACACTTTAGTAGTGTCGGAAGATCTGCCGGATTAAAACCACCGATAGGTTTGATGAAGAAGAAGCTCTGGGCCCCTCCGAGAGGGTCCAAACCGTCCAACACCCAGTGTACTTCATCAATAAAGTACTCCATGACGCTAATACTCGATACATTGAGGTGCATAAGCTGTTTTATGCAGTTCTTATTGCATCAAGGAAGCTTCATAATTACTTCCAAGCCCACAATATATCTATGGTAACCTCTTATCCACTACGTGCTATACTGCACAACCCCAATTCTACTAGGAACATCGCCAAGTGGGCAGCGGAATTGGCAGAGTTTGATCTTGAATTCGTGGCAAGACAAGCTATCAAGAGTCAAGCATTGGCTGATTTCGTGGCGGAGTGGACACCTTCTCCATCAAAACCTAGGGGCCCCAGTGAGTAGAAGTCGGAACCCAAGGTCCCGGTCTTCACCAAGCCTCACTGGACCCTCTACTTCAATGGCTCCATGCAGAAGCAGGGGGTCAGGGCTGGAATCCTTCTCCTCGCTCCGACCGGGGAGAATGTCAAATACATGGTACACCTTGACTTCAAGGCTAACAACAACATGTCAGAGTATGAAGCTCTCATTTACGGGCTCTAGGTGGCACTATCCTATGGTGTCAAGCAGATGTTGGTGAAGGGTGATTCGTAGCTCATTATCAAGCAAGTCAAAGGCGAATGCAGCTACAACAACCCCCAACTTGCAGCTTATCTCCTTGAAGTCCAGAAGCTCCAAAAGGACTTCCATGTCCTGGAACTCTGCCATGTCCAGCGTCTCAACAATGCTGAAGCTGACAAACTCTCGACAAAGGCTTCAATCGGAGCTCAAGCTCCTGACGGGGTTTTTGTTCGAAGATTGTCAAGACCAACTGCTCAGCCTACTGAACTGAGCGAAGGGGGCGAGACCGGCACCTCAAAGCTGGCAGTCCCAGTGGCCCTGTTACAATGGCGTCCACCAAGGATCGTAGGCGCTGCAGGAAGCTTTGAGCAACCCAGCGCGCAAGATCTGGAGGCTCAAGTAAGCTCCAATGCATGGATCTCGGAGATCCGGGGCTACTTGAAAGACAACATCCTTCCTGAAGATGGTGCATCCGCTGACCGTATTATCAAATTGGCTAAAAGATACACGCCGGTACAAGGGGATCTCTGTCAGCGTGGTGCCAACGGTGTCCTAATGCGGTGCATTGCCCGGGAAGAAGGCTGCGATCTACTTGTAGAAATCCATGGAGGCGGGTGTGGGAACCACGCGTCTTCCCGCAGGCTGGTTCATAAAGCCTTTTGGTAGTGCTTCTACTGGCCTGCAACACTCCAGGATGCAATTGAGTTGGTACAAAAGTATGAAGCGTGTCAGTTCCACACGAAACAAATTCACATGCCAGCTCAGTCACTGCAAATGATCCCTCCAACATGGCCATTCGCTGTGTGGGGGATGGTCATTTTGGGACCTTTCCCAAAAGCCGTCGGAGGTTACAGGTTCCTGTATGTCGCCATCGACAAGTTCACCAAGTGGTCGGAAGCTACCCCAGTTGTGACAACCAACAAGCAGTCAACTATCAAGTTCATGAAGTCCATACTCTGCTGATTCGGAGTTCCAAATAGAGTCATAACAGACAACGGAACCCAATTCACAAGTGCAACATTCCAAGAATATTGTGAAGACCTCTGCATTCAAGTCAACTGCGCATAAGTAGCTCGCTAAGCAAGCAATGGCCAAGCCAAGAGAGCAAACGCATAAATATTGAAAGGACTCAAGACACGCACATATGAGCGCTTGAAGAAACACGAAGCCAACTGGATTGAGGAGCTTTCATCTGCACTGTGGGCGGACAGGACAACACCTAACCAGTCAACTCAAGAGACTCCCTTCTTTTTGGTGTACGGAGCTCAAGCAATCCTTCCTCCTAAGATTACTATGGGTCACTCCGTGTTCGGACCTTCGACGAAGTCGTGCAAGACAAGCTCTGACGTGAAGACCTTGACCTCGTCAAGGAGGGAAGGTGCCAAGCAGCTGCTCGGAATGCACGATATCGCCAAGTGCTCCAACGCTATCATCAAAGGCATGTGGGCAACCGACAGCTCGAGTAAGGCGATCTGGTGCTGCGGAGAATACTAACTCGTGAAGGGTTGAACAAACTGTCCCCCAGTTGAGAAGGTCCTTTCCGAGTGATTAAAGTATCTCGTCCCGAATGCGTTCGCTTGGCAACTGAGGATGTGACTCAGCACCTCCAAAATTTTTATGCTTAGTTTCACAAAGGTGAGTCTGTAATTACACACAATGTAAGTTATAGAGTTTATATACAGAATCAGGTAGGTCCTCCAGGAGAACATCTGGACCCCTCCGGGAGGGTCTGGGCAGTTCAAGCCCACCTAACTTGATCCCTGTAGTGAAAGTGTGGCTTACCTACCCCGGGTTAGAACAATATGAATAGCACACCTGGCCTGGTTCCGTACCCTAAGTGTGTCCTTGTTTTCCCTGTAATTCGGACCTATAATGAAAAGCATTGTTGTGTGAAAGCAGACTCCACGTGCATTAATTTTGTACAAGCTCGTTTTTCTTTTATTATATTTTTCCTCCTTGTCTATAACAAAGTTGTGCAATTCTTCATGAGCTTTAGTCCAAGTTATTCATATGTTGTACAAGTTACATTGTTGATTTTTCGGATCTTAGCATTGCTAGACAGTCCACTCGCGTGAACGCCAAAGCTAGTGTTAGGTCCGAAGTGCACTATCGACTTAGCCTGGTCAAGCACACTAAGTACGCCACTCTACCTACATTCCGGCAGTCCTCATTAGGGCGGGTCCAGAAGGCATTCGGATCTGGAGAGATTACATCAATATACTTGTTATCATGTTGAGTTACTTTGGATATAAAATTCAAACAAGAACAGTAAGTTGCAAACAAGTTATAGACGAGAGGATGAATTTTACTGTTTTTCTTGTCTTTAATGCGCAGAAAAAATGAAAAACTCATGGATATGGTGGATGATGCTGGAGCTACCAAGCTCCGACATCCCCCAAGGGGGCCGCAGTCGACATTTTGTGCGTTGAAAGTGGGTGCCACCGGAGCTGACAAAGCTCCAACAACTCCCATGGGGTCCACCGTCGATGTGAAAAATAAATACGATCCAAGTGAAGATGTCGAAGAAATCACCCCGAGGGAATTCACTATCGACGTATTATACATTGATGGTGGATATCGTCGAAGCCGAGAAGCTCCGATGATTCCAAGGGGCCCGCCGTCGACATTTTAAGTGTTGATAGTGGGTGCCGTCGGAGCTACAAAGCTCTAACAACTCCAGGGGGCCCGTCGTCGATGTTTTACACGTTGATAGTGGGTGCCATCAGATCTACCAAGATCCAACAACCCCAGGGGGCCCGCCGTCGACATTTTACGCTTTGATAAAGACATTGTCATCAAGACATTGTCAGGGCCTTTTGGTACATGTTTGCTATCAAATTGTGTACATCTACCAGGGGGCCAACAAGATAAAGGACAATGTATTAAAGACAAATATAAAATAGAATTCATTCATCTCAAAAATTTGATATTGGATTTCATTCATTCAAGGATTGGATTACAAAATTGGGGAAGTACAAGTATAGGCAAAAGAAAAAGGTCCTAGGTCCTATGGAAGAACGAGGCAACCTTCTTGGCAGCTTCTTGAACACTGGCCCTAGCGGCATCCTCCTTTTCAACAATGGGTCCCTCGAACACCGGATCTAGAGATAATTGGGGATCTCAGCTTTTGTAACATGTCAGCACATATTCGACGACGTTCTTGGCCAATGATTTCCGTTCTGTCTCCAGTTGGTCGATGATGATGTCACCCATCGCATCGAGTTTGCTGCCAGTAGAGCTAAGTGCCACCAGCGCCAGGTCCAGCTCCGGTACTGGATTCTCCAGACGTACCGGATTGAAGCCAAGTGGTATCAAAGCTTCATTGGCTCACCCCAGAAAATCCCACACCCGCTGGGACTCAGTTTCCCTCAAACTCCGCAACTCCTCCAGTGACCTTCTGGCTGCAAGCTTCAAACCTTCCCAGGCAAGGCGCTCTACATCTTTGGCATGCTGTTGAATGCTTTCAGCCACTTGCCTTTTGCGGTCAGCGAACTATGTTTCCCTGAGTTAGATGTCGTTCCGCCAGTTGGCCAGGTCCTTCTCCCTTCCTTTCACCTTCTCCTCCCTTGTGGCGACATCAGCTTCTCTCTTGGAGAGCTCCTGTCCCACTTTCCAGCTTTTCTCCTACTCTTGCTTGCACCGCTGCTCAAAATTTTTTATGCGGTTTGCCAAGCTTTGTGCTCCCAGAGACAGTCTCTGGGAGAGATCCTCCTCCCTCTTCATAATATCCTCTTGCTTCTCTAGGATCTTTTCTTTCCTCTCATCAAGGTCCTCTCAGTACTTCATGAGAATTTCATTCGGCATGTTAATGTTGTCTTGACGATTGTCAGCAGCCTCATTGCTTTTCCAGGCGTGCTCGAGAATCTCTCGACTCTTTGCATCAAGGGTCCTGATGGAGGCCTCCCCAATATTCCATTCGGGCTTTTTTCCTTCTCGACCCATTCTTGTTGGTCAGCAAGCCTTGTTTGCGCCAGTTTGGTCTCGAAGTGAAGTCTGTTGCACCAACGCCTTAAGGTGTGGTGCTCTTCTTCGAGGACCTTGGTGTCATGGTCGAAGGCGAGCTGAATTTGACAGATACTGGAGCAAGCGTTGTCGATAGACAACGCCAAGGGAATGGGCTCCGGACCTGCCGAGATTTTCTCCGCCGGCTCCAAGGGGTCTTCAAGTACAAAAATTGGGTCCCACACCACACGTGTGGTCCCCTGCAGGCCTGCGGCACTAGGGCCACCCCCTGGAAGCTCTTCTGCCTCCACTAACACCGAGGAGGGTCTCACTGAGGGAACTTCAACCTCCAAGGCTGACGCCGAAGGTCCCCCTGCTGGAATTTCAATCATCGGCTCTGTGGGTTGAGGGCCTGCCGCATACTCCTATGGGCGCTCTGGCTCTGACATGAGTACCTCTAGAGTAACCACAACCGGGTCTTGCATTAGATTTCCACCCAGAGCCACCACCACCGCCGGCTTAGGCGCCGATACTTTATATGCAACTGGCTCAGATGTCGGAGCTTCAACAATCTATGGCACGGAAGCCAAAACTTCTGGCACCTCTGGCTCAACCGCCAGATCTTCAACAACTGACAGCACAGGCGCAGGAGCTATGGTTATCTCCGACTCAAATGCCATAACTTCCGCCATCTCCGTCTCCTACACCGGAGCTTCAGCCGCCAGCACTGCAGCCATTGGTGCATCTTCACAAATGTCTCCCTCGTGGTCCGGCGCTACCATGGGAGCCTCAGGCGTCGCTTCAGGATCTAGATCCACGAAAACCGATGCCGGAGCTGTTGTGACCACAACTGCCATTTGGGGAGGCGCAGGGGTCGGAGCTGAAGCCTCCGCCTGCACAGCCTTAGTCGCTGTAGCAGGTACCAGAGTTTCGATTCCCTTCTTCGACGCCCTACAAAAAAAGGATCGAAATATTCAATATATGATAAAAACAAAAATAGCAACTCAAGGTGAGGACACAATGTTTACCTTGGGATGCTACTGCTCCAGTTGGTGCGGAATTTCTTCATCGGGCGATTGGAGCCAGAGACTACCGTAGTTTGTGGCGCAGAAGCTACAGATTGCTGCTCGGGACCTGTCGCTGTCTTCAAATTTGCCTCAGCCGGGACCTCCCTTGGCTGGGAAGGACCACCGGACCTGGAGTCCATGGCCGGCGCTGGGACTAGAGTTGACGTACTGGAGCCAGCGCCCCTCAAGGACACCGGCACTAAAGGAGGCGTGGTCACTGAGGATCTACTTCACCGTGGAGAGGGGACTGTTGAAGTCGGAGATGACCTAACAGAGCTCCCATCAGCATGCTTCAACTTTCTCTTCTGACTGGAAGATTCGGCCGGCTCCATGCCCTTGCCCTTACCAACGTCATCAACCTTTTGACTTGGAGCAGTGGTGGGCACCCTCTCTGAAGCTCCGAGAATTGCAATCCCAGAGGTCTTGCATCTTTTGACCACACCAAGGTCGTTCAGCGCCGGCATTCTCCTTCGAAGCTCCCTGCTAACCTCAGAAACCCTGTTCAGAGGAAGGAAGGCAGCCGCCGGAGTCAAGGCGTCGCGGGAGATAGCTCTGTTCTGAAACCTTTGGAGATGGAGCTTCAAAGCTTCATCATCCAAGTTGGTATTCGAACCGGCTTCAATCCTGTTATGATCCATCTCACTATTGAAAGCCCATGCAAGCCTCTCCCTTGTCTTCAGCAGAGTCCACCTGTTCACCAGGAAATTGCCGAAGACCATCTGAGGAGTCACTCCACCTTCTATGCATTCCTGGATCCTTGTCAGGATGGGCTTGTATGCTTCAGATAGCTCCGGAACTGTGTTCCATGCGTCAGTGTCGACATTGGGGAGGCTCTTGGGCAACTCCAACCTCTCGTGTTCCTCCACTACGATGATCACTTAGTCTTTCTTCAAGTTGTACCACTTGCCGGAGGGGAAAGTTTTCAAATACTTGAAGGGGCAATTCTTGCGCTTCACAAAATAGTAGAAGCCAATCAACTGCTTCCCCTTTTCGGTAGTCTGGACCGTGAAGAAGGTCCCGAAGAGCTCAATGCACGGAGGCACACCCACCCACATCTCGCAGAAGTGGATGAAGGTCATCACTACCAAGAAGGAGTGGGGGGCGAGGTGATGAAGCTGAAGGCCATAAAAATCCAGCAGCATCAAGAGAAAGCTCGAGAAAGGCGGGATCAGACCCACCATGGCGTATGACGAGAAGTACACCATCTCCCCAGTGCGCTCCTTCTTGAAGGGGAGCTTGCTGAAGCGGATGTCCTTGTTACCGGAGTCGCTGTACCATCCCATGTAGGTCCAGATCCTCAACATATCTTCGTTGGTCTTGATCTTGCTGCGAGGAAGACCTAACTCCATCGCGGCAAAGTGGAGTGTAAGTTGGAAAGGCTATGCGAAAGTTTAGAGACCCTGAGCGCAAGTTTGAATGAAAGCGTACAAAGTCCTCAAATCGTGCAGGCTTTCCTTCTTAAGTAAGCCTCCACAATGCTTGGATGAAAACCGCAATGAGATCAAGATCACATTTTAAAAATCTACCCCGTCAATGACAAATGGGCCCGGGTCCACTCTGGCGGAAAAGCCAAAGTTATTAGCCTAGGTGAACCGTTGTCATGATGGGAAGCTGGAAGCCTGAGGGCGGAGGTCTGACAGGGCGCGCGGAACTGATACAGTTTTTGTATTGGGGACCGACGACCTTCAATTGCGTGAGATCCGCACACGAGGATCTCACCTGCCGCATTCAAAAGAAGCCACACGGCGATGGTTTAACAGTGGACCATCACCCCAATGGCACATCAGAAGACCTTTGAAGCCACAGCACGGGAATTGGAGATGGCCACACCTCTGGTGAATAACTTAACCCAAAGGGTTTCACCAGAGGTGGGCCCGGGGGCCACTATCGGTACCCTCCGCACCGAGTACCCCGCGGTACCGCAAGAGAAACTATAGAGTTCCACGTGTCCAAGTTGAAGACCTCTGAAGGCTCCATGTGTCCCGCAGTACTGGACCCGCCTCCCTCATTCGGGTAGCTCCAGCACGGCCATGTGCAATACAAGGCTGGAGCTAACTCCCTGCATAGGGAAGCTCCGGTCACGCCATTTGTCCAGTGACCCTGGACCTAACCCTCAGTAGAGGGAAGCTTCGCTGCTACCACATGTATAGAAGCTCCGGACCTGCCTCCCCACAGAGGGAAGCTCCAGAGCTGCAATGTATCGAACCTCCGGACCTAAACCTAAAACGGGAAGACTGGCGGATCTCTAACGACATGGACATCAAGGGGCAGTTAAAGCTACAGTTACAAGACCTGATTATGTGTCATTAATACCATATTAATGACACACGATTAGAGGACCCTTAATACTGGTAACACCGCCATTAAGGTGTGTTATCACACTATTAATTACGGTTAATATTCACAGATCGTGTAGTAGGCAATTAACTACCACTCGGGCCACATGTCGGGCCAGGCTGATGTAACGGCCAGCCTTTGGACTATAAAAGGCTTGCATCGCACGGTATAGAGAAAACTAAGCTTTGACGCTCACAAGCATCCCATACTCATACAAACAACAACCACTCGTGGAGTAGGGTATTATGCACAGGCAGCTTGAACTACGTAAAGTTCCTCGTGTCACTGTCTTGTGCATAATCTCACGCGCGCCCTAACCAATCATGAACCTCCGCGGACTATGATCTAGTGGTACCGGGGGAAGTGTCGATCACACACTTCGACAAACTCCTTTCTACAACTTAACCTCCATGAAGGACTAGAAAAATGTGTATACAAGAGAGTAAATCTCAAGTAGTGTGTGTGAAGTGAAGTGAGAGGCAGGGATCCTATTTATACTAGAGTGTACGACGATTCTCGACATAATTCGCACACGAAGCAGTCAGAACCACAATCAAGGATCCACAGAGGGATGCGACGTGTTGTTTGATCGGGATTAGAAGAGCTACCAGGTTGGCCGAACCCCTTGTTCGACGGAACCTGTGGTGACTCCTTCTGTTGTGTGCTATCTCCGAGTCACTGACTAGGGGGCACTTATAACTTTCCCATGTGCTATGCAATTGGATTTCCCTGGATGTGTCTGTAAGTGGGTCATTTGATCCACATGCTACCATGTGGTGGCCTCTAATTGGCTGGGAAGGTTCTTTTCAGGATCATATCCTAGTTTCATCTTAATTCTAAAATAAAATACCCACATGCACCATTTCTCCAAGTACAAGTTTATGTTAAATGTAAAGGTGATGTGTGGAGGAAGTATTCAACTTTTCACATAATTGAGATATATTGATGTTCAAAATTGGTACTTAACGACCGTCAACAGTTGCACACCAACAGGAAGCTCATGTTGGCCAGATTAGTGATGCGAGCCTGGCTGATGCGAGAGTTCGTCCATAATGGCATCGAGCGAAGATGGATGGTGAAAACGGCGATGTTTTTCTTGCCTTCACTCGCACGCCTGCAGAGTGCGCCATGCGCTCCCAAACCCATGTAATTGGTGCCGAATTGAATTCGTGCGGCGCACCCCCGTCTCCTCCTAACTAGTGCAAATGTTAATTCTTTCAACAACATGATTTTCCTCGTAACAGGTGCCCACTCCATATCATGCAGCACCCCCTCATCTTCTACGATGCAACAACCGCTGGCCATGTCGCTTAACCAGCTGGCCAAGGTAAGTCGGGTAAGTTTACAACAAACTTTTGGGTCTCGATCGAGTTCTGGTTTCGAAAGCCTTCCCATCAAACGAGTAGAGAGCTGCTCGAGACAAACTAGAGTGAGGGATGGACGATGCGAATATGGCCCACGAGTGGCGACCTCTAGATTAATGAATACCCTCGACATCTCTTACGCTCCCTATCTGAGTATCAACTCGGTGACTCCGTAGCCTCACAAAGGGTCGGCAACGAGCTGTCTGGGACCTCGAACAGCTCAAGAACTACGTTGGAAGTCTCAAACAGGATTTAATGGAACGCAAGTACCGAGCCCCGACCAGGTATCCTTACGAAACAAGACAATCAGTTCCACTCATCCTTACAAAATATGATGACTGGATTCCACTAGGATTTACCCGATAGGCAACTCACCAAGCTCGAGAATTCGGCCATCGAGGTAAATTTCCGTCTGGTTCAACCCCTCTGAGCTATGAACGGCTCGTGAAAGGGGCACAAAGTGGATTCGCAAACACACCAATCTAAGGGGCTCGGGGGCCCTCGAGCAACTCAAGATCGTGACAACTGGGGTTAACACCCTTCTGTTCCGTCCTCGCGTCCAACAGTTGTCTAATGCGAATCACGAACCAATACTAACACGTTCATCCAACTCTTATTCTCAGAGTCCTCGAGACGCTGCAAAATCCGCCTCCGGTCGACTCAATTACTCGATCGATGGCTCGGGGGATATTGATGGGGTTCTATACCACGAGTACCCGAGAATACCGAACACACTAACGGCATACGACTACGGCAAGACCTGAACTGCCTCCGACCTCCAGCGCGAGGAGAAACCTGCCATCCAAACCCCAACCATCGATGTGGGGATAACAAATCCGTTCGAGCCCCGACCATCGAGGTCGGGCAACAGACCCTCCCAAGCCTCGACCATCCAAGCCTTGACCATCCAGGTCGGTCAGCGGACCCTCCCGAGCCCGAGCTCGGGAGCCGGGAGTAGGTAACGACATTCAATATGGATGTGGGTCAATGCATACGCCTTCAATGCTGAAAGGATGGACACGCGCAACGTGACTCTACCAAAGAGTACAGTGCCAGCTAATGCCACTCCCGCCTTGTCCCATTCCACGCAGCATCGAGCACGCGCTGAAGGGCGACGTAGACTAGGCGACATGATGGGAGTGGATACTGCGACAATGACTTCAATGACCCAAGCGGCCTGGGGAAGCGTGCTGACACAAACACTGTACCATCCGCCCCATTATGAGGAACCGGTGTAGATAGTTTTGCCCGACTATAAAGGAATCCGAAGGACACCTTCCCGGGCACGTTAGTCGACACGTTGACACACGCATGCTCGCACTACAAGATGAGAACTCCACAAAGAACACTCGCTTATAACCCTCGTAATCGTACACCCCGAGCTAACAAAGAGCAAGGAAATGACTAAATCTAGAGGTATGAGACATTTTGTCTGAATCAGTATAAATTTTCTGTCTTTGTAGCTAGACCGTCGAGAATGAACGCTCAGCTATACGATACTAGTCGGTAGTAACAACGCTGACAACTACATTTAAATAAATATTTATTTACCAGAGTATGGTTCAACCTCTGAATGTTTTTTATCTGGACCCGCCACTTAAGGGGACAATATGGGTAAGAAAGGCTCACTCTTTACTCTTTGACATGAATGTCTGTTGAGTTTCTTAGTATTATAAATAGAAGGAACATGAAATCATATAAGAAATTACATTTTGATTATTTGTGTTCTTAAACGGATTCTATTTTGTTTTTTCGTACAGGGGCCTCAAAAACTCTCGAACTGCCCTGATAGGGGTTACAGTAGAGGCGACGGAGCGCGACGTTTCACCACCAAGTGGGCCCAGCTGGAGGTCGACACCACCGGCCTCTTGCAATGCGGCGACAGTGAGCTCGCGCTGGCGCTGCTCCAGATGGTGAAGGCGAGTGATGCCAACGACGACGATACACCGACGCAATCCAAGGCGACAGAGCTCGTCCTATTCGCTCTGACAGGTGGATAGTCTCAAGAGTACTGATCTGCAAGGTCGTCCCCTGCCACTGCACCAACGCTGCGGCGGGTGCTCTGATCATGCCTCCACAACCAATGCCTGGGCGCTTACGGACATGGCATGGATTATGAACACCATGGTCCACCGCACTAAGCTCTGGGAACTAGACGACGAGTGCAACTGGTCTCCCTGTCCTGACTCCTGGGCAACCCTGATGGGAGTGCTGCATGAACCGCGGATGGGGACGAGCAAATGCTACCTAAAGGAAGAAACTCGTCGCAAAATGGCTTCTAAAAGAGGAGTTCATGTGTCACTAGCCCAACTTCTGGGTACCCGAAGAAAATGATATAACTTGAGCAGTTCCACTTTGTAGACAGTTTAAGGGTTTTATTTTACATCAATATTTCCATCATGACAAACCATAACTTGGAGGGGCTATCGAATTTATACTCCTGGTTGAAAGTTTAATTATAACTTTTTCTTTAAAAATAAGGTTTGTGATTTCACTCCCGTTTTTCAAAATGATGTCAAAGTATACTCTACTCTGTTATGGATTGTTAGCGATGTTAGATATAAAAAAACAAATATAGAAATACTTATGATTTTACTCTTACTTTTAATTTGTGATTGTGATTTTGATTCTGTGTAATCTATTAACATGATTAACACCTTCAGGATCTCATTGTTCTTGTCAGAGGCCGTTGATCTCTCCGAGCGGTGAGTCTTGTAAATGGAGAACCAATCCGTACGAGCCCAAGTCCACGACTTGACTCAAGTCAGTTCCGAACACAACACCTTACGTGAGCACCTCACATAAGCATGTTGCAAAGCATATCAAAACAATATCAGTCATATCAACCAAAACGCACCAAAAACTTAGCAAATGAATACTAAGCAATCTTTCTAAGAATATAAAGTAAGTTCAAAACATTGCAAGATAAAAGCAGGAACATTGCGATCAAGCTCCAAACCTTGCCAAAGCTAACCGGAGCTTAAGCCGGAGCTTACCAAGGCTAGTACAACCTAGCATCGGAGTTTACCAAAGCTAGTCGGACCTAGCGCTGGAGCTTACCAAAGCTAGTCGGAACTAGTCATCCAAAAAGTCAGAGCTAGAAAAACATGTCGGAGCTAACCAACATAAGTCGTACCTAGCAAAACATATCGGAGCTTAACAAAGACATGCCGGAGCTATCAAAGACATGCCGGAGCTAAAGACAAAGCTCACCGGAGCTACCAAAAAACATGTTGGACCTAGACAAAGAAAGTCGGACCTATTGTCGGACCTTGCAGAAGCTCGGAGCTAGAGTCAGACCTTGCTAAAAAGATGTTATGGCAGCATTCAAAACTTTTATTGTCAGAGCCAATGTATTCAGCACACATAGGTCCCACAATCTCCCCCTTGATGAATGCATTGGCAACACCACTTAAGATCTGAACATTGGCTTATTCACATTAAAAGTTTTGAAAACAATTTTTTCCCCTTTGTAAAACAGAAATAAAATGAGAAAAGAAATTCTCCCCCTGAGAAGAATCGTGCCAAAATCAATTGTGAATATGTGCAATGTGTAATCAATGTCTCCCCCTCGCATATTTATCTTTGAAAATTCACATATTATCTCTCCCCCTTTTACAATGTATTCAGCAAGGTTCAAAAGAGAAATTTCAATTGTTATGAGCATATTATAACATATACATATAGACAAAGAACATCCAAGTCATACTATCAAGTAACTTACACTATCACATCAATGAGATACATAAAGTAGTGTAAGCCATACTAGAGATCAAATGTAATCTTCAATTTAAGCAAGCCATGATCTCACAAACTTAACTATTTCAAAACCTGAAAGCATGACAACACTTGTTGCCGCATTTTATTATTTTTCAAAGCACAAATTTAGATCATATGATATTTGCAAGAGGTTATATGCGCATCTGCCTTATTCTAACCAACCAAGCCAAACCTATGTCATTTGACAATCAGAAGCTTAAGGACATGGTTTTAGTCTTACACAACTTCTTCCAAGTTCATATCTACCAATGATAAGCCATCTCAAAAGAAGAAGTGCGATGCATGCATATTCTCTTGATATTTTCTCAATTTTTTATTTGATCATAAAAACTCAACACGTGAGTTGATTTATTGATTAATTCTCTAGGATTAAAAGCACTTGTGAGCATGCAACAAGTTCAAAAGAGCAAGAAAGTTCGACCATGACCAGATTTAGTGTAAGTAATTATTCCAATTACTAGACATGGCAAAAACTACAAAATGTATAACATGAGTAATGTAGTAAGAACTTTCAGCGTGTAAAAAGAATCACAAAGTCATATATGTATGAAATACTATGCTCATATTATTTTAATTTCAGATTCACACATAGACTTTTCAAGTTTGAAAACTCCCTCTCAATGTAAGCCATGAGGATGCATAACCCCTATTTCACTAGGAATGTAACAAAAACGAGTGAAATCCAAAGGTTTTGTAAAAATGTCGGCCAATTGTTGTTCGGTATCTACATGGTGAAGCACAATGTTTCCTTTTTCAACATTATCACGGAGAAAGTGATACCTAATATCAATGTGCTTAGTTCTAGAATGTTGCACAGGGTTTTTAGCGATGCAAATGGCACTAGTGTTATCACAAAACAGTGGAACACTATCTAGATCAACCCCATAGTCCTTAAGTGTTTGAACAATCCAAAGAATTTGTGAGCAAGCACTAGCAGCAGCTACATATTCAGATTCGGCTTTGGATTGTGCAACTGAATTTTGTTTTCTAGAGGACCAAGCAATAAATGAATTACCAAGAAAATAACAAGCACCGGAAGTACTTTTCCTATCAATCCTACAACCTCCAAAATCAGCATCGGAAAAAGCTTTCAAAGTAATGGTTGAGGAAGAAGGAAGAAAATGCCAAATTCTTGAGTTCCATATAAGTACCTGAGAATCCTTTTGACGGCTTGACGATGTGAAGCACGTGGGGAGGCTTGAAACTGTGCACAAAGACATACGCTGAATTGTATGTCCGGTCTTGATGCCGTGAGGTACAAAAGTGATCCGATCATGCTTCTATATTCTTTTTGATCCACGGATTCACCATCTTCATCAAGTTCAAGTGTTGTTGCTGTTCCCATTGGTGTTCGAAGAGGCTTGCTTTTGTCCATGTTGAAGCGCCTTAGGAGGTCTTTTGTATACTTCGTTTGATGCACAAAGGTACCCTCCTTGGTTTGCTTGATTTGCAGCCCCAAAAAGTACGTGAGTTCTCCCATCATACTCATCTCAAATTTTGAACTCATCATAGCTGAAAACTTGGACACAAGATCATGAGAAGCACAACCAAAGATAATATCATCCACATACACTTGAACGAATAATGAGTCATTGCCATGCTTAAGCACAAAAAGAGTTTTATCAACCTTGCCTATGGTAAACCCCTTTTCAAGTAAGAACGTTTTTAACCTATCATACCATGCTCTAGGGGCTTATTTGAGACCGTACAAGGCTTTGGACAATTTGTAAACATGATTAGGAAAATCTGGATTTTTAAAACCCGGTGGTTGTTTGACATAAACCTCCTCATCTATGTAGCAATTAAGAAAAGCACTTTTAACATCCATTTGATATAGCTTAAAACCTTTAGATGTAGCAAAAGCTAACAAAATTCTTATGGCTTCTAATCTAGCAACAGGAGCAAAAGTTTCATCAAAATCTAGACCTTCAACTTGAGTGAAACCTTGAGCAACCAACCTAGCCTTATTCCTAACCACAACCCCATCCCCACTTTGTTTATTTTTAAACACCCATTTAGTTCCATTTAAAGTGTGATCTTGAGGTGGAGGTACAAGTTTCCAAACATTATTTCTTTCAAAATTTTCTAACTCTTCTTGCATGGCAATAATCCAAGATTCATTAGTGAGTGAGTGTGATAAATCTTTGGGTTCAAAAGAAGCAACAAAAGCAGAATGAGCATGGGAGTTTGGATCGCAAAACCTGGACCGTGAAACTCGTTCGTGCAAGCTTCCAATAATTTGTTGCAGTGGATGAATCTTGAGAACCCGGAGAGGAGTGGACACTTCACAAGATTCTTATTATTCATGTTCATCACAAATCGATGAGCTTGTGACTTGAGGAGGATCTGGACCAGCAATAGTGGTCGTCGGTGCTGGCTGTGAATCAAAAACAGGAGCTCGAACAATGTCATTAGCTGCTGAATTTTCAGGCAGCAGCTCCACCTCTTCCTCATCTTCAACGAAAATGCTCACCCCCTGCGGATATGGATCTGTACCGGAAATGTTTTAGCTAGTACCTGGGCTAGATTCATCAAAAGACAATTCACAAGTCTCCACAATTTTGTTAGTGTCAAGTAAAAGCACACGGTAGCCTCTAGTGTGAGATGGATAACCAAGAAACTTGCCATCAACGGATCTAGGTTCAAATTTATCAAGATTACCATGTTTCTTAACAAAGCATTTGCAACCAAAGACCTAAAAGTGTGTAACACTAGGCCTATGTCCAAAACGGAGCTCATATGGTGTTTTACCTAGCTTAGCGCGCAAGAAAATACGATTTGAGACATAACAAGCGGTTGCAGTCGCATCAGCCCAAAATTTCCTAGGAGTTTGATATTCATCAAGCATAGTCCTAGCCATCTCAACTAAGGTTCTGTTCTTTCTTTCTACAACACCGTTTTGTTGAGGTACATATGGTGAAGAAAATTGATGATCTATTCCATTTTCAGCACAAAAGTGATCAAAAGCTTGATTTTTAAATTCATTTCCATTATCACTTCTAATTGCTTTTAAAGATCATGGGTGATCAATTGATAATCTAAGAAATAAAGTTCTAAAGTGACTAAAAGCTTCATTCTTAGATGCCATAAAGTAAACCCAAGAGTATCTAGAATAATCATCAACAATCACAAGAACATACCATTTACCTTCGAAGGATTGAACACGTGAAGGTCCTACGGTGTCAAGGTGCAAAAGTTGACCCGGTTCAGTTTTCATGATCATTGTGAGAGGAGTATGTGAACCTGCAACCATCTTAGCATGTCTACAAGAAGAGCACACAATTTCTTTGTCCCCTTTAAGCTTAGGTAGCCCACGTATGTGATCAAGAGCACTAACACGCGTTAGGTGATCAAAGCCTGCGTGACCAAGTCTACGATGCCAAAAATATAAGTCCTTTGAATCATTAGCAAATAGACACCTATGCTTAGAGGAATACATATCAAAACCAGCTTTAAAAACTCTTCCAAACCGAGACATGTTAAAAATAAGCTCACTATTTGAACCTACAACTTCGTAGCAGTTTTTATTAAAAATAATTTACATATTTTCATCTAGCAATTGTGAAACAGAAAGCAAGTTGTATTTCAAATTTTTGACAAGTGCCACATCCTTCAAAGTGTAGTGATCATTTACTCTAACTGAGCCCTTAGCAATTATAGGAGTTGAAGAATTATCGGCAAAAGTAACATTCTCTACACGTGACACACAAGAGAGGGAGGAGAACCAATCTTTGTTACCGATCATGTGGCGTGAGCAACCTGAATCCACAATCCAAATGTTCCCCTTCCTCAAATGTGTAACCTACATAGAAGCACAATACATCGATGACTCAATACTTGGTTAGTCAAAAGGCATTTAGGTATCCAGTACTGAGTCACATGACGTGCAACAGGAAAAACACGCGAAAGATGAGATAAAACAGCAGGTTTATGAGTTAAAGTTTGAGGTTTTTTATTCTTAACTACTGACCTATAAGGTGTTACTTGTGTAGTACAAAAATCAGTAGCTCCAGAGGCAAAAACAGAAGGTTCGGAGGTAAACTTTGAAAGTTTTGACTCATAACAACAGGTTGCATGTTCCCGACATTCGGTTTAATATGTGCAGCAAATTTTGCATGAAAGTTATGAGATCTAGCAATCATTTTTTTCCTTTTCTGTTGTTTAGCTAGTCTATAAAAAAAATCTCTGACATGACATGACCATATCTACCACAGTAGGTACAATGAAATTTAACTTTGTTTTCATGTATAGATGAGCAAGCAATATTTTTATTTGAAACCGAATGAGACAACACTCCTGCAGATTTGAAAACCACTTCTTTTTGTTTAGGAACTCTTTGAATCAAACCACTTCTTAATGACTTTACAATTTTAGGTGGATGTGCCTTAGCATGAGCATGAGAATCAAAACCTAAACCAGTTTTATCATTGCAAGAGTTGGAAGAATTCAGCAGCAAGTTTAGGTTCTTATTCCCATTACAAAACTGATCTAATGTCCTATGCGTGTTATCAAGTTTATTAGACAGATCAAAGCAATTTTCACATGAAGTTTTTCCTTTTAATTTCCAATTGGAACAAAATTTAACTTCATGAGAACGTAAAGCATTGTTCAATATAGAAATTTCATTCATAGCATCTTGCAGCTTCTGATCAAGATCATCACAACTAGAACAATGCAAGTCAATTGTAGAACAAGAAGCATCTTTTAAGTTTCCAATATTAAATGCAGCAAGCTTTTTGTTCTTTTCAATTTCAAGTTCAAGTTTATCAAGTGTGGAGGTATGTGCACTTCTTAGGGAGGACAATTGTTCATATATTAAATCACATGAGGGACAAGAATCATCACTAGGAATCAAGGTTTTCAAACGGTTGATTTCAAATTCTAGTGATTCAATTTTAGCAGCATTATCCCTAAGCTTTTTGTCCTTTTTCTTAACAATAATAGTTGCACGAGAAATTGCATCACACATTTCATTACAGGTAGAACATATCTCATCGTCGTCACTGTTGTGTTCTGCATCCTCCTGACTTGATCTTAATCTTGTTTTGCCTGCCATGAAGCATAAGTTGGCCAGATCGTCATCATCTTCATCACTTTCAAAGTCTACATCGCTTGAACCGAGCTCTTGAAGTGCAGTGATGAAGCTGTTAATTATCTTGTGTCCTATGGTACCCTTCTTTTTCTTGTTGGGGTTTCCAGAGGTGGTCTTGACCTTGTTCTTTTTTCTTCACGGGTAGTAGGACCTGGAAGGTTAGGGCATTCTGTACAAAAGTGTCCTGTCTTACCACATTCAAAACAGCGTTGAGGTCTGGAGCTTCCTCTCGTTCTAGTTCTCACATTTTGCAATGCTTTTGAGAACCTAGTAGAGATTAGTGCTAACTCCTCTTCTGGAAATTCCTCGATCTGCTCCATGGTTAGTGGGGACAACAAAGCAAGAGTATTGCAAGATGATGATTGGCCGGAGCTAGGCATATCACGTTGAGACAAATGCAATAGACTTATTTGGGTTCTTACGTGATAAGATGTCAATTTCATGAGTTTTGAGTTTAGAGTAAAGAACATATAAAGTAAGTGTACTTATGACAGTAGATTCACGAATAGATGTAACTTACATCTCGCAGATTGACATGTCTAATGCACTAAGAAGTTGTCTAGCATTTTCAGCATCATAAAAATTAACATTGACACTACGCAAGTTACCGAGAATTTTGTTAAAGCGAGCAAAGAGATCATCAATGGACTCACCGGGTTGCATCTCGAAGCGCATATATTCTTTCTTGAACATGTCTTGCCTTACCTCCTTGATCATATTGGATCCTTCGTGATAGTCACAAAGCGCTCTCCACACATCGTATGCCGATCGGAGGTGTGCAAGTTTTGGGCTGTGTTGTAGTTGTCGACGTCCCGTAGGTTTGTAGCCGTAACTTGATCGTTTGACGGCACATCATAAGGCTTGTACACCTTTTCCCATATGGAAAAGCCTTGCGCCTGGATGAAAGCCTCCATGCATGCCTTCCAAACCTGAAAATCAATACCAGCAAATAGACAAGATTTGGCAGAGTATTTCTCCATGATGATTAGTCAAAAACACGTGCAAATCAAAATGATTAGAGCACCGTGGCTCTGATACCAATTGTAGGATCGAAGAGCACATGAAAAGCTACCAGAGGGGGTGAATGGTAGATTTAAAAATCCTACGCGGCGGAAACAATTAAATCCCAACCCCTTCAGCAGAAAAACAATCTGTTAACAAAACCTTGAGTGAGACTAATCTAAAAGTGTTTCACCATGAAAAAAGTGATATATATCATAGAGAATCAAGCAACGAATAATACACAAGAAGAATCACTAAAATCCGTCGAGAGAAACTCAAGTTATGATCGAAAGATCGAACAAAGGTCAAACTGTCCTACCCGAAAAAAAAACAGTTCTGGAACGCTGCAAAGAAACTTGTGTAGATCAGAAACCACAAATCCAATGACCGTGAAATTTTTACAGATGATAGATAATCAAGTTGTGAAGACAACTCAAAAAGAATCGCGTCAATTGGATCTGTAAAACTCGAGTTATGATAAAACCACCGATGAAAGTTAGTGCTGTCCAGAAACTCACGAATAAAACTTGTGTGGAACAAGTCGGACGAACAAGGCACAAAAGTTCCTTCAAACTACAAATTTTATTCAATACAACACAAGAGGAACAGCCCCAAAGTCGTGCACCACGAGCTTGGCCTCCCTTTCTTATATAACCAGCCCTTAGGCCAACCCAATCTCAACTAAGACTCTAATCCTACTCAGATCACAAATCAAAATTTTCCATAACTACTTAGGACTCTTCTATACGCAGATAGAAGCAATATTAAGACTTCCAAATACCTTAGGAACATATACCACATTCCTAAAACAACTCAAATTCATGACTCATACGAAATTCTATCATAACCAACTCGATACTTTCCGTATCGAGCCATAACCAACTCCGTCGCAGCCAAAGTCACCAACCGATACGATCCGATCCTTCCAAGCAGATCTTTTCATCCATAAACCATCTTTGGAACCATGTTTCCACATCATGCACCGCATGCATACATGCAAACACCTTCCTTCGACGTCCAGTAACCTTCATATGCACTGCCCTTGATTCAATCATCCTGTGCGACCTCCTGACCCGCTCAACCACAATTCCTCCTGAATTTGGTTGTTCGAACCTCGACTCCTCCCTGAGACTAGTCCAAAGGATCCTGTCACCAGCCATGACTAGAACTCAAGCAACACCTGCACATGAACAAACAACCAATCCGTACGAGCTCAAGTCCGCGGCTTGACTCAAGTCAGTTCCGAACACAACACCTTACGTGAGCACCTCACATAAGCATGTTGCAAAGCATATCAAAACAATATCAGTCATATCAACCAAAATGCACCAAAAACTTAGCAAATGAATACTAAGCAATCTTTCTAAGAATATAAAGCAAGTTCAAAACATTGCAAGATAAAAGCAGGAACATTGCGATCAAGCTCCGAACCTTGCCAAAGCTAACCGGAGCTTATGCCGGAGCTTACCAAGACTAGTACAACCTAGCGCCGGAGCTTACCAAAGCTAGTCGGACCTAGCGCCAGAGCTTACCAAAGCTATTCGAAACTAGTCATCCAAAAAGTCAGAGCTAGAAAAATATGTCGGAGCTAACCAACATAAGTCAGACCTAGCAAAACATATCGGAGCTTAACAAAAACATGCCGGAGCTAAAGAAAAAGCTCACTGGAGCTACCAAAAAAACATGTTGGACCTAGAAAAAGAAAGTCGGACCTATTGTCGGACCTTGCAGAAGCTGGGAGCTAGAGTCAGACCTTGCTAAAAAGATGTTATGACAGCATTCAAAACTTTTATTGTTAGAGCCAATGTATTCAGCACACATAGGTCTCACACAATTCTAATGCCCTAGATGATGAAACTTGCAAAAGTAAAAGAATGGAACACGCGAGACACGTATTTTTATCGAGGTTCGATCTCACTAAAGAGATCTACGTCCTCTTTGAGGAGGCCCACACAGAGCTGAGTCTCTTTCAACCCTTTTCACTCGTCAAGTCACCACACAAGACCGACTTGATTTCCACTATCATGGAGTAATCATCAAGTTGGAGAGGCAACCTCACATGTTGAGGGCTCCTACAAAATTACAACGAGAAAAAGATGATCTAATACAATCAAAAGATTGCAAAGAATGCACGAGTGTATAAGAAATCAAACCCCAAGAGCTCAACGATGTGTAGACAATGATCTCACTATCCCAAATCTGGATACCTAAAAGGTTTAACTCTTTAGGTCTTTAGATGTGTGAGGATATGTGTTTTTGTGCTCTTGGAACAAGTGGCGGCGCTAGGGTTTATGTTTTTGACAGTTGTGCACGATGCTTGTGTTTGTGGGGTCGTGCATCACCTATGTATAGTATTTCAAAAAATATTACCGTTAGAGATCTCAACGGTCGGACTAGTCCGCTCTGATGACCGGACTTGTTTGGTGTGCTGTGTAAAATTTGCGTGGAATGTGCAACACACTAAAAACTCTAATTTGGATGAGGTATATTGTACTTGTTCGTATTGAAACAAAGAGAGTTCATCGGACTAGTCCGTCGCTGTGATTACAGAGAGTTGATCGGACTAGTCCGCAATGAGACGGACTTGTCCAGTCCAATGTGAAATGTGTTTTTCAACTTGTCTGGGTGAAACATCAGAAAGTTGTACAGACTTGTCCGGTGCAAAGTGAATTAAAACATCAGAGAGTTTAACGGACTTGTCTGGTGTGTGTCCGGACTTGTCCGGTGCTCAATAGACTGTGATATCAGAAAGTTTAACAGACTAGTCTGCTCAATGCACGGACATGTCCGATGCTTAGTGAATTACTTAGATTGATTTTAACCCTTAGCCTCTACGCAAAGACATGAGCTCTTGGAATGTGTCTCTCTCACACATCCTATGCAATTATATCTACTTTGCGCTTCTATTGATCAGTTGGGTTTCTTCCTTTCTCACTTCTCGTTTTTCACCTTTTTGGTTGCACCATAATATCTAATCTTTGTTGACCTGCATTCATCTCAACGAATTCATTAGGATCTCATTTGTTTGTCATCAATCGTCCAAAATCCACAAGAGAATGTCTAGATGCACTTTCAATGTTAGGTTATGTGTGAAAGCTTATGGTGATGATATATTCCTATCAGAATACAATCAGAACTCAACAGAATATTCTCAGCGCCCAGCAGAACTCCGTTTCCAAGATAGTAGCTATTACAAATACTTCATGATAAGCACTGGAAGCCTCTAAACAATCAAAAGCTTTCCTGCTATACAATAGAAAAACGAATCATGTCCCTACATCAATGCGTCTGTGGTATTTTGCTTCCCAAATCCTAATCTAAGTTATGCTGTAAAAATTGGTTACAATCCTCCAGATATGAACTCTCCTTTTTTTATTGACCAATGTGTTCTTCTATGTCTGCCAACAAAAACCATACCAGGTGACATATGCTTTAACTCACCAATTATCTCTCTTCGTCCGACCCTGGAATTTTTATGGTCGCCTCATTGACCATCGTCACTAGTGTGCCCTGAATTTCAGTTTAGCATACGAAGCTAGGATCTATGTCACAGACACCCGGCTGCGCGACAGAACTGCAGAGAAGTGGGTTCCCATATACGGACACTCCTTTAATACTTATCGGATACCGATACTCCAGCGACACATGTCATACAAGTATAAAAATATCAATACTTTTTTTAAATAATTATGATACTTTCTTGGCATCTCCCCAATTCTTCTCTGATATTTTCAAACCCTAACCCCTCATACAATCGTCCTCATGTAGTGGAGAAGCAACAATGTCACCTCCTTGCTACTGCGAACCCTAACCTTCATCAGGCGTGGTTATCCAAACATAGTATCAACTATATTTGGGGAGATCTAGTTGAAAATAAATAAATATGTAGACACTGTTATCAATTGAAGTAGTTTCTAATTTGTACCCGCCAAGCAGTGTTGTAAATATTTTTGGCAATTGGTTGAGTGAGATTGATAACAAGTTTAAGATACATTTTTGGGTGGGAGCGATTGACATAATTTGGTCGCTTTGGCTATGTAGAAATGATAAGATATTTAAAGGTAAATATTCATCTTCTTTGCAGGTTTTATACAGATGCACTTCCTTGCTCCGTTTGCGATCACTCCTACAGTGTTCAGAGTATTGGCAACTAACGTGTGATGCACTTAATCAAGTATCGGAACTGCCTCCTACACATACGGCAGTCAGTCAGATCATGTACTCGTAGGCTTTATCTCCACTACGTGTAACCATTGGAGCCACGTCTCCTCCACATTGTAACTTTGCCTACTTAAGGCATATCGATCAATGGAAACTGCGCACTGCATTTTGCATTATATCATGGTATCAGAGCACAGTGAGATCCTGTTCTCCCCTGCCCTCCACACCCCTCGCAAATGGCCTCTACGTTCTCCTCTTCCTTGAGTGTAACAATCAGCTCCATGTCTAGCATCTCATCCTCCTCATCTGCTCATGCCTCGAGCCAGTCATCCCCCATGGCCATTGCTACTCAATCTATCAGTATTACGAGCCTTGTTATGGTTTGTCTTGATATGTTCTGTACAGCATATCGAAGGTGGAAACGACTTTTTCTTGTCGTTCTTGGGCGATTCAATCTTTGGCACCACGTCGACGGTTCCGAACCACATCATGAAGATCCTTCTTGGATTCAAGAAGATCTAATGGTGCTCATGTGGATTCATGCCACGTTAGATGATGATCTCCTAGACTTCATCATGGACGATGATGCTACTGCTCTTGGCGTCTGGAACAAGATTGAAAATTATTTTCCTTGCAACAAATCCGGTCGTGCCATTCAGATCGAGCAAGAACTTCGCAACCTTCAACAAGGTGATCTATCTGCTTTCGCATATTGTCACAAGTTGAAAACTCTTGCCGGTGCACCTGCCGACTGTGATCACCAGATCACAAACCGCACTATTGTTCATCATTTGATCCGATGTTTAAATCCTAAATATCATGTACTTCGCCAACTATTACATGCTCTGCCATCATTTCCAACTTTTCTGGAAGCATGTGACCAGCTCATAGTTGCTGAGAATTCTCTTGCAACATCATCGACCACTACGCAAGAGACGGAATTCACCCCTACTGACAACAACAACAACTCCAGCAATAGTTCTGCTTCTCGCAGTGAGACTGAAAGTGCAAACTTCATTGCTTTGTAATGTGGTCGTGGTCGTGGTGGATATCGTGGTCGTGGTCGTGCCCGTGATAGTCGCGGCAACTCAAACTACAACAACAATGGTCGTGGCAACGATGGTTACAACCAGTTGATGCATCACATCCCACCATGGGTGGCCTCTTGGCTTGGCTCTGGTGCAACTTGGCACTCGCCTTGGATAGGCGCCACTGGGCTTGGTGTTCTTGGTGTAAGACCACAATCAGCTCCAACACAAGCCTTCAATACATATCTGCAACAGCCATCGACTCAGTTTGCACCCTCTGCTCCAACACCCTTTGACACCCAGGGGCTTCTTCAGGCTCTGCAAGCAGCTGCACTTCCTCAGGGACAATCTACACAGGAATGGTACATGGATACCGATGCCAGTGGGCACATGACATCTGACTCAGGTAAATTGACCAATTATTGTTCTTTACCTTTGCAAAATTCCTCTAATGTCATTGTTGGAAATGGCTCACAAATTCCAGTACTTCGCTCTAGTTCAGCACAACTACAGGCACATTCATCCTATTTTCAGTTACACCATGTCCTTCACACTCCTCACTTAATAAACAATATAATTTCAGTTCGAAAATTCACATCTGATAATTCTTGTTAAGTTGAGTTTGACCCCTTTGGATTCTCTTTAAAGGATCTTCATAGCAAGGACGTGATCATGAGATCCAATAGTCGTAGTGATATTTACCCCTTCTACACATCCTGCAACACATCTTCACCAAAGGCTCTGTCTGCATGAACCACAACTTTATGGCGCAGAAAGCTCGGCCATCCCGGCAAATCTAGTTTAAGCATTGTTCTTTTCTAGTTTTCCATTCCCACAAAATCTGATCCACATCACCTATGTGATGCTTGTCAGAAAGGGCGCCATGTTCGACTGCCATTTGCAATTTCATACTCTGTTACTTATTTTCCATTTCAAATATTACATTGTGACCTTTGGACCTCCCCAATTGACAACATTGCTGTTCTAAAGTATTATTTAGTGATCCTCGACGATTACACTCACTATCTGTGGATGTTTCCAATCAGGCACAAATTTGAAACCACAAACATCATAAAACCTTTTATGCCCTGATCTGCACACAGTTCAAGTCTACAATTCAGACTTTTCAATGTGATAATGGGAAATAATTTGATAACAACGCACTTCGTTCGTTCTTCACTGCACTTGGGATCACTTTTCGATTTTCATGCCCTTATACATCTGCACAACATGGCAAGGCTGAGCGCTCCTTGCGTACTATCAATGATGTTTTGCGCACTCTTCTTTTTCAGACTCACATGCCACCACGTTTTTGGGTAGAGGCATTGCACACTGCAACTTACATTATAAACCAACGCCCTAGCAAGCCTTTGAACCTTCAAACATCATACAAAGTCGTATACGGTGTTGATCCAGATTACACTCATTTACGTGTATTCGGTTGTTTGTGTTACCCCAACACAACTGCAACTTCACCTCACAAACAAGCTCCACGATCCATGACATGTGTCTTCCTAGGATATCCTGCAGAACACAAGGGCTACAGGTGCATGATTTGTCCACTGGGAAATCATCATCTCAAGACATGTAGTATTCGATGAGTCGTTCTTTCTATTTGCCACTAATTTTGCACAACCACCCACATACACACATCAGACACCTGCATTTCAGCACATTACTTATCTGCGTGGGCCTCCTGCACCTGTTACACATCCCCTACAGACACCTCAACCCATGACACTGATCATTCAGTCTACTCAACACTCATCTACTCCTTATTCTCCCAAACCAGGATCCTTCTCTTACACAAACTCACCTCAGACAAGCACACCACGACATAATTCTCCCGCACAACTGCTACTCCATCCATCAAACTCTACAAGACCTGCCACTCCCATACCACAGCACCAAATGATAACCAGAGCAAAAGATGGAATATTCAGACCACACAAAATACTTAACCTTAATACCACAGAAACACTTTCTCCCATACCCACAAACTATCGTTCTACGTTGAAAGACCCAAATTGGAACCGAGCCATGTTAGAGGAATATAATGCATTGGTATCGTGCAACACTTGGTCTCTTGTTCAAAAACCTGCAGAAGCTAATGTAGTCACAGGCAAATGGATCTACATGCAGAAATTCAACACTGATGGATCCCTCAACCGTTACAAGGCAAGATGGGTGGTCAGAGGTTTTACACAAGAAGTAGGTATTGACTATAAAGAAACTTTCAGCCCTGTCATTAAGCATGCCACTGTCAAAACTGTCCTCAGCATTGCAACTTCTCAATATTGGCCAATACATCGGTTGGGTTAAAAATGCTTTCCTCAATGAAGAATTAGCTGAAACAATTTACTGTCAACAACCCTCTGGTTTTCTTGACAGTGACCATCCCTCTTATGTATGCAAGTTGAATAAATCACTATATGAGCTTAAACAAGCACCAAGGACATGGTTCATGCGGTTCCATAGGTTCATTACTTCTCTTGGTTTTCAGAATTCAAAATCTGATAGCTCCTTGTTCATACTACATAATCACAGTAACACTGCATATCTCTTATTATATGTGGATGATATAATTCTCACTGCAAATTCAAGCAGCTTTATGGACATTATCATCAAGAAGCTCTGTCAAGAATTTTCAATGACTGATCTTGGACACTTGCATTAATTCCTGGGTATTCATGTTCAGCACACCCCAAGTGGTCTCTTTCTCAGTCAGGAACAATATGCTTTGGACATCCTTGACAGAGCCCACATGAGTCATTGCAATCCAACACCTAGACCTGTCGACACAAAGTCCAAACTATCTGCAAATGATGGTGCATTGCTACAAAATGCGACTGACTATAGAAGCATTGTCGGGGCTCTTCAATACTTAACTTTGACAAGGTCGGATATCACCTATGTAGTACAACAAGCCTGCTTGTTCATGCACTCTCCTCATGAACCGCATTTGCAACTGCTGAATAGAATTCTACGGTATGTCCGCGGTACTATCAAGCACTGCCTTCATATATTCATGTCCTCATCAAAATCTCTGACTGTATATTCAGACGCTAATTGGGGTGGCTGCCCTGACACTAGACGTTCAACGTATGGTTTCTATGTGTTCTATGGTGATAATCTCATTTCATGGTAATCCAAAAGACAATCTACTATCTCACGATCCTCTGCCGTGCAGAGTATCGTGGTGTAGCAAATGCTGTGTCCGAGGTTACATGGCTGCGTCAGCTGCTCAACGAACTGCATCAACCTCTGTCCAAGGCAACAATCGTCTTTTGCGACAACATAAGTGCAACATATCTGTCCAACAACCCGATCCAACATCAAAGGACAAAACATGTTGAGACTGTTCTAGACTTCATTCGGGATAAATTTTCACTTGGAGAAATTAAGGTGCTACACGTTCCTTTAGCTTTCCAGTATGCCAACATATTCACGAAAGGTCTGCCGTCAGCGCTCTTCCATGACTTCAAGAACAACCTTCATGTTTGGGAACGTCACGACTGTTGGGGGCGATTGGCAACTAACGTGCGACACACTTGGCCAAGTATCGAAACAGCCTCCTACACGTACGACAATCAGTTAGATCATGTACTCGTAGGCTTTATCTCCACTACGTGTAACCGTTGGAGCCACGTTTCCTCCACGTTGTAACTCTGCCTACTTAAGGCATATCGATCAATCGAAACTGCGCACTGCATTTTGCATTCTATCACAGAGTACATAGACCTATATATAGAGGTTTTACACAGTTGGAGCAAGTGACAAGACATATCTTTACACCACATGGGTGGCAGCGTTGATTGAGAATATGAAACTCTTCGCATTAGCTGCCGCTAGAATTAAAACTTGTATCAGAAATTATTTTTTTATTTTCCTATGTATTTTGGTTGTGTGCATCTTGGTTATGGAGAAGCATAGTGTAAACTCTATTGTATCACCTTGATACTATTGGGTTTAATAAAAAGCTCGTTACCGAAAAAAATCAATTGAAGAGGCTTTAGCGCAAAAAATAACTATAAGATGAAGATTGTGTGTACTCCAGAAGTTGGTTGTATCAAACAGTGATTGCGTTTTAGTAGATCTTCTCTTTTTAAATAAAGCCCAAGAGTCAAAGGTACCGTTGTGTAGAAGATGTAGTGACTATTGTAAATGAGATGCAAAGTAGCCCTGCCAGCGCCAGCTTTTGCTTTATTCTGCTTGACCGAACTGCGTTGATTTAGTTCTCGTAGGCAGATCGTATCGAAATCGTGACAGGTAATTTTTTTTCTTTTTTGCCTTTCTTCCCTGTTTTCTAGAGCTGATGAAAAGGGCATGTCAGACTCGATCACTTTGGTCAGTCTGATAAGATGTTGAATCCTTTTTTCCTCTGATGCTGCTGGTTCTGGTCTCATCTGCCGACAACGACTCAAAATTGTAAATACTGCCGATAGGTTGCCTGGAAACTGATGCAACAGCCGAATGGCAGGGAAATGGCCGTTAGGTCACAGTAGCTCACTGGTCGCAACCGTCCTCACCCAAACAAGAAACAAGACAATTCCCTTATTACAAGTGCTGGCTTGTGGTCAATCTAATGGGTTTCTTGTCCGATTTGCTCACCCAAATCACCAAATCAAGAGCAGAGCAGAGACACCCCCTGCGCCAATTTCCAGCTGCCGGGATCTGCTTTAGGTAGGAGCGCGCCATTGGACTACACGCCATGGTGTTGTGCCGTGACATGCATCGCGCATGCATGCGTGCACGACATGTTGAAGAAAGTCTGTCTGTGAGCTAGTATTAGTTGAGCTGCTCCCCGCCCTCCTCTTCGACTCAGCTGTGTACACTTGCGCCATGGAGGACCTGTCATCGGAGCTGGAGCCGGCGCTGCTCATGTCGACGTCGACGTCCTCCTCGTCACCGCCGGACTCGGCATCGCCGTCCTTTTCGTTCTACCATCCGTCCCCTCCCCAGTACACCCTCTCCGTCAACAACCTCTTTTGCCCCGCCCCGCACCGCGGCTCCACGTGCGCCGCCGCCTTCCTGGCGCCCTTCTCGACCTCCTGCTCCCCCGCTGCTTCACATCCCACGGCCGACGGTGCCGCAGGAGCGGAAGGCCTGCTTAAGTCCGTGTCCTTCACCGCCTCCAGCTCCAACATCCTCGCCGTCGTGGGCCCCAGCGGCGCGGGGAAGTCGACTCTCCTCCGCATCCTCTCCGGCCGCGGCACAGGCACCGAGATTGCCAAGCCGGGCACGGTGACCCTCAACGGCCGCGCGGTCACCTCGCGGGCGCAGCTGCGGCGGCTGTGCGGGTTCGTCACGCAGGAAGACAACCTGCTCCCGCTGCTCACCGTCCGCGAGACCATCCTCTTCGCAGCGCGGTTCAGGCTCCGCGACGCCGCGTCCGCGCGGGAGCGGCGCGAGCGCGTGGAGGCGCTCATGCACGAGCTCGGCCTGTTCGAGGTGGCCGACAGCTACGTCGGCGGCGGCGACGGCTGTGGCGTGTCGGCGTCCCGCGGCCTGTCCGGCGGCGAACGGAAGCGCGTCTCCATCGCAGTGGACATAGTGCACGACCCGCTGGTGCTGCTGCTGGACGAGCCCACGTCGGGGCTCGACAGCCGGTCGGCCATGGACGTGCTGGCGCTGCTGCACGAAGTGTCCCGCGCGCGGAGGCAGGTGGTCGTGCTCAGCATCCACCAGCCCAGCTACCGCATGCTCGGCTACATCTCCTCGTTGCTGCTGCTGTCCCGCGGCACCGTCGCGCACTCCGGAACGCTGAAGTCGCTCGAGGACGCGCTGACGCGGCTCGGCCACAAGATCCCTATGCAGCTCAACCCGCTGGAGCTCGCCATGGAAGTCACCGGCCAGCTCGAGGAGGACCACGCCAAGTACGCTCCGCTCGCCACGCACCGTGATGACCACGTCGACGAGGAAGAGGTACGCCTTGTCAGTGGCGGTGGCCTCGACGTCCCCGATCACGGCTACTGCAGCCGCGTCACGGAGGTGGCCGCGCTGACCGTGCGATGCTGGCGGACCATGTACCGCACGCGCGAGCTGTTCGCAGCTCGCGCCGCGCAAGCCGTGGTGGCCGGCCTCGGGCTCGGCAGCGTCTACTTCCACATCAGCCCCGACAACCCAGACGGCGTGGCGCTCCGGCTGGGCCTCTTCGCCTTCACCCTCAGCTTCCTCCTCTCCTCCACCGTGGAGGCGCTACCCATCCTCCTCCACGAGCGCCGCGTGCTCATGCGCGAGGCGTCCCGCCGTGCGTACCGCCTCTCCTCGTACGTTGTCGCCAACGCGCTCGTCTTCGCGCCTTGCTTCCTAGCCGTGTCGCTCCTCTTCTCGGTGCCCCTCTACTGGCTCGCCGGACTCCGCGCCGCGCCCCTGACCGCCTTCGTCTTCTTCATCCTTGCCGTCTGGCTCATCATGCTCATGGCCAGCTCCCTCGTCCTCTTCCTCAGCGCCGTTTCGCCAGACTTCGTGCTCGGGAACTCCCTCATCTGCCTGTTCCTCGGCGTCTTCTTCCTCTTCTCGGGCTACTTCATCCCCCGGGACAGCATCCCGAGGTACTGGGCGTTCATGTACTACGTGTCCATGTACAGGTACCCGCTTGACCTGCTGCTCATCAACGAGTACGGGGGCGCCCGGGACAAATGCGTGGCGTGGATAGGAGGCGACGCCATGGCCGGCGCCGGCGCGTGCTTGAGGACCGGAGCTGATGTGCTCAGGGATAGAGGCATCGACGAGGACATGAAGTGGATCAATGTTGGGGTCATGATAGGGTTCTTCCTGCTGTACAGGGTCATGTGCTGGGCTGTGCTTGTCAGGAGGGCCTCAAAGACCACGCTGTGATATGATATCTTCCTCTGGTTCGCATGTTTCAGGCACCCAGGGCCTGTTTGGATCTCGGATACTTGTCTGGCTCGGGCGGGGCTGCGATAGTTTGCCTGGACCAGGCAGCATCCAAACAAGCCCTCAGAGCAATGCACCTCTGTTTCAGCATGCGTCATCTTCTATCTGAAGGCGTTGAGTTAGTCACTGATTTGGTTCCTCATTATGTTTGATACATTCTGTGTTATATATGTTGGTTTGTACTATGCTGAATATTGAGAATAGTGACCGAATTGGTTAAGGTTGTGCGGATAAGTATCAATCTTGGAACAATTGTGTTTTAGCCACAATTTTAGAAGTCAATTGTGATCTAGACCCCGTTTTCAAATTTTGTGATTTTGCTACAAGTTTTTCTCCCCCAACCTACCATTAGCCACAATTGTCTGACAAAGTTATCTGTTTTCGAATAGACTTATTAAAAAAAAAGAGATTTCCAGAGGAAAGAATGATTGTGACTAAAATACACTACAGGAATCGCGATAATAGACGACGGCCAGAAACCATCGTCTATAAGGACAATACCGTCGTCTATAAGTTATCAACGATAGTATAGCCTTATCGACGACGGTTTTCGGCCGTCTATAACTATTAGTTGTCTATAAGCTTATCGACGACGGTCACCGTCGTCAGTTGAATTCGGCCGTCGTCGATAAGGGACTCCGTCCACATGGTAGTGGTGGAAGCTTATCGACAACGGTATATCGACCACAGTCGTCGATACTGGACGTTATCGTCAACGGACATTCTGCGGCCGTCGTCTATCGACCACGGTCGGGCGGAAACCGTTGTCGATAAATTGCCAGTATCGACAACGGTGCACCTAAAACCGTCGTCGATAAGCTATGCAATTTTTTTTAAAAAGAAACAGAAAATGCGACCGTGACTCGATGGCCAAATCATAGCTTACAGACAACAGTGCGCAGAGATTACATAAACAGATTCAAAACACAGAGATCACAATTTCAAAACACTAATACAATTTGTCTTGCTTCTTCAAAAGACCAAACCAGCTTTATCTCGCTCTTGAGTCCTGCAGGTATAAGAATCATCAACTGAGTTACCAAAACAACACTTCAAGAATCTTATCACATCAAAATTACCAAAACAACACTTCAAAAATCTTATCATTAGTATCATTCAACATTATCATTACTCTATAATCAGGGTCTGTTTGGAATCCCTAGAGCTAATAGTTAGCTGTTAAAAATTAGCTATAGAGGTTCCAAACCCCTCAGCTAATAGAACAGCTAATTATTAGCTATCCCTTCAACTAACTATTATCTCATTAGCCGCTCCAACCCAGCTAATTCTTAGATAAAGTCTATTTTACCCTGCCATTATCTCTCCATTTCCTCTCAAACCGAACCCTTCGTCCTTCCCAAACTGTCGCACCGCGCGACCAGCTCGCGCCGCCACCCCCGTCGGGTGGTCACGCCTCCGCGAACGAGCATCTTGTGCCGCCGCCCCGTCGGGAGGTCATGCCTCCGTGGTCAACCGTATCGCGCCGCCGCCCCTGTCGGGAGGTCGCGCCTCCGCGGACGACCATCTCGTGGCGCCAACTAGTGCGACGTTGTTCGCGCGCTTGAACGACAAAAATCAGATGAAGCTGATGAGGGGCACAACAGTCAATTAGTATAGACAAAATTAGCTCTAGTGGTTCTAAACAACCTCCAGCTAATAATTACCTAGCTAATTATTAGTTGGCCCAATTCAGCTAATAAATTAATAGCTAGCTAACAATTAGCTCTAGAGGTTTCAAACAGGGCCTCATTTTAGCCAAGATGTCTTTACTGCCAGTAACAGGCGATGGGATATCTATAGATAGTGATAAATATAACTGATGATGCAGATTGGGGTTTGAACGGATAACCAAAAAATTAAGAGCAATGTCAGAAGATCAGGTACAAAGTTTGAAACACAACTAACATAATACTTTGAATAAGAATGTACTAATTAGGTAGACAAGTTTTGAACAGAAGTTACCAAAACAACACTTCAATGCTTTGTTCCACATCTTGCCACTTGATATATTGATGTTTCAGTATTATTAGCACTTTAGTCAAAGAAGACATGGTTATTGGGAATTTTTTAACTATAGGGTGCCAATGTGACTTCAATAACATAACACTGCCTTTAGAAAAAAAATTACTAAAACCCATAGTTGTTCAGATATATCCATTTACCCTAGAATTATTTGCAGGAAGAAAAATGGAATCGTATCGCATCAAAATTACTGTAATAGCACTGAAATGGAATCTTAACTTTGAAAGTAACACTTCAAGAATCTAGCATTAAAAATAAAGAAGTAAACCTGATACGTTAGTGTTTTGAACTCCTTCAAGAATCTAACTTTGAAAGTAACACTTCAAGAATCTAACATTAAAAATGAACTCCTTCAATCGAGCCCCCAAACAAACAAACCTAGTTCCACACAGGCAAAAATCGGCTAACCTGACTCTTATATGCTACCCCGTCCGCTGCCACCGGAGATCGGAATGTCCTCCTGCAGTCGTTCAAGCGCCGGAATTCGAGATGACGGAGTTTGAGCCTCCGTTCTCGATCCCTGTGATGTGCAAGTGTGGTTAGACATGTTACAAGTAAAAATGCATATTTTACTGAATTTTGTACCTGGACTGCTGTCGTTGGCACCAGCGGCTGCTGTATCGCTAGCGGCGCCCATTGCAGAAGGGTAGATGGTTGTCCTGGAAACATAGCCTGCAAACACAAAGCAAATAATTGTACATGTCATTTATATATTAAAAATGTTAAGTACAAAATCTAGAATGTAAGTACACGGTAGCTTACATCTGTAGCATGAACGAGTATTGATACTCGTCCCTAGCCCTCTGCGCCTCTAGACCTCTGCGCCTCGTCCCTCGCCCTAAGCGCTTCTTGAGTCCTCTGGAGCTCCTCTCGAAGACTTTGGAGCTCCAGATCTCGACTCGTATGGCTGCTGTTGGACCCGCCCTGATGCGATAAAGAAGCCCTCAAGGAAGCTCGCATTTGTCTCGAGTCGACCACTCCATCGAAGATGGATAACCTGCAAAACGAAGCAAGACTATTAAATTTTTGTATCTCGAAGTTTGTAACAGTAAATTAAAAAGAACAAAGCTCACCGTCCGTGAGGTTTCCCACCACCGCTTGCATACGCGGCCTCGGGGATGATTGGACGCTCTGCCAATCGAACTCTTCGCCTCGAGTCCTCCGCGCCTCCTTCCCGTACTTTGCCTGAAAATATAGAAAAATAAAGTCATTAGAACTATTAAAGAGAATTCAATTAAGTTAAAAAAATAACTGACCAAAGTCTGTTTCGCTGTTTCAGAAGACAGCTGGTCAGGTTGCGACGGGTCACTTCCCAAGTGACCCCTCTTCCACACCTCGATAGGTGCCGGCTGCTGACTGCTCTCGTGCTCCTATCGATACATGTTAGCACAATAAAGATTATAAAATTACTTAATAGAATGCGAGTAGCACTTACCATCCGTTTAGCGAGGCGTATGTAGTCGTCCCCACCCAAGCGGTGTTTTCTCTCTGCCCCTCTACTCTCTCAACGGGTTTTAGAAAGTGCTAGGAAGCCCTCGCTCACCCAAAGAGCACACAGGCCACGCTATGCATCCGAGCGGCTCTGAAGCCACGCTACGCTGACCTGCACAAATTTATTATTGAATGAAAATATTGATAACAATCAGATAATGAAGCAAAGTAAACTAAAGCCTTTACCTCTGCATACTGGGCCTCCATCAAGTACGTGTTGCCCGGTTCCTTCCCCGGCTCACGCTCGTTTGGATGCAACTTGAACTATGCTGTCGTAGCTTGAATGCGAGCCGACGATAGTGACTGTGTCACGATCTTCCTGGCGCAGTTATGGAAGATGAGACGAGCGTGATCCATCTTCTTGACCTCGTTCTCCAAATGATATTGTGCCTGAAAAAAAAATATACAAGTAAATGTATGTAACTTATATTAGATTTGTATTACACAAGTATTGTTCATACTTACCATGAAGTCCTGGCAAACAGCCTCCTGATGGTTGCCGTAAAGAACGTCCTAGGCCCTATAGTAGTCATCTCAAGACATGGCAGCGCGTCCGTTCACTACAGCGGGGTAGTGCAAACGGACCAGACTACCCAGGATACCGTTCACCAGCACGTGGCGTCCGTGGCCCGTGAATGAAGCACGCTCCCAAGTTCTGATACATGATTCTCAATTAGTATATATATATATATATATATATATATATATATATATAAGTCTAAAAGTATCTAAATTGAATTGTTAGAGATTTACTTACCTATTGCCAATCGGACAAATAATGATCCGATCGTTTGGATTCGCAAGAGCCGGAGGAGGAGGCACGTAGTTGCTCCTCCTAGTCCGCCGTTGTGGAACCTGCTCCAAAGCAAGTGACCCAGAAGTGGGGTCACCCGACTGCACTGGCTCCAAAGAAGGAGGCTCTGAAGCAGAAGGCACCAAAAAGGAAGGCACTGAAGGAGGCACCCTAGCCTCTGTGTCCTCAAACATAGAGTTGTCCTAACAATTTTCAATATTCATATTATAGAATAAAGAATTACTTATATCATTTATGTAATTAGATGTTCTTTACCTGTCGTGACCGCTGTACAGGTCCACGTGACGACTCCGGTAGATGGCTCACCAGCTGAGCTCGTCTACCCCGCAAAGCTGACTGCCCTAGAAGACCTCCTCTCCTCTCATGACTGTCGATGGCAGAAAGCTCCGTGCCCCTGCCCCTCCTCGTCTGCTGCTGCTCAACGACATCCTGTTTAAAGGAAAATTAGCTAATGAATTTAATGAAAAATATAAAAAAGGAAAAGAAGACACGAAAGAAACGTTATGTGTACTCAATTTTAAAATCCACCAGCATCACGATGTACTCTACTATGTAAACCGGTCCATCGATCTTCTGTCGTGGTAGTTGCTCGTTTTCATTTTCGCATCTCACTAGTCTCTATGTATTCTGCATCTCCAACTATGTCATCGAGTCCTAAATTAGGCTTGACAACAAAAGAGTCTGGCAACTCTTGTTCTTGGTAAACAACATACCTCATCATCAAGGTATCCAACATCGTATGGTGTATATAACCGCTCACAAGGATTAACCTTGTGTACAACACACCAAGCTTTAAGATTTTCACATGGATAATGTAGATAATACACTTGCTTGACTTGGTGTGCAAGGACGGAGGGGTCGTAGCCTCGTAGCCAGTCCTTGTGTTTGACTTCTAGCATGCCAAATTGGTTTTGTTGAGTTCCATTATTAGGATCAAACCAAACGCGGTCAACGAAGACTACATTAGGGACCTTATTCCCCGCAAAACTGAATTCAAGGATGTTTTTAATGATCCCATAATAAGTAATTTCACGTCCTCGGTCGTCATCTGCCCTATTCACAACTCTGGTGTTACATGTTGCTCTGAAAGGATGTTGAGCTGAACGAAATCAAAACCCATTGACATCGTATCGACCGTAGCTTTTAATTTTAATAGATCCGTAGGACAGTTGTTGTAATTCTTCATGGACGCTGACTCTTTCTTTGCACTGTGCATGAAACCAAGATAGGAAGTGTAACACCCTCATTTTCATCCATCATGCATTGCATACATCATAATACATGTTTAACATTAATCCATATAAAAATAAACAAGTTTAAAATGAATTAGAAACAAAACCACACTTAAGAATTCTGGAAAGTGCGGACTAGTCAGATTTTGTACGGACTAGTCCGATTTCTCTCTGACTTCGATTGGACTTATCCGTTTTGCTGCGGACTAGTCCACAATCCTCTCTAGACACTTTCGGACTTGTTCAGTCCTACGCGGACTAGTCCGGTGTTCCAATTCCTTGAAAATTTTGCTAAGTCCCCGTACTTGTCCGGTGTTCCCGCGGACTTGTCATTTTTCCCCTCTGACTAAAGTTGGACTTGTCTGAGTTTTGGCGAGACTTGTCTTTTTTCCCCACTGTATAAGTTCGGACTTGTCCGATGTACAGTTCGTACTTGTCCGATTTCTCTCTGTCCAACTTCGGACTAGTCTGATCCTTTTCGGACTTGTCCGATAAATCGTGACTCCGAGTTGATCTTTCGTTTCGCGACTTGTTTCTTGGGTTTTACGTTAAGTGGGCCTAGGGACATCGTGCCTAACTCTTTTAGAGCCCATGTGGGACTCTAAACTGACCCCTACTCATCTAAACTCGAAATCCATCTAACCCTAGCCTCCACCTCTATATAAACAACCCCACCCCTTGACTTGACACATATTTGCCACTTTTCCATCACAGCCAAACCCAAGCTCGTGAATAGCCGCCACCAAGGAGGGAGAAGGAGATCTAGAGCGAGAAGAAGAAGAGGATGAAAGGAAAGAGGATCAAGATCTCCATCAACCTCGCGTTCTTCGTCAACAATTCACCATCAAGTTCTTCATCAACCCTAGATCGTCAAGATCCAAGTGTTGCCTCCAAAACTCTTGACTCATTGGAGTTCTAAACACCTAGTATACCTTCTACTTCCTTTTCCTTATTTGAATTCAACCCCAGATCTCCAAATTCACATCGATCTAGAAAACCCTAATCTACTGCTCCTGTGCAGTGCGGACTAGTCCAGCCTTGTGACGCCCGGTTCCAAAAACTGAACCAAGCTAACGCATATGTGTGCCCAGGATGTTCAACACACATACACGAGTGCAATCACAAATGAGTATACAGAAAATTACCACAGAACAAGATTAATTATCAAATTTTATTACACAAACCATATTATCCTCGAATACAAGCTCTAATGAATATTAATGACAAGTTCAACTAATGCAGTGGAAATAAACTAATTAAGCAATCTAAGCAACTATGCAGCATAAGCGACAGGGTATGTATGCGCAGCTCCAATCAACACCACAGGCAAAGCTGACGGTAGACACGGCCTAGAACTCCGCATTATCGCCATTAAACTCCCAATCCTGACCTGCAACTGTTGGGGTGGGAATTGCAAGAGTGAGTACATGTCGTACTCAGCAAGTGTGGAAAGTATGGCATGTGGCTGATTCAAATGACGACAATAATAATGGCAAAGTGCTGAAAAGTACAGTAAAACGTTTGAAAAGCAATATATTATATGTATGTGAAGTAAACCCATCATAGTCATAAATAATATCATAATACCAGTCCATAATTCACCATCCTCATCAATAATTCCAGATTTCACCATTGCCAATAACCATATTCAATACCAGAAATAAATTCATAACCATCCATAACCATCACCATAACCATTACCAATACCAAATACCCTCTAATCATGGAAGTTGTCCAGGTGCTCATAACCGGGAGCACGGCTATCATGATAGTTTTAATAGACTCTGCAGAGTTTGTACCACTTTACCCACGTGTTTGTGATTTCATCACCCGTTGGCGACTAAAGAACCTCCCTTATGCCAATTACACTTCCTTTGGTGTATGGCCAAGAGATCACAAAATAGCCTCTACAGAGGGATTACTAGCCTATTTAGACCCCACTGAGGTTTCACCGGTGGCGATGCCTCCAACTGAGCACATCTTCAACCAAGGGCCCCCTCTTGAGCCATTCAGATCCCAGGGTAGTCCCACCAATCCTCAACAAACCCAATCCAACTACCCCTTCCCCGAGCATCCACAATGGTCCAAACAGCACTAGCAAAGCCTTAATTAATCAGCTATGCCGCACCCATACTTGGCCTCGTGGTGGCACTGTAGTCCTGGCCTATTCTCGCATGAACCGGTCCTTAGATCTAAAGCAAGCAAACCACCATAACATCCAACCCATCCACATACCAGGCTTGCTTAGATCACCCATCGTATTGACCAGTTCACATTAACCAGAATATCATTGATGCATAATTAAATGTGTAGTGTTATTTGCCATCCCAATTAATTAAGCGAAGCAAAAAGGTAAAAAGCCCTTCCCGACTCTCTACCATATATCCCAGGTGACAAGGGTGGTTAAACAAAGCTAGTAAACTTCCCACCATAGGATTCCCATCAAATTGACACAAACATGCAATTTTGCAAACAAAACACTTATTTTAATAACAGGATCAATATGCTTCAAGGACACTTGCCTTGCTCTTGCTGTTGATCAAGATCAAAGCCTTCGAACTCTCAATGCTGGAGATCCTCCGCGGCACTTTCTAGCGCAAATCCGTCTAATCCACATGATAAACATACAAGACAAGAAACACAATCAAAGAGTGCACAAATATTACTCAATATGACATGACATGCATGATTGATGCAAATGCAAGGTAGAACTTGTTACTTGATTGCTTTTAATGATAACTAACTAGTTCTAATAGCTTTTAACAAGTTTATACAGGTTCGGAGTTGATTAGATCAAATTTTAGAGTCAATTCAACACAATTTAACCAGGAAGATCGGACTAGTCCGCTAGGGACCGGACAAGTCCGCACTCCGCGAGATCAGCAGATTAGGGTTTTCTAGATCGACGTAAATTCAGAGATTAGGGGTTGAGTTCTCGTAAGGAAAAGAGAATAGAAGGTATACCAGGTGTTTAGAACTCCAATGAACCAAGAAACTTGGAGGTAACACTTGGATCTTGATGATCTAGGGTTGGTGATGAACTTGGAGATGAATTGGTGGTGAAGGATGAAACTTGGTGGAGATCTTGATCCTCCTTCGTTTCCTCCTCTTCTTCCTCTTGCTTGGGATCTTCTCCTCCCTCCTTGATGGTGGATCCCCACGAACTAGGGTTTGGGTGGGTGGAAAAGTGGCAAATAGATGTCAAACCAAGGGGTGGGGCTGTTTATATAGAGGTGGAGACTAGGGTTAGATGGATTTCGAGTTTTGGGATGAGTAGAGGCCGGTTTAGAGTCCCACATGGGCTCCAAAAGAGTTAGGCACGACGTACCTAGGCCCACTTAACGTGAAACCCAAGAAACAAGTCGTAAAACAAAAGATCAACTCGGAGTCGCGAAATATCGGACAAGTCCGGACAGGACCGGACTAGTCCGAAGTCGTCCAGAGAGAAAATCGGACAAGTCTGGCCAAAAACCGGACAAGTCCGAATTTGAACAGAGAGGAAAAACGGACAAGTCCGCTGGAACACCGGACTAGTCCGGAAAAGTCCAGGGACTTAGCAAATTTCCAAAGATTCATGGAATATCGGACTAGTCCGCACAAAATCGGACAAGTCCGAATTTTTCCAGAGCCAAAATCGGACTAGTCCGCAGCAAAAACGGACAAGTCCGTTTTTAGTCAGAGAGAAATCGGACTAGTCCTCAGTAAAATCGGACTAGTCCGCACTTTCCTGCGTTTTAAGTGCGGTTTTGTTCCAAATCAATTTTAAATGCTCCGAATCAATTTTAAACTCGTTCCTCTTGTTGTGGGTTAATTTTAATCATGTATATGAGTGCATGTAGGGCATGATGCATGAAAATTAGGGTGTTACAAACCTACCCCCCATAAAATGAATCTCGCCCTCGAGATTCGACGCGGCAGAGAAGAGATAGGGAAATTCCTTCTTGAGATCATACTCCAATTCCCACGTCGCATCTTTTTCGGTGTGGTGCTTCCATTGAACTTTACACCATCTAATGACCTTGTTCCTTGTGACCCTCTCCTTAGTTTCCAAGATTTTGACCGGTTGCTCGGCATACGTCAAATCTTCCTCTAGTTCCAATTCTTCCATTGGCACTTGTTCTTCCGGTACTCTCAAACACTTCTTGAGCTGGGAAACATGAAAGACATCATGTACATCTGAAAGATGAGCTGACATCTCCAACTTATACGCTACTTCTTCTCTTTTGTCCAAAATCTTGAATGGTCCAATATAACGAGGTGTGAGCTTGCCCCTTATGTTAAACCTCTTATGACCCCTCATTGGTGACACCTTGAGGTAAACAAAATCTCCCACTTCAAAGGCTAATTCCCTTCTCCTATTATTCGCATAGCATTTTTGTCTTGATTGGGCAGCCCTCAAGTTTTCACGAATTATCTGGACTTGCTTTTCGGTTTCTTGCAACACATCCGGACCAAATACTTGAGTTTCTCCTGCCTCATTCCAGAATAAAGGTGTCCTACACTTCCTCCCATAAAGCGCTTCATATGGTGACATTTTCAAGCTTGCTTGGTAACTATTGTTGTATGAAAATTCCGCGTATGGCAAGCTTTTGTCCCAACTTTTCCCATGCTTTAAAGCACAAGCTCTTAACATGTCCTCCAAAATCTGATTGGTCCTCTCGGTTTGTCCATCCGTTTGAGGATGATATGCTGAACTAAAATTCAACCTCGTTCCCAAAGCTTCATGCAATTTTTGCCAAAATCTGGAGGTAAATTGAGAACCTCTATCCGAGACTATCTTCTTAGGGACTCCATGTCGACACACAATATGCTCCATGTATATTTCGGCCAATCGTGCAGCTGTATACTTGGTCTTCACAAGGACAAAATGAGCTGACTTGGTTATGCGATCCACAATTACCCAAATTGAGTCATACCCGGACTGAGTACGTGGTAACCCAACTATGAAGTCCATTCCCATTTCTTCCCACTTCCATTCCGAAATCTTCAATGGTTGCAATAATCCAGCTGGCCTTTGGTGTTCTGCTTTAACTCGTTGGCACACATCACACAATGCGACATATTCGGCTATGTCCTTTTTCATGCTGGCCCACCAATAGCATGTCTTCAAGTCCTTGTACATCTTTGTACACCCGGGATGAATTGAGTACGGCGAGTCATGTGCCTCCTTAAATATTGTCTCCCGAATATGCTTTACATTAGGCACAACGATCCTCTTTCCAAGCCATAAGGTACCATGTTCGTCTTCATCAAATCTGAATTCTCTCCCTTCTTCGATTCTTTCCTTGATTTCCTTGATCTCCTCATCTGTGGTCTGTGCTTCTCGAATTTCTTGCTCCAAGGTCGGATTTAACTCCATCATCTCCATCTCATTTACAAACCCGAGGTTCAACCGTTCAAACTCCTTACATAACTCGGACGGTAACTCTTGAACTTTAAGTTGATGGCTTACTCCCTTTCTACTCAAAGCATCGGCCACTACATTAGCTTTTCCCGGATGATAGTTGATCCCCAAATCATAATCTTTGATGAGCTCCAACCATCTTCGTTGCCTCAAGTTCAGATCCGTTTGTGTGAAAATATACTTCAAACTCTTATGATCCGTGTAAATTTCACACCTATGTCCAAGAATATAGTGTCTCCAAATCTTCAATGCATGTACCACGGCTGCTAGTTCAAGATCATGCGTGGGGTAATTCTGCTCATGTTTCTTCAATTGTCTTGACGCATAGGCGACCACTTGACCTTCTTGCATCAATACACATCCAAGTCCTTGTCTTGATGCATCACAATAGATGTCAAAACTCTTGCTTACATCCGACAATACAAAAACTGGGGCTGTTGTCAACCTCTTCTTCAACTCCTCAAAACTGTTTTGACAAGCTTCAGTCCATTGGAACGCCTTTCCCTTCATTAGCAACTCTGTCATAGGCTTGGCTATCTTGGAAAAATCCTTGATAAACCGACGGTAATATCCAGCCATCCCAAGAAAACTCCTTATTTCCTTGACATTTTGCGGCGGCTCCCACTTCAACACGTCTCTCACTTTTCCGGGGTCAACCGATACTCCTCCTCCTGAGATTATATGACCCAAAAATGGCACCTCTTTGAACCAAAACTGGCACTTGTTGAACTTGGCATACAATTGATGCTCCCTCAATTTCTGCAGCGTAAGCCTCAAGTGTTCCTTCTCATCCTTTGAGTAGATCATAATATCATCAATGAACACCACGACAAACTTATCCAAGTACTCCATGAAGACCTTATTCATGAGGTACATAAAGTAGGCAGGCGCATTTTTCAATCCAAAAGACATCACGGTGTACTCATAAGATCCATACCGTGTCCTAAAAGCTGTCTTGGGTATGTCCGATGGTCTAATCTTCATTTGAAAGTATCCCGACCTCAAATCAATCTTGTAAAATACACAGGCACCTTTCATCTGATCAAACAAATCCTCTATACGGGGCAAGGTGTACTTGTTCTTGATGGTCACCTCGTTGAGAGCTCGGTAATCCACGCACATCCTTTGGGATCCATCCTTCTTGTCCACAAACAGCACAGGTGCTCCCCAAGGTGAAGAACTAGGGTGAATAAAACCCTTCTCTAATTGCTCTTGAATTTGCTTCTTGAGCTCCGCTAATTCCATAGGAGGCATCCTATACGGCCTCTTAGCTATAGGTGCAGTTCCAGGTATTAAATAAATAACAAACTCAATGTCTCGATCGGGTGGCATACCTGGCAACTCATCTGGAAACACATCCAAAAACTCACACACTACCGGATCTTCTCAATTGCAGCACCGTCCACATGATTCAGCTCCAATTGCTTCGGTGCGGTTTGAGATGCTTCAAATTCTACGGTGATCCCTTCCTCATTAGTCAACTTCACCGTCTTTGTGGCACACTCAATAACTCCATTGTGCTTCCTCAACCAGTCCATACCAAGTATAATGTCCAATCCTTGAGAATCCAAAACAATGAGGTTGGCGGAGAAGTCTACCCCCCTTATTCTAAGGCTTACTTTTGGACATACTATATTTGTCCTCATCTCTCCTCCAGGAGACTTAACCAATAGAGTAAACTTCATATGAGAGACAGGCAAACTATACTTGGCAACATACTTCGATGCAATAAATGAATGCGATGCTCCAGAATCAAATAACATAGTCGCGGGGTTGGAGTTGGCGAGAAACATACCAATGACCACGTCATCCGCTTGTTGAGCATCCTCCGTAGAGACATGGTTCACGTTGCCACGAGCAAAATTCTGCTGTCCACAGCTTCCTTGTGGCTGTCCTCCATTGGGTCTTGGGTTTTGCCTCGACGCATTGCTTCCTTGACCAAGGCCTGACTTAGGACATTGATGCGCAAAGTGTCCAACTTCTCCACAAGTATAACACTTCTTAACCCCACCAGAATTGTTGGGACGAGCTTGGTTTTGAGCATTTGCAGCAGGAAAATTAGCACGAGGCTCATAAGGCATTGGAGGCCTAGGTGCTTGCATAACAGGGCGCTGCTGCACAAACTGAGTTGGGCACGGTGCATAACCAGGGCGCTGAGCAGGAATAGAGGAGCTGTAATGAGGTGCATTGGGTGGCGCAAAGCGACGGCGCACGTTACTTCCTTGTTGCTGTCCTTGATACAGCGCCTTCCTCTTGATTTCTTGATCCATCTCACGGATCTTGTTCTCAACCACAATTGCTTTGTCAACAAGTTTCTGAAAATTGGCATAATCGCAGTTGAGTAGTTGCACTTGGATCTCATTGTTCAAGCCCCTCATGAACAAGTATTGCTTCCGGCTGTCCCGACTAACATCCTCAGGCGCATACCTTGAGATTTGAGTGAATTTATTGAGATATTCACTCACGCTTGATCTTCCTTGCCTTAAATTCTCAAATTCTTGCCTCTTCAAGATCATAACACCCTCGGGCACATAATGAGAACGAAAATTCTCCTTGAATTCGGCCCAAGTGATTCTTTCTTGGTTCTCATGAGCACTACAATAAGCATCCCACCAATCCGCAGCTGCTCCAACGAGTTGATGAGAAGCAAATAGGACCTTCTCCCGGTCACTACATTGGACAATAGCTAGCTTCTTCTCCACGGACTTGAGCCAATCATCAGCATCCATAGGGTCAGCAGCTTGAGCAAAGGTTGGCGGCCTAGTCCTCATAAACTCTCCCAACCGGTTATGAGGAGGCGGGGGTGGCGGTGGAGGCATGTGGGGTTGATTGTTGATATTACCAGCCTGCAGGTGTCCCATAGTTTGTATCATGGTCTGCATGAGCTGGTTCTGCATGGCCAATAGCTGCTCAATATTGATGGATCCATGAGCAGGTCCTTGTCCAATGTTGTTTTGAGGCACCCCATGGTTCTCCTCCTCATCATTGACATCCCTCTGGTTGCGAGTCCTCACCATCTAGAGAAAAGCAATAGGTAAGAATTTAAGAACGTCCCCAACTAAATGCATCAAGGGATATGAAGCTAACTAACTAGCTATATTAGCCTAGGTGGACATGGCAATGCTAAAGCATCCCAAAATCCTCTATTAAGCACACAAGCAAACAATATATATATAGCAAACAGCACACCAAGCAAAATCAAATCGATTCCTGAGTGCTCCTATGTGCTCTAAAGTGTCCATTCTATCTAGGCTACATCCTACGGTCAACCTGTGGCTCTGATACCAATCTGTGACGCCCGGTTCCAAAAACTGAACCAAGCTAACGCATATGTGTGCCCAGGATGTTCAACACACATACACGAGTGCAATCACAAAAGAGTATACAGAAAATTACCACAGAACAAGATTAATTATCAAATTTTATTACACAAACCATATTATCCTCGAATACAAGCTCTAATGAATATTAATGACAAGTTCAACTAATGCAGTGGAAATAAACTAATTAAGCAATCTAAGCAACTATGCAACATAAGCGACAGGGTATGTATGCGCAGCTCCAATCAACACCACAGGCAAAGCTGATGGTAGACACGGCCTAGAACTCCGCATTATCGCCATTAAACTCCCAATCCTGACCTGCAACTGTTGGGGTGGGAATTGCAAGAGTGAGTACATGTCGTACTCAGCAAGTGTGGAAAGTATGACATGTGGCTGATTCAAATGACGACAATAATAATGGCAAAGTGCTGAAAAGTACAGTAAAACGTTTGAAAAGCAATATATTATATGTATGTGAAGTAAACCCATCATAGTCATAAATAATATCATAATACCAGTCCATAATTCACCATCCTCATCAATAATTCCAGATTTCACCATTGCCAATAACCATATTCAATACCAGGAATAAATTCATAACCATCCATAACCATCACCATAACCATTACCAATACCAAATACCCTCTAATCATGGAAGTTGTCCAGGTGCTCATAACCGAGAGCACGGCTATCATGATAGTTTTAATAGACTCTGCAGAGTTTGTACCACTTTACCCACGTGTTTGTGATTTCATCACCCGTTGGTGACTAAAGAACCTCCCTTATGCCAATTACACTTCCTTTGGTGTATGGCCAAGAGATCACAAAATAGCCTTTACAGAGGGATTACTAGCCTATTTAGACCCCACTGAGGTTTCACCGGTGGCGATGACTCCAACTGAGCACATCTTCAACCAAGGGCCCCCTCTTGAGCCATTCAGATCCTAGGGTAGCCCCACCAATCCTCAACAAACCCAATACGACTACCCCTTCCCCGAGCATCCACAATGGTCCAAACAGCACTAGCAAAGCCCTAATTAATCAGCTACGCCGCACCCATACTTGGCCTCGTGGTGGCACTGTAGTCCTGGCCTATTCTCGCATGAACCGGTCCTTAGATCTAAAGCAAGCAAACCACCATAACATCCAACCCATCTACATACCAGGCTTGCTTAGATCACCCATCGTATTGACCAGTTCACATTAACCAGAATATCATTGATGCATAATTAAATGTGTAGTGTTGTTTGCCATCCCAATTAATTAAGCGAAGCAAAAAGGTAAAAAGCCCTTCCCGACTCTCTACCATATATCCCTGGTGACAAGGGTGGTTAAACAAAGCTATTAAACTTCCTACCATAGGATTTCCATCAAATTGACACAAGCATGCAGTTTTGCAAACAAAACACTTATTTTAAAAACAGGATCAATATGCTTCAAGGACACTTGCCTTGCTCTTGCTGTTGATCAGGATCAAAGCCTTCGAACTCTCGATGCTGGAGATCCTCCGCGGCACTTTCTAGTGCAAATCCGTCTAATCCACATAATAAATATACAAGACAAGAAACACAATCAAAGAGTGCACAAATATTACTCAATATGACATGACATGCATGATTGATGCAAATGCAAGGTAGAACTTGTTACTTGATTGCTTTTAATGATAACTAACTAGTTCTAATAGCTTTTAACAAGTTTATACAGGTTCGGAGTTGATTAGGTCAAATTTTAGAGTCAATTCAACACAATTTAACCAGGAAGATCGGACTAGTCCGCTAGGGACCGGACAAGTCCGCACTCCGCGAGATCAGCAGATTAGGGTTTTCTAGATCGACGTAAATTCGGAGATTAGGGGTTGAATTCTCGTAAGGAAAAGAGAATAGAAGGTATACCAGTTGTTTAGAACTCCAATGAACCAAGAAACTTGGAGGTAACACTTGGATCTTGATGATCTAGGGTTGGTGATGAACTTGGAGATGAATTGGTGGTGAAGGACGAAACTTGGTGGAGATCTTGATCCTCCTTCGTTTCCTCCTCTTCTTCCTCTTGCTTGGGATCTTCTCCTCCCTCCTTGATGGTGGCTCCCCACGAACTAGGGTTTGGGTGGGTGGAAAAGTGGCAAATAGATGTCAAACCAAGGGGTGGGGCTGTTTATATAGAGGTGGAGGCTAGGGTTAGATGGATTTCGAGTTTTGGGATGAGTAGAGACCGGTTTAGAGTCCCACATGGGCTCCAAAAGAGTTAGGCACGACGTACCTAGGCCCACTTAACGTGAAACCCAAGAAACAAGTCGTAAAACAAAAGATCAACAAGGAGTCGCGAAATATCGGACAAGTTCAGACAGGACCGGACTAGTCCGAAGTCGTCCAGAGAGAAAATCGGACAAGTGTGGCCAAAAATCGGACAAGTCCGAATTTGAACAGAGAGGAAAAACAGACAAGTCTGCTGGAACACCGAACTAGTCCGGAAAAGTCCAGGGACATAGCAAATTTCCAAGGATTCATGGAATATCGGACTAGTCCGCACAAAATCGGACAAGTCCGAATTTTTCCAGAGCCAAAATCGGACTAGTCCGCAGCAAAAACGGACAAGTCCGTTTTTAGTCAGAGAGAAATCGGACTAGTCCTCAGTAAAATTGGACTAGTCCGCACTTTCCTGCGTTTTAAGTGCGGTTTTGTTCCAAATCAATTTTAAATGCTCCGAATCAATTTTAAACTCGTTTCTCTTGTTGTGGGTTAATGTTAATCATGTATATGAGTGCATGTAGGGCATGATGCATGAAAATTAGGGTGTTACAAGCCTCCTACGGACTTGTCCGATTTTGCAATCCAGTTCCTGTTGAATTAATTCTAAATTGTTTCAAATCAATTCCTAATATGTATAAACTTGTTAAAATCTATTAGAACTAGTTGATGATAATTAAAACAACTCATTAACAAGTTCCACCTTGCATTTGCATTAATCATGCATGTCATGCCATATTGAGTAATATATGTGCATCTATTGATTGTGTTTCTTGTTTGTATGTTATTGTGCGGATTAGATGGATTTGCACTAGAGAGTGCCACGGAGGATATCCAGCACCAAGAGTTTGAAGGCTTTGACCCGAACCGATCCCAAGAGCAAGGCAAGTGTCCTTGAAGCATATTGATCCTGTTTTGAAATAAATGTTTTGTTTGCAAACTGCATGCTTGTGTCAATTTGATGGAAATCCTATGATAGGAAGTTTACTAGATTTATTTAACCACCCTTGTCACCTGGAATTTATGGTAGAGAGTCGGGATGGACTTTTTACCTTTTTGCTATGCTTAATTAATTGGGATGGGAAAACAACACTACACATTTAATTATGTATTAATGATATTATGGTTAATATGAAATGGTTAATATGATATGGTAATGGGTGATCTAAGCAAACATGGTATGTGGATGGGTTGGATGTTATGGTGGTTTCACTTGCTTTAGATCCAAGGACTGGTTCGTGGAGCGATCATCCATGATTTACAGTGCCACCACGAGGCCAAATATAGGTGCAACGTAGGTGATTAATTAGGGCTTTGCCAGTGCTATTTGGACCATTAAGGATGCTCAGGGAAGGGGTAGTCGAATTGGGTTTGTTGATGATTGGTGGGACTACCCTGGGATCCAAATGGCTCAAGAGGGGACCCTTGGTTGAAGATGTGCTCAGTTGGAGACATCGCCACCGGTAAAACCTCAGTGGGGTCTAAATAGGCTAGTAACCCCTTTGTAAAAGCTATTTTGTGATCTCTTGCCCACACACCGACGGAAGTGTGAGACGACATCATAGAGGTTCTAGTCACTGCAAGGTGATGAAATCATAAACACGTGGGTGAAGTGGTACAAACTCTGCAGAGTCTAATAAAACTATCATGATAGCTGTGCTCCCGGTTATGAGCAACCTGGACCCTCACATGATTAGAGGGAAATTGGGATTTGGGATGGTTATGGTTGGTAATATAGTTATGGCTGGTTATGGATTAAATTCTGATATTGATTATGGTTACTGGTAAGGAAAATCTGGAATATGTATGACGGTAATGAAATATGGACTGGTACTATGATATTACTTATGGTTTATGATGGGTTTGCTTAACATACATATAATACATTGCTTTTCAAATGATTTAATGTACTTTTCAGCACTTAGCAATTATTATTGTCGTCATTTGAATCAGTTACATGTCACACTTTCCACACTTGCTGAGTACGACATGTACTCACCCTTGCAATTCCCCCACCAATAGTTGCAGGTCAGGATTGGGAGTTTAACAATGATAATGTGGAGTTCTAGGTTGTGTCTACTGTTAGCTTTGCCTGTGGAGTGTTGGAGCTGCACTATACCCTTTGCATATGCTGCTTAGTTGCTTATTTAGTTAATATTCAATAGAGCTTGTATACGAGGATAATGTGGTTTGTACAATAAAAGTGATAAATTAATCTTGTTCTGTGGTAATTTTCTATATATCCTTTTGTGAATGCACTCGTGTATGTGTGTTGAACGTCCTGGGCACACATATGCGTTCACTTGGTTCTTTTTTCGGAACCGGGTGTCACAAATTGTATCAAAGCCACAGGTTGACCGTAGGACGCATCCTAGATAGAATGGACACTTTAGAGCACATAGGAGCACTCAGACACCGATGTGTTTTTGTTTGGTGTGCTGTTTGCTATATATTGTTTGCTTGTGTGCTTAATAGAGTATTTTGGGATGCTTTAGCATTGCCATATCCATGTAGGCTAGAGTAGTTAGTTGTTTAGTTTCATATCACTTGATGCATATAGTTGGGGACGTCTTCTAAATTCTTATTTCATGCTTTTTCTTCAGATGGTGAGAACTCGCAACCAGAGGGATGGCAATGATGAGAAGGAGAACAATGGAGCACCTCAGAACAACAATGGATAAGGACCTGCTCATGGAGCTATCAATATAGATCATCTTTTGGCAATGCAGAACCAGCTCATGCAGACCATGATACAGACTATGGGACAACTGCAGGATGGTAACGTCAACAATCAGCCCCACATGCCCCCACCGCCACCCCCGCCTCCTCATAACCTGCTGGGAGAGTTTATGAGGACTAGGACACCAACTTTTGCCCAAGCCGCTGACCCTATGGATGCTGATGATTGGCTCAAGTCCAAAAAGAAGAAGCTAGCTATTGTCCAATGCAACGACCAGAGAAGGTTCTATTTGCTTCTCATCAACTTGTTGGAGCAGCTGCGGATTGGTGGGACTTTTTATGCAATGCTCATGAGAATGCAATGTTCAAGGAGAGCTTCCGTTCCCATTATGTGCCGGAAGGTGTCATGATCTTGAAGAGACAAGAAGTTGAAAACTTGAGGCAAGGAAGATTGAGTGTGGGTGAATACCTCAATAAATTCACTCAACTTTCAAGGTATGCGCTTGAGGATGTGAGCCGGGACAGCCAGAAGCAATACTTGTTCATGAGAGGATTGAACAATGAGATCCAAGTGCAGTTGCCGAATTGTGATTATGCTAACTTCCAGAAGCTAGTGGACAAACAAATTGTTGTGGAGAACAAGGTCCGTGAGATGGAGCAAGACAACAAGGGGAAGGCACCATATCAAGGATAGCAACAAGGCAGTAATGTGCGCCCTCGTTTTGCACCACCCAATGTGCCTTACTTCAGCTCTTCTGTGCCTGCTCATCGCCCTGGATATGCACCGTGTCCAACTCAGTTTGTGCAGCAGCACTCTGTCATGCAAGCACCTAGGCCTCCAATGCCTTATGCATCTTGTGCTAGCTTTCCTGGTGCTAATGCGCAGAACCAAGCTCGTCCCAATAATTTTGGTGGAGTAAAGAATTTCTAAACATGTGGAGAAGTTGGACACTTTGCACATCAATGACCTAAGTCAGGCCTTGGTCAAGGAAGCAATGCGCCGAGGCAAAACCAAAGACCCAATGGAGGATAGCCGCAAGGGAACCATGGACAGCAGAATTTTGCTCGTTGCAATGTGAACCATGTCTCTACAGAAGATGCTCAACAAGTGGATGACGTGGTGATTGGTATGTTTCTCGCAAACTCCAGCCCGACGACTATGCTATTTGATTCTAGAGTATCGCATTCATTTATTGCATTGAAATATGTTGCCAAGTACAGTTTGGCTATCTCTCATATGAAGTTTACTCTATTGGTTAAGTCTCCTGGAGGAGAGATGAGGACAAATATAGTATGTCCAAAAGTAAGCCTTAGGATAATGGGGTAGACTTCTCCGCCAACCTCATTGTCTTGGATTCTCAAGGTTTGGACATTATACTTGGTATGGAGTGGTTGAGGAACCATAATGGAGTTATTGAGTGTGCCACAAAGACAGTGAAGTTGACCAATGAAGAAGGTATCACCGTAGAATTTGAAGCATCTCAACACGCACCGAAGCAATTGGAGCTGAATCACATGGACGGTGCCACAATTGAGGAGATTCTGGTGGTGTGTGAATTTTTGGATGTGTTTCCGGATGAGTTGCCAGGTATGCCACCTGACAGAGACATTGACTTCATTATTGATTTAATACCTGGAGCTGCACCTATAGCTAAGAGGCCATATAAGATGCCTCCTAAGGAATTAGCGGAGCTCAAGAAACAGATTCAAGAGCAACTAGAGAAGGGTTTTATTCGCCCCAGCTCTTCACCGTGGGGAGTGCCTGTTCTTTTTATGGATAAGAAGGATGGGTCGCAAAGGATGTGTGTAGACTATCGAGCTCTCAACGAGGTGACCATCAAGAACATGTACACCTTGCCCTGCATAGAAGACTTGTTTGATCAGATGAAAGGTGCTTGTGTCTTCTCTAAGATTGATTTGAGGTCAGGATACTTTCAAATGAAGATTATACCATCGGACATACCCAAGACACCTTTTAGGACACGGTATGGATCTTATGAGTACACCGTGATGTCATTTGGATTGATAAATGCGGCTGCCTACTTTATGTACCTCATGAATAAGGTCTTCATGGAGTACTTGGATAAGTTTGTCGTGGTGTTCATTGATGACATCATGATCTACTCGAGGTATGAGAAGGAAAATGAGGAACACTTGAGGCTTACATTGCAGAAATTGAGGGAGATTTAATTGTATGCAAAGTTCAGCAAGTGGCAGTTTTGGCTGAAAGAAGTGTCGTTTCTGGGTCATATCATCTCTAGAGGGGGAGTATCGATCGACCCCATAAAAGTGAGAGACGTGTTAAAATGGGAGCCCTCGCAAAATGTAAAGGAAATAAGGAGTTTTCTTGGAATGGCTGGGTATTACCGTCGATTCATCAAGGATTTTTCCAAGATAGCCAAGCCAATGACAAAATTGCTAATGAAAGGGAAAGCGTTTCAATGGACTGAAGCTTGTCAAAATAGTTTTGAGGAGCTAAAGAAGAGGTTAACTACAACCCCAGTTTTGGTTTTGTCGGATGTAAGCAAAAGTTTCGACATATATTGTGATGCGTCAAGACAAGGGCTTGGATGTGTGCTCATGCAAGAAGGTCAAGTGGTTGCACATGCATCGAGACAATTGAAGAAACACGAGCAGAATTATCCAACGCATGATTTGGAACTTGCAGCCGTGGTACATGCATTGAAGATTTGGAGACATTATATCCTTGGTCATAGGTGGAAATTTATACGGATCATAAGAGCCTTAAGTATATTTTCACACAAACGGACCTGAATTTGAGGCAACGGAGATGGTTGAAGCTCATCAAGGATTATGATTTGGGAATCAACTATCACCTGGGAAAAGCCAATGTAGTGGTCGATGCCTTGAGCCGGAAAAGAGTAAGTCATCAACTCGTGGTTCGAGAGCTGCCATTCGAGTTATGTAAGGAGTTTGAACGGTTGAATATTGTATTTGTAAATGAGATGGGGATTATCGAAGTGTTTGAAATGACACTTCCCCCGGGTCTGCTAAGAAGCAACCCGCGGAGGTTCTTGTTATGGTTAGGGTACGCAGAGATCAAGATCAAGATGATGACACCAGAGATTTACGTGGTTCGGGCCGCCTGAGCGTAACACCCTACTCCACGGGGTTTGTGTTGTTGTATTGTGTGAGTCTATTTCTTAGAAGCGGGTTAGCTTGGATCAGATCAGATGTACGTGGGTACGTGCAGCACAACCCTTTTATAGTTCTAAGGACTAACCATTACAAAGCTTGCCTAGCCCGACATGTGGCCCTGACGTATTTAATGGCCTAATAAACTGTCTAAAGGGTATTAAGCATGATTAATAGTGTGATAATGTTCCTTAATGGCTGTGTTACCCCTATTAACAGTGCTCTGATCCCGTGTCGTTAATACAGCATTAACAACACATAATTAAATCTTGTAACTGCCGCATTAATTACCCTTGATTGTTTGTGCTGAAGGAGATCTGCCAGTGTATACGTCGATGAAGGTCCGGAGGCTCCACACGTGGAAGCTCTGGAGCTTCCCCTTATAGGAGGTTAGGTCTGGGGCTGCTGTACACGTGTCGGAACTGGAGCTCCTCTCTGCTGGGGGTTAGGTCCGGGGTCGTTGTACACGTGTTGTCACTGAAGCTTTCCTTCATTGGGAGCTTAGTTCCAGTTTTCTTTTACATGTGTTGACCCAAGAGCTACCAATATGAGGGGAGTGGGTCTGGTGCAATGTGACATATGGGGCCCGAGGAGACCTTCGACTCTGACACGTAGAACTCCCTTGTACTCTTAGCGGTACCAAGGGCTACCTGGTACGCAGGGTACCGACAGTGGCCCCCAGGCCCACCTCTGGGAGAAACCCTTTGGGTTATGTTATTCTACCGGAGGTGGGGCCATTCTCGATTCCCGCGCTTTGATTTCAAGAGTCTTCTAATATGCTGTTGTAGTGATGGTCTGGGAGTGAACCATTTACGCGTGGCTTGTTATGAATGCAGAATATAAGATCATTGAGTGAGGATCTCACGCAATTGAAGGTCGCCGGTTCCCAATACAAAAACCGTATCGGTTCCGCGCGCCCTGTCAGGGTGCTGCCATCGAGTTTCCCGCCGCTCATCATGACAATGGTTCACCTTGGGTAAGAACCTCAATCTCTTCATCGGGGTGGCCCCAGGCCCACTCATCATTGATGGGGGTAGACTTTTGAAAAGTGCCTTGTTCTCACTGCGGTTTCCATCAAAGTGTCGCGGAGGCTTACTTAAGAGGGAAAGTACTCACGGTTTGAGGACTCTTTACGCCTTCGATCAAATTTGTGCTCAGAGCCTCCCAAACTCCGCCTAACTTCCCATTCTTTGCTCTGCTTTGCCTCGATTGAGTTGGGTCTTCCCAAGAGCCGCCTGAAGAGTGACGATGGAAGAAGGTTTGGACCTATATGGGGTGGTCCAGCGACTCCTTCAACCACTTGGTTCGCGCCGGCAAGCTCCCATTCAAGAAGGAGCGCAGTGGCGAGATTGTGTACTTCTCGGCGTACGCCATGGTGGGATTCATTCCACCTTTCTCTACTTTTCTTTTGATGCTGCTGGACTTTTATGGTCTGCAGCTGTATCACCTTGGCCCCCATTCTCTTCTTCTCGTGGCGACGTTCATCCACTTCTGCGAGATGTGGGTGGGTATTCCCCCCTGCGTCGAGCTATTCAACACTTTCTTCACCACCCACACCACCGAATAGGGGACTGAGCTTCTTGGCTTCTACTATTTCGTGAAGCGCAAGAACTGCCTCTTCAAATACTTAAAGTCGTTTCCTTCCGGCAAATGGGACGATTGGAAGAAAGATTGGATCATCATTGCAGTGAAGGAGCACGAGAAGTTGGAGCTGCCCGAAGGTCTCCCCAACGTTGACACCGACGCCTGGAGTGTAGTTCCGGTGCTGTTAGATGCCTTCAACCCCATCTTGACCAGGATTCACGAATGCGTGGAGGGTGTAGTGACTCCTCAGATGGTCTTCTGCAACTTCTTGGTCAATAGATGGGCTCCGCTGAGGAAGAGGGAGAAGCTCGCGTGGGCCCTCAACAGCGTGATGGATGATGATCGGATTGAAACCGGTCTGAAATCCAACTTGAATGATGAAGCTTTGGAGCTTCATCTTAAGAAATTCTAGCATGGGATAAACGTCAACGGCGGCGACTTAGTTCTGCCGGCAGCTTTCCTCCCTCTGAACATGGAGCGCAGTTCAGTAGGGAGCTTCAGAGGAGGATGCCAGTGCTTGACGACCTTGGTGAGGTGGAAAGGCGTCCGACCACCAGGGTGGTGATCCCCGGAGCTTTCGAAGGAGGTCCTGCCTCGGCCCCGAGCCAGAGGGTTGAAGACACCGGCAAGGCAAAGGTAAAGAGCCGGCTGAGCTGAAAGTTGCCTAGAGGGGGGGTGAATAGGCTAATTGACCTGCAAATGACTTAATAAAACGAGATTAAATCACAGGGGGAGGACTAGTCCGGTCTGGGGGCGGACTAGTCCGGTCAGCCTGCGTGAAGAACCCTAAAAGATGTTTCTAGCAATTTTTAGGCGATTTTCTCGAGGCTACAGGTGAAGATATGTTTAAGTCAAGTTAAACAACTACCAACACAAGAGTGAGTCAAGCTTCAACAAGTTTAGCAATATGAAGTACGAAACAAGACTAGCAACCCTAGAACGAAATAATTGATAAAGTAAATGCGAAGAACACGAAGACACAAGGATTTTATCCCGAGGTTCGATTCCACACAAGGAATCTACGTCCCCGTTGAGGAGTCCACAAAGGACCGGGTTCAACAACCCTTCCCTCACCAAGTTTACCACACGGGCCTAACTTGGTTTTCCACTAATCACAAGGGTGATTACAAAGTTTGTTGGGGCTTCTCACAATCTGAGGCTCCCACACCACAAAGGTGATCAACACCACAAAATATACTCAATGCACAGCACACAAAGACTCAATGAGTGCAAGAGATCAAACCGGGAGCACAAGCACGATGTTCTTCCTCTTCTCCACCTCACTAAACCCTAATCCACTCAAGAATTAGTTTTAGAGGGAAAGTAGGCAAGAAAGAGGCTTAGGAGTGCTCCAAGTTTGTTGTGGCGGCGCTAGGGTTCGAGAGTTTCAAGAGTTGTTTGAAATGAGGCCGGGGGTCCCCTTTTTATAGGGGTCCCAAGCCCAAACTGCTGACCTCAGCAAAAGGGTGGACTAGTCCGGCCTCAGGCCCGGACTAGTCCAGCCTAGGGGACCACTGACCTCTTGTCAGGTCCCGACAGCTGACACGCTATCGTCACACTACCCGCCAAACTTCAAATTCAAACGGTCACTTCAACAACGGACTAGTCCGGTCACCACCGGACTAGTCCGATCTCACACAGAGCCTTTTGCTCCGTGTGAAAACGGACTAGTCTGAGGACCACGGACTAGTCCGGCCCCAAGGGCGGACTAGTCCGGTCCTCCCAGACTTAGTCACAGAAGCACCTTCAACTCACCAACCCGGACTAGTCCGGCCCCAAGGGCGGACTAGTCTGTTCTCACTCAGGACCTCTTGGTCCGGTCTCAAACGGACAAGTCCGTGGTTTTGAGACTTAGTCCCCAAAACCCACTCACTGCTACCAGGACTAGTTCGGCCACAAACGGACTAGTTTGATCTCAGTCAGACCCTTCTGGTCCGGCCGAATACGGACTTGGCCGGCCAGGGGCGGACTAGTCCGGCCACCTGCACGTACTAGTCCGGCCCTACTACCAGACTACTTATCCACTCTTTTCTCTCAAGGGGTTTGACCTCTAAACCACTTTGAGCTCCCAAACTTGATCTCAATGCACTTTACACACGCACCCTCCTATTTCTACGGCTGGTCTAACTCAACACGCTAGAAACCCTAGTTTCTACGCTTCAAGTTGACTCCGTTTCCTTCCTTTTCCTTTTTGAGGGTTTGCGTCTCCAATCGAGTCCACACCTGTGCTAAGATCACTTGAGCTCATTAGTGACTTAATTGTCGTCATCAATCATCCAAAACCCACGGGGAACCTAGATGCACTTTTAATCTCCCCCTTTTTGGTGATTGATGACAACACATTAAGTCCTTCAACAATTAAGAGTATTAAATTTGGTTTTCATAACTTGTGTGCGTATGAATGACTCCCCCTCAATGTATGCAGCATGTAAAAGAGGTGGAGGAGATCTTTCATACCCACACACGTTATGGTGGGGTGCCTACGTGACGTGCTCAACAATTGTGATAAGACATAAAGAACATCAATATAATCATAAGATTGACAATAAGAGCATTATATTGATATTAAACAACACTAACAAGTCTTGCACATATGTAAACATCCAAGAGCATGAATATATTACATAACAAGTCCACAAACCACAAACACACCCACAAAAGATTAACTCCCCCTTAACTCTCCCCCTTTGGAATCAAGGCACCAAAAAGGAAAAGAAGGGGGGAAACTAAGACCTAAGAACTAGTCCTCGTCTTCGCCACTTCCACTCTCCGTGGCCTCGGAATCTTCGACGTCTTACTCATGATTGTCGGCGTCGTCGTCGTCGTCGTCGGAGTTCCTTGCCGAGGGAGCAGCCCGAGAGGAGCTTCCATCCTCTTGGAGCTGGGCGAGCTCATCGGCGGTGAAGTTGGGGAATGGAGTGATCTCCCCATCACTCACCTCCGGAGAGGACATCGGGACCTCCAGCTTGTCGCACACCGCCTTAAGATATTTTTCCTGGCGCTTGTGTGCCCTTTGAGCGCGGATCTCTTGCTTCCAACAGGAAGTGAAGATCGCCTTGAAGCATTTGAAGAAGGCACTCATTGATTGAGGCGGAGGCGGAGACGGAGGTGCCACGGGGTGAGATGGAGGATCTGCATTCTTGCGACGAGGGGGAATAGGTACATTCGGAGGCTTCTGAGGACGAAGCGGGCGGTGCGACACGTCCTTGACGAAAGTCACGCCCGACACCTTCTCGATGAGGCACATGATGTAGGGGGCATACCCGCAAGCACGGTTGGGGGTATGCGAGATGTTGAAGATATCGTCGAAGATGTAATCGACGAGGTTGAACTTCTCTTCCCCATCAACCAGAAGTAGCAAGTGCCTCAAGTTCCCTTGAATTACCCCAGCATCACCGTCCTTCGGTGCTATCATCCTTCTGAGGATTCTGTTCATAATGCTGTAGAAGGGCTTGATGTTGCGGGCGAGACCGGCATCAAATGGAACGTGACTTGGATACATATATGCTAGCTCTTCACGATCCACGGCCTTGAGGTTAGAGATTATAATCTCATGATCCATGTGTGCCTCAAGCCCTAGAATCTTGGCGAACTCTGTGAAAGTGACTGAGTACTGCTCACCATGTGTCATCCAAATAATTCTTCTGTCACTTGAGGTGGTGAAGTAGATGGTGGAGTAGAACTGCAGAATCACTTCGACGTTCCAGTCATACTTGAAACCCATGATCTTCTTGAGGTCATGGTGCTCAGCAGCTTCGATGACAGCGTCAAAAGCAGAGTGTTTCTTTTTGGCCATGTAATCCCAGTCAACCCATTGAGCTTCTATTACCAGCTTCTTCATCTGCTGATAGACTAGCCGGTAGTAGTCACAATGAAAGTCGCACCAGAACCTGGGATCTGCCGTGCTCCTCTCAAACTTGTAGATCTTCTTGGTCCTCAGCCTCCTGGCCTTTTCAGCCCCTTTTCCATGAAACACATTGGCAGACAACTCCTTCTGCCTGTTGGGGTTCCTTTCTGGTGTGTGAACCTCAAGGGGGCCAATGGAAGTGGCCTTCCCTTTCTCTTTGATCACAACACCTCCAGCTGCCTTCTTTGCTGACATCTTGATAGCTGGCTTCTTCTTCTTCGGCTCGATAGGAGCCGGAGCCTTTCCCTTCTTAGGGTCACGCTCGACCCTAGGCTCAGCTTCCATTTGGGCTGGCTCCTTGCCCTTCGCTTTCTCGCCAATGGTGACGAGCTTCTTTATCTTGGGGGCATTGGCCTCAGCAGCCCTGGAGTTGTGAGCCTCCCTGTCTTCCCTTTTCTTCTTCCGCAGCTCATTGAGGGACTCTGCGGTTGCTCGAGCTATGGCTTCTTCCTCGTTGTAGATGCTTGCGACAACTCTGGAGGCTTCGAGTGCCTTCAGCCGTCTCTCTTCCTTTGCCTTTTGCGCCTCTATGAGCGCAGCCTTGGTCCTTGCCTCGACAATTTGAGCTTTGGTTCGCCCCTCGGGGTTGAGACGAGGAGGGGAACGCTCCGAGTTCGACATGCTGCGGAAAGCATAGAGAAAGGAAGGTATGAGTCCAAGGAGAGGGAGCATTGCGGAAAAGATCAGCGCGCAATACTCCTAGGCTATGATCGCAAGGGTATATGGAGCAACATTAATGAAGGTGTTCCTATCAAAAACTTTAAGAATCAAGAATGGGGCTAGTTTTTGAAGAACGAGGGAATACCTTCTCAAATCCACTAGAATCGACGAAATCGGAGATGGATCGCGAATGTGGAGCGTGGGGAAGTGATCCCTCACTCCCAAAGACTCCGATGCGTGGATTGGAGTCGAGATTTGGTGGTTGGAGCGCAAAATCGCCGATGGGGGGGCGGTTGCTAGCGCATCGAAGTGAGAGAGTCAAGTGAGAGAGGGAGAGGAGGGGTCTGGGCCGCCTGGGAGTTTAAGTCCCCAAGGGCCGGACTAGTCCGGTTGAGGGGCCGGACTAGTCCGGTCCGCGGACCAGACTCAGACTAGTCCGGATCCGGACTTGTCCGGTTGAAGGGCGGACTAGTCCGGTGTGTGGACCAGCCGCGGACTAGTCTGGACCCGGACTTGTCCGTCCACAGGGGCGGACTAGTCCGGTCCTATTGGGCAGAAAAACAATATATTTGAATTTTGCCCACTAAAATAGGTCCTTTTGGACAAATATAGCATGAAAAACATGATAGACAAGATTATAAGGGAATATATGACAAAACATGACCATTTTCTAAGGAAAATAGATTTCTCAAATAGTTTTGAAGAGAAATCAATATAGAGAGGAGTTTTTCAAAATATAGCTCAAAATATATGAGGAATGTGGTTTAAGCCACATTCCGAGAATCCAAAATGTTGAGCTCACTTCTTAGCTCACAGAAACGCTTTTCATCAAGAGGCTTGGTGAAAATGTCCGCAAGTTGATGTTCCGTCCTCACATGAGAAATCGCAATATCTCCCTTCATTGAGTGATCTCGCAAGAAATGGTGTCGAATGTCTATGTGTTTGGTCCTAGAGTTCTCCACCGGATTATGGGCTATATTGATGGCACTCTCATTGTCACACAAGAGTGGAATGTTGCGCAAGTTAATCCCATAATCCCTAAGGGTTTGTCGCATCCAAAGAAGTTGTGCACAACAACTTCCGGCTGCAACATATTCCGCTTCGGCAGTGGAGAGAGCAATAGAGTTTTGCTTCTTGGAGGACCAAGACACTAGAGATCGACCTAAGAATTGACATGTACCCGATGTGCTCTTCCTATCAACTTTGCACCCCGCATAGTCCGCATCGGAATATCCGATGAGATTAAACTTGGATCCTTTGGGGTACCAAAGTCCTAGGGTAGGTGTGTGTACTAGATATCTCAAGATCCTTTTAACGGCGGTCAAATGACAAGCCTTAGGTGCTGCTTGAAAGCGTGCACACATACACACACTTAGCATGATATCGGGCCTAGATGCACAAAGATAGAGGAGTGAACCAATCATAGACCTATATAATTTTTGATCCACACTTGGACTGTCCTCATTTAGGTCTAGGTGTCCATTTGTCCCCATAGGGGTTTTGATGGGTTTTGCCTTATCCATGTCAAACTTCCTTAGAATATCTTGTGTATACTTAGTTTGACTTATGAATGTCCCTTCTTTGAGTTGTTTTACTTGAAATCCTAGAAAGAACTTCAACTCACCCATCATGGACATTTCAAACCTCTCCGTCATTATCTTGGAGAACTCATCACAAAACGCCTTATTTGTGGAACCAAATATGATTTCATCCACATATATTTGGCACACAAAAGATCCTCGTTGAAGTGCTTTGTGAAAAGGGTATAATCCGCTTTGCCTATCCTAAAACCATTTTCAACTAGAAAGTCTCTTAGGCACTCATACCAAGCTCTAGGAGCTTGCTTGAGGCCATAAAGAGCCTTTCGCAATTTGTAAACATGGTTAGGATAGTCTTGGTCTTCAAACCCCGGAGGTTGCTCTACATAAACTTCTTCCTTGATTGGACCATTAAGGAACGCACTCTTAACATCCATTTGGTAGAGCTTGAAATCATGATGAGTAGCAAAGGCTAACAATATCCGAATTGACTCAAGCCTAGCTACGGGGGCAAATGTCTCATCAAAATCCAATCCTTCAACTTGTGAGTACCCTTTTGCCACAAGTCGTGCCTTGTTCCTAGTTACCACGCCATGCTCATCTTGTTTGTTGCGAAACACCCACTTGGTTCCAACAACATTAGCTTGTGGGCGCTTGACAAGCTCCCAAACCTTGTTCCTTTCAAAGTTATTAAGCTCCTCTTGCATGGCAACTACCCAATCCGGATCTCTTAGGGCATCTTCAACCTTATGTGATTCCAAGGATGAGACAAAAGAGAAATGCTCACAGAAGTTTGCAACACGTGAACGTGTTGTTACTCCTTTTGTGATATCTCCTAGAATGTTGTCAACGGGATGATCCCGTTGAACACTTTGATGAACACGAGGATGCGGAGGTTGAACTCTTGAATCACTTGCTTCGTCTTCCTCACTTTGGTCTCCCCCTTGATTCATGCCTCCCCCTTGATCTTCACTCCCGTTCTCACTTTGGGGAGCATCTAGTGAATATCCAAGTTGTCCAATGGGGGTCTGACCTACTTCATAGAGAGGATGGTCACTTGAGCTTTGAGATGGTTCTTGTGGGCGAACATCTCCATGTGCCATTCTCCTTAGAGCTTCTAGTGGAGGTTCCTCTTGATCAAGGGCATGTTGATCAACTTGCTCCACTTGAGAGCCATTGGTTTCGTCAAACACCACGTCACGTGCTACTTCAACAATTCTGGAGGATTTGTTGAACACACGGTACGCATGAGTGTTTGAGTCATATCCAAGCAAGAAACCCTCATCGGACTTTGAAGCAAACTTCGAAGTCCTAGGCTTCTTGTTGAGGATATAACACTTGCTACCAAAGACACGAAAGTAAGAAACATTGGGTTTCTTACCAACGAGAAGCTCATAAGGAGTCTTCTTGAGGAGGCGATGAAGGTACAATCGGTTTACGACATGGCAAGCGGTGTTAACCACTTCCGCCCAAAACCGGTCCGATGTTTTGTACTCATCTAGCATCGTCCTTGACATCTCAATAAGAGTCCTATTCTTTCTTTCGTCAATTCCATTTTGTTGTGGAGAATAGGGAGCGGAAAACTCATGCTTGATGCCCTCCTCATCTAGGAACTCTTCTACTTGCTTGTTCTTGAATTATGTGCCATTGTCACTCCTTATAGCCTTTATCCTTAAGGTGAACTCATTTTGAGCTCTCCTTAGGAATTTCTTGAGGACACCGGGGGTTTCACTCTTATCATGCAAGAAGAATACCCAAGTATATCTTGAAAAGTCATCAACAATGACTAGACTATACTTGTTGCCACCAATGCTAATATAGGCAATGGGGCCAAAAAGATCCATATGGAGTAACTCCAAAGGTCTAGTTGTCGTCATGACATTCTTAGAGGGGTGTTGAGCTCCTACTTGCTTTCCCGCTTGGCATGCACTACATGGCCTATCCTTTTCAAATACCACATCCTTTAGACCACGAACGTGCTCTCCCTTAAAGAGCTTTTGAAGGTTCCTCATTCCAACATGGGCTAGCCTTCTATGCCAAAGCCATCCCATGTTGGCTTTCGCCATTAAGCATGTGTCAAGTTGAGCCTTATCCGTGGTGAAGTCCACAAGATAGAGCTTTCCATTGAGCACTCCCTTAAAGGCTATCGAGTCATTACCCTCTCTAATAACGCTCACACCCTCACTAGTAAATACACACTTATATCCTTTATCACATAGTTGTGATATGGATAGGAGATTATAATCTAGGGAATCAACATGCAAAACATTTGATAGAGTATGTGATGAAGAGATAGCAATTTTACCCGAGCCAAGGATTTTCCCTTGGCTATTGTCCCCAAAGAAGATTCCTTCACTTGGGTCCTCATTCTCCTCATACTCTATGAACATGCTCCTCTCTCCGGTCATGTGGTTGGTACATCCGCTATCCAACACCCATTTCGATCCACCGGAGGAGTAAGCCTACAAAACAAGTTTATGCCTTCCTTTTAGGTACCCAAGCGGAGTTGGGTCCTTTCACGTTAGTAGTTAGGCATTTGGGCACCCACACGCAAGGCTTGGGGCTCTTGCGGAGTGGCCCAACATATCTAGCAAACACTTTGTCGTGTTTGTTCCTCTTTAGCACATAAGATGCATCAAAATCATGGAATAGAGGATGCGATTCAGATTTAGGCAATTTGTTGCTAGAGGGTGAGTTCTTTTCAATTTTAGTTGGGGATGAACTCCCCTTAACAAAGACAATCATGTCTTTTCCATACTTGGAGGTTTGGGCGTTATGCCTTCCACCTCTAGTATAGCCAAGACCATCCTTGACATGGCGTGGTCTTGTGTTGGTGTATGCACTTCGTGCATACGCCACCTTTTCCTTGTCAAAGATGGCACCCTTAGGTGCTTGCTTGCCTTGCGCTAAGTTGAGTTCATCCTTAAGCTTAAGGATTAAATTAGAGCACTTGCAAGGCGATGTTGCATTGGATGAGGCCTTTGAGGGGGTTGAGCTCTTGGAGGAAGAGGCTACATTGTTCTTAAGAGACTCAACTTGAGTCTCGAGGATCTTGTTAACTTTTGACAAGTTTCCAAGTTCATCCTTGAGCTCAATTGACTTCTCCTCAAGACTTGAACACGTTTTCTTGCAAAGAGCAAGTTCGTGTTCCAATGCCTTGCTCTTCTCTCTTTCGAGCTCAAGGAACTCATCAAGCTCTTGACATCTCTCCTTCTCAAGGATGAGCATGTCCTCTTGTCTATTGATGAGATCCTCCTTCTCAAAGATCTCATCCATAAGCAATTTCATCCTTTGCAAGGTGCTTTTGCTTATGTCCTTAAACATGTGTTCATTCTCACTAGCACTATCAAATTCATCTTGTGAGGAAGTTGAGGAGGAGGGATGATATGTTACCTTTCTCCTTCCCTCCCTTGCCATAAGGCAAGTAGGTTTGTAGTCGTTGTTGAGGTTGGGGAAGAGCTTGCTTCCCTTGGAGCTCCTCCCGATGGCTATGGTAGCCATCTTCTCCTCTTCTTCTTCGGAGGAGGACTCATCGTTAGAGTCCCACTCCTTACCCAAGTGGGCTTGTCCGGAGGGCCTCTTCTTCTTGAAGAATTTCTTATCTTGAGGCTTGCCCTCCTTCTTCTTCTTCGCTTCTTCATATGGGCAATCAGCGATGAAGTGCCCATACTCGCCACAATTGTAGCAAGACCTTTTTGATTTGGGCCTTGCTCTTTCCTTCCCCTTGCCTTCATAGTTGTGTCCGCCTTTCTTCTTTCTCATCATTCTCTTGAATTTGTTGATGAAGAAGGCCTCTTCCTCATCAGTTTCGAGGCTCTCCTCATCACTTTCCTCTTGCTCCTTTGAAGAGGGTGTTGCCTTGAGTGCAACGTTCTTCATCTTGGAGGTGGTGAACTTCTGAAGGTCGTTGTAGAAGAGCGCCTCCTTCTCCATGATCTCACGGTTGATGATCCTGCCAAGGACCTCCTCCGGGGTCATTTGAGTGAACCCCGGGCTTTCTCGAATCATGGAGCAAAGAGCAACGTTCCTAGGCATGAATGCCCGGATCATCCTCTTCACCACCTCGTGGTCGGTCCACTTGGTGCAGCCATATGATCGGCTCTTGTTGATAAGTACCTTCAACCGGTTGTACATGTCTTGGGGGGATTCACCATCCAAGATGGCGAATCTCCCAAGCTCTCCTTCGATGAGCTCGATCTTGGCCTCCTTAACCACCCGATTTCCTTCATGCGCCGTCTTGAGGGTGTTCCATATGTCTTTGGCCACCTCAAGGCCATCGACGCGGTTGAACTCATCTCTTGAGAGAGATGAGATAATCACACCCGCAGCTTGAGCGTTGCGGTGGATGAGGATGGCTTGTTCTTGAGTGATGTTGTCCTCATCCTTCGGAATCTCCACCCCGGTCATGACAATTTGCCACAACGCCGGGTTGAGTGACACGAGGTGGATCTTCATATTGTGTTTCCACATCCCGTAATCAGTTCCATCGAATTGGGGAGGTTTCCCCAATGGGATGGAGAGGTAGTGGTTGTTGGCGGCAAGGCGTTCATAGTTGAACCCTTGTCGGTTGTAGTTGACTTCACCACTACCACTTGATTGGTTCAACGGATCGATCTTGGAGATGTTTAGCTTCTCCCGGAGCTTCGCCTTGAGTTGGCGAGTCTCCTCATCGTCCGTTGGCTTATCTTGATAGGCCAGCGTCTCCTCATGGGTTGCCTCGTAGTTGCTGCTCGATGCGTCGTCATTCACCACTCCGGCCATCTCTCCGAGTTGTTAGACTCTTTGTGGAGAGTCATGCTCTGATACCAATTGAAAGTTGCCTAGAGGGGGGGGGGTGAATAGGCTAATTGACCTGCAAATGACTTAATAAAACGAGATTAAACCACAGGGGGCGGACTAGTCCGGTCTGGGGGCGGACTAGTCCGGTCAGCCTGCGTGAAGAACCCTAAAAGATGTTTCTAGCAAGTTTTAGGCGATTTTCTTGAGGCTACAGGTGAAGATATGTTTAAGTCAAGTTAAACAACTACCAACACAAGAGTGAGTCAAGCTTCAACAAGTTTAGCAATATGAAGTACGAAACAAGACTAGCAACCCTAGAACGAAATAATCGATAAAGTAAATTTGAAGAATACGAAGACACAAGGATTTTATCCCGAGGTTCGATTCCACACAAGGAATCTACGTCCCCGTTGAGGAGTCCACAAAGGACCGGGTTCAACAACCCTTCCCTCACCAAGTTTACCACACGGGCCTAACTTGGTTTTCCACTAATCACAAGGGTGATTACAAAGTTCGTTGGGGCTTCTCACAATCTGAGGCTCCCACACCACAAAGGTGATCAACACCACAAAATATACTCAATGCACAGCACACAAAGACTCAATGAGTGCAAGAGATCAAACCGGGAGCACAAGCGCGATGTTCTTCCTCTTCTCCACCTCACTAAACCCTAATCCACTCAAGAATTAGTTTTAGAGGGAAAGTAGGCAAGAAAGAGGCTTAGGAGTGCTCCAAGTTGGCTGTGGCGGCGCTAGGGTTCGAGAGTTTCAAGAGTTGTTTGAAATGAGGCCAGGGGTCCCCTTTTTATAGGGGTCCCGAGCCCAAACTGCTGACCTCAGCAAAAGGGCGGACTAGTCCGGCCTCAGGCCCGGACTAGTCCGGCCTAGGGGACCACTGACCTCTTGTCAGGTCCCGACAGCTGACACGCTATCATCACACTACCCGCCAAACTTCAAATTCAAACGGTCACTTCAACAACGGACTAGTCCGGTCACCACCGGACTAGTCCGATCTCACACAGAGCCTTTTGCTCTGTGTGAAAACGGACTAGTCTGAGGACCACGGACTAGTCCGGCCCCAAGGGCGGACTAGTCCGGTCCTCCCAGACTTAGTCAGAGAAGCACCTTCAACTCGCCAACCCGGACTAGTCCGGCCCCAAGGGCAGACTAGTCCATTCTCACTCAGGACCTCTTGGTCCAGTCTCAAACGGACAAGTCCGTGGTTTTGGGACTTAGTCCCCGAAACCCACTCACTGCTACCAGGACTGGTCCGGCCACAAACGGACTAGTCCGATCTCAGTCAGACCCTTCTGGTCCGGCCGAATACGGACTTGGCCGGCCAGGGGCGGACTAGTCCGGCCACCTGCACGGACTAGTCCGACCCTACTGCCAGACTACTTATCCACTCTTTTCTCTCAAGGGGTTTGACCCCTAAACCACTTTGAGCTCCCAAACTTGATCTCAATGCACTTTACACACGCACCCTCCTATTTCTACGGCTAGTCTAACTCAACACGCTAGAAACCCTAGTTTCTACGCTTCGAGTTGACTCCGTTTCCTTCCTTTTCCTTTTTGAGGGTTTGCATCTCCGATCGAGTCCACACCTGTGCTAAGACCACTTGAGCTCATTAGCGACTTAATTGTCGTCATCAATCATCCAAAACCCACGGGGAACCTAGATGCACTTTCATGAGCCCTCCAGCCGGAAGAGGAAGTTGAAGCACGCCGACGGGAGGTCCGTCAGACTTGCTCCTTCTACCATGGCTTCTTCTCCCCGATGGGGGAGGTCTTCTGCAGCTACTCCTGCTTTGGCGCAAGTGTCTTCAAGGGGTGTCACCTCCGGGCAATCAACCCCGGCCTCAGCGCCGGCTAAAAGTTCCAGGCCCTGGAGTTCTTCCCGGTAAAGAGAAGCTCCAGCCAAGAAGACTCCGACTGCTGCAAGTGGCCCTCAACTGAGGTCTGACGCCGTTGTCTGACCAGACTTGGTGGGCTTTGGCTCCGAGCCTCAAAAGAAGAGGTTTCGAGGCGATTGGAGTGGTAGCATCCCTAGGTAAGCATTGATTGCTCACCCTAAGCTGCTAGTCTTGTTTTTGATGTGTCTTTAATCTTCGCTTCCCTTTATTTCTAGGGTGTCGAAGAAGGGGTCAGGAACTTCAGCGCCTGCTGCAGCGGTCAGGGCTTCACCTGCCGAAGCTCTGACCTCAAGCACTGAGCCTCCTTCTCAAGTGGAGGCAGAAATTGCGACAGCTCTGGCGCCAATTGTTGTGGACTTGGACTCGGAGTCCTCGCTCAAAGCTCCTGTGGTAGCGCTGGACCACAGGGGAGAAGTCGAAGATGTACCCTTGGCGATGGTGGCGGAGGCTGATGCTCCAGCACTGGTGATGCCAGAAGTTCCGACCTTTGAGTCGAAAGTCGTCGAAGCCCTGGACGCTGAGCCAGGGGTAATTGAATCCCCGGCTATTGAGTCGGAAATCACTGAAGCTCTGACCCTTGTGCCAGAAGCGGTTGAATGTTCGGCGGTTGAGCCGGAGGCACTTGAGGTTCCGGTCGTTGAACCGGAGGAAGCAGACAGGCTGGCGTCAGAGCCAGCGGTGGTAGAGGCCCCAGATGAAGCCCCTGCCAGTGCCCCGGAGGTAGCTAAACCAGAGCCGAAGCTGCCTGAAGAGGTGGCGACGGGTCCTCCACCTTTGGAGCCAGCGACCGAAGACCCTGAAGCAGCACATTCAACTTCTGCTCCGGAGGTGGGGGTTCCCCCAGTGGGTTCTTCCTCTGCTGCTGCGGAAGGCCTTCTAGAGAGCGGCCCCAGTGCCGCTGAAGCTCAAGGGTTCTCTCTCGTAGAGTGGGACCCTATTTTTGTAATGGAGAATCCTCTGGAGCCTGTAGAGATGGTCCCAGCAGGCCTGGAGCCTATCCCTCTGGCGTTGTCTATAGACAACGCCTGCTCCAGCCTCCGACAAGTCCAACTTGCCTTCAATCATGAGAGCAAAGCCCTGGAGGAGTAGCGCAACACCTTGAGGTGTTGGCCCAACAAACTCCATTTTGAGACCAGGTTTGCCCAGACGAGGCTAGCTGATCAGAAGGAATGGATAAAGAGGGAGAAGGCCCGGTTAGAGTACTGGGATAAGCTGCTTGAGGAGAAGGAGGCTGCCATTCGGACGCTTGATGCTAACTCCGGGGAAATCCTTGAGCAAGCCAAGGAGAGGCGTGATGCTGCTCATGAGCGTCACGAAAGCCTCAATGAATTGAACGAGGTTCTCCTGAAGCATTGGGCGGACTTGGAGGCAAGGGAAGAAAAGTTCCTAGAGCAGCAGGAGGATGTCATGAAAAGAGAGGCGGAAGTCCCCCATAAGTTGACTCTGGGTGAATAGAATTTGGCGGATCGCTCAAAGAAGTTTGAACAGTGGAGTGAAGATGAAAGGAAGAAGTACTGGAAGATGGGGCAGGAGCTCTCTAAAAGAGAAGCTGACGCTGCCACTAGGGAAGGGAAGGTGAGAGGCAGGGAGAAAGACCTGGCAGAGAGGCGAAACCGCATCCACCTCCGGGAGTCAGAGCTGACCGATCGCGAGAAGCAGGTTGCTGAAAGTATGCAGCAACATGCCAAAGTGGTGGAACGCCTTGCTTAGGAGAGTTCGGAGCTAGCGGCCGCCCGGAGGTCACTGGAAGAACTGCAGAGCTCGAAGGCAACTGAGTCTTTGATGGTATGGGACTTCTTGGGATGTGCGGACAGGGCCCTTGTGCCTTTTGGTTTCAGTCCAGTACGCCCGGAGGACCCAGCACAGGAGCTGGACCAGACACTAGTGGCACTTGGCTCTGCTGGCTGCAAACCTTACGCGATGGGTAATGTCATCGCCGATCAGCTGGAGACAGAGAGTAAATCTTTGGCCAAGAACGTCGCTGAGTATGTTTTGGTGTGTTACAAAAGTCGAGACCCCCAGTTCTCTCTTGATTCAGTCTTTTAAGGAATCATCGTCGAGGAAGAGGATGCCGCCAGAGCTAGTGTCCAAGAAGCTGCTGAGAAGGTTACTTCGTTTTTCCACAGGACTTAGATCCTCCAGTGGCTAGGACTTTTCTCCTTTTTCCCCTTATAACCCTAATTTTGTAATCGGGTACTTTTGATTAATGAAATTCTCCTTTTTGTCATGAATTTCACTTTGTCTTCAATATACTATGTTGTATCTTGTTGGCCCCCTGGTACATGTGTACAATTGAAGTGTGTACATGTACCAAAGGTTGTGGCAGTATGTTGACGACTTTGAATGCTTTGCACTTGTAGGCGTCGATGGCTTCAATTCTGAGGCGTCGAAGGCAGGCCCCTTGGGATTGGCGGAGGTTCGTAGCTCCGATAATTCCCAGTATCAACATATAAATGTTAACGGTCAGAGCTTGGTAGCTTCTGATGTCATCGCACGAATAGTTGAATTTATGCCTCGAGGGGTTGTCGAAGCTTTGTAACTCCGACGTCACCCACTGTCAACATATTAAACATTGACGGCGGGCCCCCTTGGAGGATGTCAGAGCTTAGTAGCTCAGGCGTCGTCCACCATCGCTATGAATTTCTGTTTTTCCTGCATATTAAATACAAGAAAAAAGTAAAATTCGTCCTCTTGTCTATAAATTGTTTGTGACTTATCATTCTTATTTGAGTTTTAAATCTGAAGAAACTCAGTATGGTAACAAGTATATTGATGTAATCTTTCCGGACCCATATGCTTTTCTAGTACTCACCCTACTGAGGCCTACCGGAGTGTAGGTAGAATGGCGTACTTAGGGTGCAGGACCAGGCTAAATCAATAGCACACTCTGGACCTATGTTGGCTTGGCGTTCAGGCAAGTAGACTATACAACATGTTAAGATCCAAAGAGACCAACAATATAACTTCAATGCATATGAATAACTTGGTAAAAACTCATGAAGAATTACACAACTTCATTATAGACAAGAAGGTTAAAAATAATAAGCTGATAGGTCGAGGCTTGTACAAAAATAAATGCGCGTGGAGTCTATTTTTACACAATAATGTCTTTCATTATAGGTCTGGTTTACAGGGGAGACAAGGACACACTTAGGGTGCGAGACCAAGCTAAGTGTGCTATACATCTTGTACTAACCCAGGGTAGGTAGTTACATTTTTAGTGGAGTGACTGTATGAAGTGTACCTGAACTTTTCGAACCCGGTCCGGATGTTCTCCCATAGGACCTACTCCTGTCTGTTTATCGACTCTATAACATACATCATGTGTAATTACAGGCCCACCTCCGTGATTCTAAGCATAAAACTTATGGAGGTGCTAGATGTTTCAAGGATTAGGGAGCAGAATCCCATCCTCAGTTGCCAAGCGAACGCATCCGGGACGGGATACTTTGATCACTCAGAATGGATCTTCCCAGCTGGGAGAAAGTTTGTTTATTCCTTCACAAGTTAGTATCTTCCAAAGCACCAGATCACCTTCCTGGAGCTGTCGGTTGCGCACATGCCTTTGATGATAGCTCTGGAGCGCTTGGCGATAACGTGCATTCCGAACAGCTGCTTGGCACTTTTCCTCGTCGACGAGGTCAAGGTCTTCAAGCCGGAGCTGGTACTGCGTGGCTTCGTCAAAGGACCGGACCCGGAGGGACCACAAGGTGATCTCGGGAGGAAGGACTATTTCAGCTCCGTACACCAGGAAGAATGGAGTCTCCTCAGTTGATCGGTTAGGTGTTGTCCTGTTCGCCCATAGTGTGGATGGAAGCTCTTCAATCCAGTTGACTCCATGCTTTTTTAGGCGCTCGTACATGTGCATCTTGAGTCCCTTTAATATTTCTACATTTGCTCTCTCGGCTTGGCCATTGCTTGCTGGATGAGCTACTGAAGCGTAGCTTAGTTGAATGTCGAGGTCTTCGCAATATTCTTGAAATGTAGCACTTGTAAATTGAGTTTCGTTGTTAGTTATGACTTTGTTCGGAAATCCATATATGCATATAATGGACTTCAAGAACTTGATTGTTGATTGCTTGTTGATTGTCACAACTGGAGTTGCTTCTGACCACTTAGTGAACTTGTCGATGGCGACATACAAGAACCTGTAACCTCCGACAACTTTTGGGAAAGGTCCCGAGATGTCCATTCCCCACACAGCGAATGGCCATGTAGGAGGTATCATTTGTAGCGATTGAGCCGGTGTGTGAATATGTTTTGTGTGGAACTGACACACTTCACATTTTTCACTAGCTCAATCACATCCTGAAGTGTTGTAGGCCAGTAAAAGCCATGCCGAAAGGCTTTACCAACCAGCGTGCGGGAACAAACATGGTTCCCACATGTCGCCTCCATGGATTTCCGTGAGGAGCTCGCGACCTTATTCCCTTGCAATGCACCGCATTAGGACGCCATTGGCACCACGTCGGTAGAGATCCCCTTCTACCAACGTGTATCTTTTAGCCAATCTGACAATCCGGTCAGCAAATATACTATCTTCAGGAAGGATGTTGTCTTTCAAGTAGCTCCGGATCTCCGAGATCCATGCATCGGAGCTAACTTGAGCTTCCAAGTCTTGGGGGCTGGGTTACTCGGAGCTTCCAACAGTACCTACAACCCTTGGTGGATGCCATGGTAAAAGGGCCATTGGGACTGCCAGCATTGAGGTGCTGGTCTCGCCCCCTTCACTCAGTTCGGCAGACTGAGCTGTTGGTTTTGACAACCTCCGGACGAAGATTTCGTCTGGAGCTGGAGCTCCGGTTGAGGCTTTCATCAAGAGTTCGTTGGCTTTAGTGTTATGAAGACGCTGAACATGATGGAGATCCATGACTTTGAAGTCCTTCTGAAGTCTCTGGACTTCAAGGAGATAAGCAGCTAGTTGAGGATTGTTGCAGGAACATTCACCTTTGACTTGTTTTATGATGAGTTGTGAATCTCCCTTCACCAACAGCTGTTTTACACCATAATATAGTGCCAACTTGAGTCCGTAGATGAGAGCTTCATACTCCACCATGTTGTTGGTTGCCTTGAAATTCAAGGTGTACCATCTACTTGACCTTCTCCTCGGTCGGAGCTAGGAGAAGGATTCCAGCTCTGACCCCCTGCTTTTGCACGGAGCCGTCGAAGTAGAGGGTCCAGTGAGGCTCGGTGAATACCGGAACTTTGGGTTCTGGTTTCTGTTCATTTTGGCCCCCAGGGTCTGATGGAGAGGGGGTCCACTCCGCCACGAAGTCAGCCAAGGCTTGACTTTTGATTGCTTTTCTTGACACAAATTCTAAATCGAATTCGGCCAGTTCCGCTGCCCACTTTGCAATGTACCCAGTAGAATTTGGGTTATGCAAAATAGCACACAGTGGAAAAGAAGTTACCACTAATATTTTGTGGGTTTGGAAGTAGTGACGAAGCTTCCTTGAAGTAATAAGAACTGCGTAAAGCAGTTTATGCACCTCAATGTATCTTGTCTTGGCGTCGTGGAGTACTTCACTGATGAAGTACACGGGGCGTTGGATTGTCTGTACCCTTTCAGAAGGACCTGAAGCTTCTTCTCCATCGACCCGGACCCTGCTGGAGTGTTCCAGACCTTCAGGCTGTGCTTCTTGGACCCTCCTAGAAGGGTCCAAAACTCCTTCTTGTTCGGCCCGGACCTCACTAGGAGGATCCAGATCATCTTGGTCAGCCAGGTGAACCTCCTTGGACGAATGAGGTTGATCTCCTAGCATTTCGTTTTGAGGTTCCGTGTCTAGGAGCTGAGACCCAGTCACATCTTCAGGTGATTCCGGACCCTCCCAGAGGGGTCTTGACTCCTGGATTGGATGTGGCTCCAGTCTTTCCGCAACCAGGACCATACTGACAACTTTGGTGGTTGCTGAAATGTAAAGCAATAAAGGCTCACCAGGATTAGGAGCTACCAATAACGGTAGTGTGGTGAGGAGCTGTTTCAGCTCTTGAAACGCCTTTTCTGCTTCTTCAGACCAATGAAATGGTCCGGACTTCCTCAAGAGTTTGAAGAAGGGTAGCGCCTGTTCTGCCAGTCTTGAGATAAACCGGCTGAGCGCAGCTAGGCATCCAGTTAGCTTCTATACATCTTTAATGCGGGCTGGGGGCCGCATATCTTCTATGGCCTTGATCTTCGTGGATTTGCTTCAATTTCTCGGTGAGTCACCAAGAACCCCAGAAGCTTCCTGGAGCTAATCCCGAAGACACACTTGTCCGCATTCAGCTTGGTGCGCGTGGTGCGCAGCTTGTCGAAGACGGCTTGTAAGTTGTCAAGGAGTGACTCCTTGTTTTTGATCTTCACAACGATGTCATCAACATACACCTCCACCAAGTCTCTAATTAGCTCCAAATGTTTTGTACATAGCTTGCACAAATGTTGAAGCAACATTTTTAAGATCGAATGACATGGCAGTATAACATACAATCCATCTACTGTTATGAAGGCAGTATGCTTTTAATCTTCCTGAGACATTTGGATTTGATGATATACAGAATATGCATCTAAGAAACACAATAGCTCACACCCAGAGGTGGAGTCCACTATCTGATCTATTCTAGGTAGTGGAAATGGATCCTTTGGACATGCCTTATTTAAGATGGTGTAGTCGATACACATCCAAAGCTTCCCACCGGCCTTGGGTACAACAACTGGGTTTGCCAGCCATTTTGGATGGAAGACTTCCCGAATGAATCCAGCTTCGAGCAACTTCTTGATTTCCCGTTGGATGAAGTTTTGTCACTCGATTGATTGCTTCCGGGGCTTCTGGTGTACATGCCGTGCGTCTGGGTAAATCTTCAGATTGTGCTCAATCACCTCCCTAGGGATCCCAGGCATTTGTGACGGTTGCCAGGCAAACACGTCGACATTAGCCCGGAGGAAAGTGATGAGCGCGAGTTCCTATTTGTTGTTCAGACCCCCCGATATACGGGTAGTCTGAGCAGCATCAGAACCAATTTGGACGACCTTGACGGGAACATCAGTGTCGTCGCTTGGTTGCACACGGGGTGCGGAGGTAGAGCATTTATGATGAATGCTCAGAGGGTTCAGAGGTGGATCCTTACCGGATGCTTCCTCTTGCGCTGTGGTAAGCATATAGAGTTCTTCTAGAGCAGTAACTCCTGCGGTGCGATCTCCGCAGATCCGGAGAACGCCCGTGGGTGTTGGCTTCTTCAACACTAAGGTCCTGTTTGGAACCTCTAGAGCTAATTGTTAGCTAGCTAATAATTTATTAGCTAAATTGAACCAGCTAATAATTAGCTAGCTAATTATTAGCTGGAGGTTGTTTGGAACCACTAGAGCTAATTTTGTTTGTAGACACTAATTGACTATTTTGTCCTAGAAGTCTCTCTCAAGCTGTTGCTAATTATCCCACATACTAGTTGTTGCTCCTTCCTGAAATGCGCAAGAGCAGTGGTGGTCAGCATCGCGCGGAAACCGAATCACGAGAGCTTCTTTTCATCTTGGCTACGAGCTTGACGTGCATTGACACCTAGCAGGTGGTTGATCTGGAACCGAATACGGCTGGCCCATGGAATGAAGGAAGCAAGCAAAGCAACAAAACATTGCAAATCAAAAAAAGATCCTGTTTGATTTTTTACCAATCCATACAAATAAAAAAATATTGTAAACATGACTTGTATCATCAGAGTTCATCCTCTCATATTGAATAAAGCTGTTGCAATGCTATTACGAAACACATTCATGCCTTGTTCTTCATCACCATTTTCTTGAGACAAATATACTGGTGTAATTGGCATATAGTTTTCATCATTGTCACACCTTTCAAAGTCTGCATCCGTTATAGCGCTTTCTCTAATAAAGTTATGTAAGGCCATGCAAGCAAGTATTATTTTTGTTTGCTTTACCATTGGATATGACGGTAGGTGCAACAAGATCCTCCACTTCATCTTTAGCACACCAAACGAACGCTCGATAACGTTACGAAGCGATGAATGACAAAAGTTGAATAATTCTTTTTTCCCACTTGGTCTTGGGCCTTGACGAAACTCAAGTAGATGATATTTTGTCCCTTTGTATGGTGCAAGATACCCATCACAGTTAGGGTAGCCCGAATCAACAAGATAAAATTTTCCTACAAAAATAAGAACATTAAGAAGTAACAACAAAATAATTGTAAATTTATAAAGTAGTATTTAAATTTACCATGAGGAGGATGTGGGAATTTGTTGTCGTATTTCAGTAGAGCATCATTGAACACTCTCATATCATGCACTGATCCTGGCCATCCAGCAACCACAAAGGTGAACCTCATGTCGAAGTCACATATAGCTAGTACATTTTGACTTGAATACCCATGACGTCCTGTATGTTGAAGTACCTTTGATGATGGCACAACAACGCGTATATGTGTCCCATCTATGGCTCCAATACAATTATCAAAATGAGGTGAAAATTAAGGAGCTTGTATTCTTGGATGCATTGTAGTAAAACCTGGATCTCACGGTTTAATAATCTCAACAGACATATTATAAACACAATGCAACACTTCCTCAAACTTCCGACTAATAGTTTCTTTTGACCTCTCAAAACGATTAGCAGCTTGTCTAATTGACTGTGGAGCAACAACGATCCACAAAAACATGGCTAAAGCCTCTATAGAACTCATGTTCCTCACCGGTCTATCATAAGCAGAACACAAGTACAAAAAGCAATAATGTCAAAATAGGAGATTTTTGGTTGCATCTATCCAATTTGCCTTGTCAAATTCCTCACCGGTCTATCATAAGCAGAACACAAGTACAAAAAGCAATAATGTCAAATGCAATGCTATCTACAATAACAGCAGTATAAAACATATCCAGAATAAAACATAAGAGCATTAAGAATTTGATACAAGTCAAAAAATTGTTTACCTGAGTACCAAATATGTCATCATTGTCTTCTTGAGACTGACTTTCAACTGCATTTGGTGGCGGAACATATGCAGCACGCCCAGCACCGGCACTCCCACCTCCACGACCACCAGCTGAACCGCGACCTCCACGACCAGCAGGGGCACCCCGACCAACAGCGGCACCCCGACCAGCAGCGGCACCTGCACTTACACTTCGTGGAGCGCGAAACTCTCTGGACCCCCTCATAGGAGGACCTGTGCTGGACGAGCGGAGTAATTCTTGGTACGATGAGAAGTTGCAAAACTCGGTGCCATCAGAGTTGAGATCAAATTCAGACATTCCTGCAGATTGTGGTGAAGAGATACTTCGACCCGGAGCTTGACTTGAGTTAACATCAGAGAATATATCTTTTGTTGTACTCCTCATCATCTCCGAAGAACTCCATAAACCTGGAAATCAAACAGTAGAAAAAATCATTAAAAATCCATACAGAAAAACAAACCGCACAACAATTCAATCTTGATGGCACTAGACCCAAGGCAAGGCAAAGTCACCCATACTTTTGTTGCCCACAGATGGGACCATAGAAAGTAGACTTTTGTTGTCCACGGATGAGATCCAAGAGAGAGTAGTGAAGTGACGAGGGCTCCTGCCTGCTGCGTTTGTCTAGCACCCAACAAACATAGTCTGTGATGATGTGACAGGAGAAGGGCACTGGGCATCAATCGGAGGAGGATAGAGGGAGTGATTGCTGCTACTGCAGAGGGCGTACGTGTAGACGCGACAATTTCACGGGAGGGCAACGGGCGGCGGCAGAACGAAGCATTATGTTTGGGAGCAGATGGAGAGATAGCAGGGGTAAAATAGACTTTAATCAGGAATTAGCTGGAATTAGCTAGGTTGGAGCAGCTAATGAAATAATAGTTAGCTGAGGGTATAGCTAATAATTAGCTGCTCTATTAGCTGAGGGGTTCGGAACCTCTAAAGCTAATTTTTAACAGCTAACTATTAGGTCTAGAGGTTCCAAACAGGGCCTAAGTAACCATAATGAGATGCGGCCATGAACTTGTATAAAGCTGGCCTGCCCAGAATAGCATTAAACATCATACTGATCTGTGCAACGTCGAAGACCAATTTTATAGTTTTGTAGTTCTCCCGGGTCCCGAAGGTCACTGGGAGTGTGATGGAACTGAGAGGAGTAATGGTGCCCGGACCTGCTGCAGAGAAAGGTCGGGATGGGCGAAGGTCCGAAGGCCGGAGCTGAAGCTTAACTAAGGCTTTGAAGCTTATGAGGTTTAGCTCGGAACCTCCGTCCACAATTACATGGTAGATTTGAATATTGTTAATGGTGGGTGACACCATCAACGGGAGTTGGCAAGCCCCGATCATGTTTCGGGGGCCGTCCAAAGCATCAAAAATATCGGGAGTATCCATCCACTTTTGATGTGGCTCCGCCTTAGCAGTGGAAGCTGCCACAGCCATGTCCCGCCGCATTGTCTTGAGGATGCGACGAGAGGTGATGTCCCAAGAACCACCATAGATGGTGTTCAGGGTCTTACGGCGCTCATTGTCAGAGATGTCAAAGTCATCTTCGATAGTGTTGTAGACAGCTCTCAGGACCTTTTTGGGGTCCTAAAAACCTAGCTCCTCTTCAGCCGGAGCTTCATCGACTTTTTGCTTTCCTTCCCATTGACGGAAAGGAGCTTCTTCCCGGCACTTGTTGTAGCGCTCGGCAAGGTTCTGGACCTCCCGACACTCTTCCAAGCTATGTCCGTTTGTCTTGTGAATCGTACACGAATCTTTGGAACTATTGCCCTCTTCTGATGAAGGACGAGGTCGTTTCTCGGGGCATGGACGCCGGCCACCAGGAGCTGCGGCAGTAGCGGCGGCTGGTGCGCCGATCGACGACTTCATTTTGCCATTTGGCTTCTTTTTCTTCTTGCCACTACCGGAGGTAGGGGCTTTAGTCTTGGAGGACTTCTGGCTGGCCTCCGGAGCTGGCTTAGAATGCATTTCACGGCCCTCCGTAGCTCTAGCACATTTGTCGGCTAGGCTGAAGAGTTCCGTGGCGCTGGTAACTTCTTTAATAGCCAACTTCTCCAACATCTTCTTATCTCGAACACCCTGTCTGAATGCAACGATAACAGAAGAGCTTGAGATTGAAGGAATAGTATTCCGTACTTGAGAAAATCGCTGGATGAAGGATCGCAGCGATTCCCCCGATGCCTGCTTTACAGCAAACAGATCCAATTCAGTGCCAGGTCGGGTGTAAGAACTGCCGAAGTTGGCAGTGAACTGTTGGCATAGCTCCGCCCAACTATTAATGGAGTCGGGTGGAAGACTCATGAACCAGGACCTTGCAGTCCCAGTTAAAGCCACCAGGAATTAATTGGCCATCACAGCCTCATCACCCCCCGCTGCTAGTATGGCAGTAGAGTAGATTTGAAGGAATTCAGCGGGGTTGACAGTTCTGTCGAATTTTTACGGCAAGTGAGGCCGGAACTTTTGTGGCCATCTGACCATCGCAAATGCATGGACAGGGCAGAATAGCCTCCTCCTACTCCCTGAGGAGTCGGATTTTATCGAGCCTCTCGCCTTTCACGAGCACGTTCGATATGGACACAACCGTCCTGCTGCCGATAACGGCAATCCAGTTCTGACCGCAAGTCATGAGTCGGAATCCTGGTAATGGTGTGGGTGCGTCGTGCCCCGGGAGGCAACAAAGTCACCTGTTGGGATGCAACTCGTCTCCTTTGTTGCGAGACTTGTGGACCAAGTCGACCAGACATGGTCCGTCGTTGTGATGGTGCTCGCCCCAAAGGGGGAGGACCTTGATTGGTGATGCCTGCAGCTGCAGCTGCAACCAGATGGTCAACATCAGCCCTCCACTGCTCCATAGCACCCTGGGTGCACCTGGGTGTTGTAAGAGAGCTCGCGCAGCAATGAGCGCGTGCTCAGGATTGTTGTTTGTCAATGCAGTGATTGATGCAGATGCCCCATCTTGTTGACCAGCATTATTTGCCAGAACAGATGGTGCTATAGTGCGTGCTAGAACAATGGCACCTGATGGCTGGTGAGCGTTGGAGGGATTGCGTCCAGCAGGTTGTTCAGCACGATTGCCATTGGATGATCCTGCGGCAGAATTCATCATCTTGTGATCTTGGGACCGCCCCTTCCTGGCGCGCCAAATGTAGAAGTGTTTGAAACGACACTTCCCCCGGATCTGCTAAGAAGCGACCCGCAGAGGTTCTTGTTATGGTTGGGGTACGCAGAGATCAAGATCAAGATGATGACATCAGAGATTTACGTGGTTCGGGCCACCTGAGCGTAACACCCTACTCCACGGGGTTTGTGTTGTTGTATTGTGTGAGTCTATTTCTTAGTAAGAGGGTTAGCTTGGATCAGATCAGATGTCCTTGGGTACGTGCGGCACATCCCTTTTATACTTCTAAGGACTGACCATTACAAAGCTTGCCTGGCCCGACATGTGGCCCTGGCATATTTAATGGGCTAATACACTGTCTAAAGGGTATTAAGCATGATTAATAGTTTGATAATGTGCCTTAATGGCTGCATTACACCTATTAACAGTGCTTTGATCGCGTGTTATTAATACAATATTAATGACACGTAATTAAATCTTGTAACTGCCGCTTTAATTACCCTTGATTGTTTGTGCTGAAGGAGATCTGCCAGTGTATACGTCGATGAAGGTCTGGAGGCTCCACACGTGGAAGCTCTAGAGCTTTCCCTTACGGAAGGTTAGGTCCGGGGCTGCTGTACATGTGTCAGCACCAGAGCTCCTCTCTACTAGGGGTTAGGTCCGGGGTCGTTGTACACGTGTCGGCACCGGTGAATGTAGGCCTAGAGGGGGGGGGGTGAATAGGCCTTTTTGAATTTTATCGGTTCCTGTAGCACTCAACGACAAGGTCAATACCAGAGATATCGGACTAGTCCGGTAAAGTGCGGACTAGTCCGGTTTTCATGGGCTAAGTTGATCAAGTTCAGTCAATTTGATTGATTCGTTAATGTTTGCAGCGGAAATATAAACTTAAATGACAGTTTAATAGTTGTATGTCAAATTCTATAGCAATTAAGCCTCTTGTTCAACAATTTAACTCAAATTGATCAAAGTGAATCAAACCCTAGATTAAGTTGATCAATTAAGATGAAGAACACAAAAGGACAAGACACAAGATTTATCCCGTGGTTCGGCTACCACGAAGGCAACCTACGTCCACGTTGAGGAGCCCACAAAAGGACCGGGTCTTCTCCAACCCTTCCCTCGTCAGATCGCCACGAAGGCCAATCCTCTTCCACTAATCACAAAGGGTAAATAACCAAGTTGAAGGGGCATTCTCACACGTTGAGAGCTCCCTTGATTACAACTTACAAAGCCACCAATAACACACTCGAAAATTACAAATTGAAACGCAAGAGTGTGTTAGAGAATCAAACCAAGAGCTCAATGATGTGTGCCAAGTGTCTCTCCAATGATCTAGAAGTGATCTTCAATAGATTGATCGATTTTGCACTTAATTTCATGGAGAGAGGTGGTTTTTGAGTCTCTTGGGAGGTGTGACGGCGCTAGGGTTCGAGAGCGTGTAAAAGTGGGCCGTGCACCTCTATTTATATGGGGTTTCTAAAAGTGACCGTTAGGGTTTAGAAAGATCGGAATAGTCCGTGGTGGTCATCGGACTAGTCCGGTGTGCTGTGTGTAGCAAACCCTAAGTGTCCAGGAATATCGGACTAGTCCGGTTGAAAACGGACTTGTCCGATTTCACTACTGGAAATCTTCGGACTAGTCCGATTGCCATCGGACTTGTCCGGACATATAAAACCCTAAGTGTTTAGGATGACAAGTCCGCACTTGGAGGACTTGTCTGATTTAGATCAGTGTGCATATCGGACTAGTCTGTGTAGACACCGGACTTGTCCGAAGTGGATCAGAAAGAATATCGGACTAGTCCGGATAACGACGGACTTGTCCGATTTTGTGTGACTTGTGCATTGTGTTGAGGACTAGTCCGCATTGGGGAGGACTAGTCTGAAGTGGATCAGAAAGATATCAGACTAGTCCGGTGGAAACCGGACTTGCCCGATCTAGTGCAGAATGTGATATCGGACTAGTCCGGCTGTTATCGGACTAGTCCGGTCCTGTATAACTTTGTGCATTGTGTGTGTGTTCTTGAAAGTGATTGAGCTCTTGGGTGTGTTTCCTTAACACACTCCATACATAATGATCTACTATTTTCTTCTCCTTGAGCTCAAATTTACTTTGCTTCTCATTTCCCTTCTTTTTGGCATTTTGCTCATTTTTCATTATTTGCCTGCATTCATCTCAACAAAAGGGTTAGGATCCCAATTGCTTGTCATAAATCATCCAAAACCCACAAGGGAGTCCTAGATGCACTTTCAATCTCCCCCTATTTGGTGATTGATGACAACCAATTGAGATTTCACAAAATAAGGCAAAAAATGAGATTTTCATAAAGTATGCACATATGACTCAAAAATACATCAAGCAACAATAGGATTATCCATATGTGCATTCTTTATGGTGGGATGCATACTAAGTGCATGAAAACATTGAGAATGACAGAATTTACAATAATCGACCGATACCAAGTGCATATGACATTCCAGGAGCAAAAATGTAGTTTTCATCACATACTCGCAAATAAATTGAGCAATTCCTCACAAGAACAAACTTAATATGAAAACAGTGTTAAACTATTACAATCACAAATAAAAGTACAGAGAAGGCTCTCTCCTCGCATCCTATTACAGCTAAGCTAAGACTGGACTCCCCCTCAATCTCTCCCCCTTTGGCATCAAGACACCAAAAAGAGAGAGAGGAAGGTCCTAGATTCTTCACTCTTCGCTGTCTGTCCTCTCATCATCTTCTTCGTCTTCTTCGTTCTCCGCTTGACGAGGAGGAGAGGGAGGATGAGGAGCGGAGCTGCTCGAGCCCCCAATGCCAAAATAGGCAAGCTCGGAGGGGGACAAGGGCCCGAGCTCGGAGATGTCAAGATCAGAATCTTCAGAAATTACTGGAGATCCAATGGGGTTGATCTCCAGCTTTTCACTCAGTTGCTTCACATTGGCTTTGATATATCTCATATCCTCCTTCCTCTTCTGATTGAGTTTATGAAGCTTTACTTCAGTCTTCTTGCAGGAGGAGAATATCGCAGACAAGTATTTGAGGATCCCACTGGCGGATCCTCTTTGAGGGGCTTCCCTGGAGGGGGGAGGAGACCTAGCAGCATCTCTTTCTCTTGCCGGTGCCTCAGGACTTGAGGCCGGCGAGGGAGCAGCCTGGACACTCACAGGCTGAGGCTTCTAAGGCCTCAGGGGAGTGTGCTCTACATCCTTCACAAATTCTATTCCTGTGACCTTCTCAATCATGAACATCAAGTAGGGAGCATAGCCACAGGACCGACTGGGGGTGCTTGAGATGTTGACCATGTCGTTCCAAATGTAATTTGCAACATCAAACTGTCTCTTTTTGCTTATGACCCTCATTAGAGTCCGGAGGTAGCCCTGTACACTCCCTGCATCCCCATCCTTGGGGGCAATGGTCTTCCGGAGAACTCTGTTCAGAACCACAAAGAAGGGCTTCATGTTCTTTGTGGAGGGAGGAACATATTTAGAGTTGGGCTCATACATGAACTTCATTCTGTCTCTCTCAATGACCCCTATGTTGTGGATGATCAGGTGGTCATTTCCAGCAGAGTCTAAATGGAGCAAGCTTGCAAAATCCTCCTCAGTGATGGAGTACTTGGATCCATGGGTCATCCAAGTCACACTCTCTTCATCTTCACTCGAGAAGTGGCACGTTGCATAGAATTGTGCAATCACTTCATCATTCAAATTGTGTCTGAAGGCAAACAGATTTTTCAGACCATGCCTTTCTGCTGCAGCAATGACCTCATCAAAAGCTGAGCACTTCTTCTTCTCTAGGTGGGCCCAGTCAATCCACTGACTGCGCACCACCGGAGTCTTCATCGGCAGGTAAACCAACCTGTAGAAATCTGCATGGAAGTTTGACCAAAACCTTCCATCAGCTGCCTGCTTTGGCCTTCCATAGCAATCAATGCTTCTGAGCTTGGCTGCCACATCGTTGCCTTTCCCATTGAATTTCTCTTCATTGGGGTCCCGGACCCCTTCTCTGGGAGCATGAAGCTTCAAGGGCCCAACTGGCCCCGTTGCGACTCCCTTGCCCTTTCCTTTTGCTTGACGAAGGCCGCTTGTAGACGCAGCAGCCTTCGAGGCGGGCTTCTTGACACAGACCTTCCTCCGAACCTGGGGAGGGGAAGTAGCAGGCTCGGAAGGTCTTTCTTGGCGTTTCTTGCCAAGACCCACCGAGGACCGAGGTGCCACCTCGTGGTCCAACTCGGCCTCAAAGTCGGAGATCTTGTTGTCGGAGCTCGACATGATCTGAGAATGATTGAGCAAGAATAATGACAAGTTATACAAGGCATAGGTAAGACAAGATAGCAATGGATGGCATTAAGGAATTAAGGAATTAGGTTTAAGGTTCAGAAACATCGGACTTGTCAGGGGTACCAGACTTGTCCGTGCATGGACCGGACTAGTCCGGTGTTCATCCTCAAAAACCTAACAGATTGGTCAAGGGATGATTCCTAATGCAAATCTAGTCTAGCATACACGTAGTACATCAAATAAGCATGTATCTAGTAAAGGATGCTAGGCTATACGATCAACAATGGAGAAAAACAAGATTTCTAGGGTTTTGAAGAAATTTACCAAAGAAATTGATGGAGGCTCGAAGTTTTGGGGGTTGGAGGTCGGACTAGTCCGATAGCTTCAATCCCCAAGTCTTCAAGCTTGATCTCCGCCCAAATGAGGACTTTTTCGACGGAGGGAGGAGAAAATCGCCTTGGTGGCTCGAGCGCAAGAGAGAGGAAAGCGTGAGCAAAAGTGGGGGTGAGGAGATTAGGGTTTGGTGGCGGCTAGGGTTATGGACACGAAAAATCGGACAAGTCCGGACATGACCGGACTAGTCCAAAGTCATCCAGAGACCTATATCGGACTAGTCCGTGGTCTATCGGACTAGTCCGGCCTAACCGGCACTCTGCGGACTAGTCTGCATGGGCGGACTAGTCCGGGTAACCACAGACTGGTCCGTGGTCACCAGGAAAGAATTGCATAGCCCATTCATATATATTTGAAGGTTCAATAATAGAGAATAGAGAGGCAAAACAATTCAAGTAATCTTGATGAATTTGACCAGTAAGCATACAACAATCATACAATGATCAAAATTCATCAAGATCTAATAATTGACATAGTTTTTCGAGACAAAAATGGAGAGGGGTGATTTTCACAATTCAATCAACATTTTTGAAGCAATCATACAGGTATGCAACTTTTCAAGCCACACTCCGAGAATCAAGAATATTTAGCTCATTTCGGAGTTCGCAAAAACGCTTTTCATCAAGTGGCTTGGTGAATATGTCGGCCAATTGTTTTTGGGTGTTGACATGTGAGATGGTTATGTCTCCTTTCATGGAATGGTCTCTCAAGAAATGATGTCTTATGTCTATGTGTTTAGTCCTAGAGTGTTCAACTGGATTTGGGCTATTTTAATGGCACTCTCATTATCACAAAGGAGAGGAATACGATTCATATTGTAACCGTAATCCCTTAGAGTTTGTCGCATCCAAAGGAGTTGTGCACAACAACTCCCGGCTGCAACATACTCCGCTTCGGCGGTGGATAATGCAATGGAGTTTTGTTTCTTAGATGACCAAGAAACCAAAGATCTTCCTAGGAATTGGCATGTGCCAGAGGTGCTTTTTCTATCAACTTTGCACCCGGCATAATCTGCATCGGAGTAACCAATGAGATTGAATTTGGAGCCTTTTGGGTACCAAAGACCAAGGTTGGGTGTATGAACTAAATATCTCAAGATTCTTTTTACGGCTGTCAAGTGACATTCCTTAGGGTTGGCTTGAAATCTTGCACACAAACATACACTCAACATAATATCTGGCCTAGATGCACATAAGTAGAGTAAAGATCCAATCATGGAGCGATTTACCTTTTGGTCGACGCTTGGTCCATCTTCATTGAGATCCAAGTGGCCATTCGTAGCCATAGGAGTCTTTATGGGCTTTGCCTTGTCCATGCCAAACTTCTTGAGTATGTCCTGCGTGTACTTGGTTTGGCTTATGAATGTTCCTTCCCTTTGTTGCCGCACTTGGAATCCCAAGAAGTACTTCAATTCTCCCATCATTGACATTTCAAACCTGTCTGTCATAATTCTACTAAATTCTTCACAGAAAGATTGGTTAGTTGACCCAAAAATTATATCATCAACATAGATTTGGCAAATAAAAAGATCATTATCTAGATTCTTAGTGAATAATGTATAATCTACTTTGCCAATTTGAAAACCATTATCAATTAAGAAATCTCTAAGACACTCATACCAAGCTCTAGGAGCTTGTTTGAGGCCATAGAGAGCCTTACGCAGTTTATATACGTGGTCGGGGAACTCTTCGTCTTCAAACCTGGGTGGTTGCTCCACGTACACCTCTTCCTTGATCGGTCCGTTGAGGAAGGCGCTTTTCACGTCCATTTGATACAGCTTCGACTTGTGAGTAACCTTTGGCCACAAGTCGTGCCTTGTTTCTTGTCACCACTCCGTGTTCGTCTTGCTTGTTGCGGAAGACCCACTTGGTGCCCACTATATTTGCATTGGGTCTTGCCACAAGTTCCCAAACCTCGTTTCTCTTGAAGTTGTTCAACTCTTCTTGCATTGCCACCACCCAGTCCGGATCCTTCAATGCATCCTCAGTCCTGCGTGGTTCCAAAAAGGAGACAAACGAGTAATCCTCACAAAAATTAGCTATACGAGATCTAGTGGTTACTCCCTTTTGGATGTCACCGATGATGTTGTCGATTGGGTGATCCCTTTGAATGCATTGGTGTACTCTTGGGTGTGGCACTTGGAGAGTTGTGTGTTGGTGATCATTTTCTTCTCCCCCTGAGTGGTTGCCCTCGTTGAATTGTTGATCATCTTCATATTCCTGTGATTGATCTTGTATCGAGGCTCCCCCTTGATTGTTGATCTCCTCTTGTGGTTCACTTTCCTCTTGTATTTGTGACGATGAATCTTGTGGTCGAACTTCGCCTAGAGCCATTTTCTTCAATGCTTGATAAGGAGCTTCTTCTTTTCCTAATTCACATTGATCAACTTGCTCCTTTTGGGAGCCATTAGTTTCATCGAACACTACGTCACATGCCACTTCAACAAGTCCGGAGGCCTTGTTGAAAACACGATAGGCGTAAGTGTTCGAATCATAACCAAGCAAGAAACCTTCATTGGACTTTGAAGCGAACTTTGAAGTCCTGGGCTTCTTGTTCAAGATATAACATGGAGAGCCGAAAACTCGAAAATATGAAATATTTGGTTTGTTACCGGTGAGTAGCTCATAAGGAGTCTTCTTGAGTAGTCGATGAAGGTAGAGTCGATTTGCGGCGTGGCAAGCAGTGTTAATTGCTTCCGCCCAAAATCGATCCGAAGTCTTGTATTCATCGAGCATTGTTCTTGCCATCTCTATGAGCGTTCGGTTCTTCCTTTTGGCAACTCCGTTTTGTTGTGGAGAGTATGGTGCTGAAAATTCGTGCTTGATTCCCTCCTCATCAAGGTACTCCTCCACTTGTATGTTCTTGAACTCCGTGCCGTTGTCGCTCCGAATACTCTTGATCGATAGTGAGAACTCGTTTTGCGCTCGCTTGAAGAATTTCTTGAGTGTCCCTTGTGTTTCTGACTTGTCATGCAAAAAGAACACCCAAGTGAAGCGGGAAAAATCATCAATAATGACTAAACCGTATTTATTACCGCCGATGCTTATGTAAGTAATTGGACCAAACAAGTCCATATGAAGTAGTTCGAGCGGTCTTCTCGTAGTCATGATGTTCTTTGTGGGATGATGTGCTCCAACTTGCTTCCCGGCTTGGCACGCACTACAAGCCCTGTCTTTCTCAAAAACAACATCTTACAAACCTCGGATGTGATCGCCCTTGAGGAGTTTTTGAAGGTTCCTCATACCAACATGTGCTAGCCGTCTATGCCACAGCCAACCCATGTTGGTTTTTGCAATCAAGCATGTGTCGAGTTCGGCTTTATCCTTGTTGAAGTCAACAAGGTAAAGCTTTCCCTTCAACATACCCTTGAATGCAACGGAACCATCACTCCTCCTTGAGACGGTCACACCCTCGTTAGTGAACAAGCAATTATAACCTTTGTCACATAATTGAGATATGGACAGCAGGTTATAATCTAAAGATTCAACATGTAAAACATGAGAAAGAGTGTGTTTAGAGGATATTGCTATTTTACCGGTACCGAGGACCCTTCCTTGACTATTATCTACAAAGTAGATGCCTTCGTTTGGATCCTCGTTTTCTTCATATTCCACGAACATCCTCCTTTCTCCGGTCATGTGGTTGGTGCATCCACTGTCTAGCACCCATTTGGATCCACCGGAGGAATAGGCCTGCAGAAACAAATTATGCCTTGGTTTTAGGTACCCAAGCTTGCATGGGTCCTTGGAGGTTAGTTACAATACATTTGGGCACCCACACATGGGATTTTGTGTTCCCATGGCGTGGCCCAGCATAATAAGCATAAACTTTACCAAGATTGTTTCTCATTAATACATAAGAGGCATCGAAGGTTTTGAACAAAAGTTGCTGTTGTTTATGGATCGGACTAGTCTGGGTGACCGGACTTGTCCGGATGACCGGACTTGTCCGGACCACAACCGGACTAGTCCGGTGTTCATGAGAGTTCAGGTTCTTAATTTTCGTGTTACCAGGTTGTGAGGGTCCTCCCTTCACAAGGGTAATCCTTCCCTTGTTATTCTTATGACTTCCAGCATTTTGCTTTCCATCATAAGAGTAACCAATGCCATACTTGACATTTGGAGGTCTTTGGACCAAGTATGCACTACGTGCATAGTTGATCCTCTCCTTGTCAAATATTCCACATTGGGTAGGATTTTTATCCTTTGTGGAGGTAGACTTTTCCATCAACCTGGTGTTGATTTTACCACATTTGCACATATGAACAAGATTAGTTGAAGTGGGTTGAGAAGGTAGACTTGAAGAGGAAGAAGATTCACTTAGCTTGAGTGACTCAACTTGCACTTCAAGGATCTTGTTAACCTTGATCAGGTCATCAAGTTGATCCTTGATTGCAACATTTGAGTTGGTTAACTCCAAGCAAGTTTTCTTGCTTGAAGCTAGCTCAAGCTCTAGTGAGCTGTTTTTCTCCTTTTCAAGAACTAGAAGATTGTCAAGTTCGACATACTTCTCCTTTTGGGAGATAATCATGTCCTCTTGACGATCAATTAGCCGTTCCTTCTCAACAAGTTGGTCAAGTAAAAATTTCATTTTAGCAGCAGTTTTTCTGTCTAATCCAATTAACATATCTTCATCATCACTATCTAGTTCATCATTACTTGAGTAGGAATGCATGGAAGGAGTTTTGATGTTTACCTTGCGTTTACCTTCCTTTTCCATGAGGCAAGTGCCATGTCCCTTCTTTGTAGCGAGCGTGGGGAAGAGTGTGGGTTTCTTGGACGTGCTTTCAATGGCTATGCTAGCCATCTCTTCTTCATCGGATGATGAGGACTCATCGTTTGAGTCCCACTCCTTTCCAATGTGTGCTTGTTCAGCTTGTTTCTTCTTCTTAAAAAATTTCTTCGGTTGAGGCTTGTCTTCTTTATTCTTCTTCTTGTTGTCCTCATACGGGCAATCGACTATAAAGTTGTTATACTCACCACAATTATAGCACGCCCGCCTCATCTTCGGCTTTGTCCTCTCCTTGTACTTTCCTTCACATGATTTTGTTCCTTGTCTTTTCTTCAATATTCTTTTGAACTTTTTCATGAACAAAATCATATCCTCTTCGTCTAGCTCACTGCTTTCATCATCGCTGTCCTCCTCAAGCTGTGCTTCTCTTGCTTCTTTGGATAGAGGCTTGAGTGTGGACTTTAAGGCAAATCCCTTTTTCTTGGCCGATGTGAGGTCGGCTATTTCTTTGACGTGCTTGGCTTGTTTCTCCATCATTTCAAAGTTGATGATTTTGCCAAGCAATTCATCTGGAGTCATCCTCTTGTACCCAGGACTTTCTCTGATCATAGAGCATAGTGTGACATTGCGAGGCATAAAGGCTCTAAGGATGAGCTTTACAACCTCGTGGTCATTCCACTTCTTGCTCCCATATGATCGAACTTTGTTTACCAGTGTCTTCAATCGGTTGTACATGTCCTGGGGAGACTCGTCTTCCTCAATTGCGAACCTTCCTAGTTCGCCTTCGATCATTTCAATTTTCGCCTCCCGCACATGATGGTCACCTTCATGGGCTGCTTGTAGTGTGTCCCATATTTCCTTGGCAATCTCCAGTCCGTCCACCTTTGTGAATTCATCTCGACTTAGAGAGGAGGTGATTACGGCTGCGGCTTGAGCATTTCTATGGATGGCTTGCTCTTGACTTGGGGTGAGCTCTTCGTCGTCATCTGGGATGTCTATTCCTGTGCACACAATATGCCATAAACTTGGGTTAAGGGAAATCAAGTGCATCTTCATATTTTGCCTCCACATGGAGTAATCACTCCCATCGAAGTGTGGGGCTTTTCCAAGAGGAATAGATAGGTAATGGCTGTTGTTCGAATTTAAACGATCATAGTTAAAAGGATATCGGGAGTAGTCGGTGTGACTACTCCCCTTCTTCTTTTCTTTAACTTTAGCTTTCCCTTTGGAAAGTGCTTTCTTTCTGAGGAGTGCTTTCAGCTCCAGCGTCTCCTCGTCATCATCATTGAAGTCTTGAATTGCTTCGAGATACTTTTCCAGCTTTTGGTTCTTGTCGTTGTTCACTTCTTCCTGGTTGTTGATTTTCTGAACTTCCTTCATGTCCGACATGATCTCTTCGAGTGGTTGCACTCTTTCTTGAAGAACCGACTTTGATACCAATTGAATGTAGGCCTAGAGGGGGGGTGAATAGGCCTTTTTGAATTTTCTCGGTTCCTGTAGCACTCAACAGCAAGGTCAATACCAGAGATATCGGACTAGTCCGGTAAAGTGCGGACTAGTCCGGTTTTCACGGGCTAAGTTGATCAAGTTCAGTCAATTTGATTGATTTATTAATGTTTGCAGCGGAAATATAAACTTAAATGACAGTTTAATAGTTGTATGTCAAATTCTATAGCAATTAAGCCTCTTGTTCAACAATTTAACTCAAATTGAACAAAGTGAATCAAACCCTAGATTAAGTTGATCAATTAAGATGAAGAACACAAAAGGACAAGACACAAGATTTATCCCGTGGTTCGGCTACCACGAAGGCAACCTATGTCCACATTGAGGAGCCCACAAAAGGACTGGGTCTTCTCCAACCCTTCCCTCGTCGGATCGCCACGAAGGCCAATCCTCTTCCACTAATCATAAAGGGTAAATAACCAAGTTGAAGGGGCGTTCTCACACGTTGAGAGCTCCCTTGATTACAACTTACAAAGCCACCAATAACACACTCGAAAATTACAAATTGAAATGCAAGAGTGTGTTAGAGAATCAAACCAAGAGCTCAATGATGTGTGCCAAGTGTCTCTCCAGTGATCTAGAAGTGATCTTCAATAGATTAATCGATTTTGCACTTAATTTCGTGGAGAGAGGTGGTTTTTGAGTCTCTTGGGAGGTGTGACGGCGCTAGGGTTCGAGAGCGTGTAAAAGTGGGCCGTGCACCTCTATTTATATGGGGTTTCTAAAAGTGACCGTTAGGGTTTAGAAAGATCGGACTAGTCCGTGGTGGTCACCAGACTAGTCCGGTGTGCTGTGTGTAGCAAACCCTAAGTGTCCAGGAATATCGGACTAGTCCGGTTGAAAACGGACTTGTCCGATTTCACTACTGGAAATCTTCGGACTAGTCCGATTTCCATCGGACTTGTCCGGACATATGAAACCATAAGTGTTTAGGATGACAAGTCCGCACTTGGAGGACTTGTCCGATTTAGATCAGTGTGCATATCGGACTAGTCCGTGTAGACACCGGACTTGTCCAAAGTGGATCAAAAAGAATATCGGACTAGTCCGGATAATGACGGACTTGTCCGATTTTGTGTGACTTGTGCATTGTGTTGAGGACTAGTCCGCATTGGGGAGGACTAGTCCGAAGTGGATCAGAAAGATATCGGACTAGTCCGGTGGAAACCGGACTTGTCCGATCTAGTGCAGAATGTGATATCGGACTAGTCCGGCTGTTATCGGACTAGTCCGGTCCTGTATAACTTTGTGCATTGTGTGTGTGTGCTTGAAAGTGATTGAGCTCTTGGGTGTGTTTCCTTAACACACTCCATACATAATGATCTACTATTTTCTTCTCCTTGAGCTCAAATTTACTTTTCTTCTCATTTCCTTTCTTTTTGGCATTTTGCTCATTTTTCATTATTTGCCTGCATTCATCTCAACAAAAGGATTATGATCCCAATTGCTTGTCATAAATCATCCAAAACCCACAAGGGAGTCCTAGATGCACTTTCAATCGGAGCTCCTCTCTGCTGTGGGTTAGGTCTCGAGTCGTTGTACACATGTTGTCACCGAAGCTTTCCTTCGTTGGGAGCTTAGTTCTAGTTTTCCTTTACATGTGTTGACCTAGGAGCTACCCATATGAGGGGAGCGGGTCCGATGCAATGTGACATTTGGGGCCCGAGGAGACCTTCAACTCTGACAAGTAGAACTCCCTTGTACTCTTAGCGGTACTAAGGGGTACCCGGTACGCAGGGTACCGACAAAGATGATGGAGTTAAATCTGACCTTGGAACAAGAAATTCGAGAGGGTCAAACGAAGGATGAGGAAATCCAAGAAATCAAGGACGGGACTCAAGAAGGAAGGGAATTGAGGTTTGATGAGGATGAACATGGTACCTTATGGCTCGGAAAAAGGATTGTCGTGCCTAATGTGAAGCATATTCGGGAAACGATACTAAAGGAGGCACATGACTCACCATACTCAATTTACCCCCATTGTACGAAAATGTACAAAAATTTGAAGACATGTTATTGGTGGGATAGCATGAAGAAGGACATAGCTGAATATGTAGCTCTATGTGATGTGTGCTAATGAGTCAAGGCGGAACATCAAAGACTAGCTGGACTATTGCAACCATTGAAGATTCCGAAATGGAAGTGGGAAGAAATCGGTATAGACTTTATAGTTGGATTGCCACGTACTCAGTCCGGTTATGACTCAATTTGGGTAATTGTGGATCGGTTAACTAAGTCAGCTCACTTTATTCCCGTCAATACCACCTTTAATGGAGAGAAATTGGCCGAACTGTATATGGCAAGAATAGTATGTTTGCATGGAGTTCCGAAGAACATAATGTCGGATAGAGGTTCAATTTACCTCCAGGTTCTGGCAAAAATTGTATGAATCTTTGGGAACAAGGTTAAATTTCATTTTAGCATATCACCCTCAAACGGATGGACAAACTGAGAGAACCAATCAGATTTTAGAGGACATGTTAAGAGCTTGTGCTTTGAAGCATGGGAAAAGTTGGGACAAGAGCTTGCCATATGCAGAGTTTTCATATAACAATAGTTACCAAGCAAGCTTGAAAATGTCACCCTTTGAAGCACTATATGGAAGGAGGTGTAGGACGCTCTTGTTCTGGAGTGAGACATAGGAGAATCAAGTTTTTCGACCTGATGTGTTGCAAGAAGCTGAAAAACAAGTTCAAGTTATTCGTGAGAACTTGAGGGCTGCTCAATCAAGGCAAAAGGGCTATGCGGGCAATAGAAGAAGGAAATTAGCCTTTGAAATAGGAGACTTTGTTTACCTCAATGTGTCACCAATGAGAGGTCATAAGAGGTTTAACATAAGAGGCAAGTTAGCACCACGATACATTGGACCATTCAAGATTCTGGATAAACGGGGAGAAGTAGCATATAAGTTGGAGATACCAGCTCATCTTTCAGATGTTCACGATGTGTTTCATGTTTCCCAGCTCAAGAAGTATTTAAGGGTGTCGGAAGAACAAGTGCCAGTGGAAGAATTGGAATTAGAGGCATATTTGACTTATGCCGAGCAACCGATCAAAATCTTGGAAACCAAGGATAGAGTCACAAGGAACAAGGTCATCAGATGGTGTAAAGTTCAATGGAAGCATCATATATAATTAGAGGCAACTTGGGAGCTGGAGGATGATCTCAAGAAGGAATTTCCCTATCTCTTCTCTTCCGTGTCGAATATCGAGGGCGAGATTTATTTTAAGGGGGGTAGGTTTGTAAAACCCTCATTTTCATCCATCATGCATTGCATACATCATAATACATGTTTAACATTAATCCACATAAAAAGGAACAAGTTTAAAATGAATTAGAAACAAAACCGCACTTAAGAATTCTAGAAAGTGCGGACTAGTCCGATTTCTTTCTGACTTCGATCGGACTTGTCCGTTTTGCTACGGACTAGTCTGCAATCCTCTCTGGACACTTTCGGACTTGTCCGGTCCTATGCGGACTAGTCCAGTGTTCCAATTCCTTGAAAATTTTGCTAAGTCCCTGGACTTGTCCGAATTTGTCCGGTGTTCCGGCGGACTTGTCCCTTTTCCCCTCTTACTAAAGTCGGACTTGTCTGACTTTTAGCCAGACTTGTCCTTTTTCCCCTCTGGATAAGTTCAGACTTGTTCGATGTCCAGTCTGGACTTGTCCGATTTCTCTCTGTCCATCTTTGGACTAGTCCGGCCCTTTTTGGACTTGTCCGCTAAATCGTGACTCCGAATTGATATTTCATTTCATGACTTGTTTCTTGGGTTTTACGTTATGTGGGCCTAGGGACATCGTGCCTAACTCTTTTAGAGCCCATGTGGGACTCTAAACCGTCCCCTACTCATCTCAAACTCGAAATCCATCTAATCCTAGCCTCCACCTCTATATAAACAACACCACCCCTTGACTTGACATATATTTGCCACTTTTCCATCACACCCAAACCCAAGCTCGTGAATAGCCACCACCAAGGAGGGAGAAGGAGATCTAGAGCCAGAAGAAGAAGAGGAGGAAACGAAAGAGGATCAACATCTCCATCAACCTCGCGTTCTTCGTCAACAATTCACGATCAAGTTCTTCATCAACCCTAGATCGTCAAGATCCAAGTGTTGCCTCCAAAACTCTTGACTCATTGGAGTTCTAAACACCTGGTATACCTTCTACTTCCTTTTCCTTACGTGAATTCAACCCCAAATCTCCAAATTCACGTCGATCTAGAAAACCCTAATTTGCTGTTCCTGCACAGTGCAGACTAGTCCGGCCTCCTATGGACTTGTCCGATTTTGCAATCTCGTTCCCGTTGAATTAATTCTAAATTGTTTTGAATCAATTCCAAAACTATATAAACATGTTAAAATCTATTAGAACTAGTTGATGATCATTAAAAACAACTCATTAACGAGTTCCACCTTGCATTTGCATTAATCATGCATGTCATACCATATTGAGTAATATATGTGCATCTATTGATTGTGTTTCTTGTTTGTATGTTATTGTGCGGATTAGACAGATTTGCGCTAGAGAGTGCCGCGAAGGATCTCCAACACCAAGAGTTTGAAGGCTTTGCCCCGAACCAATCCCAAGAGCAAGGCAAGTGTCCTTGAAGCATATTGATCCTCTTTTGGAATAAATATTTTCTTTGCAAACTGCATGCTTGTGTCAATTTGATAGAAATCCTATGATAGGAAGTTTACTGGATTTGTTTAACCACCCTTGTCACCTGGAATTTATGATAGAGAGTCGGGATGGACTTTTACCTTTTTGCTATGCTTAATTAATTGGGATGGAAAAACAACACTACACATTTAATTATGCATTAATGAGATTATGGTTAATATGAACTGGTTAATATGATATGGTAATGGGTGATCTAAGCAAGCATGGTATGTGGATGGGTTGGATGTTATGGTGGTTTCGCTTTCTTTAGATCTGAGGACCAGTTCATGGAGTGATCATCCAGGATTTACAGTGCCACCACGAGGCCAAGTATGGGTGCGGCGTAGCTGATTAATTAGGGTTTTGCCAGTTCTATTTGGACCATTAAGGATGCACGGGGAAGGGGTAGTCGGATTGGGTTTGTTGATGATTGGCGGGACTAACCTAGGATCCGAATGGCTCAAGAGGGGGCCCTTGGTTGAAGATGTGCTCAATTGGAGACATCGCCACCGGTGAAACCTCAGTGGGGTCTAAATAGCCTAGTAATCCCTTTGTAAAAGCTATTTTGTGATCTCTTGGCCACATACTAACGGAAGTGTGAGACGGCATAATAGAGGTTCTAGTCACTGCAAGGTGATGAAATCACAAACACGTGGGTAAAGTGGTACAAACTCTGCAGAGTCTAATAAAACTATCATGATAGCCGTGCTCCCAGTTATGAGCAACTTGGACCCTCACATGATTAGAGGGAAATTGAGATTTGGGATGGTTATGGTTGGTAATATAGTTATGGCTGGTTATGAATTGAATTATGATATTGATTATAGTTATTGGTAAGGGAAATCTGGAATATGGATGATGGTAATGAAATATGGACTGGTACTATGATATTGCTTATGCTTTATGATGGGTTTGCTTCACATACATATAATACATTGCTTTTCAAATGTTTTAATGTACTTTTCAGCACTTAGCCATTATTATTGTCGTCATTTGAATCAGCTACATGTCATACTTTCCACACTTGCTGAGTACGGCATGTACTCACCCTTCCAATTCCCCCACCAACAGTTGCAGGTCAGGATTGGGAGTTTAACGATCATAATATGGAGTTCTAGGCCGTGTCTACCATCAGCTTTGCCTGTGGAGTGTTGGAGCTGCGCTATACGCTTTGCTTATGCTGCTTAGTTGCTTATTTAGTTTATTTTTGTTGCATTAGTTCAAACTTGTCATTAATATTCATTAGAGCTTGTATATGAGGATAATTTGGTTTGTGTAATAAAAGTGATTAATTAATCTTGTTCCGTGGTAAGTTTCTGTATATCCTTTTGTAAATACACTCGTGTATGTGTGTTGAACGTCCTGGGCACACATATGCGTTCACTTGGTTCATTTTTCGGAACCGGGTGTCAGAAGAAGTTAGGCCCTCCGTGTACTCCATATATCACATCGATTGTATTTGTCTGTTCATAGGTTGTTGCTTAGATTTCCAATTTTGTTGATCAAACTCACTAAATAAGGAAAAATAGAATGATTAGCATAGATGTATAACACAACATGCTAATTATTATAGATGTTGAACAAACACTTACTGAAAATATTCATTCATCCCCTCTATATTAGCATACATGTACATCAAAGCAGCCATCTTATCATCAGGTTCAACATCGTAGCTCGTGCCACTACCAATAGTAGTGCCTCTCATTTTAAAAATGCAGAGGCTGCTACAAGGGGTACTTCATCTATATTGTACCACAATGTAGAAACATTAACATTATGTTCTTCTGCAAAATAGACGCTTGAAAAGTATCCTATCTCCTAAATGGCGTATGCTTCTGCAATGCATCCTTCAACCCTTGCCTGATTGCGAACCATTGGTTTAAGACACCTAAGTGCTCTTTCAACGTGATACATCCACATATATTGCACAAGGCCGCCCACTTTAGCTTCATATGGAAGATGGATTAGGAGATGTTGCATTGGATTGAAGAACCCTGGAGGGAAAACTTTTTCCATCTTACATAAAAGCAGTGGTATCTCCTTTTCCAACTTCTCCATAATCTCGATTGTGATTTATTTAGCACAAAGCTATCTATAAAAGTAGCTAAGCTTGGCTAACACCTTCCACATCGCATCGTCAATGTAGCCCCAAAATAGAACCGACAGAAGTCTTTCCATTATTATGTGATAACCATGACTTTTCAACCCTGTGAGATTTCCAGTCTTAACATTTATGGATCATCTCAGGCTAGCAGCATAACCGTCTGGGAATTTCAAGGTTTTCAACCATTCAAAGACTTCTTTCTTTTCTTTAGGTCGAAGACAGAAAGAAGCACACGGTTTGCCACCAGATTCGGTTAGCTCAAGAGTTGGACATTTACAAACCTCTGCCAAATCCTTACGAGCATTAATATTATCTTTTGTTCTTCCCGTCAGATAAAAGCATGTGCTTATGATGCATTTGCCCATGTTACATTCCTGATGCATGACATCAATGTTATGTATTAGGATTAAGGACTTCACATACGGTAGCTCCCATAGTGCACATATATGAGTCCAGTTGTGGTCCTCTCCGTAGCCAACAAAATATTCAGGACAACCTTCATCTGGCACTAAGTTGTTCAACTATTCAGCAATCTCTGACCCCTTGAGACGTTGCGGTGGTCCTTTTTTGACAACGGTGTTCTTTCTAAAGGCATGTTTCTGTTGCCTAAATACGTGATTGGGCAGTAACCAGCAGTTGTGGCAATCGAAGTAGCAAATCTTGCCACCATGATTTAAACGAAAACATTCCGTGTCTGAAGCACATATCAGACATGTCAAACGACCATGAGTGCTCCAGCCAAAAACCATGCCGTAAGCTGGAAAATCATGGACAAACCACAAGTATGCAGCTCGAAGGTTGAATTTTTGTTTTTTGTAATAGTCGTACGCTTTGATTCCTATCCATATTATTTTCAACTCTTAAATCAACGGCTTCAACATCACGTTCAACCTTGAACTAGGATGATCCGATCCAGGTACAATAAGGCAAAGGAACATGAACTCATACTTCATACAAAAAGATGGTGGTAAGTTGTACAAAATTGCGAACACGGGTCAACAAGAGTATGGTGTTGCGTTTGTACTGAACGGTGAGAATCCATCTGTCACCAACCCGATGCGAATATTTCTCGCGTCATTCGCAAAATCTGGATCGAAGCGGTCAAGAGCTTTCCATGCCTCACCGTCGGATGGGTGCACCATCATTCCTTCATTCTCACATCGACCTTCTTTGTGCCACCTCATGCTTCTGGCTGTTTTTTTTAGAGAAGCAAGCGCTTCAACCTAGGTGTGACAGGCAAGTAGCGAAGCTGCTTCTGTGCGACTTCAGTCATTACTTTTGTACCATCATCATTAACAACCTTGACAAATCTCTCTTTATACAGTTGTTCTCGTTGGCATGCTCTTTCCAGGAAAGCATGTAGTAATTTGGGCATATATCAATCTTCTCATAGTCCATACCAAGCACAAAAGTCAATTTCTTAGAATGATACATATCTTTAGGCAATTTATGAGGCCATGGAAGGACATCGCTGATCAATTTGATGAGATCGTTGTAGCAGTTATTGGAGAAGGAATACTTAGACTTAATTGCCAGAAACCTAGTCATGAAACTGAGGATTGTCGCTATGGTGTGCTCATGCAACGGTTGTTCAGAATCTTCGACAAGCTTGAAGAACTCTTTAACCTCTGTTGTAGGAGGATCCTCTGTCAATTTAGGATTTATGGCTTCAAGCATCTCGTCCATCCTATCGACCCTAGTGTTGTCATCTTCATCTCGATCTTCTATGACTTGAGAAGGTGTCTTGCCATGAAATGTCCACAACTCATAACGTTGCATGAAACCATTTCCACACAAGTGATACATCAACGTCACTTTGTCAAAACACTTTGCATTCTCACATTTGATACATGGGCACTGCACCTTGCTGTTATTTGACAAAGAGAAATCTCGTTCTATGAAAGCATTCATCTTGGCGAACCACTCCTCTAAATTCATCCCATTCTTTTTCCAACCAGTATACATCCAAACACGGTCTTCAGCCATGTTTGAGTATACCTTCAATGTAGACAAATCATTATAAGTTTCATTGTTATGTCATGTAACGTCCCTACAACTAGGCAGATAGGTCCTAAACCCACCCAAGAGTGACCGAGCAGAGCGTGCTCATGAAAAGACGCGCGGTCCGTATCTGAACAAAATTTCGGCAGCATAACGCCGCCTATTTAACACTACACCCCCTATCTGGTGTAGTTCTTCAAGTAAAAAATAGGCCTGACTGCTATACGGTTATTGCCGTCATACGTATGTTGTGAGTCATATGATTGTTCGCACCATTGTCGTTCACCTTCGCCATGCTGGCGCTCGTCGGAGGAGTGACGGATGATCCCAAATGAGATGGCGTCGTTCAAGAACAGGAGGGCGAGCTACATGTTGACGTTGGTGAGCACAGCATCGTCGCTGTTCGCCAACGTGACGAGCACAATGGAACTGCCGTTGGTGCAAGTGTTCGTTGTGGTGCTGTTTGGGGACAGGATGACATGCATCGAGGCCGTGACCATGCTCATGGCCTTTTGGGGGTTCCTCTCGTATGTGTACCAGCACTACCTTGACAGCCGGTGCGAGGTTGCAAAGAAAGGAGTTGAGTAAGGGAGAGAGAGAGAAAGAGAGAGAAAGGGAGACGGGGATGAGGTGAGAGGGAAAGGTAGAGGAGAGATAGCGGGAGATGAGGAGAGAGAGAGAAAGAGAGAGAAGAGAGAGTAAATGAAGAATATAGGAGCCATGGCCACCACCTTTAACCCTGTTGATGCCGATTCAGAAGGGCAGAGCTAAATGGACCTTGGCAGCACCCTCGTCTTCACCAGCATCCACTGCGAGGGGAAGAGGCAGTCCCCCATCAACATCATCACCCCTTCTTTAACAAAAAGTTGCACCATCTACTGTCCTCACCTCACTTGCTCACATTGCATGCGCGCGCTACACCAAAGTCCTCATCCAGCCCGCCCCTATAAATATTCCTGGTTCATCCTCACTAACCAGGACCAGGCAGCAAGGATCCTTGATCGAACAGGCGTTATAGCAAGCAAAGAAAACCAATTAAGCATGCGGAGCTAATGGTAGCGGTAGTTCCTAATCTGGCTTTCGGTGGCGGCATCACCATTGTCGTCGTTGCCATCCTTCTCTACTCCTAATCTGGCTTTCGGTAGCATAACGTTGTCTATTTAGCACTACACCCCCTATCTGGTGTAGTTCTTCAGGTAAAAAGGGGATTGTTCGCGTCGGGGGAGTGGTGGACGATCCCCGGGGAGATGGCGTTGTTCAAGAACTGGAGGGTGAGGTACGTGCTAACGCTAGTGGGCATGGCGGTGCCCTGGCATACGGCAGCGTTTGGGGGTGTCACCTCACCATCCAACAAACTTGGTCGCCGTCATGGTGTCCTCTAGGATCCACGTGCCCGGCGGCCACATCAACCTGGCGATCACGCTGGGCCTCGCCGTCACTGGCCTAATCACCTTGTTCTGGTTAGCGCTCTATGTCGTCGGCAGGCTTCGTAAGGCGACACCTCCCTTTGCCTGACCACGCCACCATCGACCTAGCCGACGGGCACCGCCTCGGCCTTCTTCCCTCCTACCGTAGGGGGTGAGGGTGGCGCAGGGGAGGGGGCAGCGCAAGGGAGGGGGCAGCTTGGGGAGGGGATGGCGCAGAGGATAGGGCAGCGCTGGGGAGGGGGTGACGCAGCTGGGGAGGGGGCGGCGGCGAGGGCGGCGTGGGGGAGGGGTGGCAGTGAGGGCAGTGAAGGGGAGGGGCGGCGACGAGGGAAGCACAGGGGAGGGGTGGTGGCGAGAGCGGTGCAATGGTGGGTAGGGGGCGGCAGCGCAGGGGAGGGGAGGGGCATCGAGGGAGGCGCGAGGGAGGGGCAGAAGCAGCGGCGAGGGCGGTGCAGGGGAGGAGGCGCCAGTGAGGGCGGCACAGGGAGGGTGCAGCGCAGGGGAGGGAGCAGCGCAGGGGAGGGGGGCAACGCCGAGGGTGGTGCAGGGGAGGGGTGGCGTTGTGGGCAGAGCAGGGGAGGGGCAGCGGTGCAGGGGAGGGGAGATGGCGATGAGGGCGGTGCAGAGGAGGGGGCGAGAACGGCGGCGATGGCGGCGCAGGGAGGAGGTGGCGGTGGGGGCAGCGCAGGGAGGGGGCGATGCTGGGGAGGGAGCAGCGCAGGGGAGGGGGCATCAGTGAGGGCAGCGCAGGGGAGGGGCAGCGGTGCAGTAGGGGGGAGAGGGCGGCATTGCTGCCACCTGGGAGGGGAGGGGGCGGCAGCGCATGGGAGAGGAGGGGCGACGGGAGGGAGGGGTCGACGGGGAGGGGTGGCGGCGTACCTCCGAGGCAGAGAACGGCGGCGGGGATGGCCTTCGACGGAGGCGCGGCGGCAGTGGAGGCAGTGGGGAGAGTATGGGCGGGAATCGGCGGGCGCACGGGGTTATAGTGAAAATTTTTTATCGACGATGGTGTAGGTTAACCGTCATTGATAATCTACTATGGACGACAGTGGATTTGGACCATCGACGATAATGGCTCGGGTGGGCCCAATTTTGGCCAATATTGATGGCGGGTCCTTATTGACGATGGCTTACCGTCGTCTTTATGTAACGGACGATGGTGCGGGGCCAACCATCGTCTGTAATTGGCTTCTTGACGACGGTCGTATTTAGCCGTCGTCAATTAGTGAAGGGACGACGGGGCCATCGTCTATTATTTTGGTTGTCGTCTACTGTCGTGATTTCTGTAGTGATACCCCTGTTTCACCCTGATTCACCCATTCACCCTTATTCCCAGACGAGAAACGGGAGGCAGTGGTGGTGAACCCTAGATAGAGGTGCATGCGCATGGCAGCGTTAGACCAGGGTGTGCGGCGTGGCGGCGTGTGTCACACCCGGTCCCAACGGGACAATCAGAATGCAATCCATATGTATGCCAGGATCAGTTATTTCATACATATGGTAACGAAAGTGAAATATCAGTAAAAAGTGCCATGTTCGACTACATCATTTTACTACATAAATGACCACCCAGGTCTAAAAGAAAAGTACATAAGCAGCGAAAAATAAATAAAAGGACTCCAAGCACAGGCATTGCATGTGGGATACGCTAGTCTAGAACATCTCGTCTGGATCTCCATAGAAGTCCTGGTTCTCCACCTCTTCGTCTTCATAGACTGGGGGAACAATACGCAACTAACAAGTTTGAGTACCAATGATACTCAGCAAGTGGGGAAGTTTATGCCATGAGATTCATAACAAGGAACGCAAATAATGGTTAAGCACTATAGCAATTACAACCTATCCTTACTGTTGTTAAGGACCTACATCTAGGTGAATTCCACCCATAAATCCCAAAGTGACCAGATAATGCCCAACCAAACAATCCACCATTTAACCATGTGTGCTAATTATGAACTTGGTCCCAAGCCGCTCATGTCTGTGAGCACATCTGTCTAGACAGTTTAACAAAACTCTACAAAGTGTGCATCCTTTACCCACATTTTGAGATTTCATTCCCTTTTGCCAGGTGGACTAAATAAACCACCCTGTCACCCGTGGTAGCTAACCAAATTACACACTTTCGTAGGTGTGCGGCCAGGAGATTACTACGAGGTCTTTGGTTCTCCCAACTTCCATTGGTACTTTGAGGTTTCACCGCTCCGGCACCTAGAGTCTATTTCCCCTCCGCTAGGAGAAGCCCCCTCTTGAGTCATGTGGATCCCAAGGCAGTATTGTGAACCAATTCCCCGCTTGTTCGATTACCAACGCTACATCGGAAGAGACCAAATTACTAAACCAAGTTGTCCCATATACAACCCTGTGACGATATTGTATGGCTTAGTAATTTCCTCCATAACCCGGTCCTTAGAATCCGATAGGTGTCAAGCCTCAAATTAATGTCTTGTGCATGCATGCACCATACCAATCAACACCTCCTATCAGATTCCTATCAGCTACTTTCATTATTGCCAACAACTCATAAATCATAATAGATCAAATATAATCATTTACACAAATTATTCATATTCAATTAAGCATGGCTAAGCATGAACTAGTTAATAATAATCCACCCAAACCCTGGTGACAAGGAATACTATGAAAAAATTAGGGAAAACATAACATAGGATTCAAATTTGAATTTAGCATGCATCTAACTAAAATTTAATAAAAAGGGTGCAAGATGGTCAAGGACACTTGCCTCTGGAGTAGGGTTGGTGATCGACGGGAATCTGGTGCTGTTGCAGGTTGAAAGTCGGTTCTGGCCCCGACTCTAGATACGATGTTGCACATAAAATAATAACATACAGTAAGAACAAAAATAAAATGTGTACATTACAATTACACAAACATAAAATCCTACGCATTTATGATTTTATGGATAATTTTAGATCATAGGCATAAATTATTTATTATTGAGAATTTGGAGTTAAATGTGATAATTTGAGTAAATACATTTCTAGAAATTTTAATACAATTTTTATATTTATTTGAAACGTAATATTATTTCCTAGAATGTTTTCACCTTCAAAAATATACTTAAAATAGATTTCCAACATAAAATATGCATTTTACAATTTTTACAACATTTTTAATATTTATTTCTTATGTGTAAATTAATTTCTATAGTTTAAACACACTTACAAAGCATTTTATGCATAAATCAGCAATTTAATTAAGTTATTAAAATTAATACAGAACTAAATATTAATTAAAAATATTTATTGGACTGTTTTGTAATATTTCATGGAAATTATGAATTTTTTTATCTAATTTCTGATATTTTCAGGGGCTTTTCTCCAAAAACAGAATTAATCCATAGGCTAAAGATCATTTTTATAAAGTCCGGGGGTTAGTTTATAATTTTTATAGTATTTAATTTGCCATTTTCAAATATTCTAGGGGCTTCCTAATAATTTTTACCATAATATTCAGTTATTTCGATATTCCAGAAAGATTGGGGTTAGTTTTATAAAAATTCGGGTCAAACTGTGAATAGGCTGAAATGTCCAAGGGGTTATGCATAAAATTGCCAATGGTTGTGCGGGATTTAATTCAGGTTGTTGGATCTCAAATGGATGGCCCAGATCGGTCGCACGATTGAAATAGACGGCTACCATGTGGCCACATCACCCTAGGTGACCTGGGGCGGCGGCGCGCGGTGGCGCAGTGTGCCCGCGGTGACCAAAACACGCATCTTACAAACGAAAGGGCATATTTCTAGGGCGAAAAAGAGAGAGGAGGGCAAGGCGAACTCACCGAGAGGTGTCGCAAAGTCAGGAATGAAGCGGAGGCTAGTCGGCGACGGTGAACGGCGGTGAAACCCAGCGGCGCTCGACGGTGTTCTCCCCAAGAGACGATGTCGGCAAGCTCCTAAAGGCACGAATCACATGTTAGACAAGCTTTCGTGGTTAGAAATTGGATGAATCAACGGGAACGGAGGCGCCATTACTGAGCTCGACGGTGTCTAGGGTTTGGTGTGTCGGGGAGACGAGTTTCGAAGGGAACCGGCCTGGGATTTATAGGGAAATGGAGGAGCAACATACGACGATATCATTGGGCACTATCCCGTGCTTGATTGAGGAGAAACGATCGACATTGAAGGGAGAAAGTGGGCGACGCGGCACACACATTACTGGTGGCGCGGCAGTTCAGTGGGGAAGGAGGATTTGACGGGCGAGGCCCGATTGCCAGAGAAAGGGAGAGGGGAGGTGCAAAGAGGGCCGACGCAGCGAGGAAAGTGGGAGTTGGGCCGCGGGAAGATTGGGCCTAGGTGAGTTTTTCTTTTTCTTTTTCTTGTTCTCTTTTTGTTTTTCTTCTCTTTTCATGATTTGAATTTTAAAATGAAATTTCTAATGAATTTGAATTTTCAAAAATTTTCACACTTCCAAACGTATGATGCGCTTGCCTTGTATGTTTTTTTATACCAAAAGAAATTATTTCAAGTTATTATAAAATTCATTTTACATTTTTTTTTTCTCCAAAAAGTGGGTGTTACAGCGTGCGCGGGGGTCGCAGCGCGCGAGGGAATAGAGGGGCGGCGCGGGGAAGGGGCGGCTCGCAGGCAGGAAGTATTATGCAACAAAATAGCAGCGTACGGGCACAACAAGCAGCATCTGCCTCTCGGTCCACCATCTCCCCTTGCTACTCCTTTCTCGCCGCTTCGTCCTTTACCTGGCGGTGAGGCGTTGACACCACTTGCTGACTTCTTTGCGGCGGCCCTGGCCTAGCAGTTAATAGAGGCTGGGTTTCATGCACCCAGCGCATGGCAGCCTCAACGGGGCACAAGCCTGCCGCCCCTCTTCCAGGTGATACATCTGGTCTTTCCTCCCCTCACTCCCCAATACTCGAATCCTCTTTGCTTTTGTAGTTAACCTTTAGGCTGGATGTAGCAGGGATGGGTCAATCCCTACGCGGGGCAGAAGAAATTTTCGCCCATGGGCGGGGACGGGGATGGGAAGATTTCATCCCCATTGGGGATGGACATGGGAATTTTCATCTTACTTCTTCCTGGAACGGTAAATAACTCAATCGGCAGGAAGCAACACCACCAATCCCAGCAAGCTGTCTATGACTACTAAAACGTAGTCCTTGGAGGTTTGTATTCAGTTGGGCGCATGTGAGATCAAGAACGAGACAGTGACACAAGAGTTTTTACATGGTTTGGGCCGCCTGAGCGTAATACCCTACTCCACGGGGTGGTTGTTGTATGTATGAGTGTATAGTCTCTTGCGGTTGATTGGACTTATCCCTTGTACTGTGCAACGCAGCCCTTTTATAGTCCAAGAGCTGGCCGTTACATTGTCAGCCTGGTCTGACAAGTGGCTATGACGGTCTTTAATTACCTAATACATGATTTCTATGTATTAAGTACATTTAACAGTGTGATAATGCGCCTTAATGGCGGTGTTACTGGAGCTAAAGGTCCTCTGATCGTGTGTCATTAACATGGCATTAATGACACGTAATCAGGTCTTTTAATGGCTGCTTTAACTGCCTATTGAATACCCACGCTGTTGGAGATCTGTTAGTCTTGTTGTTGTAGGCTTAGGTCCGGAGGCCCGACACGTGGCAGCTCCCGAGCTTCCCTTTGTGGGGAGGCAGGTCCAGAGCTGATATACACATGGCAGCACTAGAGCTTCCCTCTACTGGGGGTTAGGTTCGGGGCCACCTATACAGGGAGTTAGGTCTGGCCTTACGTTACACGTGGCAGTGCTGGAGCTACCCTAATGAGGGAGGCGGATCCAGTGTTGCGAGACACGTGGAGCCTTTGGAAGTCTTCAACTTGGACAGGTGGAACTCTGTTGACTTTCTTGTGTATCGTGGGGTACCCGGTACGCAGGGTACTGACAGTGGCCCCGAGCCCACCTCTCGGAGAAACCATTTGGGTTAAGTTATTCTACCGGAGGTGGGGCCATCTTCGATTCCTATGCTGCAGCTTCAAAGGTCTTTTCATGGGCCGTTGGGGCGATGGTCCGCAATTAAACCATCGATGTGTGGCTCTTCTTGATGTGGCAGGTGAGATCCTCGCTTGCGGATCTCACACAATTGAAGTTCGCCGGTTCCCAATACAAAAACCGTATCGGTTCCGAGCGCCCTGTCAGGCCGCCGCCCACGGGCTTCCAACTTTCCATCATGACAATGGTTCACCTGGTATGATAACTTCGAGTTTTCTGCCGAAGTGTACCCAGGCCCATTTGTCATTGACAGAGTAGATTTTTGAAATGTGAACTTTATCCCATCGATCTTTCCATCCAAGCGTTGCGGACGCTTACTTAAGAAGGAAATCCCGCACGGTTTGAGGACTCTTTACGCTTTCATACAAACTTGCGCTCAGAGCCTCCCAACCTTTTCATAGCCCTTCCAACTTTGGCTCCACTTTGCCGCGATGGAGTTGGGTCTTCCCCACAGCAAGATCAAGCGTAACGAAGATCTGTCGAGGGTCCGGACCTACATGGCGTGGTCCAGCGACTCCTTCAACAACGAGATCCGCTTCGGCAAGCTTCCCTTCAAGAGGGAGCGCACCAGAGAGATCGCTTACTTCTCGGCATACGCCATGGTGGGTCTGATCCCACCCTTCTCAAGCTTCTTGCTGATGCTGCTAGATTTCTACGGACTCAAGCTTTATCATCTCGGCCCCACTCCTTCCTGCTAGTGTCGACATTCCTCCACTTCTGCGAGATGTGGGTGGGTGTGCCACCGTGCATCGAGCTCTTCTAGACCTTCTTCATGGTCCACACCACTGGGAAGGGGAGCGAGTTGATTGGCTTCTAATACTTCGTGAAGCGCAAGAACTACCTCTTCAAGTACTTGAAGACCTTCCCCTCCGAGAAGTGGGACAACTGGAAGAAGGATTGGGTGGTCATCGCAGTGGACCATCACGACAGGCTGGAGTTTCCTACAAGCCTCCCCAACATCAACACTGACACCTGGAATGTAGCTCCGGAGCTGTCCGACGCATACAAGAGCATCCTGACGAAGATCCAGCAATGCATGGAGGGTGGAGTGACCCCTCAGATGGTCTTCAGCAACTTCCTGGTGAATAGGTGGGCGCCGCTGAAGAAAAGGGAGTGGCCTGCATGGGCCTTCAATAGTGAGCTGGATCATAACCGGATAGAAGTCGGTTTTCAAACCAACTTGGATGATGAAGACTTGAAGCTCCATCTCCAAAAGTTTCAACACGGAGCTATCTCCCATGACGTCTTGACCCCGCCGGCTGCATTCCTCCCTCTAAACATGGTTCCGGAGGTCAGGAGGGAGCTTCCGAAAGGAATGCTAGAGCTGGATGACCTCGGTCTGGTGGAGAGGCGTAGGACCGCCGGGATTGTCATTCTTGGAGCTTCGGAAAGGGTGGTCACCACTACTCCAAGGCGGAAGGTCGATGACGCCAGCAAGGGCAATGGCAAGGGCAAGGGCAAGGGCAAGGAGCTGGCCGAATCTTCCAGCTGGAAGAGGAAGCTGAGACATGCTGACATGAGCTTCCTCAGGTTAGCTCCATCTCCAGCAGCTTCTCCCCCCCCCCACCGAGCAGAGCTTCGGCGGCTACGCCTCCTCTGGTGTCGGCGTCCTCGAGGGGCACTAGCTCTGGCAAGTCGACCCCGGCTCCAGTGCCAGGTGCGGGCTCTAGGTACGGAGGTCCTTCCCAGCCAAGGGAGGTCCCAGCTGAGGAGATTCCAGCTGCTGCGGCAAGCTCTCGACCATGGTTCAAACTTTCTGGCTCACCAGATCCAGTGGGCTCTGACTCCGGACCTCAGAAGAAGAGGTTCTATGATGATTGGGGCGGAATCCTCCCAAGGTAAGCATTGTCTTCTCACCCTAAGCTGTTGTTTTTATTTTTTTTCCTGTTTTCAATTTTTTGATCTTTGCTTCCAGGATGTCGAAGAAGAAAGCTGGAGCTTTAGCGCCCGCTGCAACAATTGAGGTTGTGCAGGCAGAGGCTCCTACTTCGATCCTGGTGCCTCCCCAAGTGGTGGCTGAAGACACGACAGCTCCATCGCCATCTATCGTGGACTTGGATGCATAGATGACGCCAAAAGCTCCCATGGTAGCACTGGACCACGGGGGAGAGATTTTTGATGATGCGCCGATGGTTTCAGCACCGATGGTTGAAGCTCCAGCATTGGAGCCAAAGACGACAGAAGCTCCGGTGCCTGGGTTGGAGGTAACTGAAGCTCCAGCCCCCGAGCCAGAAATAGTTGAAGATCTGACCCTTGAGTCGGAGATGGTTGAAGTACCGGCCCCTGAGCCAGAGGTGGTGGGGGCTCCAGGCGAAGCTCTAATGCTGACCCCAAAGGTGATTACTCCGGAGGAGCTCATGTCAGAGCCAGAGCACCGAGAGGAGTTGGTGGCGGGTCCTCCTCCCGCAGAGCTGATGATTGAAGATCTGTCAAGGGGACCTTCCTCGTTAGTCCTGAAGGTCAAAGTTCCCACTGTAGGACCCTCCTCGGCCTCGACGGATGCAAAAGATCTCCAGGAAGGTGGCCCTAGCGCCGTAGAGCCGCATGGGACCACGCTTGTGCCGTGGGACCCAATTAATGTTTTTGAAGATCCGCTAGAGTCGTCAGAGGCACTTCAGGCGGGCTCGGAGCCAATTCCTTTGGCGTTGTCCTGCTCCAGTCTCCGCCAAGTTCAGCTCGCCTTTGACTACGAAAGCAAGACTCTTGAAGAAGAGCGCCACACCTTGACACGTTGGTGCAGTAGGCTTCATTTCGAGATGAAGCTGACGCAATCAAGGCTTGCGGACCAGTGGGAATGGGTGGCCAAGGAGAAGACCCGATTAGCACTGATGGACTGCTTGCTGAATGAGTGGGAGGCTACCATTAACGCTCTCGACGAGAAGGCTTGGGAGATTCTCGAGCATGCTCGGGAGACCAATGAGGTTGTTGACGATCATGAGGACAACCTCAATAAATTAAATGAAGTGCTCCTCAAGCGCCGTGAGGCCCTCGACGAAAGGGAGGAGACGCTACTAGAGAAACAGGAGGACATTTTAAAGAGGGAGGAGGAGCTCACCCAGAGGCTATCTCTGGGAGGGCAAGGCTTGGCCGACTGTACAAAAAAGTTTGAACAGCGGTGCAAGCAGGAATAGAAAATAATTGGTAGGTGGGACAGGAGCTCTCCAAGAGAGAGGTTGATGTCGCCACTAGAGAGGAAAACATGAGGGGCAGGGAGAAGGATCTGGCGAACCGCTGGAACTGCCTCCACCTCTGGGAGACAGAGTGCATTGCCTAAGAAGGTTCGAAGCTTGCAGCCGCTAGAAGATCACTGGAGGAACTGAGGAGTCTGAGGGCGACTAAGTCCCAACAAGTCTGGGACTTCTTGGGGCATGCTAAGGTAGCTTTGGTGTCGCTTGGCTTCAGTCCGGTACATCCGACTGACCTGGAGACAGAGTTGGACTAGGCACTTGTGGCATTCAGCTCTACCAGCAACAGGTTGGACACAATGGGTAATGTCATCATCGACCAGCTAGAGAAAGAGGGTAAGTCCCTGGCCAAGAACATCGCGGAATTGAAAGTGCATCTAGGCATCCCTTGTGGGTTTTGGTTGATTTATTACAAACAAATGAGATCCTAACCACATTATTGAGATGAGCGCAGGTTTTAATAAAAGAATGAAGAAAGCGCCAAAAAGAAAGGAGAATGAGGATCAATTCGGAAAAGAGCTCAAGAGCTGAATAGAATATATCATTGTGTAGGGAGTGTTGATGTAACACATCCCAAGAGATCAAGCACAAAATAAATATCCACACACTTCACATTTCACAAGAAAAATGGACTAGTTTGATGAACACCAGACTAGTCCGATATCCTCTCTGTATAGGTTCGGACAAGTCCTGCCAGTGCGGACTTGCCCGCACTGGACTAGTCCGATAATGTCCGGACTAGTCCGATAATGCCCCTTACTAAAAATGGACTAGTCCTCCGTTGTGCGGACTAATCCTCAATTATTCACATTTGCGCAAAAATGGACAAGTCCAATCTCTTCATGGGCTAGTCCGAAAAATCCTCTGACTAAAATCGAACAAGTCCTCCAAGTGCGAACCTGTCCTCTATTCACTAAGAGTATCACCACACTAGACTAGTCCGATATCACCAGGACAAGTCCGAAAACCTTTTTGACTAAAATCGGACAAGTCCGCTCCTAGCCGGACAAGTTTGATATTCTTGGACACTTAGGGTTTTCTACACGCCGCACACCAGACTAGTTGAGACTCAACCATGGACTAGTCCGGACCCTCGAAACTCTAACGGTAACTTTTGTAAACACCATATAAATAGATGTGCATGACCCTACTTTCATAACTCTCGACCCCGTGCACCGTCACACCCTCCAAGAGCTTAGAAAACACATCTCTCCAAGCAATCCAACGCAAGAAAAATCAATCCCTTGAGGATTCACATTGGATTAAAGGAGAGACACGATTCCACACGTTTGACCTCTTGGGTTTGATCTCTAACACACTCCTGTTGTTTCATTGTTGATCTTAAGAGTGTGTTCTTGGTGGTGTTTACTTTGTAATCTTGGGGAGCCCTCAACTTGTGAGAAGGCCCCTTGACTTGGTGACTTACCCTTGTGATAGTAAAAGAGAATTGGCCTTCATGGCGATTCGACGAGGTTAGGGTCAGTGAAGACCCGGTCCTTTTGTGGGCTCCTCAACTTGGACGTAGGTTGCCTTTGTGGGAACCAAACCATAGGATAAAATCTTGTGTCAAACTTGTTCTTAAGTTTTTAATGTCATATTCTAGGGTTTGCTTGATCTTGTCCATCTTACGTTAAAACATTCAAATCAAAGTTAATTTGTACTACAGTTAATTTCATTGACTCAATACTTTCAATTTACATACTATATTCCGCTGCGTACTGTGCTTGTATTGAAATCAATGATCGAACTTGATCAATCTAGTCCGCACGCACCGGACTAGTCCGCACTCTAACACACTAGTCCGATATCTCAGGATTTGATCAGTCTGTTAAGTGTTGCAAATTCCAACTAAAATTCAGAAAGGCCTATTCACCCCCCCCTCTAGGCCACATTCAATTTGTATTAGAGTCCGACTCTTCGCAAGAGACTAATCGCTCAAAGAGAACATGTCGGACATGAAGGATGTGCACAAGAGTCTCAACCAACAGAAGGTTGAAGACGAAAAGGATCAAAAATTGAAGAAGCTCCTCAATGCCATCCAGGACTTCGACGATGACGATGAGGAGACGCTTGAACTCAAGGCGCTCCTAAGGAAGAAAGCCCTCTCGAAAGAGAAAGTGAAGGTCGAGGACGAGAAGAAGAAGAAGGGGAGTAGTCACACCGACTACTCCCGATATCCTTTCAACTATGATCGATTAAATTCTAATAATAACCATTATTTGTCTATTCCCCTAGGAAAAGCCCCACATTTTGACGGCAATGATTACTCAATGTGGAGGCAAAACATGAAAATGCACTTAATCTCACTCAATCATAGTTTATGGCATATTGTGTGTACAGGAATAGATATCCCAGACGACGATGAAGAGCTTACACCAAGTCAAGAGCAAGCAATTCATTAGAATGCTCAAGCTGCAGCAGTCATTACATCCTCTCTAAGTCGGGACGAGTTCTCCAAGGTGGATGGGCTCGAGATTGCGAAAGAAATCTGGGATACATTGCAAACTGCACATGAAGGCGATCGTCATGTGCGAGAAGCGAATACCGAAATGATCAAAGGCGAATTGGGAAGATTCGCCATAGAAAAAGATGCGTCGCCACAAGACATGTACAACCGGTTAAAGACACTCATCAACAAGGTTCGAGCATACAGAAGCAAGAAGTGGAACGATCACGAGGTAGTGAAGCTCATCCTTAGAGCTTTCATGCCTCGCAACATCACATTGTGCTCGATGATTAGAGAAAGCCCCGGGTACAAGAAAATGACCCCGAATGAGATGCTTGGGAAGATCATCAATTTCAAGATGATGGAAAAGCAAGCAAAGCATGTCAAGGAGATTGTCGACCTCACCTCAGCAAAGAAGAAAGGGGTCACCCTAAAATCCACTTGCAAGCCCTTGTCTAAAGAAGCTCGAGAAGCTCAACAAGAAGAGGACAGCGATGACGAGAGCAGCGATATTGACGAAGAGGACATGATCCTCTTTATGAAGAGATTCAAGAAAATGTTGAAGAAAAGACAAGGGGGAAAATCAAGTGAAGGAAAATACAAAGAGAACTCAAGACCAAAGTTGAGGCGGGCATGCTATAACTGTGGTGAATATGACCACTTTATAGTTGACTGCCCGTATGAAGAAAACAAGAAGAAAACCAAGGAAACTAAGCCTCAACCCAAGAAATTCTTCAAGAAGAAGAAGCAAGATGGACAAGCGCATCTAGGAAAGGAGTGGGACTCAAATGATGAGTGTTCATCTGAAGAGGAAGAGGAGATGGCTAGCATAGCCATCGAGAAGACATCCAAGAAGTCCACCCTCTTCCCAACTCTCGGCGCATGGAAGGGCAACGATAGTTGCCTCATGGCAAAGGAAGGTAAACGAAAGGTAACAACCAAATCATCTTCCTTGCATTCATATTCTAGTGATAGTGAAGTTGCTAGTGATAATTAAGACATGATCGTTGGCTTAGATAAGAAAACAGCTGGGAAAATGAAATTTCTACTTGATTAGCTTGTTGAGAAGGAGAAGTTGATCAACCGTCAAGAAGATATTATTATCTCCCAAAAGGAGGAATATCTTGAACTTGAAAAGCTTCTCGAACTTAAAAAGGAGCGAGGCAAGTCACTGGAGCTTGAGTTAGCTTCAAGCAAGGAAACTCGCTTGAAGTTAAGCGACTCAAATACTACCATCAAGGACGAACTTGTTAACCTATACAAGGTTAACAAGATCCTTGAGGTATAAGTTGAGTCACTCAAACAAAGTTACCCCTCATCCTCTTCAAGCTAACCTTCTCAACCACTTAAAACTGAAGCTATTATTACTTGTTCATGTGCTAAAACTAACACTAGCTTGAAAGACAAGTCAACCTCTACAAAGGACAAGCATCCTTCCCAAAGTGGCATATTTGACAAGGAGAAGGTCAAATATGCACGTAGTGCATACTTGGCCACAAGACCTCCTAATGTCAAATATGGCATTGGGTATTCTTATGGTGAAAAGCAATATGCTAGAAGTCATAAAAATAACAAGGAGAGCATTGCCTTTGCGAAGGGAAACTCCTCTCAAGCTAGAAAGCCTAAAGTCAACACATATGAGCACCGGATTAGTCTGGTATCCGCACGGACAAGTCCGGTCCTCCAGACAAGTCCGGTTTCTCGAACTAGTTCTGTTCATAAACAACAACAACTATTATTCAGGACTTTCGATGCATCCCATGTTCTAATGAGAAGTAATTTTGGTAAAGTTTATGCTCATTATGTTGGGCCAGGCCATGAGAACACCAAGTCTCATGTGTGGGTGCCCAAATCTCTTGTAACTAACCTCAAAGGACACAAGCAAGCTTGGGTACCTAAAACCAAGGTATAATTTGTTTTTGTAGACCTATTCCTCTGGTGGATCGAAATGGGTGCTAGACAGTGGATTCACCAACCATATGATCGGAGAAAGAATGATGTTCGTTGAGTACAAAGAGAATGAGGGTCCAAGCGAGGGCATCTATTTTGGAGACAATAGTCAAGGAAAGGTGCTCGGTACCGATAAAATTGCTATATCATCGCAACATACTCTTTCTCATGTGTTACATGTCAATTCCTTAGATTATAACCTGCTGTCCATATCTCAATTATGTGACAAATGTTATAATTGCTTGTTCACTAATGAGGGTGTGTCCATCTCTAGAAGGGATGATGGTTCCATTGCATTCAAGGGTGTGTTAATGGGAAAGCTTTACCTTGTTGACTTCAACAAAGATAAAGCCGAACTTGACACATGCTTGATTGCAAAGACCAACATGGGCTGGCTGTGGAATAGACGTCTAGCGCATGTTGGTATGAGGAATCTTCAAAAACTCCTCAAGGATGATCACATCCGAGGTTTGAAGGATGTTGTTTTTGAGAAGGACATACCTTTTAGTGCGTGCCAAGCCGAGAAGCAAGTTGGAGCACCTCATCCCGTGAATAACGTCATGAATACAACAAGACCGCTCGAGTTATTTCACATGGACCTTTTTGGTCCAATTGCTTACATAAGCATCAGTGGTAACAAATATGGCTTAGTAATTGTTGATGACTTTTCGTGCTTCACTTGGGTTTTTTTTTGCATGATAAGACAAAGACTCAAGGAACCCTGAAGAAGTTCTTCAAACGTGCTCAAATTGAGTTCTCATTGAAGATCAAAAACATTCGAAGCGACAACAACACGAAGTTCAAGAACACTCAAGTTGAAGAGTATCTAGACAAAGAAGGGATAAAGCTTTAGTTTTTAGCACCTTATCCCCCTCAACAAAACGGAGTTGTCGAAAGGAAGAACCGAACCCTCATAGAGATGGCGAGAACAATGCTCGATGAATACAAGACCTCATATTCGTTTTGGGCGAAAGCGGTTAACACCGCTTGCCATGCCATAAATCGACTCTATCTTCATCGACTACTCAAGAAGACATCCTATGTGATACTCACCGGTAACAAACCAAATATTTCTTAATTTCGAGTTTTTGCTTCTAAATGCTATATTTTGAACAAGAAGCCGAGGACTTTAAAGTTTGCCTCGAAGTCCGATGAAGTTTCTTGCTTGGCTATGATTCGAACTCCTACGCCTATCGTGTCTTCAACAAGACCTCCAGACTTGTTGAAGTAGCACGTGACGTAGTGTTCGATGAAACTAACGGCTCTCAAAAGGAGCAAATTGATCCATGTGTGCTAGATAGAGAAGAAGCACCTTGTTAAGCATTGAGAAGAATGGCATTGGGCAATGTTCGACCACAAGAGCCACCTCCACATGTGCATGAGGAAGATGAACCACAAGTGGAGGCCAATGATCAAGGGGGAGCTTCCACACAAGATCAACCTCAAGAAGACAAAGATGATCAACAAGTCAATGGGGGCAACCATCTAGGGGGAGAAGAAGAAGATCATAAAGATACAAGACTGCAAGTGCCACACCGGAGAGTACACCAATACGTCCAAAGGGATCACCCAATCGACAACATCATCAGTGACATCCAAAAGGGAGCAACAACTAGATCCCACATAGCTAACTTTTGTGAGCAATACTCTTTTGTGTCCTTTTTGGAACCACGAAGGATTGAGGATGCATTGAAAGATCCGGACTGGGGGGTAACGATGCAAGAAGAACTGAACAACTTCAAATGGAACGAGGTGTGGGAACTCGTCGAAAGACCCAACGCGGACGTCATCGGCACCAAATGGGTATTTCGCAACAAACAAGACGAACACGGGGTGGTGACAAGGAACAAGGCACGACTTGCGGCCAAAGGGTATTCACAAGTCAAAGGTTTGGATTTCAATGAAACCTTTGCTCCCGTAGCTACACTTGAATCAATTAGAATATTGCTTGCATATGCTACTCAGCATGATTTCAAGCTCCACCAAATGGATGTGAAAAGCGCCTTCCTCAACGGTCCAATCAAGGAGGAGGTATACGTGGACCAACCTCCCGGATTTGAAGATAAAGAGTTCCCCGATCACGTCTTTAAACTGCGTAAGGCTCTCTACGGCCTCAAACAAGCTCCTAGAGCTTGGTATGAGTGTCTTAGAGATTTCTTAATTGAAAATGGTTTTAAGATTGGTAAAGCAGATTATACATTATTTAAAAACACTTCGACAATGATCTTTTTATCTGTCAAATCTATGTTGACATTATCTTTGGTTCAACTAACAAATCCTTTTGTGAAGAATTAAGTAAGATTATGACAGATAAGTTTGAGATGTCTATGATGGGAGAGCTGAAGTACTTCTTGGGATTCCAAGTGAGACATCAAAAGGAAGGGACATTCATAAGCCAAACCAAGTACACTCAAGACATACTCAAGAAGTTTGGGATGGACAAGGCTAAGCCTATCAAGACTCCCATGGCAACTAATGGACACTTGGATCTCAATGAAGATGGACCAAGCGTGGATCAAAAGGTATATCGCTCCATGATTGGATCCTTACTCTACTTATGTGCATCTAGGTCTGATATTATGTTGAGTGTATGTTTGTGTGCGAGATTTCAAGCCAATCCTAAGGAGTGTCATTTGACAGCCGTTAAAAGGATCTTGAGATATTTGGTTCATACACCCAACCTAGGTATTTGGTATCCCAAAGGTTCCAAGTTCAATCTCATTGGATACTCCGATGCAGATTATGCCGGATGCAAAGTAGATAGAAAAAGTATCTCTGGTACATGCCAATTCCTAGGTAGATCCCTAGTTTCTTGGTCCTCCAAGAAACAAAATTCCATTGCCTTATCCACGACTGAAGCGGAGTATGTTGCAGTCGGGAGTTGTTGTCCACAACTCCTTTGGATGCGACAAAATCTAAGGGATTACGGTTACAATATGAGTCGTATTCCACTCCTTTGTGATAATGAGAGTGCCATTCAAATTGTCCATAATCCAGTCGAGCACTCTAGAACCAAACACATAGACATCCGACACCACTTTTTGAGAGATCACTCAATGAAAGGAGACATAGCTATTTCCCATGTCAACACCGAAAAACAATTAGCTGATATATTTAACAAGCCACTTGATGAAAAATGTTTTTGCGAGCTCCGAAATGAACTCAATATTCTTGATGCTCGGAACGTGGCTTGAAAACTTGCATACCTATACGGGCTCTTCAAAATATATTGTTTGAGTTGTGAAAATCATCTTTCTAAATTTTCTCCAAAAACTATTTGAACTACTTGATCTTGATGAATTATAGTCATTGCTTGATTGTTGTATGCTTACTGATCATATTCATCAAGATTACTTGATTGTTTTTGCCCCCATATTTTCTTAATAAGTACCTTCGAATATATATGAATGGGCTAAGCATTTCTGTTCTGGTGACCACAGACTAGTCCATGGTTACCCGGACTAGTCCGCCCCTGCAGACTAGTCCGCAGAGTGTCCGGTAGTCTGGACTAGTTCGGCAGACCACAGACTAGTCCGATTTTTGACTCCATAACCCTAGCTGCCGCCAAAACCTAATCTTCTTCATCCTCACAACTCGCCCCACGCTCCCTCTCCTCGCTCGAGTGCTCCCAAGGTGATTTCCTACATTCTCCATAGAATCCCTCCAAGTTTGGGTGGAAAACGATCTCCGTTGCATAGGGATTGAAGACCACATACTTGTCCACAACTTCAACCCCTCCATCTCTAAGAATCAAGGATCTTTGGTAAAATTTCCTCCCAAACCCTAGAAATCGTGATTTTCTTCATTGTTAACTAAATAGCCTAGTCCCTCTGGGTTAATACATGCCTCCTAGCTGGATTACATTTATCTTGAACCAGTTTTGCATTGGGATCACCATTTGGCATCTAGTTAGGGTTTGAGATGATGAACAACGGACTAGTCCGATCCATGTACGGACAAGTCCGGTCCCCCCCGGACTAGTCCGTACCTGTATGTCGGACAAGTCCGATTTTTCCTGAACTCAACCCTAATTTCTCATTCCTCAATGCACTTCCTTGCCATCAATTCTTATCCCGACATTGTGCAATGCTCTCTTAGGACAATGTCGAACGAGAACATCTCCGACTTTGAAGATGAAATGGAACAAGACCTGCTGTTGCGAGCCTCAGAGTCTCGCCCTCAGAAGAGGCAAGAGCGCCCCTCTGAGCGTGCACCTTCCCCACCTCAGGTGCGGTGCAAGGTGCTTGCCAAGAAGCCTGCGTCCAAGGCCAAGGACGCAGCTAGCTCCAGCTCGGCAGCTCTTTGCCAAGTAAAGGGAAAAGGAAAGGGAATTGCTTCTGGCCCCGTCGGCCCACTCAAGATGCATGCTCCGGGGCAGGGGAACAGAGATCCCTTCGAGGAGAAGTTCAACGGAAAGGGAAGCGACACAACTTCCAAACTCAGATTTGTTGATTGCTACAGCCGACTCAAGAAGGCTACTGATGCAAGATTTTGGAGCAACTTCCATGCAGACTTCTACAGCTTGGTTTACCTTACCATGAAGACTCTGGTGGTCTGCATCCAGTGGATCAACTGGAATCACTTTGAGAGGAAGAGTGGTCCAGCATTTGATGAGGTTATAAGTGCAGTAGCTAGGCATGGACTGAAGGACTTGTTTGCCTTCAGATATCACTGGAATGATGAGATCATTGCCCAATTCTATGCCACTTGTTTCTTTGCGAGTGATGATGAAGAGAGAGTGACTTGGATGACACATGGATCCAAGTACACTATCACTTATGATGAGTTTGCAAGACTCCTTCATCTTGAAGACATCAGCAACAATGAGTTGACCATCCACAACATCGGTGTCTTGGGAAAAGACAAGATGGACTTCCTCTATGACACCAGCCTGAAGTTCAATCCTCCCTCAACTAAGAACATGAAGCCTTTCTTCATGGTGCTAAACAGGGTGCTGAGGAAGACAATAGCACCAAAAGATGGGGATGCAGAAGTGTCCAAGATTACTTGAGAACCTTGATGAAAGTAATAAGCAAGAACAGAAAGTTTGACATCTTTGACTGTATCTGGAATGATATGGTCAACATCTCCTGAACGCCGAATAGATCATGTGGCTATGCCCCCTACCTAATGTTCATGATTGAGAATATCATAGGCATCGAGTTCGTGAAGGACGTGGAGCACACCCCTCTGAGGCCCCAAAAGCCTCCTCGAGCCATAGTTCAACCTGCTCCTTCTCTAGTGTCTAGTGAAGAGGCACCAAGGAGAGCTAGAGGAGATGAGAGGACTGCTCCCACCACTAGGGCCCCTCCCCCAAAAGGGTCTCCTAGGGGAATCTTGAAGTACTTGGCAGCAATCTTTGCCTCATGCAAGAAGGCCAAAGTGAATACTCACAAGCTGAACAAGGCAAGGAAGGCATATATGATATATGTCAAAAAATTTGTCAAGCATATTTGCCAGAAGCTGGAGATTGAGCCTATTGGATCCCCAGTCATCTCTGACGACTCAGCCTCGGATTTCACCGAGCTCAGGCCTTTGACTCCCTCCGAGCTTGCTTACTTTGGCATTGGGGGTACTTTGAGTGGATCCGCTCCTCCTGCTCCTCCTTAGCCCGAGAATGAAGATGAAGATGATGAGAGGACCGACAGGGAGGATTGAAGATCTTAGATCCCTACCCTCCTTCTTTTTGGTGTCTTGATGCCAAAGGGGGAGAGATTGAGGGGGAGTCACTAGGTCTTAGCTGAAGGTTGAGAGATGAGAGCTTCATTTATGCATCTTTTTGTCTCTCTTGGGTTGTAAATTTTTAATACTCTTATCTCTATCTTTGGTATTGTGGTGTGATGCTATGGACTATTTATGCTCATATTTATGAAATTTGTGATTTTGCTCTAAAATTGACATATATGCTTGTTGTTGATATATTGAGGTCAATTATTTCACTGTCATCATGATTACTGCTCACACTCACTTAGTTTTGCATCCCACTATAAAGAGTGCACATATGCCTTATGTTGTCATTGCTAAATGTGTTTCAAGCTCATATGTGCACACTTTATGATAATCTCAGTTTTTATCATACTTTGCGAAATCTCAATTGGTTGTCATCAATCACCAAAAAGGGGGAGATTGACAGTGCATCTAGGCATCCCTTGTGGGTTTTGGTTGATTTATAACAAACAAATGAGATCCTAACCACATTGTTGATATGAGTGATGTCTTAATGAAAGAATGAAGAAAGCGCCAAAAAGAAAGGAGAATGAGGATCAATTCGGAAAAGAGCTCAAGAGTTGAATAGAATATATCATTGTGTAGGGAGTGTGTTGGTGTAACACATCCCAAGAGCTCAAGCACAAAAGAAATCCTCACACACTTCACATTTCACCGGAAAAACGGACTAGTCTGATGAACACCGGACTAGTCTGATATCCTCTCTCTATAGGTTGGGACAAGTCCTGCCAGTGCGGACTTGTCCGCACCGGACTAGTGCGATAATGTCCGGACTAGTTCGATAATGCCTCTGACTAAAAATGGACTAGTCCTCCCTTGTGCGGACTAATCCTCAATTATTCACATTTGCACGAAAACGGACAAGTCCGATCTCTTCACAGACTAGTCCAAAAAACCCTCTGACTAAAATCGGACAAGTCCTCCAAGTGCGGACTTGTCCTCTATTCACTAAGAGTATCACCACACCGGACTAGTCTGATATCACCACGGACAAGTCTGAAAACCTTTCTGACTAAAATCGGACAAGTCCGCTCCTAGCCGGACAAGTCCGATATTCCTGCACACTTAGGGTTTCCTGCACGCCGCACACCGGACTAGTCCGGACTCCACCACGGACTAGTTCGGACCCTCAAAACCCTAACGGTAACTTCTGCAAACACCATATAAATAGATGTGCATGACCCTACTTTCATAACTTTCGACCCCCTGCGCTGTCACACCATCCAAGAGCTTAGAAAACACATCTCTCCACGCAATCCAACGCAAGAACGATCAATTACTTGAGGATTCACTTTGGATCAAAGGAGAGACACGATTCCACATGTTTGAGCTCTTGGGTTTGATCTCTAACACACTCCTGTTGTTTCATTGTTGATCTTAAGAGTGTGTTCTTGGTGGTGTTTACTTTGTAATCTTGGGGAGCCCTCAACTTGTGAGAAGGCCCCTTGAACTTGGTGACTTACCCTTGTGATATCAAAAGAGAATTGGCCTTCGTGGCGATTCGACGAGGTTAGGGTCAGTGAAGACCCAGTGCTTTCGTGGGCTCCTCAACATGGACGTAGGTTGCCTTTGTGGGAACCGAACCACGGGATAAAATCTTGTGTCAAGCTTGTTCTTAAGTTTTTAATATCATATTCTAGGGTTTGCTTGATCTTGTCCATCTTACGTTAAAAAAATTCAAATCAAAGTTAATTTGTACTACACTTAATGTCATTGACTCAATACTTTCAATTTACATACTATATTCTGTTGCGTACAGTGCTTGTATTGAAATCATTGATCGTACTTGATCAATCTAGTCCGCACGCACCAGATTAGTCCGATATCTCAGGATTTGATCAGTCTGTTAAGTGTTGTAGGTTTCGACTAAAATTCAAAAAGGTCTATTCACCTCCCCCCCTCTAGGCCACATTCCAGAATATGTACTGGCGTGTTTCAAAAGTCTGGACCCTCAACTATCTCCAGATCTGGTAGTTGAAGGGCCCATTACCGAAGAGGAAGATGCCGCCAGGGCCAGCGTTCATGAAGCTGCCTAGAAAGTTGCCTCATTCTTCCATAAGACTTAGGAGCTCCAATAGCTAGGACCTTTTTCTTCTGCCTTCACTTGTAATCCTCATGTTGAATCAATGAAATCCAATCTTGAATGAATGAATTCCATTTTGTGTGTCTTCAATGCATTGTCCTTTATATTGTTGGCCCCCTAGTAGATGTACAAAATTTTGAGTGCGAACATGTACCAAAAGGATCTGACAATGTCTTGATGACTTGAAAGCTTCGAAACTGTAGCTAGATTTTTAGCTCTTAGGTCCGAATTTTACCTCCGACACTTCAAAAGACCCTTTGTTGCATTGATGGCGGGCCCCTTGGGAGTTGCCGTAGCTTGGTAGGTCAGACGACGCCCACTGCCAACACATAGAGCATCGACGGCGGGCCCCCTGGGGGTTGTCGGAGCTTGTTAAGTCCGATAGTGCCCACTGCCAACACGTAGATCGTCGAAGGTGGGCCCCCCGGGGGTTGTTGGAGCTTATTAAGTCCAACAGCACCCACTGCCAGCACATAGAGCGTCGACAGCGGGCCCCCTGGGATCATCGGATCTTCCGGGCTCTAACGGTGTCCACCATCAACATATAATACATCAACAGCGGACCCCCTTGGGGTGATTTCTCCACCATCTTGGTTTAGATCGCCATTAATTCTTCACGTAGATGGCTGGCCCCAGGGGAGTTGTCGGAGCTTTGTCAACTCCGACGGCGCTCACTTTCAACGTATGAAATGTCGATGGTGGGGCACTGTGGATCGTTAGAGCTTAATAGGTCCAGCAACATCCACCATTGCTATGAGTTTTCTATGTTTCCAGCGCATTAAAGATAAGAAAAACAGTAAAATTTGTCCTCTCATCTATAAGTTGTTTGTGGCTTACTATTCTTATTTGAACTTTAGATCCAAAGAAACTCAACATAATAACAAGTAAATTGATGTAATCTCTTCAAATACGAATGCCTTCCGGACCCGCCCTACTTAGGCCTGCCGGAATATAGGTAGAGTGGCATACTTGGGGTGTTGAACTAGTCTAAGTCGATAGCGACTCCAGACCTATCATTGGCTTTGGCGTTCAGGCGAGTAGACCATCTAGCAATTCTAAGATTCGAAAAAGATCAACAATATAACTTGTATATCATATGAATGACTCGGACAAAATTTCAAAAAGAATTGCGCAACTTTGTTATAGACAGGAAGGAAAGAATAATAAAAGAAAACGAGCCTGTACAAAATTAATGCATGTGGAGTCTGTTTTCACACAACAATGGCTTTCATTATAGGTCTGAATTACAGGGGAGACAAGGACACACTTAGGGTACAAAACCAGGCCAAGTGTGCTATTCATCTTCTTCTAACCCAGGGTAGGTAAGCCATACTTTCAGTACCTAGACAAGGTTAAGTGGGCTTGAACTACCCGGACCCTCCCAGAGGGGTCCGAATGTTCTCCCTGAGGACCTACCTAACTCTGTCCATAGAATCTATAGTTTACATTATGTGTAATTACAGACTCACCTCCATGAAACTAAGCATAAAACTTACGGAGGTGCTCAATGTTCCAAGGATTGGGAAGTGGAGTCCTATCCTCTGTTGCCAAGCGAACACATCCAGGACAGGATACTTTGATCACTTGGAAGGGACCTTCCCAGCTGGGGGAGAGTTTGTTCATCCCTTCACGAGTTAGTATTCTCCGCAGCATCAGATCGCCTTCTTCAAGCTGTCGATTGCGCACATGCCTTTGGTGATAACACCGGAGCGCCTGGCGATATCATGCATTCCGAACAGCTTGTGAGCTGGGTCCGGACCATGTGTTCCAAACCAAGTCCGGTGCTCCCCAGGGGGGCCACCGGTGTCAACCACTCAGGCTCGCCCGCTCTACCGGGGCCCGATGACTACATCTTGCGATCAATTGGTAGGCGTGCCCAACCACTTGTCCACACCTACTAGGGAGCCTCTAAGAAGGGTTCCATGGGCAGGACGACATACGGCGCGAAAATGGCTACATCAAGTGTGCGACTGATTGGGTCCTAAACTGCAGAGGGCATTCTCCCTAATAGGCGGATACCTCCTGCTTGAACAAAACGAAAGATATTATCGATGAATAAAAGCACGCCAGCTAACGAAGTCAGTAAGGTCCTTCGGGCCCTTACGCTGCTAAGGACCCAGAGCGGCAGATTGAGAAGCACAAGACAATCCAAAAAGAGAAACATGAATTATTTTTACAAAGGGGCGAGTCCCGGTTACAAAGGTGCTCCGCCTGAGGGCCGTCGGTCTCAAACCCGCTGGAACGAGGAAGCCACCTACTTGGTAAGGTCCTGGAATTCGACCCATGCCTCCTCCCCCCGCTCATCGAAGGGGCCCTTATCGACCGAATCCAGAGGGATCGTCAGATACCAGCTTCAGAAGCAAGCTAGAACATGGGAGGCCACCTGCTCCGCTAGCTTCCTCCCTTCAACCTCCAGCCGCCTTGCAAGGACAGTGTTCACCGACCCCAATGTTGAGTAGAAGGAGTCTAAGGCTGGGATCAGCTGGGTCACACCATGAGACGGCTCCCCGTGCGGCACGGGACCAAGTCCAAGGGGTTCTAACACCGCCCCGATACGAGCCAGGAAATCTTGGATCCCCTACGCCTCAGTTACGCGGGAGGCCTGTAGGTCTTCTACCTCTTTCCGCGTCGCCTCCTCCTGATCTGCGAGCTCCTGAGCATGATGCTCCAAGTCATCCTCTCGGCATTTGATGGCAAGCTTCGAGTCCTACACGGTTCAGTGCCTCTCCTCCAACATGTCGAGGCTATGGGAGACCTCTTCTTCCCTCACCGCCAAGTCCCGTTCCTGATCAACAACGGCAACCTCGCTGTGGACCAGCTCCAGCCACCTATCCTCGCACATCCTAAGGAAACCGTCGATAGCGTTGTGGGCCTTTAGGGCCTTCGCCTCATGCTCCTTTGTCTTGTCATCAACCAGCTTCACCAAGCGCCGCTCTTCAGCAAGCTGATCCCGCTCCTGGGCGAGGGCAGCCTGCGTCTAGCGCAAGATGGACTGGGCCGCGCAATAGCCTCGGAGAGGGGGATCGGCGTGGCCATCGCCACAGACAGTTGCCTCTCCACCTCTTCTGTCGACTCTGTTGCAGACACCAGCGCCCAGGGACCTGATGGCTCCCCGGTTGGAGCTTCAGGAATGAGCGTGTTGCCGCCCGGTGCCGAGGCACCCTCCCCTGCCACAAGGGTGCCGCTAGCCGCTGTTGGCGAGTCTTCATCTTGCACGCCAATGACATCTGGCACTAGCGTAGTGTCAACGGTGGGCGGGTCCGCCCCACCAGGGGTAACCATTACGGCCAAGGTAGGCACCTCCTCGCCAAGCACTACCTCAGCCCCATCTGCTCCGACGGATGAAGGAGTGCAAGGAATAGCCACAAGGGCAGTGGTGTCGCTGGAGGCTGGTGCACCTCAAGCATGGGATGCTGCAGAACGTGCCTTGTTCCAGTTCTGGGAGGGGCAGGAATCGTCAAGCTCACCCCCGGAAGCACCAAGGGCACTATGTCGGCTGACGATGCCCTAAAAAGCAAAAGCTGACCCCGTCAGCGCGAAGAAGCAATGAAAAACAATGAAAGCAGAAATTGCGCCTTACCGGCAGGCTTGGCAGCTCCAGAGAACCTGGCCTCCCAGCTCGCACGGTGGATCGAGGCCCCTTGGACCCAACGCCAAGGTCGGGGCCACAACCTCTGGCACCTTCTCTTGGACGACTTGTGTCGACGTGGCCATTTGCGTAGATCCCTTCACGACCCCTCCGAAACCGTCGCCGCCGCTCTCCTCTCCACCCATCGTCAGGATGCTGGCAGCTTGAGGCCCACCTGCCAAGGGCTATGAGGACACTATACCTCCAGAGCCATCGCTGGAATCAGAGACCGGGTCGACGACAGAGGATTTGTCTACTCTGGCTCCCTTGCGAAGGGATATTAGGGAACCAGCCCCTCGCGCCAGCTTCTGCCTCTTCGGCACAGGGGCAGCGGCACCCGCGATCGAAGTACGGGATCGCTTCCCTATTGTAGGAACTGATGCTGGCCGCACTGTCTCCCTCCTATCAGAGGTTGTTGAGGTCTATACCTCCTCCCTTTCGAAAGGGCGTGGAGTAGACCCCGACCCTTGCTGGACTGCAGCACGGCACCGCTCCAGGACTGCCAAAGCTCCGGTCGACTCTTCAGGGTGCAGTCGAGCAAGACCAAACGTGTTGACCTTCGGCATCAAGCTTCGCACTTCGCCCCTCATGTCAGGGGTCATGAAAAGCGGTTGGCAGTCATTTGGGATGGAGACGTGCTCGTCATCGATCGTGTCATAAGTCGCCACCTTCAGCATCTCCTCTAGCATCTTGGGGGTTGGATCATAATGATCCACCCGACACTGGTCGAACGCACGAGAGTAGACCCAGGCCCCATACAGGCACCACTGAAGAGGGGTGATGCGGTAGCACAAGAAGTCTGCCAGCACCATCAGGGAGGTCAAGCCCCTATCTGCAAGGAAATGGATCTTCTTCAGCATCGACTTGTACTCCTTCATCGACCCGTGGTATGCTTCCCAGGTGGTGGGATCACAGGTTGGGTCTTGAGAGGGCATCTTCAGCAGGGCGTAGGCCTCAGTCCGTACGATCGCCCAGTCCTCCCTCCAGCGGCTCCACTTGCCCCCTTTGAGGGAAGTGATGTAAATCCTGGAGGTGTTCTCCCGATGTCGGAAGTAGTAGGCCCCCACCTATCTCGTGGCGCTCCTTCTGATGGTCTTCATCACGAAGAAGAACCGGAACAACTCCACCATCGGTGGAGTACCCACGAACGCCTTATAGAAGTGGATGAACACGGCAACCATGGCAATGGAGTTCGACGACGGGTGGTGTAGCTTCAGATCATATTCCTCTATCAATGCGAGGAAGAACCTCAAGAACGGGAGCCTGAGCCCTGCAAGATCGTAGGAGACAAAGAGAACAGTCTCGTCTTTGTGCAAGTCTTGAAGAGCGGGAGATCCACAGCGAATCATCCATCCTTGCTCCACTGCCGCCCAGCCAAGTGGTCGCCTCATCGGCATCAGATCCTCTGCCATCTTGTAACGAGAAGGAGGCAGCGTGGAGGCCATCAGAGCAAACAAAAATGGGAGCTTTTGCTAGTGGTGAAGGCTCGAGTGCTCAAGGAAGAAGGCGAAAGCTCAGACACCGGGGTGTGAGTAGGGAAGGAACTGACCTCTCTAGCAAAGGTTTCCTTTTTGATCACCCCCGCGATGCCTGAGCACATCATGCGGATCCCTAGGGCCCGGCTCGCGCTACTCAACTCACAACATCCATGACAACGGGGCCTAGGTCCTCTGTCAGAAGAACTGGCCCGAGCGGTTAGCCACCTGAGAAGACAGCTGGAGCGGTTCCCATAAAGGAGAAACAAGCTGAAGTGCTATAGCTACATTGGGAACCATCGCGATTAAAGGCACTGCAAAAGGCAAAGATACCACCACAAGCAAAGATCATGTCCACATAATCTCTCAACTGGTAGAGGACGCTTGGCCGTGTTTGCAGAGGCGCGCACCGCTTCGGCTGACTAAGACAAATTTGAAAGGTAGTGCGGTAAAGCAAAGATAGGGCTCCACCCTCGGGCTCATCACCTCCCCCAGAGTGGACCTAGGGGGCCACTGTCGGCACCCAACATATGGGGTACCCATGCACACGGGGTGAAAGCATCTAAGGACCCTACCTCCCCGCCGAGGCAGGGTCCAATGGCGCCACGTGTCCAGAAAGTGCCGAACCCTGATCTTCCTCAAGTATGGGTTCAGGTGCTGCCACGTAGACCTCAAGACGGTACCCAGCTCCCCCAGAGAGACGGGTTCCCGAGCTGCCACGTGTTTAGCGGGACGGGACCCCACTCTATCGTAAGAGTGGGCTCCAGTGCAGCCACGTGGCCGAAGCACCAGGTCGGACACCTCCCGCAGAGGTGGGCACTGGCTCCACCCCGTGTCTCGCAGTCCCAGATTCTCAGCGTACCTCAGAGAAGGGCTCTGTGGCTACCACGTGCCCCAATGTACCGGACCTGGCCTCCCTCGTAGTGGCCGGCACAATACTGCCATGTGTCCTGCAACTTGCCCTAGACGGTGGGTTGCAGGAGTTAAGGGATGATGTGCCCTGTATAAATCAAGCATTGAAAACATGCACCCACCCCCGACGCATGACGCGTCGCACGCCTACGGTTAGGGACCACTGTGCCCAATCGCATCATAGTGAAGACATCGCAGGCCTACCCCACTCCGCCAAGTGGGTAGCTTATGGAGACAGAAAAGTTGGACAGGACATTCCCTGCCATCATAAACGACTATGCATGGGCCACGGGCGTCTGAGGCGGCAAGACGACGGGTCTTCAAGCCACGGTCAGAGCAAGCTTATGCGAGAGCTTTAGATCTTTAGGATAAGATCACCCCAGGGCCACCTTTTCAACTCATACACAATCAACACAGGCATTCACACCAGCAATACAACTCACACCATGGAGTAGGGTATTACACTTTGGCGGCTCGAACCACGTAAAACTGCCATCTCACCATCTTTCATATGCGCAATCTCTCACGAGGACTAAGCCCTGCCGATCAAGATCCTCCGCGGGCTGCTTGGGTAGCAGGTCCGGGGGAAGTGTCGCAAGAACACTTCGACAACCACCAATTGTAAGAGGAAGAAAAAGAGGAGGACATGGAAGAGATGGACGACAAGAAAGAGGAAGGGAAAGAGGACAAGGAAGACTTGCCCGTTTGCTTGGAATTGATAGTTAAATGCACTTGCTCATTTGCTTTTGTTGGACTATATGTTGCTTATTTTGTTGGACCATGTATTGGTACTTTTGTTGAATCATGTATTGCTTATTTTGCTGGATATTTTTGTTGAACAAATGATACATGATACTATATGCAATTTTATATGGTTATGTGTCAAATTATGTGAGAGATTTATGTAAAATGCTATCAAATTGTTGTCAAAATCGTGTTACTTTTTTAAATTTGGCAAAAAATAATTGAATTTGTTTAAATTATGTATTTTTGAATCATTTAGCTCAAAATTATAGTACAAACACAATAGACATATGAAAATAATGTTAAAATCACAAAGGATATATTTGTCCATCCACCACAAAGTTAACACCGTTAGAAGCACTTAACGGAGTATGTTAATGCTGAGCTTCAGCTGAAAAAAAAATTTGTGACTCAAACACAAAATTTGAAAAACAGGGGTTAGATCACAATTGGCTTCTAAAATTGTGGCTGAAACACAATTGTCCCCAAAATCTTTGCTGGGGAACTGTCACCGTACCTTGAGATTTCAAATCTATATTTTTCAGAATAAATGCATTTGAAGCTGTACCTTCAGCACTAATATCTTTTAGAAAACGGAATGAATTAGTATTTAGTTTCTGCGTTAAAAAATGTATATATCCATAATTATTGTAAGAAATAAATATACTCCACTCTAGATAGCACATAGGCTACGAATAATGGAGTAATAAACAAAAAAACACTCCTGCAGCTGACCAACTACCCAACAACCATATATAGTTTCCATGTCTTCTTCTGGCCACCACAAGCATAATGAGGATATGATAGTTAGGGTTGAGCTTTGTCGAAGTGTAGCAACGACACTTCCCCCGGTACTACCAAATGTAGCCCGCAGAGGTTCTTGTTTCGGTTGGGGCACGCAGAGATCAGGATCAAGATGGTGACACCTGAGACTTTCGTGGTTCGGGCTGCCTGAGTGTAATACCCTACTCCACAGGGTGTGTGTTGTTGTATTGAGAATCACTAGGAAGCGTAGTGTGTGGCTTAGCCAGGAGTTCGTCCCTCTGTATCGTGTGGCTCAGTCCTTTTATAGTCTAAGGATTGACCATTACATCATTCGCCTGGCCCGACATGTGGCCCTGGCGTATTTAATAGCCTAATAAACCGTCTATGAGTATTAAGCATGATTAATAGTGTGATAACGTGCCTTAATGGCTGCGTTACCTCTATTAACAGTGCTTTGATCGTGTGTCATTAATACAGCATTAACGACACGTAATCAAGTCTTATAACTGCCGCTTTAACTGTCCCTTGAATGTCCGTGCTGAAGGAGATCCGAAAATGTATTCGTTGATGATGAAGGTCCGGAGGCTCCACACGTGGCAGCTTCGGAGCTTCCCCTTGCAGGGAGGTAGCTCTGAAACCACTATACACGTGTCGGCACCGGAGCTTCCCTCTGCTGGGGGCTAGGTCCGGGGTCGTTATACACGTGTAGATCGCGGAGCTTCCCTGTGTTGGGAGTTTAGCTCCAAATTTACATTACATGTGTCAATCCCCAGAGCTACCCATATGAGGGTTGCGGGCCCGGTGTAATATGACATGTGGGGCCTGAGGAGACCTTAAACTTTGATGGGTAGAACTCTCTTGAACTTCTTGCGGTATGATAGGGTACCCGGTACGCAGGGTACCGACAGTGGCCTCAGGCCCACCTTTGGGAGAAACCCTTTGGGTTAAGTTATTCTACCAAAGGTGGGGCCATCCTTGATTCCCGCGGTTCAGCTTCAAAAGTCTCCTAATGTGACGTTGGGGCGATGGTCCGGGGTTAAACCATCGCCGCGTGGCTTGTTATGAATGCATCAGATGTGATCTTTGAGTGCGGATATCAGGCAATTGAAGGTCGCCATTTCCCAATACAAAAACCGTATTGGTTCCGAGCGCCTTGTCAGGGCGCCACCTTTGGGTCTCCCGCCACCCATCATGACAACGGTTCGCCTGGGGTAATAACCTCGATCTCTTCATTGGGGTGGCCCCGGACCCATTCGTCATGAACGGGGTAGATTTTTGAAATGTGAACCCACTCTTGTTGCGGTTTCCATCCAAGCATCGCGGAGGCTTACTTAAGAAGGAAAGTATGCTCGGTTTGAGGACTCTTTATGCTTTCGATCAAACTTGCACTTAGAGCCTCCCAAACTTCGCCTAGCTTTCTCTTCCTTCGCTCCACTTTGCTGCGATGGAGTTGGGTCTTCCCAAGAGCCGCCTCAAGAGCTAGGACGATTTGATAAAGGTCCAGACCTATATTCGGTGGTCGAGTGACTCCTTCATCCACCTGATCCGCGCCGGCGAGTTCCCATTCAAGAACGAGCGTAATGGCGACATGGTGTACTTCTCTGCATACGCCATGGTGGGATTGATCCCACCTTTTTCAACCTTTCTTTTAATGTTGATGGACTTTTACGGTCTCAAGCTGTATCATCTTGGCCCCCATTCTCTTCTGCTAGTGGCGACCTTTGTCCACTTTTGCGAGATGTGGGTGGGTGTTCCCCCCTGCATCGAGATGTTTCGTACCTTCTTCACCGTCCAGACCACCGGCAAGGGGAATGAGCTTCTTGGCTTCTACTATTTCGTGAAGCGCAAGAGCTGCCCCTTCAAGTACTTGAAGTCATTCCCTTCCGGCAAATGGGATGACTAGAAGAAGGATTGGGTCATCATTGCAGTGGAGGAGAATGATAGGTTGGAGCTGCCCCAAGGACCCCCCAACATTGATACCGACGCTTGGAGTGTAGTCCTGGAGGTGTCAGATGCCTTTAATCCCGTCCTGACCAAGATCCGAGAATGCGTGGAGGGTGGAGTGACCCCTCAGATTGTCTTCTGCAATATCTTGGTCAACAGATGGGCTCCGCTAAGAAAGAGGGAGAAGCTCGCCTGGGCCCTCAATAGCGTGATGGATGACGACCAGATTGAAATCGGTCTGAAGTCCAATTGGATGACGAAGCTCTAAAGCTTCATCTCAAAAAATTCCAACATGGGATAAACTTTGACGGCAATGACTTGGTTCCGCCGGCTGCTTTCCTTCCTCTAACATGGAGCCAGAGTTCAGCAGAGAGCTCCGTAGGAAGATGCCGGAGCTTGATGACCTTGGTGAGGTGGAGAGGCGTCCTACCTCCAAGATGGTAATCCCCGGAGCTTCCAAAGGAGGGCCTGCCTCCGCCTCGAGCCGAAGGGTTGAAGACAGCGGCAAGGGCAAGGGCAAAGAGCCAGCCGAACCCTCCAGCCGGAAGAGAAAGCTAAAACATGCTGATGGGAGGTCCCTCAAGGCTGCTCCCTCTACAACAGCTCCTTCTCCCGGGCGGAGGAGGTCTTTTGTGGCTGCACCTTCTCCATCGCAGGTGTCTTCGAGAGGTGCTAGCTCTGGGCAGTCAACATCGACTTCAGTGCCAGCTAAGAGCTCCAGGCCTGGGAGTTCTTCCTGGCCAAAAGAAGCTCCGGCTGAGAGGACTCCGGCTACCGCAAGTGGTCCTCAGCTGAGGTCCGAAGTCGTTGTCTCACCAGACTTGGTGGGCTCTGGCTCTGGGCCTCAGAAGAAGAGGTCCTGAGGCGGCTGTGACAGTAGCATCCCTAGGTAAGCATCGAGTGTTGACCTTAAAATGCTAGTCTTGTTTTTGCTGTGTCTTTAATCTTCTCATCCCTTTATTTCTAGGGTGGCGAAGAAAGGGTTAGGAACTTCGGCATCTGTTGCAGCAACCATAGCTGCGCATGCCGAAGCTCCAACTTCGACCACTGAGCCTCCTCCTCAAGTGGTGACAGAAGTCACGGCAGCTCCGACCCCAGCTGTCGTGGACATGGATTCAGATTTCTCGCCGGAAGCTTCCGTGGTAGCACCGGACCACGGGGGAGAAGTCGAAGATGTACCTATGGCAACATTGTCGAAGGCTGATGCTCCAGTACCGAAGATGTCAGAAGCTCCGGCCTTTGAGCCGGAAGTCATCGAAGCCCTGGCCGCTGAGCCAGAGGCAATTGAAGCACTGACCATTAAGCCGGAGATGGTCGAAGCTCCGGGGCCAGAAGTTGTTGAAGGTCCGGCCGCTGAGTCGGAAATGTTTGAAGCTCCGATCGTTGAACACGAAGTGACTGACGCGTCGGCGTCTGAGCCAGAGGTGGTAGGGGCACCGAATGAAGCTCCAGCCGCTGCCCCGGAGATAGCAGCCTAGAGGTAGCTGGACCAGAGCCGGAGCAGCCTGAAGAGGTGGCGGCAGGTCCTCTGCCCTCAGAGCCAGTAATTGAAGACCAGGAAGGAGTGCCTTTGACTTCCAGTCCAGAGGTGGGAGTTACCCCACTAGGTTCTTCCTCTGCTGCTACTGCTGATGGGCTTCCAGAGAGCGGACCTAGTGCTGCAGGAGCTCAGGGGACCACGCTTGTAGAGTGGGACCCAATTTTTGTGATGTAGAATCCTCTGGAGCCAGCGGAGTTGATCCCAGCAGGTCCGGAGCCTATCCCTTTGGCATTGTCCATAGACAACGCCTGCTCGAGCCTTTGACAAGTCCAGCTCGCCTTCGATCATGAAAGCAAAGCCCTGGAGGAAGAGCACAACACCTTGAGGCATTGGTGCAATAGACTCCACTTCGAGACCAGGCTTGCACAGACAAGGCTAGCTGACCAGAAGGAGTGGATCAAGAGGGAAAAGGTCCAATTGGAATACTGGGACAAGCTGCTGGAGGAGAAGGAAGCCGCCATCAGGGCACTCGACGCTAACTCTAGGGAGATCCTTAAGCAAGCCAAGGAGAGGCGTGATGCTGCTGATGAGCATCACAAAAACCTCAATGAATTGAACGAGGTCCTCCTGAAGTGCCGTGCAGACCTTGAGGCAAGGGAAGAAAAGCTCCTGGAGCAGTAGGAGGATGTTGTGAAGAGGGAGGCGGATGTCACCCAGAAATTGACTCTAGGTGAACAGAATTTGGTAGATCGCAGCAAAAAGCTGGATCTATGGAGCAAAGAGGGGAAGGGGAAGTACTGGAAACTGGGGCAGAAGCTCTCGAAAAGAGAAGCTGATGTTGCCACCAGGGAAGGGAAGGTGAGAGGTAGGGAAAAAGACCTGGTAGAAGGCAACCGCATCCACCTCCAGGAGACGGAGCTGACCAATCGTGAGAAGCAAGTTGCTAATAATATGCAGCAGCATGCCGAATTGGTCGAGCGCCTCACTCGGGAAGGTTCAGAGCTTGCGACCGCCTGGAAGTCACTGGAGGAGTTGTGGAGCTTGAAGGAGACTAAGTCCATAAAAGTGTGGGACTTCTTGGGGCGAGCCAATGACGTGCTGAAGCCACTAGGCTTTAGTCCTGTACGTCCAGACAATCCAGAGCTGGACTTGGACCGAGCACTGGTGGCCCTCAACGTAGCTAGTAGCAAACTCGACGCGATGGATGATGTCATTGCGGACCAGCTGGAGATAGAGGGGAAATCTCTGGCTACAAAATTCGCAGAGTATGTGCTGACATGTTATGTGAGCCGAGATCCCCAATTCTTCCTGGACCCGGTGCTCCAAGGGCACGTTGCTGAAGAGGAGGACACCGCCAAGGCCAGTGTCCAATAAGTTGCCAAGAAAGTCGCCACATTTTTCCATAGGATTTAGTACCTCTGGTAGCTAGGACTTTTCCTTTTGCCTTCTACTGTAATCCTAATTTTGTAATCCAGTGCTTCGATTTAATGAAATCCACTTTTCCATGAACTTCATTTTATTGTTGTTTTGTCTTCAATATAACTTGCTCTATCTTGTTGGCCCCCTGGTATACGTGCACAATTGAAGTGTGTACATGTACCAAAGGATTTGACAGTACATTGATGACTTGAACGCTTCGCACTTGTAGATTTTAGGTCTGAAGTCTTCATTTCCGATGCTTCGATGGCAGGCCCCCAGGATTGGCGGAGCTTGGTAGTTTCGACCATCAACGTATAAAACGTCGATGGCGGGCCCCCTAGGATTTATCGAAGCCTGATAAGTCCGGTAGCGCCCAATGTCAACGCACGAATCTTTTGAAGGTAGGCCCCCCAGGGGTTATCAGAGCTTCGTAGCTCCGAGGTCACCCACTGTCAACATATTAAACGTCGACGGCGGGCCCCCTTGGAGGATGTCAGAACTTAGTAGCTCTGGCGTCGTCCACCATTGCTATGAGTTTTTGTTTTTCCTGCACATTAAATACAAGAAATGAGTAAAATTCATCCTCTTGTCTATAAATCGTTTGTGACTTATTGTTCTTATTTGAGTTTTAAATCCGTAGTAACTCGATATGGTAACAAGCATATTGATATAATCTTTCCGGACCCATATGCTTTTTTAGTACTCACCCTACTGAGGCCTGTCGAGGTGTAGGTAGAGCGGCGTACTTAGGGTGCAGGACCAGGCTAAGTCGATAGCACACTCTGGACCTATGTTGGCTTGGCGTTCAGTCAAGTAGACTATATAGCATGTTAAGATCCAAAGAGATTAACAATATAACTTGTAACACGTATGAATAACTTGGGCAAAAACTAAAAAAGAATTGCACAACTTCATTATAGACAAGAAGGTTAATTTGATAGATCGATCCTTGCACAAAAATAAATGCACGTGGAGTCTGTTTTCATATAACAATGTCTTTAATTATAGGTCCGAATTACAGGGGAGATAAGGACACACTTAGGGTGCAGGACCAATCTAAGTGCGCTATACATCTTGTACTAACCGAGGACAAATAGTTACACTTTTAGTACTGTGACTGTGTGCAGTGTTACTTAAACTTCTCGGACCCTCCCGGAGGGGTCCGGATGTTCTCCCGGAGGACCTGCCCTTCTGTGTATATTGACTCTATAACATAAATTGTATGTAATTACATACTAACCTCCGTGATTCTAAGCATAAAACTTATAGAGGTGCTCGATGTTCCAAGGATTAGGATGTGGAGTCCCATCCTCAGTTGCCAAGCGAACGCATCCGAGTCGGGATACTTTGATGACTCGAAAAGGACCTTCCTAACTGGGGGAAAGTTTGTTCATCCCTTCACGAGTTAGGATCTTTCGAAGCACCAGATCACCTTCTTCAAGCTGTTGATTGTGCACATGCCTTTGATGATAGTGTCGGAGCACTTGGCAATAACGTTCATTCCGAACACCTGCTTGGCACCTTCCCTCGTCTACGAGGTCAAGGTGTTCACGTCGGAGCTGGTCCTACGCGGCTTCATCGAAGGTCCTGACCCAGAGAGACTCCAAGGTGATCTCCGGAGGAAGGACTACTTCAGCTCCGTACACCAGGAAGAAGGGTGTTTCTCCAGTTGACCAGTTAGGTGTTGTCCTGTTTGTGAGACCTATATGTGATGAATACATTGGCTTTGACAATAAAAGTTTTGAATACTTCTATAACTTCTTTTTAGCAAGGTCTGACTCTAGCTTCGAGCTTCTGCAAGGTCCGACGTAAGGTCCGACTTGCTTTGTCTAGGTCTGACACGTTTTTGGGTAGCTTCGGTGAGCTTTGTTTTTAGCTCTGGTGTGTCTTTGATAACTCTAGCATTTCTTTGTTAAACTTCGATATGTTTTGCTAGTTCCGACTTATGTTGGTTAGCTCCGACATGTTTTTCTAGCTCCAACTTTTGGGATGACTAGGTCCGACTAGTTTTGGTTAGCTCCGGCGCTAGGTCCGCCTAGCTTTGGTAAGCTCCGGCGCTAGGATGTACTAGTTATGGTTAGCTCCGGCGCTAGGTTGTACTAGCTTTGGTAAGCTTCAGCTCAAGCTCTGGTTAGCTTTGGCAAGGTTCGGAGCTTGATCGCAATGTTCCCGCTCTTACTGTGAATTGTCTCAAACTTGCTTTACATTGTTGGAAAGATTGCTTAGTATTCATTTGCTAAGTTTTTGGTGTGTTTTGCTTGATATGGCTGATATCGTTTTACCGTGGTTTTGCAACATGCTTATGTGAGGTGCTCACGTAAGGTGTTGTGTTTGGAAATGACTTGAGTCAAGTCGCGGACTTAGGCTCGTACGGATTGGTTGTTTGTTCATGTGCAGGTGTTGCTTGAGTTCAAGTCATGGCTGGTGACAGGATCCTTTGGACTAGTCTCAGGGAGGAGATGAGGTTCCAACAACCAAATTCAGGAGGAATTGTGGTTGAGCGGGTCAGGAGGTCGCGCAGGATGATTGAATCAAGGGCAGCGCATATGAAGGTACTGGACATTGAAAGAAGGTGTTTGCACATATGCATGCGGTGCATGACATGGAAACATGGTTCTGAAGATGGTTTATGGATGGGAAGATCTGGTTGGAAGGATCGGATCGTATCGGTTGATGACTTTGGCTGCGACGGAGTCGGTTATGGCTCGGTATGGAAAGTATCGAGTTGGTTATGATAGGATTTTGTGTGGGTCACGAATTTGAGTTGTTTTAGGAATGTGGGATACATTATTAAGGTGTTTGGAAGTCTTAAGATTGCTTCTATATGCGTATAGAAGAGTCCTAAGCAGTTATGGAATGTTTCGATTCATGATCTGAGTAGGATTAGAGTCCTAGTTGAGATTAGGTTGGCCTAAGGGCTGGTTATAAAAGCAAGGGAGGCCAAAGCTTGTGGTAGACGACTTTTTGTCTGTTCCTCTTGTGTTCTATTGAATAAAATTCATAGTTTAAAGGAACTTTTGTGCCTTGTTCGTCCGACTTGTTCCAGACAAGTTTTACTCGTCGAGTTTCTAGACAGCACTACCTTTTGTAGGTGGTTTTATCATAAATGGAGTTTTACAAATCCAATTGACATGATTCTTTTTGGGTTGTCTTCAAAACTTGATTATCTATCATCTGTCAAAATTTCACGGTCATTGGATTTGTGGTTTCTGATCTACACAAGTTTCTTTGCAGCGTTCCAGAACTGTTTTTCTCGGGTAGGACAAATTGGCCTTTGTTCGATCTTTCAATCATAACTTGAGTTTCTCTCGACGGATTTGAGTGATTCCTTTTGTGTTTTCTTCGTTACTTCATTCTCTCTGATATATATCACTTTTGTCACGGTGAAACACGTTTAGATTAGTTTCACACATGATTTCTCTAACAGATCGTTTTTCTGTCGAAGGGGTTGGGATTTAATTGTCTCCGCTGCGTAAGAAATTTAAATCTACCATTCACCCCCCATCTGGTAGCCTTTCACGTGCTCTTTGATCCTACACTGTTCGCCCACAATGTGGACGGAAGCTCTTCAACCCAGTTGGCTCCGTGCTTTTTCAAGCTCTTGTACGTGCGCGTCTTGAGTCCTTTTAAAATTTCTGTATTTGCTCTCTTGTCATGGCCATTGCTTGCTGGGTGAGCTACTGAGGCGTAAATGAGTTGAATGCCGAGGTCTCCACAATATTCTTGAAATGCAGCACTTGTGAATTGGGTTCCATTGTCAATTATGATTTTGTTTGGAACCCCAAATCTGCATATAATGGACTTCAAGAACTTGATTGTTGATTGCTTGTTGATTGTCACAACTGGAGTTGCTTCCGGCCATTTATTGAACTTGTCGATGGCGACATACAGGAACCTGTAACCTCCGACGTCTTTTGGGAATGGTCCCAAGATTTCCATGTCCCACACAGCGAATAGCCATGTACGAGGTATCATTTGTAGTGACTGAGCTGGTGTGTGAATCTGTTTTGCATGGAACTGGCATGCTTCACATTTTTTTCACTAGCTCAACCGCATCCTAGAGTGTTGTAGGCCAGTAAAAGCCGTGTCGAAAGGCTTTACCAACCAGCGTGCGAGAAGAAACATGGTTCCCACACTCGCCTCCATGGATTTCCGCGAGGAGCTCGCGACCTTCTTCCCTTGCAATGCACTGCATTAGGATGCCATTGGCACCACGCCGGTAGAGATCCCCTTCTACCAACGTGTATCTTTTAGCCAATCTAACAATCCGGTCAGCGGATACACTATCTTGGGGAAGGATATTGTCTTTCAAGTAGCTCCGGATCTCCAAGATCCATGCATCAGAGCTTACTTGAGCTTCTGAGTCTTGCGTGCTGGGTTGCTCGGAGCTTCTGGCAGCACCTACGACCCATGGTGGATGCCATGGTAATAGGGCCACCGGGACTGCCAGCTTCGTGGTGCTGGTCTCGCCCCCTTCACTCAGTTCAGCGGGCTGAGCTATTGGTCTTAACAACCTCCGTACGAAGATTCCGTCAGGAGCCGGAGCTCCAGTTGAGGCTTTCGTCGAGAGTTCGTCAGCTTCAGCGTTATGAAGACACTAAACATGGTGGAGATCCAGGACTTCGAAGTCCTTCTAGAGCCTCTGGACTTCAAGGAGATAAGCAGCTAGTTGAGGATTGTTACAGGAGCATTCACCTTTAACTTGTTTGATGATGAGTTGTGAATCTCCCTTCACCAATAGTTGTTTGACACTATAAGATAGTGCCACCTTGAGTCCGTAGATGAGAGCTTCATACTCCGCCATGTTATTGGTCGCCTTGAAATCAAGGTGAACCATGTACTTGACCTTCTCCCCAGTCAGAGCCAGGGGAAGGATTCCAGCTCCGGCCCCCTGCTTCTGCACGGAGCCGTCAAAGTAGAGAGTCCAGTGAGGCTCGGTGAATACCAAAACCTTGGGTTCTAGTTTCTACTCACTGTGGCCCCCAGGGTTTAATGGAGAGGGAGTCCATTCTGCCACAAAGTCAGCCAAAGCTTGACTTTTGATTGCTTGTCGTGACACGAATTCTAGATCGAACTCGGCCAGTTTTGTTGTCCACTTTGCAATCTTCCCAGAAGAGTTAGGGTTATGCAAAATAGCACGTAGTGGAAAAGAAGTTACCACTGATATTTTGTGGGCTTGGAAGTAGTGACGAAGCTTCCTTGAGGCAATAATAACTGCGTAAAGCAGCTTATGCACCTCAATGTATCTTGTCTTAGCATCGTGGAGTACTTCGCTGATGAGGTACACTGGGCGTTGGACGGTCCAGACCCTTTCAGAAGGACCCGGAGCTTCTCCTACATCGACCCGGACCCTCCTGGAGGGGTCTGGACCTTCACGTTGCGCTTCTTGGACCCTCCCGGAGGTGTCCAAAACTCCTTCTTGTTCGACCCAGACCTTGCTAGAAGGGTCCAGATCATCTTGGTCAGCCAGGTGAACTCCCTCAGGTGAATGAGGTTGTTCTCCTAGCGTTTCGCCTTGAGGTTCCGTGTCTGAGGGTTGGGACCCAGACACGCCTTCAAGTAACTCCGAACCCTCCCTAAGGAGTCTTGGCTCCAGTCTTTCTGCGACCAGGACCATACTGACAACTTTAGTGGTTGCCAAAATGTAAAACAATAAAGGTTCACCAGGATTTGGAGCTACCAATATCGGTAGTGTGGTGAGGATTTGTTTCAGCTCTTGAAACGCCTTTTCTGCTTTTTCAGACCAATGAAATGGTCCAGACTTTCTCAAGAATTTGAAGAAGGGAAGTGCCCGCTCTGTCAGTCTTGAGATGAATCGGTTGAGCGCAGCTAGACATCCAGTTAACTTCTGGACATCCTTGATGCGGGCTGGGGACCGCATATCTTCTATGGCCTTGATCTTCGATGGATTTTTTTAAATTCCTTGGTGAGTCACCAAGAAACCTAGAAGCTTCCCGGAGCTAATTCCGAAGACACATTTGTCCGGGTTCAGCTTGGTGCGCGTGGTGCGCAGCTTGTCGAAGACAGCTTGTAAATTGTTAAGGAGTGGCTCCTTGTTCTTGATCTTCACGACGATGTCATCGACGTGCACCTCCACCAAGTCTCTAATTAGCTCTCCAAATGTTTTGTACATAGCTCGCACATATGTTGGAGCAGCATTTTTAAGACCAAAAGGCATGGCAGTATAACAGTACAATCCATCTACTGTTATGAAGGCAGTATGCTCTTCATCTTCCTTAGACATTTGGATTTGATGATATCCAGAATATGCATTTGAGAAACACAATAGTTCACACCTGGAGGTGGAGTCCACTATCTGATCTATTCTAGGTGATGGAAATGGATCCTTTGGACATGCCTTATTTAAGGTGGTGTAGTCGATACACATCTGAAGCTTCCCGCCGGCCCTGGGCACCACGACTGGGTTTGCCACTAATTTAGGATGAAACACCTCTCGGATGAAACCAGCTTCGAGCAACTTCTTGATCTCCTGTCGGATGAAGTTTTGTCGCTCGATTGATTGCTTCCAAGGCTTCTGGTGTACAGACCGTGCGTCAGGGTAAATCTTCAGATTGTGCTCAATCACCTCCCTAGGGATCCCAGGCATTTGTGACGGTTGCCAGGCAAACACGTCGACATTAGCCAAGAGGAAAGTGATGAGCGCGAGTTCCTATTTGTTGTTCATACCTCCTGATATACGGGTTGTTTGAGCAACATCAGAACCAATTTGGATGACTTTGATGGGAATGTCGGTGTCGCCGCTTGGTTGCACACGGGGTGCAGAGGTAGAGCCTTCATGATGAATGCTCGGAGGGTTCGGAGATGGCTCCTTACCGGATGCTTCCTCTTGCGCTGTGGTAAGTGCATAGAGTTCTTCTAAAGCAGTGACCCCTGCAGTGCGATCTCTGTGGATCCGGAGAACGCCCGCAGGTGTTGGCATCTTCAACACTAAGTAACTATAATGAGCGGCGGCCATGAACTTGTACAAGGTTGGCCTGCCCAAAATGGCGTTGAACGGCAGATTGATCTGCACGACATCGAAGACCAACTTCTCAGTTCTGTAGTTCTCCGAGTCCCGAATGTCACTTGGAGTGTGATGGAACCGAGAGGAGTAATGGTCCCCGGACCTACCCCAGATAAAGGTCGAGATGGGCAAAGGTCCGAAGGCCGGAGCTGAAGCTTAACGAAAGCTTCGAAGCTTATGAGGTTCAGCCCTGAACCTCCGTCCACCCTTACATGGTGGAGTTTAATATTGTTAATGGTAGGTGACACCATCAACAGGAGTTGACCAGCTCCGATCATGTTGTGGGGACAGTTCGAAGAATAAAAAATGATGGGAGTGTCCATCCACTTCCGATGAGGCTCCGCCCTGGAAGTGGGAGCTGCCACGGCCATGTCCCGCCGCATTGTCTTGAGGATACGGCGAGAGGTGATATCCAAAGAACCACCATAAATGGTGTTCAGGGTCTTCTAGAGCTCGTTGTCAGAGACGTCAGAATTGTCGTTGATGGTGTTGTAGACAGCTTTCAGGACCTTCTTGGGGTCCTGAAAACCTAGCTCCTCCTCAGCCGAAGCTTTGTTGACTTCTTGTTTTCCTTCCCGCTGACGGAAAGGAGCTTCTTCCTGGCGCTTGTTATAGCGCTCGGCAAGGTTCTGGACCTCCCGACATTCTTACATGTTGTGTATTTCTATCTTGTGGATCGGACACCATGGTTTGGAACTGTTGTTATCTTCTAACGAAGGACGAGGTCGTTTCTCGGGGTGCGGCCCCCATCCACCCGGAGCTGCAGCAGCTGCAGCGGCTGGTGCGCCGGGCGATGGCTTCTTTTTGCCGTTGGGCTTCTTTTTCTTTTTGCCACCTCTGGATGTAGTGGTTTCAATCTTGGTGGATTTCTTGTTGGCCTCCGGAGGTGGTTTAGAATGCATTTCACGTCCCTCCGCAGCTTTTGCACATTTGTCTGCCAAGCTGAAGAGTTCTGTGACACTGGTGATTTCTTTGGTCGCCAATTTCTCTAGCATCTTCTTAGCTCGAACACCCTGTCTGCATGCCACGATAACAGAAGAGCTCGAGATTGAAGGGATAGTATTCTGTACCTGAGAAAACCGCTGGATGAAGGATCGCAACGATTCTCCTGTTGTTTGCTTTACAGCAAACAGATCCAGTTCAATGCCAGGTGAGGTGTAAGAACTCCCAAAATTGGCAGTGAATTGTTGGCATAGCTCCACCCAACTATTAATGTAGTCGGGTGGAAGACTCATGAACCAGGACCTTGCAGTACCAATCAGAGCCACTGGGAAGTAATTGGCCATCACAGCCTCATCACCCCCCGCTGCTAGTATAGCAGTGGAGTAGATTTAAAGGAACTCGGTGGGGTTGACAGTCCTGTCAAATTTTTCTGGCGAGTAAATGCATGGCCATTGCAGAACAACCTCCCCCATTTCCTGAGGAGCGGTTTGTCACGAGCTTCTCGTCTCTCGCGAGCACGCTCGATATGGACGCGGTCGTCCTGCTGCCGGTAACGGCGATCAAGTTCCGATCGCAGGTCGTAAGTCGAAATCCTGGTGATGGTGTGGTTGCGTCGTGCCCTGGGAGGCAGCAAAGTCGCCTGCTGGGACGCAGCACGTCTCCTCTGCTGCGAGACTTGTCGACCAAGTTGGCCCGACAAGGTCCGTCGTTGTGATGGTGCTCGCCTAGAAGGGGGAGGACCTTGATTGCTGATGCCAGCGGCTGCAACTGCAACCAGATGGTCAACATAAGCTCTCCACTGTTCCAGAGCACTCTGGGGCGCCCTTGGAGGCGGTGGATGTTGTAGGAGAGCTCGCGCGACAATGAGCGCGTGCTCAGGGTTGTTGTTTGTCGATGCAGTGATTGACGCAGATGCCCCATATTGTCATCCAACATTGTTTGCCAGAACAGATGGCGGTTTTTGTGCCATAGTGCCTGCCGGAACAATGGCACCTAGCTACTGCATGTTGGAGGGATTGCCTCCAGCAAGTTGTTTAGCACGATTGCCGTTGGAAGATCCTGCAGCAGAATTCACCATCTTGATGTCTCGGGTACCACCCCCCCACCTACCTAGCGCGCCAAATGTCAAAGTGTAGCAACGACACTTCCCCCGGTACTACCAAATGTAACCCACGGAGGTTCTTGTTTCGGTTGGGGCACGCAGAGATCAGGACCAAGATGGTGACACCAGAGATTTACGTGGTTCGGGCCGCCTGAGCGTAATACCCTACTTCGCGGGATGTGTGTTGTTGTATTGAGAATCACTAGGAAGCGTAGTGTGTGGCTTAGCCTTGAGTTCGTCCCTCTGTATCGTGTGGCTCAGTCCTTTTATAGTCTAAGGACTGATCATTACATCATTCGCCTGGCCCGACATGTGGCTCTGGCGTATTTAATAGCCTAATACATTATCTATGAGTATTAAGTATAGTTAATAGTGTGATAACGTGCCTTAATGGTTGCGTTACCTCTATTAACAGTGCTTTGACCGTGTGTCGTTAATACAGCATTAACGACACGTAATCAAATCTTGTAACTGCTGCTTTAACTGTCCCTTGAATGTCCGTTTTGAAGCAGATCCGCCAATGTATTCGTTGAGGATGAAGGTCCGGAGGCTCTACACGTGGCAGCTTTGGGGCTTCCCTTTGCGGAGAGGTAGCTCCAGAACCGCTATACACGTGTCGGCACTGGAGCTTCTCTCTGCTGGGGGTTAGGTCCGGGGTCGCTATACACGTGTAGATCGCAGAGCTTTCCTGTGTTGGGAGTTTAGCTCCAGATTTACATTACACGTGTCAATCACCGGAGCTACCCATATGAGGGTTGCGGGCCCAGTGTAATATGACATGTGGGGCCTGAGGAGACCTTCAACTTTGACGGCCGCAGGGTACCGACAAGCGTGATTAACCTCAAAGCCGTTAACTGAACGAAGCTAAGCTGAATTAATTAGAATTTTTGAATAATTTAGTCATGGATATATGTTCGATTTTCATTTGTATGTACTCGCCAGAAAAGTACTCCCTCCAATTATGAATTATTGTCATTAGTAAAGTAATTATAGTTTAAAAATAATTAAAGGGTTATTTTGTTTATACCCTTACATTGAAACTCAATTGCCATTTTACTCTCGAAAATTAGGGTTTTTATTTTGCTCCTAATTTTTCAAACCGAAGTCACTTTTTACCCTCAAATTTTAACACTGTTAGCCTCACCGGGTTAAAAAATAGAAAAAATAAAATAAACTATTGACAAAATAGGAAAAATACCTCACTACTCTTCTTCTTCCTCGCGTACACAAAACTAATCCTTCTTCTGCGCGGTGTCGAGCCACCATGTATGGAACTATGGAAGCAATGATAAAATCACAAAGATAATTTAAAAGTAGAGGTAAAATCACAATGACGTGTCTACTTTCATCATATTTAACATCATTAACAATTTATAATGGAATAGGGATATACTTTCCCTTCGCTAAAAAATAAGCATATACAAAAACAAAAATCCTAATTTTTTAGGTTGAAATTACAGTTGAGCTTCTTTCTAGGGGTATAAAAACAACAACCCCTCAAAATAAACTAAAATTATTGTCTTAATGATGATAATTTACGGAATGGTGAGTGTATAATGACCTTGTCGATCTCAAAATATGTCTCCCTAGTATGTCATAGTGAGACATTCATGAAGTTCAGGTGTGTGCACGTCCATAACCAACTGCAGGCATGTCTTTTAAGAAATTGTCACTAGCAATTCTGATGCATAAAACCATGGGCCAATAGTTAAACTAAACACAGGAATCAAAGTCAATGCTGCCAAACTACACCAGCATAAAAGCTCGAAGCCTCCTCTTAGCTTTTCCCTTCAAGCAAATCTTAGTTCAAATCGCTTGGTTGGAATCCCAACATCATAAGACCACATAATCCTGTCCCTTGAAAAAAAAAAGTAAAAACTGGAACAAAACCTTCCCGTTGCATTCCATCCAGTGGTGGACTCAGACCAAATCGTAGGGGTTGGACTCACGGCTCCACGTCACCTGGCGCCCCCCCTCACCTGGCGCCCGCCGCTCCACGTCACCTGGCGCCCGCCCTCCCGCGTCACCTGGCGTTTGCCGCCTATGCCGCTCGGCATTTAGCGATGTATTAGATTGATTATAAACACTCAAGAAATTGAATAATAACATTTTTATATAATTACTCGACGCTCCCTCTATCTGCTCGTGCTCGACTGTTCCCAAAGGCATACGGTGATAGGAAAGTATGGTAACATGCACCCAAGCTGACTCCAACAGGGCAACGGAAATCGAACGACTCATTCCGGTGTATGGGTATCCTCAAGTGTGTCCCCAGGATACGTAAAAAACGTGATCTCCAACGAGAAGACCGATGTTGGATGTCTGTGGTCTCCGAATAAATTTAGCGGTGCTAGACAGACACGCTGCTGCATGTTTCCCGCCAAGAACGTGTGCACTACTGCATGTTTGGTGCCGAAAATGGTCGCACCTCGCCCACTTCGCTCCGGAAACGCGCGTGCTGCTCCCGAAAGTTCGCGCTCTCTCTATTGGTAGCCGCTGTGAGGAGACCGACTTCTCGGTGACGCGCATGCCATTACCAAAATACTGTCGCTGCTATCGTTCTTCCGTTGAAGACATCTGAGTAACTCCTCGTTACCTATTCGGTTTTGAGTATCATATTATAGAGATGGCACTTGTACCTGTAAGTTCGAGTACTCGGCGGGTATTGCACCTGATGGGTACGGGTAAGAATTTTTGCATGCAGGTACGACCCTTACCCGACCCGATGTTTTGCGGATACATGTGCGAGTTTTATTTTCCACCAGCGAGTATCCACTGGGTACCGGAAATAGTGAGGCATAAGATATGGACCATCTAAAACGTGGCCCAAAAGAAACCAGAAATCTACGGCCCATGTCCACTAATTTTCCCTTTGACCTTCCGGTGAGGCCAGAATCTCCCAATCCTTAGCCCTAGCATGTGCTGGCCCATCATTGCAGTCGCTTGTGCATCAATGCTGCCCCCTGCCACCATATCGTCTGCCGCCGCTCCCTGCCCTCCCGGCAATGCATCTCCTCCGCCATCAACTCTCGTCGTCTGTCACCCCCGTTCTTTATCATCTATTCATCCGCTCCTGTCCGTCGCACCGGCTGTGTGCTGCTGCCGTCCTGCGTCCTTGGCTTTGACGGGGACGAGGCACTCGTCGGGGGGGACGCTGCCACCCCGAGCTCGCTGCTCGCAAGACGCCGGCACTCCAAGTCCAAGCTTGTGCGAGGTCGTCATTACCCAACGCGTGCGTCGTCGGGGCTCGGCCCACTTACCGTGCCGCCGCTGAGGTCGTGCGTGTGCGTCACCGCCTCCACTAAGCGTTTGCACAAGAACGCCGCCGCCTGCAGATCCCATCAAATATGAAGAGGCAGGAAAATGAAATCAGTAACCCTGATGGGTACCCGTTGGGTACCCGAAACCCACCAAAAACTCGTTGGGTTCGGGTTCGGTTACTATTTTTAACCACAGGTACGTGTTCGGGTACGAAAATTTACCCGCACACGTTTTATTTCGGGTCGAGTTTTTGCTTTACCTGACCTGAACCTGACCCATTGCCATCCCTACATATACATCACCTGTTGGAGTCAGCCTCGGAGAATGAAATCCCAATTGTCCTTCCTTACTGTTTCCAATCACTACGTGAGAAATTCAAATAGGAGACAAAGATGGGCGACACACTCAAAGCCGTGCGTCTTTGATAAGGTTAAGCGAGATGAGCCCTCTTCGTCGAGGATCTAACATGGCTCGGCTGAACGTTCAAGGAGACGCATTACAATAAAGCATGTCTTAGTTAAGTCGGTATTCGAGATGCGCTGTCGGTACCCTGCGTACCGGATACCCTTTGGGACTGCCAAGAAGTTCAAAGGATTTCACCTGTCTGAGTGAAGACCTCCGAAGGCCCCACGTGTCATACGGAACCGGACATGCCTCACTTCTATGGTTAGTCCTAATACCGCCACGTGTATCATAAAACCGAAGCTACATTCCATACATGGGATAGCTCCGGACTAGATACCTGTGTGACACCCCCGGACCTAACCTCCGGCAGAGGGAAGCTCCGGTACCGACACGTGTATAACAGCACCGGACCTACCCGTCCAAGACGGTAAGCTCCGAGCTGCCACGCGTTCAACCGCCGGACCTTCAACTTCAACAAGCAGACTAGTGGACCTCTAATGGCTCGGACCTTCAAGGAACATTAAATACCTCAAGACCCGATTAAGTGTCATTAATTCTATCTTAATGGCACACGATCGGAGGGCCCTTAATACCAGTAACGCCACTGTCAAGGCGCGTTACCATGCTATTAAGGGTAATTAAGCTCATTAATTGTGTATTAAGCATCAGTAACCGCAAGGGCCACATGTCGGGCCAGGCTAACAATGTAACGACTAGTCCTTGTACTATAAAAGGACTGGTCGAGCGATACACAGGGGGAGACTTCCACAGACGCTCACGCACGCTGAGGCAAGTCACTCTAGTCTTTCATACTCAAGCGCTCAAACGCTTAATACAGCAACAACACACCCCGTGGAGTAGGGTATTACTCTCAGGCGGCCCGAACCACGTAAATCCTCGTGTCAACTAGCCACCTTGTTCTAAATCTCTGCGTGACCACAACCGAACTACAAACTCCGCGGGCTGCCAACGGTAGTACCAAGAGAATTTTCGGAATCACACTCTGACAGTTGGCGCGCCAGGAAGGGGGGTGCCCAAGATTCAAGGATGGTGAACTCTGTTGCTGGATCGTCCAATGGCAACGCTGCTGCGCAACCTGCTGGAGGCAACCCCTCCAACATGCAGCAACCAGCAGGTGTTATGGCTCCAGCAGAAGTCATGCCACCGCCGCCATCATCTGCTCCTGTGAATCAAGCTGGATGCCGAGATGGGGCGACTGCGTAGGTCACTTCATCGGCAAACAACAACCCCAAACACGCGCTTCATGTCGTGCGTGCCCTTCTCCAACGTCCACCGCCTCTAGGAGCATCCTAGGGTGCCATGGAACAGTGGAGAGCTGATGTGGAACATTTGGTTGCAGCAGTAGCCGATCGCATCAGCAACCAAGGTCCTCCCCCCTCGGGGCGGGCTCCATCGCAGCATCGGACCGTGTCAGGTAGACTTGATCAGTATGCTTCGCAGCACAGGAGGCGTGTTGCATCTCAACAAGCAACATCGCTGCCTTCCGGGGTGCGACGTACTCACGCGGTAACCAGGTGAATGTGGCCTAGAGGGGGGGTGAATAGGCCTTTTTGAAAATTGTCGGATCCTGCAACACTTAACAACGAGTTCAAAACCCGAGAAATCGGACTAGTCCGGTAAAGTGCGGACTAGTCCGGTGTATACACACTAGATTGATTAGGTTTGATTGATTAACTTTGTTCTTCAATATATGCAGCGGATGTATACGATTAAACAAAGTGTCACAAGGTTATGAATCAGGTTATATCACAATTCAAACTTATACTTGATATTTCAACGTAAAGTAATCAAGATCAATTTGTAGCCCTAGATCGATATAACGTAAAGGACAATGAACACAAAAGAGAACACAAGAGATTTATCCGGTGGTTCGGTTCCCACAGAGGCAACCTACATCCACGTTGAGGAGTCCACAAAAGGATCAGGTCTTCTCCAACCCTACCCTCGTTGGATCGCCACGAAGGCCAATCCACTTCCACTTATCTCAAAGGGTTGAATAACTGAATTCAAGGGGCTTTCTCACACGTTGAGAGCTTCCCTGGATTACAACACGAAATACCACCAAGAACACACTCAAAAGATTACAATTAAATCGCAGGAGTGTGTTAGAGAATCAAACCAAGAGCTCAATGTGGTCTTGAACGTGTCTCTCCAATGAACTAGAGTGAATCCTCAAAGGATTGATCTTTGTTGCACTTAATTTCGTGGAGAGATGTGGTTTTTGAGTCTCTTGGGAGATGTGACGGCGCTAGGGTTCGAGAGTGTGTAAAATATGGCCGTGCAACTCTATTTATATGGGTTTCTAAAAGTGACCGTTAGGGTTCAGAAAGATCAGACTGGTCCGTGGTGGTCACCGGACTAGTCCGGTGTGCTGTGTGTAGCAAACCCTAAGTGTCCCGAAATATCGGACTAGTCCGGCTAGGAACGGACTTGTTCGATTTCGCTACTGGAAATCTTCGGACTAGTCTGATAGTCTTCGGACTTGTCCGGACATGTCAAACCCTAAGTGTATAGGATGACAAGTCCGCAGTTGGAGGACTTGTCCGATTTAGTTCGGAGGGTATTTCGGACTAGTTCGTGCAAATATCGGACTTGTCCGATATGGATCAGAGAGAATATCGGACTAGTCCGGTTGTGATCGAACTTGTCCGATTTTGTGTGACTTGTGAAGTTTTTTGAGGACTAGCCCGCACTGGGGAGGACTAGTCCGATTCTAGTCAGAGAGGATATCGGACTAGTCCGATGGATATCGGACTTGTCCGATTTTGTGCAGAAAGGATATCAGACTAGTTCGGTGAAAGTCAGACTAGTCCGGTCCTGTGTAACTTTGTGCAATGTGTGTGTTTAATTGTGATTGAGCTCTTGGGATGTGTTTTCTTAACACACTCCATACACAATGATCTACTATTCTTCTTCCTTGAGCTCAATTCCACTTTGCTCCTCATTCTTCCTTCTTTTTGGCACTTTTCTCATTTTTCAATTAAAAGCCTGCACTCATCTCAACAAAGAGGATAGGATCCCAATTGCTTGTCATAAATCATCCAAAACCCACTAGGGAGTCCTAGATGCACTTTCAATCTCCCCCTTTTTGGTGATTGATGACAACCAATTGAGATTTCACAAAATATGATAAAAATTGAGATTTTCATAAAGTATGCACATATGAGTCCAAAACACATCAAGTAGTGAAAGCATAGTACATATGTGCATTCTTTATGGTGGGATGCATAACTAAGTGCACTGAAACATTGAGAATGACATAATTGACATTAAACATCCAATAGCAAGCGTATATGTCATTCTAGAGCAAAAACACAGTTTTTATAAATACTACTCAAAGGAGCAAATCATTGCATCACAGAACCAAAATTAACTTAAGATCAGTTTTAAGACTTTACAAGCCATAAAAGAGTTAAAAGAAATATAGCATAGCTCTCTCCTCGCAAACTACAGCTAGAACTAAGACTCCCCCTCAATCTCTCCCCCTTTGGCATCAAGACACCAAAAAGAAGGAGAGGAGGGTCTTTAGGTCTTCACTCTTCACTGTCGGTCCTCTCATCGTTGTCTTCATCATCTTCATCTTCAGCTTGATGAGGAGGAGAAGGAGGAGGTGCGGAGCTGCTCGAGCCCCCAACGCCAAAGTAGGCAAGCTCGGAGGGGGTCAAGGGCCCGAGCTTGGTGAAATCAGAATTTGAGTCTTCAGAGATTGTTGGAGACCCAATTGGCTCAATCTCCAGTTTCTGGCAAATTTGCTTCACATTTGCCTTGATATACTTCATGTCCTCCTTTCTTTTCTTGTTGAGCTTATGGGCCTTCACTTCGGCCTTTTTGCAGGAGGCAAAGATTGCAGCCAGGTACTTGAGAATTCCACTAGCTGAACCTTTTTGAGGGGTTGCACTAGAAGCAGGGGTTGCCCTAGCATCTTCTCTTGATCTTGCTGGTGCCTTAGGACTGGAGGCCGGTGAGGGAGCAGCCTGCACACTCAGCTTTTGAGGCATTTGAGCCCTCAAAGGGAGATGCTCTACATCTTTTACAAACTCAATCCCGGTGACATTTTCAATCACAAACATTAGATAAGGAGCATATCCGCAAGACCTGTTGGGAGTGCAAGATATGTTCACCATGTCGTTCCAAATGTATTCCACCACATCAAACGGGCGGTCCTTGCTTATGACCCTCATCGGAGTCCTGAGGTATCCTTGCACACTCCCAGCATCTCCATCCTTAGGAGCAATCGTCTTCCTCAAAACCCTGTTCAGCACCACAAAGAATGGCTTCATGTTTTTGGTGGAAGGAGGGTTGAACTTTGAGTTTGGCTCATATAGGAACTTCATCCTATCCTTGTCAATGACACCTATGTTGTGTATAACCAAGCAATCAGATCTTGTGGTGTCAAGGTGAAACAGGTTAGCAAAATCTTCTTGAGTAATGCTGTACTTGGATCCATGGGTCGTCCAAGTGACACTCTCCTGATCCTCACTAGAGAAGTGGAAGGTTGCAAAGAACTGTGCAATCACTTCATTGTTCCAGTTATTCCTGAAAGCAAAAAGATATCTCAGTCCATGCTTCTCAATGGCTCTCACTACTTCAGTGAACGGTGAGCAGCCCTTCTTCTCAAAATGTGCCCAGTCAATCCACTGACTGCGCACAACTGGTGTCTTCATTGGGAGATACACCGATTTGTAGTAATCAGCATGGAAGTTGCACCAGAATCTTCCATCAGCAGCTTGCTTCGGCCGACCATACCAATCGATGCTTCTGAATTTGGCTGCCGAGTCACTTCCCTTCCCGTTGAACTTCTCTTCATTGGGGTCTCGGACCCTTTCCCTTGGAGCATGAAGTTTCAAAGGGCCAACCGGGCCTGTTGCTATTCCTTTGCCCTTGCCTTTTGCTAGGCGGGCAGTTGCCGCGCTAGGGCCACCGCAGGTGGTAGCCCTAGAAGCAGGCACCTTGGAGGATGGCTTCTTCGCTAGCAATTTCCTCCGAGCTGTGGAGGAGACTGAGCTGGCTCGGAGGGTCCTTCTTGGCGCTTCTTGCCAAGACCCGTCGAGGTCCGAGGTGCCACCTCGTGGTCCATCTCGGCCTCAAAGTCGGAGACATCATTGCCGGAGCTCGACATGACCTGAGAATGAGTGGCATGAATGATAATGAATCATACAAGGCATAGGTGTGAAAGGATAGCAAGGAATGGCATTGAGGAATTGAAGAATTAGGTTTTGAGTTCAGAAACATCGGACTTGTCCAGTGCACAGGCACGGACTAGTCCGGAGGACCGAACTTGTTCGTGCATGGACCGTACTAGTCCGGTGTTCATCCTCAAAAACCTAAGAGACTGGACAAAAGTTTATTCCTAATGCACAACAAGTGTAGCATACACGTAATACATCAAGGAGGCATGTATATAGTGAAATATGCTAGGCTATTTGATCAACAATGAAGAAATTTGGAAATTCTAGGGTTTGAGCGAAAATTACTGGAAGAATTGTTTGAAACTTGAAGATGAGGGTGTTGAAGGCCGGACAAGTCCGCTAGCTTCAATCCTCAAGTGGACAAGCTTGATTTCCGCCCAAATGTGAAGGTTTTTGGAGGAGGGAGCAAGAAACCGCCTTGGGAGCTCGAGCACAAAGAGAGAGAGAGCGCGTGGGGCAAGAGTGGAGGTGAAGAAATTAGGGTTTGGCGGCGGCTAAGGTTATGGACACGAAAAATTGGACAAGTCCGGAGATGACCGGACTAGTCCGAACTTTTCCAGGGGCTATATCGGACTAGTCCGTTGAATACCGGACTAGTCCGGCCTAACCGGCACTCTGCGGACCAGTCTGCATGGGCGGACTAGTCCGGTCAACCATGCACTAGTACGTGGTCACCAGGCAAGAATTGCTTAGCTCATTCATATATATTTGAAGGTACATATGTATAGAATAGAGAGGCAAAACAAATCAAATAATCTTGATGAATATGATCAGTAAGTATACAACAATCAATCAATGATCATAATTCACCAAGATCTAGTAATTGACATAGTTTTTCGAAGAAAAATAAGAGAGGTGATTTTCACAATCCAATCAACATATTTTGAAGAATTCATACAGGTATTGTGACGCCCGGTTCCGAAAAATGAACCAAACTAACGCATATGTGTGCCTAGGAGTCAAGGCGGAACATCAAAGGCCAGCTGGATTATTGCAACCATTGAAGATCCCAGAATGGAAGTGGGAAGAAATTGGAATGGACTTCATAGTTGGGTTACCACGTACTCAATCCGGGTATGATTCAATATGGGTCATTGTAGATCGGTTGACAAAATCAGCTCACTTCATTCCTGTCAAGACCACATATACCACCACGAAGCTAGCAGAATTGTATATGGAGCATATTGTGTGCCAACATGGAGTCCCGAAGAAGATAGTCTCGAATAGAGGTTCTCAGTTTACCTCTAGATCTTGGCAGAAATTGCATGAAGCTTTGGGAACGAGGTTGAATTTTAGTTTAGCATATCACCCTCAAACGGATGGACAAACCGAGAGGACCAATTAGATTTTGGAGGACATGTTAAGAGCTTGTGCTTTAAAGCATGGGAAAAGTTGGGACAAAAGCTTGTCATACGCGGAATTTTCATACAACAATAGTTACCAAGCGAGCTTGAAAATGTCACCATATGAAGCGCTTTATGGGAGGAAGTGTAGGGCACCTTTATTCTGGAATGAGGCAGGAGAAACTCAAGTATTTGGTCCAGATGTGTTGCAAGAAGCTGAAAAGCAAGTCCAAATAATTCGTGAAAACTTGAGGGCTGCCCAATCAAGGCAAAAAGGTTATGCGACAATAGGAGAAGGAAATTAGCCTTTGAAATAGGAGATTTTGTTTACCTCAAGGTGTCACCAATGAGAGGTCATAAGAGGTTTAACATAAGGGGCAAGCTCGCAACTCGTTATATTGGACCATTCAAGATTTTGGACAAAAGAGGAGAAGTAGCGTATAAGTTGGAGATGCCAGCTCATCTTTCAGACGTACATGATGTCTTTCATGTTTCCCAGCTCAAGAAGTGCTTGAGAGTACTGGAAGAACAAGTGCCAATGGAAGGATTGGAATTAGAGGAAGATTTGACTTATGCCGAGCAACCGGTCAAGATCTTGGAAACCAAGGAGAGAGTCACAAGGAACAAGGTTATTAGATGGTGTAAAGTTCAATGGAAGCACCACAAAAAAAAAAGAAGCGACGTGGGAATTGGAGGATAATATCAAGAAGGAATTTCCCTCTCTCTTCTCTTCCGCGTCGAATCTCGAGGGCGAGATTCATTTTAAGGGGGGTAGGTTTGTAACACCCTCATTTTCATGCATCATGCCTTGCATACTTTCATATACATGTTTAACATTAATCCACATAAAGAGGAATAAGTTTAAAATTGATTTGGAACAAAACCGCACTTAAAATGCAGGAAAGTGCGGACTAGTCTGATTTTGCTGCAGACTAGTCCGATTTCTCTCTGACTAAAAACGGACTTGTCCGTTTTTGCTGCGGATTAGTCTGATTTTTGGCACTGGAAACTTTCGGACTTGTCCGATTTTGTGCGGGCTAGTCCGATGCTCCATGAATCCTTGGAAAATTTGCTAAGTCCTTGGACTTTTCTGGACTAGTCCGGTGTTCCAGCAGACTTGTCCGTTTTCCTCTCTGTTCAAATTCGGACTTGTCCGATGTTTGGCCAGACTTGTCCGATTTTCTCTCTGGACGACTTCGGACTAGTCCGGTCCTGCTCGGACTTGTCCGATATTTCGCGACTCCGAATTTATCTTTTGTTTTACGACTTGTTTCTTGGGTTTCACGTTAAGTGGGCCTAGGGACATCGTGCCTAACTCTTTTAGAACCCATGTGGGACTCTAAACCGGCCTCTACTCATCCCAAAACTCGAAATCCATCTAACCCTAGCCTCCACCTCTATATAAACAACCCCACCGCTTGGTTTGACATCTATTTGCCACTATTCCACCCACCCAAACCTTAGTTCGTGGGGAGCCACCATCAAGGAGGGAGGAGAAGATCCCAAGCAAGAAGAAGAAGAGGAGGAAACGAAAGAGGATCAAGATCTCCACCAAGTTTCGTTCTTCACCACCAATTCATCCCCAAGTTCATCACCAACCCTAGATCGCCAAGATCCAAGTGTTATCTCCAAGTTTCTTGATTCATTGGAGTCCTAAACACCTGGTATACCTTCTACTATCTTTTTCTTACGAGAATTCAACCCCTAATCTCCAAATTTACGTCGATCTAGAAAACCCTAATTTGCCGATCTCGCAGAGTGCGGACTTGTTCGGTCCCTAGCGGACTAGTCCGATCTTTCTGGTTAAATTGTGTTGAATTAATTCTAAATTTGATCTAATCGACTCCAAACCTATATACACTTGTTAAAATCTATTAGAACTAGTTATTGATCATTAAAAGCAATCTATTAACAAGTTCTACCTTGCATTTGTATCAATCATGCATGTCATGTCATATTGAGTAATATTTGTGCACTCTTTGATTGTGTTTCTTGTCTTGTATGTTTATTGTGTGGATTAGACGGATTTGCACTAGAGAGTGCCACGGAGGATCTACAGAACCAAGAGTTTGAAGAAATTGACCCTAATCAACAGCAAGAGCAAGGCAAGTGTCCTTGAAGCATATTGATCCTATTTTTAATAAATGTTGTGTTTGCAAAATTGCATGCTTGTGTCAAATTGATGGGAATCCTATGGTAGAAAGTTTACTAGCTTTGTTTAACCACCCTTGTCACCTGGAATATATGGTAGAGAGTCGGGAAGGGTTTTTACCTTTTGCTTCGCTTAATCAACTGGGATGGGAAAACAACTATACCAATCAATTTAATTATGCATAAATGAGATTATGGATAACATGAACTGGTTAATATGATATGGTAATGGGTGATCTAAGCAAGCCTGGTATGTGGATGGGTTGGATGTTATGGTGGTTCGCTTGCTTTAGATCTAAGGACCGGTTCATGCGAGAATAAGCCAGGACTACAATGCCACCACGAGGCCAAGTATGGGTGCGGTGTAGCTGATTAATTAGGGCTTTGATAGTGCTGTTTGGACCATTGTGGACGCTCGGGGAAGGGGTAGTCGAATTGGGTTTATTGCTGATTGGTGGGACTACCCTGGGATCTGAATGGCTCAAGAGGGGGCCCTTGGTTGAAGATGTGCTCTGTGGGAGACATCGCCACTGGTGAAACCTCAGTGGGGTCTAAATAGGCTAGTAATCCCTTTGTAAAGGCTATTTTGTGATCTCTTGGCCATACACCAAAAGAAGTGTAATTGGCATAAGGGAGGTTCTTTAGTCACCGACGGGTGATGAAATCACAAACACGTGGGTAAAGAGGTACAAACCCTGCAGAGTTTATTAAAACTATCATGATAGTCGTGCTCCCGGTTATGAGCGCCTGGATGACCTACATGATTAGAGGGAAGTTGGTAATGGTTATGGTAATGGTTATGGTAATGGTTATGGATTTATTTCTGGTATTGAATATGGTTATTGGCAAATGGTGAAATCTGGAATTATTGATGAGGATGGTAAATTATGGACTGGTATTATGGTATTATTTATGACTATGATGGGTTTGCTTCACATACATGTAATATATTGCTTTTCAAATGTTTTAATGTACTTTTCAGCACTTTGCCATTATTATTGTCGTAATTTGAATAAGCCACATGTCATACTTTCAACACTTGCTGAGTACGACATGTACTCACTCTTGCAATCCTCCCCAACAGTTGCAGGTCAGGATTGAGAGTTTAATGGTGATAATGCGGAGTTCTAGGCCGTGTCTACCGTCAGCTTTGCCTGTGGTGTTATTGGAGTTGCGCTATCCCTTATGCTTAGTTTGCTTAGTTGCTTAATTAGAGTATTTCCACTGCAATAGTTGAGTTTGTCATTAATATTCATTAGAGCTTGTATTCGAGAATAATCTGGTTTGTGTAATAAAACTTGGTTAATTAATCTTGTTCTGTGGTAATTTTCTGTATACTCTTTTGTGAATGCACTTGTGTATGTGTGGTGAACATCTTGGGCACACATATGCGTTAGCTTGGTTCATTTTTCGGAACCGGGCATCACAGATTGGTATCAGAGCCACAGGTTGACCGTAGGATGCAACCTAGATAGAATGGACACTTTAGAACACATAGGAGCACTCAGGAATCGATGTGTTTTTGCCTGGAGTGTTGTTTGCTATATATATTGTTTACTTGTGTGCTTAATAGAGGATTTTGGGATGCCTTAGCATTGCCATGTCCACCTAGGTAAGTATAGCTAGTTGGTTAGCTTCATATCCCTTGATGCATATAGTTGGGGACGTTCTCTAATTCTTACCTATTGCTTTTCTTCAGATGGTGAGGACTCGCAACCAGAGGGATGGCAATGGTGAGGAGGAGAACAATGGAGTGCCTCAGAACAACATTGGACAAGGATCTACTCAGGGAGCTATCAACATTGAGCAGCTATTGGCTATGCAAAACCAGCTCATGCAGACCATGATACAAACAATGGGACAGCTGCAGGCTGGCAACATCAACAATCAGCCCCACATGCCTCCACCGCCACCCCCGTCTCCTCATAACCGATTGGGAGAGTTTATGAGGACTAGGCCGCCGACCTTTGCTCAAGCTGCTGACCCTATGGATGCGGATGATTGGCTCAAGTCTGTGGAGAAGAAGCTAGCTATTGTCCAATGCAATGACCGGGAGAAGGTGCTATTTGCTTCTCATCAACTCATTGGAGCAGCTGCGGATTGGTGGGATGCTTATTGCAATGCTCACGAGAATCAGGAGAGGATTACTTGGGCGGAATTCAAGGAGAGTTTCCGTTCCCATTATGTGCCGGAAGGTGTTATGATTTTGAAGAGGCAAGAATTTGAGAATTTAAGGCAAGGAAGGTCAAGCGTGAGTGAATATCTCAATAAATTCACTCAACTCTCAAGGTACGCGCCTGAGGATGTTAGTCGGGATAGCCGGAAGGAATACTTGTTCATGAGAGGCTTGAACAATGAGATCCAAGTGCAACTACTCAACTGCGATTATGCCAATTTTCAGAAGCTTGTGGACAAAGCAATCATGGTTGAAAACAAGATCCGTGAGATGGAGCAAGAAATCAAGAGGAAGGCGCCATATCAAGGACAGCAACAAGGAAGTAATGTGCGCCCTCACTTTGCGCCGCCCAATGCGCCTTACTTCAGCCCTTCTATTCCTACTCAGCGCCCTGGTTATGCACCACGCCCAACTCAGTTTGTGCTGCAGCGCCCTGTTATGCAAGCACCTAGGCCTCCAATGCCTTATGCGCCTCGTGCTAATTTTCCTGCTGCAAGTGTTCAAAATCAAGCTCGTCCCAATAGTTCTGGTGGAGTTAAGAAGTGCTATACTTGTGGAGAAGCTGGACACTTTGCGCATCAATGTCCTAAGTCAGGCCTTGGTCAAGGAAGCAATGCGCCGAGGCAAAACCCAAGACCCAATTGTAACACCCTAAATTATCGCATCATGCATTGCATACATGGTCATGCATTAAACACTAGTAGAGAAAAAAAAATAATAAAACATATGCATATACAAATGTGTGTAGCAAAAGAAGAAATAGAAAATAATAATAGGCCAAAACTTGTAATAGGGAATAAGAATAAAAAAAAAGAATAATATAAATATATATATAAATATATATAAATAATATATATAACAAAATATGAAAATAGAAAAAAAATAACATTAATAATATATATTATAAAAATAAAAAAATAATAAAGAATAAATATATAATATTAATGTATATATATATATAAAAAAATAAAATAAATAATATATATATATATAAATATATATATAATAAATTATAATAAAGAAAAAAAAAGAAAAAAAAAAAGGGGAGCCGCCCGGCGGCCAGGCCAGCGGCCAGCCGGCCGAGCCGGCCCCGCTCCGCCCCAGCGCGTCCGCGCGCGACGCGCGCGCCGCAGCGCCCGCGTGGCCCCCACCCCTGACGCTCCGCCTCCCACGCGCGTCGGCCGCGTGCCGCCCGAGCCGCCCGAGGCGCCCACGCCCGACCCCACCCGCGGCCTGCTCCCTGACGCGACCCCGCCTGGCACCCTGACCGCGCTGCGCTGCCAGCGCCGGGCCCCGCCCCCTGACGCGCACCGCCCGAGGCCGCAGCCGGGCCCCGGTTTCCCCCCCCCCCCCCCCAGACGCGACTTTCCCCACCGCGCGTGGAATCCCGCCTCCCCGATTCTCCCGCCCTCTCCCGCGCTGTAACGTCCTATCCCGAAACTCCCGCTCCCGCCGGACTCCCTCCCGCGTCCGACTCCCCTGCCGCGAATCCCGTCCCGAACAGAGTCGGTACCAAGGCCGTACCCTAGCACCGCCCCTATAAATAGGACCCAGGCCTAGGCTCTTTTTCCCCACGAACCAGCAGCCGCCAAAGCCGACGGAAGCAGCCGACGGGAACAGAGAAAACAGAGGCGCCCAGGGAAGAAAAAAGGAGAAAAAGAAGGGGAAGAAGAGAGAGAAAAAGAGGAGGACACCACCGTTCGCCGGAGATCGTCGCCGACATCGCGCCGCCATCGTCGTGCCGCCGAAGGACTGCTGCACCACCTATTTCGTCTTCGCGTCGCATTTATTCCGCGACCGTCACACCGTCAGATCTACGGTAGGGTTCGTTCCCGATGCAAATTTTTGCGACCATATTAAATCTAGTAGGCGTAAATTAAATTTAGTTGCACCATGATTTTATTTTCAGCAGCATTAATCCACCCTAAAATCCCCGTAAACCCTTATGAACACGTATGAACTAGTCGCATCTAATTAATAAATGACCGTAGTAAATTAATTATTAAATTGTACATGCATACATGTCATTGCATGTTGATTATTTTGTGTGCATTATGTTGAATTGTATATGTTTTCTTGTATGTATGATCACGCGTAGAGGAACGTGCTCAAGAGGTTGCATACGAGGATTTCCAAAACCAAGACTTCGAAGCGCTTGAGCAACCCCATCCGCCGGAGCAAGGCAAGTGTCCTTGAAGCATATTGATCCTATTTTAAATTAAATGTTTGTTTGCGAACTTGCATGCTTGTGTCAAATTGATGGGAATCCTATGGTAGGAAGTTTACTAGTTTTGTTTGACCACCCTTGTCACCCGGAATTATGGTAGAGAGTCGGGAAGGGTTTTTACCTTTTTGCTTCGCTTAAATTAATTGGGATGGTAAACAACACTACACATTTAATCATGCATCAATGATATTCTGGTTAATGTGAACTGGTCAATTCGATGGGTGATCTAAGCAAGCATGGTTATGTGGACGGGTTGGTCGTTATGGTGGTTTGCTTGCTTTAGATCTAAGGACCGGTTCATGCGAGAATATGCCAGGTCAACAGTGCCACCACAAGGCCAAGTATGGGTGCGGCGTAGCTGAATAATTAGGAGCGCTGCTAGTATTGTATGGACCATTGGATGGCGCGGGGAATGGGAGTCGAGGAGGACTGCCCTGGGATCCGCATGGCACACGAGGGGGCCCGTGGGTGGGAGAATAGAGATTCAAGCCTGCCGGTGAAACCTTAGTGGGCCCGTACATACTAGTAGTCCCTTTTGAAAGGCTATTTTGTGATCTCTTGGCCACACACCTACGAAAGTGTGAGATGGCACAATGGAGGTTCCTTAGTCATCGAAAGGTGATAAAATCACAAACATGTGGGTAAAGTGGTACAACCTCTGCAGAGTGTTTAAAACTATCATGATAGCCGTGCTCCCGGTTATGAGCGCCTGGATGACCTACATGATTAGAGTTGGAAATTGGGATTTGGGATGGTTATGGTATGGTTATGGTTTGGTGATGGTTGTAGTCATGGTTATGGAATTGAGTATGGTAATTGGACATGGATAATGGTAATGTTGGTAATAATTGGATATTGTTCATACTTTGTTAATATGATGGGATTTATTTCACATAGACATAGTATAATGCTTTTCAAATGTTTTACTGTACTTTTCAGCACTTATCCATTATTACTCTCGTCATTTGAATAAGCCACATGTCATACTTTCCACACTTGCTGAGTACGACATGTACTCACCCTTGCAATCCCCCCCCAACAGCTACTGGAGACAATTGGGAGTACCCTGAGGATCACGAGGAGTACTAGGTTGCGTACCGCCGTCAATTGCCTGTGGATTGGAGTCGCATTGCTTAGTTTATTCTCCGCTGCAATTATTTAGAGTTATATTATTCGTGAACTATTGAATTATTGTAATAAAGTACTTATTTATTAGTTAAGACGTGGTTAAATTCTGTTTATCATTTGTGAATCATTTGTGTATGTGTGTTGAACATCCTGGGCACACATATGCGTTACGCTTGGTTCATATTCGGAACCGGGTGTCACACCAATGGAGGACAACCACAAGGGAACCGCGAACAGTAGAATTTTGCTCGTGGCAACGTGAACCATGTCTCTACGGAGGGTGCTCAACAAGCGGATGATGTGGTCATTGGTATGTTTCTCGCAAACTCCAATCCCGCGACTATGTTATTTGATTCTGGAGCATCGCATTCATTCATTGCATTGATATATGTTGCCAAGTATAGTTTGCCTATCCCTCATATGAAATTTACTCTATTGGTTAAGTCTCCTGGAGGAGAGATGAGGACAAATATAGTATGTCCAAAAGTAAGCCTTAGAATAAGGGGGTAGACTTCTCCGCCAACCTCATTGTTCTGGATTCCCAAGGATTGGACATTATACTTGGTATGGACTGGTTGAGGAAGCACAATGGAGTTATTGAGTGTGCCACAAAGACGGTGAAGTTGACCAATGAGGAAGGGATCACCGTAGAATTTGAAGCATCTCAAACCACACCGAAGCGATTGGAGCTGAATCATATGGACGGTGTCGCAATTGAGGAGATTCTGGTGGTGTGTGAATTTTTGGATGTTTTTCCGGACGAGTTGCCAGGTATGCCACCCGATCGAGACATTGAGTTTGTTATTGATTTAATACCTGGAACTGCACCTATAGCTAAGAGGCCGTATAGGATGCCTCCTTTGGAATTAGCGGAGCTCAAGAAGCAAATTCAAGAGCAAATAGAGAAGGGTTTTATTCGCCCTAGTTCTTCAACTTGGGGAGTGTCTGTGCTGTTTGTGGACAAGAAGGATGGATCCCAAAGGATGTGCGTAGATTACCGAGCTCTCAACGAGGTAACAATCAAGAACAAGTATACCTTGCCACGAATAGAGGACTTGTTTGATCAGATGAGGGGTGCTTGTGTTTTCTCTAAGATTGATTTTAGGTCAGGATACATTCAAATGAAGATTAGACCATCGTACATACCCAAGACAACTTTTAGGACACAGTATGGATCTTATGAGTACACCGTGATGTCTTTTGGATTGACAAATGCGCCTTCCTACTTTATGTACCTCATGAATAAGGTCTTCATGGAGTACTTGGGTAAGTTCGTTGTGGTGTTTATTGATGATATTATGATCTACTCGAAGGATGAGAAAAAACATGAGGAACACTTGAGGCTTACGTTGCAGAAATTGAGGGAGCATCGATTGTATGCCAAGTTCAACAAGTGTCAGTTTTGGTTGAGAGAGGTGTCATTTTTGGGTCATATAATCTCAGGAGGAGGAGTATCGATTGACCCTGGAAAAGTGAGAGACGTGCTGAAGTGGGAACCGCCACAAAATGTCAAGGAAATAAGGAGTTTTCTTGGAATGTCTGGATATTACTGTAGATTCATCAAGGACTTTTCAAAGATAGCCAAGCCTATGACAGAGTTGCTAATGAAGGGAAAGGCTTTCCAATGGACTCAAGCTTGTCAAAATAGTTTTGAAGAGTTGAAGAAGAGGTTGACAACAGCCCCAGTTTTGGTACTGCCAGATGTGAGCAAGAGTTTTGATATATATTGTGACGCATCGAGACAAGGACTTGGATATGTTTTGATGCAAGAAGGTCAAGTGGTCACCTATGCATCAAGACAATTGAAGAAACATGAGCAGAATTATCCAACACATGATCTTGAACTTGCAGCCGTGGTACATGCATTGAAGATTTGGAGACACTATATCCTTGGACATAGGTGTGAAATTTATACAGATCATAGGAGTTTGAAGTATATTTTCACACAAACGGATCTGAACTTGAGGCAATGGAGATGGTTGGAGCTCATCAAAGATTATGATTTGGGGATCAACTATCATTCAGGAAAAGCCAATGTAGTGGCCGATGCTTTGAGTAGAAAGGGAGTAAGTCACCAACTCACAGTTCGAGAGTTACCATCCGAGTTATGCAAGGAGTTTGAACGATTGAACCTCAGGTTTGTAAATGAGATGGATATGATGGAGTTAAACCCAACCTTGGAGCAAGAAATTCGAGAGGCACAAACCGCAGATGAGGAGATCGAGGAAATCAAGGAAAGGACCGAAGAAGGGAGAGAATTCAGGTTTGACGAGGATGAACATGGTACCTTATGGCTTGGAAAGAGAATCGTTGTGCCTAAGGTGAAACATATTCGGGAGACAATATTAAAGGAGGCACATGACTCACCTTACTCAATTCATCCCGGTTGTACGAAGATGTACAAAGACATGAAGACTTGCTATTGGTGGGATAGCATGAAAAAGGACATAGCTGAATACATAACATTGTGTGATGTGTGCCAACGAGTCAAGGCGGAACATCAAAGGCCAGCTGGATTATTGCAACCATTGAAGATTCCGGAATGGAAATGGGAAGAAATTGGAATGGACTTCATAGTTGGGTTACCACGTACTCAGTCCGGGTATGATTCAATATGGGTCATTGTAGATCGGTTGACAAAATCAGCTCACTTCATTCCTGTCAAGACAACATATACCACCGCGAAGCTAGCAGAATTGTATATGGAGCATATTGTGTGCCGACATGGAGTCCCGAAGAAGATAGTCTCGGATAGAGGTTCTCAGTTGACCTCCAGATTTTGGCAGAAATTGCATGAAGCTTTGGGAACGAGGTTGAATTTTTGTTCAACATATCACCCTCAAACGGATGGACAAACCGAGAGGACCAATCAGATTTTGGAGGACATGTTAAGAGCTTGTGCTTTAAAGCATGGGAAAAGTTGGTACAAAAGCTTGCCATACGCGGAATTTTCATACAACAATAGTTACCAAGTGAGCTTGAAAATGTCACCATATGAAGCGCTTTATGGGAGGAAGTGTAGGACACCTTTATTCTAGAATGAGGCAGGAGAAACTCGAGTATTTGGTCCGGATGTGTTGCAAGAAGCCGAAAAGCAAGTCCAAATAATTCGTGAAAACTTGAGGGCTGCCCAATCAAGGCAAAAAGGTTATGCGGACAATAGGAGAAGGAAATTAGCCTTTGAAATAGGAGATTTTGTTTACCTCAAGGTGTCACCAATGAGAGGTCATAAGAGGTTTAACATAAGGGGCAAGCTCGCACCTCATTATATTGGACCATTCAAGATTTTGGACAAAAGAGGAGAAGTAGCGTATAAGTTGGAGATGCCAGCTCATCTTTAAGACGTACATGATGTCTTTCATGTTTCCCAGCTCAAGAAGTGCTTGAGAGTACCGGAAGAACAAGTGCCAATGGAAGGATTGGAATTAGAGGAAGATTTGACTTATGCCGAGCAACCGGTCAAGATCTTGGAAACCAAGGAGAGAGTCACAAGGAACAAGGTTATTAGATGGTGTAAAGTTCAATGGAAGCACCACATAGAAAAAGAAGCGACGTGGGAATTGGAGGATGATATCAAGAAGGAATTTCCCTCTCTCTTCTCTTCTGCATCGAACCTCGAGGGCGAGATTCATTTTAAGGGGGGTAGGTTTGTAACACCCTCATTTTCATGCATCATGCCTTGCATACATTCATATACATGTTTAACATTAATCCACATAAAGAGGAACAAGTTTAAAATTGATTTGGAACAAAACCGCACTTAAAACGCAGGCACTTAAAACGCAGGAAAGTGCGGACTAGTCTGATTTTGCTGCGAACTAGTCCAATTTCTCTCTGACTAAAAATGGACTTGTCCATTTTTGCTCCGGATTAGTCCAATTTTCGGCACTGGGAACTTTTGGACTTGTCCGATTTTGTGCGGACTAGTCCGATGCTCCATGAATCCTTGGAAAATTTGCTAAGTCCTTGGACTTTTCCGGACTAGTCTGGTGTTCCAGCAGACTTGTCCATTTTCCTCTCTGTTCAAATTCGGACTTGTCCGATGTTTGGCCAGACTTGTCCGATTTTCTCTATGGACAACTTCGGACTAGTCTGGTCCTGTTCGGACTTGTCCGATATTTCGCGACTCCGAATTGATCTTTTGTTTTACGACTTGTTTCTTGGGTTTCACATTAAGTGGGCCTAGGGACATCGTGCCTAACTCTTTTAGAGCCCATGTGGGACTCTAAACCAGCCTCTACTCATCCCAAAACTCAAAATCCATCTAACCCTAGCCTCCACCTCTATATAAACAACCCCACCGCTTGGTTTGACATCTATTTGCCACTTTTCCACCCACCCAAACCCTAGTTCGTGGGGAGCCACCATCAAGGAGGGAGGAGAAGATCCCAAGCAAGAAGAAGAAGAGGAGGAAACGAAAGAGTATCAAGATCTCCACCAAGTTTCGTTCTTCACCACCAATTCATCCCCAAGTTCATCACCAACCATAGATCGCCAAGATCCAAGTGTTATCTCCAAGTTTCTTGATTCATTGGAGTCCTAAACACCTGGTATACCTTCTATTATCTTTTTCTTACGAGAATTTAACCCCTAATCTCCAAATTTACGTTGATCTAGAAAACCCTAATTCGCCGATCTCGCAGAGTGCGGACTTGTCCGGTCCCTAGCGGACTAGTCCAATCTTTCTGGTTAAATTGTGTTGAATTAATTCTAAAATTTGATCTAATCGACTCCAAACCTGTATAAACTTGTTAAAATCTATTAGAACTAGTTATTGATCATTAAAAGCAATCTATTAACAAGTTCTACCTTGCATTTGCATCAATCATGCATGTCATGTCATATTGAGTAATATTTGTGCACTCTTTGATTGTGTTTCTTGTCTTGTATGTTTATTGTGTGGATTAGACGGATTTGCGCTAGAGAGTGCCGCGGAGGATCTACAACACCAAGAGTTTGAAGAAATTGACCCTAATCAACAGCAAGAGCAAGGCAAGTGTCCTTGAAGCATATTGATCCTATTTTTAAATAAATGGTTTGTTTGCAAAATTGCATGCTTGTGTCAAATTGATGGGAATCCTATGGTGGGAAGTTTACTAGCTTTGTTTAACCACCCTTGTCACCTGAAATATATGGTAGAGAGTCGGGAAGGGTTTTTACCTTTTGCTTCGCTTAATCAACTGGGATGGGAAAACAACTATACCACTCAATTTAATTATACATGGATGAGATTATAGATAACATGAACTGGTTAATATGATATGGTAATGGGTGATCTAAGAAAGCCTGGTATGTGAATGGGTTGGATGTTATGGTGGTTCGCTTGCTTTAGATCTAAGGACCGGTTCATGCGAGAATAAGCCAGGACTACAGTGCCACCACGAGGCCAAGTATGGGTGTGGCGTAGCTGATTAATTAGGGCTTTGCAAGTGCTGTTTGGACCATTGTGGACGCTCGGGGAAGGGGTAGTCGGATTGGGTTTGTTGCTGATTGGTGGGACTACCCTGGGATCCGAATGGCTCAAGAGGGGGCTCTTGGTTGAAGATGTGCTCTGCGGGAGACATCGCCACTGGTGAAACCTCAGTGGGGTCTAAATAGGCTAGTAATCCCTTTGTAAAGGCTATTTTGTGATCTCTTGGCCATACACCAAAGGAAGTGTAATTGGCATAAGGGGGGTTCTTTAGTCGCCGACGGGTGATGAAATCACAAAAACGTGGGTAAAGAGGTACAAACTCTGCAGAGTCTATTAAAACTATCATGATAGCCGTGCTCCCGGTTATGAGCGCCTAGATGACCTACATGATTAGAGGGAATTTGTTAATGGTTATGGTAATGGTTATGGTAATGGTTATGGATTTATTTCTGGTATTGAATATGGTTATTGGCAAATGGTGAAATCTGGAATTATTGATGAGGATGGTGAATTATGGACTGGTATTATGGTATTATTTATGACTATGATGGGTTTGCTTCACATACATGTAATATATTGCTTTTCAAATGTTTTAATGTACTTTTCAGCACTTTGCCATTATTATTGTCGTCATTTGAATAAGCCACATGTCATACTTTCCACACTTGCTGAGTACAACATGTACTCACTCTTGCAATCCCCCCCAACCGTTGCAGGTCAGGATTGTGAGTTTAATTGTGATAATGCGGAGTTCTAGGCCGTGTCTACCGTCAGCTTTGCCTGTGGTGTTATTGGAGCTGCGCTATCCCTTATGTTTAGTTTGCTTAGTTGCTTAATTAGAGTATTTCCGCTGCAATAGTTGAGTTTGTCATTATTATTCATTAGAGCTTGTATTCGAGAATTATCTGGTTTGTGTAATAAAACTTGGTTAATTAATCTTGTTCTGTGGTAATTTTCTATATACTCTTTTGTGAATGCACTCGTGTATGTGTGGTGAACATCCTGGGCACACATATGCGTTAGCTTGGTTCATTTTTCGGAACCGGGCGTCACAGGTATGCAACATTTCAAGCCACACTCCGAGCATCAAGGATATTTAGTTCATTTCGGAGTTCACAAAAACGCTTTTCATCAAGTGGCTTGGTGAATATGTCGGCCATTTGCTTTTGAGTGTTGACATGTGAAATGGCTATGTCTCCTTTCATGGCATGATCTCTCAAAAAGTGATGTCTTATGTCTATGTGTTTAGTTCTGGAGTGCTCAACTGGGTTGTGGGCAATTTTAATGGCACTCTCATTGTCACAAAGGAGTGGAATATGGTTCATATTGTAACCATAGTCCCTTAGAGTTTTTCGCATCCAAAGGAGTCGTGCACAACAACTCCCGACTGCAACATACTCTGCTTCGGCTGTGGATAGGGCAATGGAATTTTGTTTCTTGGAGGACCAAGAAACTAAGGATCTCCCTAGGAATTGGCATGTACCGGAGGTGCTTTTTCTATCTACTTTGCACCCAGCATAATCTGCATCGGAGTAACCAATGAGATTGAATTTTGAGCCTTTTGGGTACCAAAGACCAAGGTTGGGTGTATGAACTAAATATCTCAAGATCCTTTTTTACGGCTGTCAAGTGACATTCCTTAGGATTGGCTTGAAATCTTGCACACAAACATACACTCAACATAATATCTGGCCTAGATGCACATAAATAGAGTAGAGATCCAATCATGGAGCGATATACCTTTTGGTCGACGCTAGGTCCATCTTCATTGAGATCTAGGTGGCCATTCTTTGCCATGGGGGTTTTTATGGGCTTCGCCTTGTACATGCCAAACTTCTTGAGTATGTCCTGCGTGTACTTGGTTTGGTTTAGGAACATCGCTTCCTTCTATTGCCGTACTTGGAATCCCAAGAAGTACTTTGATTCTCCCATCATTGACATTTCAAACCTGTCTGTCATGATTTTACTAAATTCTTCACAAAAAGATTGGTTAGTTGACCCAAAGATTATATCGTCAACGATTATATCGTCAACATAAATTTGAAAAATAAAAAGATCATTATCAAAATTTTTGGTAAATAGTGTATAATCTACTTTGCCAATTTTAAAGCCATTTTCAATTAAGAAGTCTATAAGACACTCATACCAAGATCTAGGAGCTTGTTTGAGGCCGTAGAGAGCCTTACGCAATTTAAATATGTGGTCGGGGAACTCTTCGTCTTCAAACTCGGGTGGTTGCTCCACGTACACCTATTCCTTGATTGGTCCGTTGAGGAAGGCGCTTTTCACATCCATTTGATATAGCTTGAAATCATGGTGAGTAGCATATGCAAGTAATATTCTAATAGATTCAAGCCTAGCTACTGGAGCAAAGGTCTCATCAAAATCCAAACCTTTGACATGTGAATACCCTTTGGCCACAAGTCGTGTCTTATTCCTTGTCACCACCCCGTGTTCGTCTTGTTTGTTGCGGAATACCCACTTGGTGCCGACGATGTTTGCATTGGGTCTTGCCACAAGTTCCCACACCTTGTTTCGCTTGAAGTTGTTCAATTCTTCTTGCATTGCCACTACCCAGTCCGAATCTTTTAATGCATCTTCAACCTTGCGTGGTTCCAAAAAAGATACAAACGAATAGTGCTCACAAAAGTTATCTATGCGAGATCTAGTGGTTACTCCCTTTTGGATGTCACCGATGATATTGTCGATTGGGTGATCCCTTTGGACGCATTGGTGTACTCTTGGGTGTGGCACTTGAGGAGTTGTATCTTCATGATCATCTGCTTCTCCCCCTAAGTGATTGCCTTCATTGACTTTTTGATTATCTTCGTATTCTTGTGGTTGATCTTGTGTTGAAGCTCCCCCTTGATTGTTGGTCTCCTCTTGTGGTTCATCTTCCTCATGTACGTGTGGAGGTGGCTCTTGTGGTCAAACCTCACCTAGAGCCATTCTTTTCAATGCTTGACAAGGAGCTTCTTCTTTACCTAGTTCACATGGATCTACTTGCTCCTTTTGGGAGCAATTAGTTTCATCGAACACTACGTCACGTGCTACTTCAACAAGTCCGGAGGTCTTGTTGAAAACACGATAGGCGTAAGTGTTCGAATCATAACCAAGCAAGAAACCTTCATCGGACTTCGAAGCGAACTTTGAAGTCCTAGGCTTCTTGTTCAAGATATAACATGGAGAACCGAAAACTCGAAAATATTAAATATTTGGTTTGTTACCGGTGAGTAGCTCATATGATGTCTTCTTGAGTAGTCGATGAAGATAGAGTCGATTTACGGCGTGACAAGCGGTGTTAATCGCTTCCGCCCAAAATCGATCCGATGTCTTGTACTCATCGAGCATTGTTCTTGCCATCTCAATGAGTGTTCGATTCTTTCTTTCGGTGACTCCGTATTGTTGTGGGAAGTACGGCGTTGAAAATTCGTGCTTTATGCCTTCTTCATCAAGGTACTCCTCCACTTGCGTGTTCTTGAACTCCGTGCCGTTGTCGCTTCGAATATTCTTGATTGTCAATGAGAATTTGTTTTGTGCTCGCTTGAAGAACTTCTTGAGTGTTCCTTGTGTCTCTGACTTATCATGCAAAAAGAAAACCCAAGTGAAGCGAGAAAAATCATCAACGACAACTAAACCATATTTGTTACCGCCGATGCTTATGTAGGTTATTGGACCAAATAAGTCCATGTGTAGTAGCTTGAGTGGTCTTGTTGTAGTCATGACATTTTTGGCGGGGTGAGGTGCTCCAACTTGCTTCCCAGCTTGGCACGTGCTGCAGGGCCTGTCTTTCTCAAATACAACATCCTTTAAACCTCGGATGTGATCGCCTTTGAGGAGTTTTGAAGGTTCCTCATACCAACATTCGCTAGCCGTCTATGCCACAGCCAACCCATGTTGGTCTTTGCAATCAAGCATGTGTCAAGTTCAGCTTTATCCTTGTTGAAGTCAATAAGATAGAGCTTTCCCTTTAACATACCCTTGAATACAACGGAACCATCACTCCTCCTAGAAACGGTCACACCCTCATTAGTGAACAAGCAATTAACCTTTGTCGCATATCACTCCTCCTAGAAACGGTCACACCCTCATTAATGAACAAGCAATTATAACCTTTGTCGCATAATTGAGATATCAACAACAGGTTATAATATAAGGATTCAACATGTAAAACATGAGAAAGTGTGTGTTTAGAGGATATTGCAATTTCACCGGTACCGAGCACCCTTCCTTGACTATTATCTCCAAAGTAGATGCCCTCGTTTGGGTCCTCATTCTCTTCATATCCCACGAACATTCGTCTTCCCCGGTCATATGATTGGTGCAACCACTGTCTATCATCCATTTAGATCCACTGGAGGAATAGGCCTGCAAAAAACAAATCTTGCCTTGGTTTTATGTACCCAAGCTTGCTTGGGTCCTTGGAGGTTAGTTACAATACATTTGGGCACCCACACATGAGACTTGGTGTTCCCATAGCATGGCCCAACATAATGAGCATAAACTTTGCCAAAATTATTTCTCATTAACACATAGGATGCATCAAAAGTTTTAAACAATAACTGTTGTTGTTTATGTACAGGACTAGTCTGGGGGGGACTTGTCCGGACACCGACCAGACTAGTCCGGTGTACCTGTGCAGTTACAGTCTTACTCTGTGTCTTTCCAATTTGAGAGGGCATTCTTTTTACAAAGGTAATCCTCTCCTTGTTATTCTTATGGCTTCTAGCATGTTGCTTTTCACCATAAGAATAACCAATGCCATATTTGACATTTGAAGGTCTTTTGACCAAGTAAGCACTACGCGCATATTTGATCTTCTCCTTGTCAAATATGCCACTTTGGGCAGGATGTTTTTCCTTTGTAGAAGTTGGCTTATCCTTCAAACTGGTGTCACTTTTCTTACATGTGCAAGCATGAGAAAAAACAGTTTTAGTTAGTTGAGAAGGTGAACTTGAAGAGGAGGAAGGTTCACTCAGCTTGAGTGACTCAACCTGCACTTCAAGGATCTTGTTAACCTTGATCAGGTCAGCAAGTTGGTCCTTGATTGTGGCATTTGAGTCAGTTAGCTCCAGGCAAGTTTCCTTGCTCGAAGCTAACTCAAGCTCTAGTGATTTTCTTTGTTCCTTTTCAAGTTCTAGAAGTTTGTCAAGTTCGACATATTCCTCCTTTTGGGAGATGATCATGTCTTCTTGACGATGTATTAACCTCTCCTTCTCAACAAGTTGATCAAGCAAAAATTTCATTTTAGTAGCTGTTTTCCTATCCAGTCCAATAAGCATGTCCTCATTATCACTATTGAGTTCATCATCGCTAGAATAGGAATGCACAGAGGGGGATTTAATGGGTTACCTTGCGTTTACCTTCCTTTGCCATAAGGCAAGTTCCGTCTCCCTTCCATGCGCCAAGTGTAGGGAAAAGGGTAGACTTCTTGGATGTCTTCTCGATGGCTATGCTAGCCATCTCTTCTTCTTCGGACGATGAGGACTCATCATTTGAGTCCCACTCTTTCCCAATGTGCACTTGTTCGGCTTGTTTCTTCTTCTTGAAGAATTTCTTGGGTTGAGGCTTGGCTTCTTTGGTATTCTTCTTGTTCTCCTCATATGGGCAATCAACTATAAAGTGGTTGTATTCACCACAATTATAGCATGCCTGCCTCAACTTTGGCTTCGTTCTTGTCTTGTACTTTCCCTCACTTGACTTTGTACCTTGTCTCTTTTTCATTATTCTCTTGAATTTCTTCATGAACAATATCATGTCTTCTTAATCCAATTCACTGCTCTCGTCGTCACTATCTTCCTCTAGTTGTGCTTCTCTAGCTTCTTTGGATAGGGGCTTGAGAGTGGACTTCAAAGCCACCCCTTTCTTCTTTGCCGAGGTGAGGTCGGCAATCTCTTTGACATGTTTTGCTTGTTTTTCCATCATCTCGAAGTTGATGATCTTTCCAAGCAGTTCATCCGGAGTCAACCTTTTGTATCTGGGGCTTTCTCTGATCATGGAGCATAGTGTGATATTGCGAGGCATAAAAGCTCTAAGGATGAGCTTTACCACCTCATGGTCATTCCATTTCTTGCTTCCGTATGATCTGACCTTATTGACGAGTGTATTTAATCGATTGTACATGTCTTGGGGTGACTCGTCTTCTTCAATTGTAAATCTTCCTAGCTCGCCTTCAATTATCTCAATTTTTGCTTCACGCACATGTCGGTCACCTTCATGTGCACTTTGTAGTGTATCCCATATCTCCTTTGCAATTTCGAGTCCATCCACCTTGGTGAACTCGTCCCGACTGAGTGAAGAGGTAATTATGGTCGCGGCTTGAGCATTTCACTGAATTTCCTGCTCTTGGCTGGGGGTGAGCTCTTCGTCGTCGTCCGGGATATCTATCCCTGTGCACACAATATGCCACAAACTTGGATTGAGGGAAATTAGATGCATTTTCATATTTTGCCTCCACATTGAGTAATCACTCCCATCGAAGTGTGGGGCTTTTCCAAATGGGATAGATAAATAATGATTGTTATCACTACCAGGATTCCGGTTTATTGCGACGAAAAAAATCGTTGCAACAGGTCGAAATTCGTCGCGATAGGTTGTTGTCACAATGAAATAGAACGTCGCGATAGTTTTCCGACTCCTAGCGATAACAGCCGTGGCAATAGGTTATTGCGACGACTTGACATCTGTGGCAAATAGTATGGTATTGCGACGACTCCACGTTCGTTGCAAATAGTATGGTATTGCAACGGTTTAACCTATTGCGACGATTTAACGTATTGCGATAAAAATATCGATGTTGCAACGATGTCACATTCGTGGCAAAAAGTATGTTATTGCAACGACTCCACATTCGTGGAAAATAGTATGGTATTGCAACGGTTTAACTTATTGCGATGATTTAACGTATTGCAACAAAAATAACGGTGTTGCAACGATGCCATATTCGTGGCAAAAAGTATGGTATTGCAACTACTCCACGTTCGTGGCAAATAGTATGGTATTGCAACTGTTTAATGTATTGCGACGATTTAACGTATTGCAATGAAAATAACGGTGTTGCAACGATGCCACGTTCGTGGCAAAAAGTATGGTATTGCAACGACTACACGTTCGTGGCAAATAGTATGGTATTGCAACGGTTTAACGTATTGCAATGAAAATAACGGTGTTGCAACGATGCCACATTCATGGCAAAAAGTATGGTATTGCAATGACTCCACGTTCGTGGCAAATAGTATGGTATTGCAACGGTTTAACGTATTGCGACGATTTAACGTATTGCAATGAATAGTATGTTATTTGCGACGATTTCACATCTGTGGCTATAAGTACGGTATCGTGACGATTTCATACTCGTGGCGAATAGTACGGTATCGCAACGATTTCATACTCGTGGCGAATAGTATGGTATCGTGACGTTTTCACATTCGCGGCGAATAGTACGGTGTTGCAACGATTTCACATCCGTAGTGAATAGTACGGTATGGCAACGTTTTTACATTCATGACAAATAGTATGGTGTTGCAACGATTTCACATCCGTGGCGAATAGTACGGTATCGCGACGATTTCACACTCGTGGCGAATAATATGGTATCGCGACGTTTTCACATCCGCGGCGAATAGTACGGTATCGCGATGATTTCACACTCATGACGAATAATATCGTATCGCGATGTTTTCACATTCGTGGCGAATACTACGATGTTGCGTTCTGTGGCGAATAGTACGATACCGTGACGATTTCACACTTGTGGCAAATAATATGGTATCGCGACGATTTCACAGCCGTGGCCAGTAATACGGTATTGCAACGATTTCACATTCATGGCGAATAGTACAGTATTGCAACGATTTCAAAAAATGTGGCAACAGTATTGTATTGCAACGATTTCTGATGTGTGGCAATAGGTTCGTAATGCAACATATTCAAATCTGTTGCAACAAGTTCGTAATGTGACGTTCTCTAGGTGGTGGCAATAGCAGTCTAGTGCAACGCTTTTTTGGTCGTAGCCAAATGTTTGTAGTGCAACGTTTTATAATTTGTGGCAATAGCTAGCTTCCTATTGCAACAGTTTATTTTCGTCGCAATAATCTGTTAATGCCACATTTTATAATTAGCGGCACTAGAATCCTAATGCACCAGATTTGAAAATTAGTGGCAACAGAATCAGTTTATTCGCACATGATACGTCTGTCGACTTAACAACAAACATCCAGCAATTGATGCAACGCTCAAGGACCCTTGCGTCGTTGCGAGACGATGTTATTTACAGTTTTTTCAGTTTGCAACATTACACCCATTAAAATAGCACCGCGACGAGTTGTAGTACTAGGAATAGTTTCTTGAACATCCAGCTTCGACTTGGTGTGAGCAGGAGGCTTTTGTGGAGTTGCTACTAGCCGTTGTTGATTTTGCAAGCTCTCCATCATTCTGCGCATGTCTGCTAGCAACTTTTCTTGCAGTGCAGAATTGGCTGCCATCTGATCATGTAAAGCCCAGACTTCCTGGTTGAGCTGTTCATTTTCCTGGACGAAGTCATCCATCTGGGAGGTCATATTATCATTTCTTCCTTCCAACTCTTGCACCTGAGAGCTGAGGTCATCATTTCTATTTTGCAAGGATCGAACTTGCTGGCCGAGCTGGTCAGACATCTGGATACGCAGTCTTTCAGAAACATTAAGTTTAGCCATATAACCACGCTCCCGAAATTGTGATCCGCCAGGACCGGTTGCGGATATATAAGTAAGCTGGAAGATGTTGTTTCTTTCCTCATCTGGGATTGGGACTCCCAGCTCAGCTTCCTTGATGTTGATTTGGGCACGTGCCTGGGTCTATATACAAAAATAAAAGTCACATGTACATTGCAAATATTTATTTAAATAGGGAGTTTTTGAAGTGTTTCTCACATGTACAGCTTCTGCCTGCTCGTTTGCCCATTGACCGTTCTTCACATGGCTTGCCTCCCACAGTTCTATGTCATCGGGTTCTTTTCCGGTCTCTGGGTCTCGCTACATCAAATGCAAGAAAAATTTGATTGAATGATTGCAGTGCAAAGTAAAAGCATGATTTAGTTTTCATACCTTCTCGTAATTAAGTTGGGCGTAGGATTTCGAGCCAAGCAAGTGTTTTGTCTTTTGAGTACTTCGATTTCGTGAATTGGATCTGCTTATTGACTGCAATTTTGAGAATTAATTTCACGAATGGGTGTTATCAAATAGTTTTTGTAGGATATGAAGGTATTAGAAAGCTAGCCGACCTTGAATCGCTCGGACCCAAAAATAGTCCATAAGCGCCAACCAATCGGAATCTGGTACGTCAACATGCTTGTTTTGTATACGTTCCTCATCGGTCAAATACTTCTTATAGGTGGCATGCAATGTTGATCGCCACCCCTTGTAGCGCTCACCTGCAATCTTCAATATTTTTCTTCTGGTATCATCTGTGTCCTCCAAGTCTCAGGCATTCTGTACATTGTATATCACACTGTTATAAACGTACAAGATGGAGGTCGCTAGAAAAAAATACTTATGTGGGGTGTCACAACACTAACCAGAATGTCTCTCACTATATCGCTCTTCGAAGTATCCCCAACCTCTGCCCACTTCCTTACACCAGCGAGGGATGCATTTTTTTGTTGTAATAACCACATCATCGACAAAGTGCCGCTTATTAGGACAAACCGCAGCACCCAACCTATCGGACCACTGTATTTGTAGCTTCCAATTCTGATCATTCGTTCTATTTGCAGATGCTAGATAGCGCAATTTAGCAACCTTAAGTCCTTTAGCCACCCCTCTTCCAAACTTCTTTCCTTCTGTTAGTGTCATTTAAACGGTAAACGTTTAAAGCAAATTAGCAACTGACCAGGCCTAGTATCATGTAAAAATAGTGTGAAAGAAGAAGAAGTATGATGTTTTACCATCTTCAGGACGAGTGCGGCAAATACAGGTGTGGGAACACCGTGTCGCAACAGCATTTTGCTCCATATTGGGCGATGCATCGACTTGTTGACTTCTTTGTTGCTGTTCATACCCTACAATCAGGCATCACGCAGTAGTCAATGGCGCTACAGCACCCGTAGTACTGCAGGGGATTTTCAGTCCAGCTGCGAAGCAGGCAAGACAGTAGCTGGCGATGCTAGAGAAAGAGAGGGTTTGCCGGGTGCTCATCCTCTGCGGTACTGCCAGTTCGGTCTGACCGACATCAGCAGGAGCGCGTCTCGAGGCGAATTGGTGGCAGGGCGAGTCATGGACGTCAGCGGTATTAGCAGGTAGAGGATGCAAGACAGATGAGGTAGGCAGCTTGCGACGTTTAACAAAGCTAAGGTTCGGTCTAGCAGTGCAGTGACCACATTTAAGTCAGAGGATCGACGTCCAGATCACACCGGTGATCTCACGTGACTTACGTTTTTACTGCAAGAGATGCAATAAAGATCCAATGGTGTGATTCTGTTGGATCTTTACTGCATCGCGTGCAGTAAAAACGTATAAGTCAGGTGATCTGCGTCCATTGATATCACCCCGGAGCAAGTCTCGAGGCTAGGAGGACAGTGTGGCGGATCTAGGAATTAAATTTAGGTGGATTGCATACTGATATTTTGCTCTGCATGTTAGCATCTCGCCCTAAAGTGCTACTAGAACGGATACATGAATATAATCTTGCGTTAATTATCAGACATCAGCAATGCATTTGGCAGTGTAAAAAACGGAATTGAGATCATATAAGCAGCAATGAACCCTCATGTACATGCATCTCTAAACTATATGATACTAACATTTCTTAGTGGACAGGGGTTAATAATATTGGACCATTTTTTGAGGGTATGCCATGTCATATGGGGCATAGCATGTAGGAGTAGGTACGCCGTAATGGCCAGGGGTTTGCAGGCGGCGGGGTCATCATGGCACGCGAACAATGGGACGTGGAGATGGAGGAAGACGTGTCGGGGAGGACAGTGAAGTGACCACCAGCAGGGCGTGGGCGCCGGCCGGTGCCGGAGTGACCGACGGCGACATGGGTTTGCGGGCGGCGGGGTAATCATGACACGCGAATGATGGGACATGGCGATGGTCGAGGGAGACGCGTTTCTGAGGACACTGAAGTGAGCAGCAGCAGGGCATGGTCGCCGGTGCCAGAGTGGCGGGCGGCGAGAGAGCCCAGCGTGCGCGTGTAGGCATCAATAAATCGCACCATCACATATACTCACCAGCAGGGCGTGGGCGCCGGCCGTTGCCGGAGTGACCGGTGGCAACAGGGGTTTGCGGGCGGCGGGGTCATCATGACACGCGAAGGATGGGATGTGGTGATGGTGGAGGGAGACGCATCGGGGAGGACACTGAAGTGAGCAGCAGCAGGGTGTGGTTGCTGGTACCGGAGTGGCCGGTGGCGAGAGAGCCCATCGTGCGTGTGTAGGCATCAATAAATCATGCCATCACATATACTGATTAACTGTTAACTGGGACTAGGAAACTACAATCGCAATGCTAAAATATTTAGTAGAGCCCGGTACATATTTATACTCGTAGTACCAGCATGGGATGACGAATCTCGGGGTTCCTGAGCATCAGGTGCTGCAATATTCTCTACATACGATGCAAAGGAATTAACGTGTTATAAATATGTGTATTTTGATAGTAAACACATTTATAGTTATACCAGGTGCTTGTTGCCCATCACGATTACTTGTAGACGACATGACAGTTTGGTGTCTTGTTCCTAAAGTAAAGAGTATATATAGTAAGTAACAGTGATAACGTCAGATTACATGAGGATGTGTATTTTAGATCGAACGGTGTGGTTGCTATGAACTGAAAATGTTTGTTTTGAACGGAGGAATTAGAAATGAAGGAGTAGGAAAAAACCGTACAATCCGAGAAAGAAAAACAAGAAAAACGTGTATAAACCATGGGAACTGAAAATCTTAGGAATACAAGTTTGGAACACAGGAATGAGAGTACAACATTGGGAGTGGTTGATAAGATAACACTGGCGTCATCTACTTCTAAATCAAGAAATTACATAGTACATGCGGTTTTTAATAGTTATCTTTCCTGACATGGAAATGTACTAGAAATACACTACCATAAACTGTCGGAGCGACATTTATTTTGGGGCAGAGGTGTAGTGTATTTTATATATGGAAACAAGTAGAATGCAATCAGATGCTAGGGTAAAATAAAAAGATGAATCGACTGTAGGATGCAGATCTAACGATTGAGGATAGTTGATTGCACGATTGCACCATTAATCAGATTTTATACTAGACATTCATGAAATATAAGAGCATATAAGGAGTTGGGATGACAACTAGTGAACTGGTTGCAGCTGTTGGGACGACAACTAAAGCAATAAGGAGGGAGTAGCTCTATAAAAAGACGGCATGGATCGTGTAGAACTTACGTAGCACAAAACTGGAGTCCGGGATGTCGCAGGGCGGGGTCGGCGACCAAGAGGTTCGGTAGAGCCCGTCAAACTTGGTCGCTCGACGTTGTACCCACAGTCACCACCACCACTCACACAGGAATTTCTTAGGAATGCAAGTTTGGAACACAACACTAAGAGGAGAACATGTGTGCCGGGAACGGAAGCCACTACGGGATTAGAGGGAGACGCACATTTATATTCGTCATGGCTAGCTACAAATGGGCGGGACTGGAATTTTGGGCGCACAGAGTGAAGTTTCAATTGTGAAAATCTCAATTGTGCGCGCCAAGAAGAACGAAAAATTTTTCGAGGGACCGCTACCTGCTGTTCATCTTTGTTTTCATGGAGATGTAAAAGCAGTCATATGGTAGTGGGACATTCCAAAAAAAATACGAAAAAAAATTTGAATCGCCAAATGTATCATTATGCTAATGCAAACGACATGCAAATACAGAACACCCAAGTCCACGAAAGGAGGACAGCAAATCCATGGTCTAGTAAAAGGTAAACAATCAGCATTTTATATATAACATTCGTTGCAATGAAATGATAACATATACAGAGTATATACTACTACTACAAAAAAACATTTTCCCCTATGATGTCTAATCTTCAGGCCGTCGATCCAAAGCCGCCTATGATACGAGTATCATAGGTACATACGATATATATATCAACAATGTCATCGGATATTAGTTACAACAGATAAAGTACTTTTCATGCACCTGTTGCATCAGGCGATGGACTAGTTAGCAATTTAGATGACGTAATTTCCTAATCAAGTTAATTATGCATCATGTCTGTTGTTAGTTCTATTACTTGTAAGGATAATGTTTACGGTATTTCATTCATTCAGCCACAAGAAATATAGACGTTCCCAAGTTACAAACATATAGGAGATGTTTTTGATAAAAGAAGTTTTTTGATACTGCATATACAGAACACATTGTTCATGAACATAAAGACATATTTCATTAACAAACAAGTAATAGGAAAACACGTAGTAGATAGCAAGAACAAGATAAACTACACCTAATACTACTCTACTCAGAGATCATGAAATAGATAAACTACTCCTAATACTACTCTACTGGGAGAAAACCATGTCCTCCTCCTCCACCGCTGCCGCCTCCGCCGCCGGTGCCGCCTCCTCCTCCTCCGCCGCCGCCGCTGCCGCTGCTGTTGCCGCCTCCGCCGCCGCTGCCGCCTCCTCCTGCTCCTCCTCCGCCGCTGTCGCCGCCTTCATAGCCGCGTCCACCTCCGCCTCAAGACACGCCTCCTGCTCCGCCTCCTCCGCTGCCGCCGGTGCCCAAGCCGCCTCATACTCCTCAACCTCTGTCACAGTCTGAAGCTTCCCGGCGACGCGGTGCTTAATCTTCAGGAGGCCCTCAACCCCAGCAACCTCCGCGATCGTCTCATGGAGGGCGTCGAGACGACCGGCCACAGTCATCAACCCGTAGCAGTAGTGGCCCACGGTGTCCATGCTCGTGTGGAGGGGAAGGGTCCCAAGACCCAGACGGCGACACGAGCAATCTGTGTCGGAAAAGACCTTCCGCACCACTGCGTTGAGCGCTAGTGTGCTATGAGCGGTGGCAGACTTGGCGTCGGTGGCCGCCTTAAGGCGCCGATCAAGTCCGTCGATGCGGTCGGTGAGGAGTCTGAGAGTCTGCTCAACCCAACCGAGATGAGGAAGTGCAGGCGCCGCAAGCGGAGATGCAGGCGCCGCCATCAGTTCCACTGGCATCGCCGGCGGTGATGGAAATGGAGAAGGAGGTTCGGAGGACGTCGATGGCCTAGAGCGCTTCGGCGCGGGGCTACCCATTTGTGTGGCGACGGAGGTGCAGAGAAAGAGCGAGAGGTGGTCGATGGTGGCGGGGGGAGAAGTTTAGAGGCTAGGATCTAAGGAGTGGTGCGGCGGAGAAGCAAGAGGACGGTGAGCCTTTATAGCGGGTCGTCGTCTAAGCGGGCGTGTCGAGATGATCGGACGCTAGAGGAAACCGCGCTTAATTATGAATGTTCGGTGGCCCCGGTTTCCTCGAAACCGCGGTTTGCATCCACTCGGTCCCAACGGCTCGACGCGTCCCATTAGGTGTAAATTTACACACGGGGAAAAACAATTTTTTCGTTATATAAAAAAATCCATCCCTACACACCTAAGTCAACTTCGTGACCGCGCGTCCGTGCTAGCGGACGCCTTGCAGCAAACATGGGCCTAGTCCTGCACACATTACTTTCATTCGGATTTTTAACTGCAACTATGCGCCATGCCTTATAACGTCGGTGCATCGACCTTAACTTTCCGTGGTGGGACTAATCCTTCGCACCTGTTCCATATGTTCTTTTCTTCTCTGTCTGTTGTCTAATACTATTTCTGTTCTATGTTCAACATGCATGTGCGATCTCGATCCACGATCATGTTTCATGATGTTATACGTGTGTTTTCTCTTTTTGTTGAAAGATCGTCATGTACTGTTTGAGGTATATATATATATATATATATATATATATATATATATATATATATATATATATATATATATATATATATATATATATATATATATATATATATATATATATATATATATGCATGCATGTTAGTGTTGTTAAACATGACCGAGGTGTTGAATTCTAGCTATGTCTAACATGCACAGACCGCAAACATGATCAACCAATTACACTACGTAAGAAACTCAAATAGGAGACAGATGGGCGACAGATCGGATGTCCATCGATCACAAAGTGATGCGAGACGCACTTAAAGTCATTGTTTGTCTCCTTTAGCTTTGCAATTACAAATCGAGACGAGCTTCAAACCCTAAGATCTTTTGTTTTTGTCCAATTTGCTCGGTTCACTTGTGACAGATTAACACATCACTAAACTTAGAGCACATTCACTTGATTGAAATCCAGAAATTCTAACACACCAGTATTCATTGACACGAATGAACACATATATATTACAAAACACAAGAAATATGTACAAGAACAGAATTGAATCTAAACATATACAAGAACTCCTAAAACTACAAAAGAATATGTACAAGAACTCCTAAAACTACTCTGCCGGCCTCGCCTCCTCCGCCCTCTCCCCCAACTTCTCAAACCACGACAAGCGGTCCTCCTCCTCCTCATCATCATTGTCATCGTCGTGGTGGTGGTGGTGGTCGTCTTCATCGTCATCATCATCATCGTCATCGTCGTCATCATCGTCATCCTCCTCCTCCTCCTCCTCCTCCGGCGACGATGCAGCAGGAGAGTGGGCCGGCTGCTCCGGCTGAGCCGATTGCTCCGACTGCACCGGTGGCTCCGGCTGCACCAGCGGTGGAACCCCGCCGCGATGGAAGTTCCTCTCCGTCGCCGCCACCAGGGCACTACGGCCCTCGGCGCCGAGCTCCTGGGCCATCATCCCAGACAAGATGTCCAGGCGATCGGCCACACCTGTGAGGGCATAGAGGTAGCGGCCGGTGGTATCCATTACCGAAAACTCGGGAAAGGTACCAAGACCCAAGGCGTCCAAGGCCCGAGACGTACTGTTGTACGCCTCTCGTGCCATAATGAGGCGCTGGTCTTCGTTCACCCTCTCGGGGGAGCTGCAGCATATCCGCGTGCAGGGTGGCTGCCTCGGCGGGCTAGGAGGCGGAAGGTTGGCCATGGCTGTGGTGGTTTGTCGGCGCTGGGCTAGGAGGTGGAACGATGGAAGAATAAGAAAGGAGTGCAAAAGTTTTTTGCTTGTACATAACCGACGACGCGCCTTATATATGGTCTGTGCGGAGTAGACGAGGGAGCGGTTTGTTTCCTGTGCATTGAACTCTTTGCAGACCTCATGCGGTGCAATTAAACCACTGTGGAAGACAATCTTCAGAGATCCTTCCGTCTCTCTTGTATCCATGTGGAACGTCACGCACGCGTCCCTGCACCACGGCTTCTTAACTTCTTCGCAGACCTCGTGCAGCACGTCAGTTACTTGGCGCACTGGAAAGGCCAACAGCGAGATCTCCAGCGAGCCCCGCCACGGCGGTGCCGCGTGCGCGCCCTCGGTGCGAGGAGGAAGAAAGGGTCTGTGATGTTGGTTTTCTTGTTTCGTGATGTTGTTTTTCTTGTTTTGTAGTACTATTGTTTTATGTTAATGAACTCAATGTCATTGCTCCTTTGTTCCATCTTTTATTTTATTTTTTGTTTGTTATTTAATGAACTATCGGTTCTATATATTTGTATTCTCTGTTAATGAACGACCGTCACGTACGTCGTTTTGTTGTTGTAAAAGTTGGATTCGATAGGATCATCCATGTTTTTGTATACTGGATCTCGATCCATGCTAGTTGATGTTTCTTTGGATGTACGACGATCAAAAAGTTTTTGTTTCGTAGGTTGGATTGGACCATCCATGTTGATATTTCATATGATAATATTTATTTATATATTAATTCTTTATTTTACTAATATATATTAATAATATACAAATAATAAATATGACGATCGTTTATTCAACAAAAAGAGAAAACACTTGTATAACACCATCAATTTAACATGATCGTGGATCGAGGTCTTGCACATGCATGTTACACATAGAACACAAATACGGAGTACGTAGTTCATTAGACAACGGACAGAGAAGAAAATAACATATGGAATAGACGAACAACATTGAGTTCAGTAACATAGAACATTTCAAAACAAGAGAAATGTCATCATGAAACAAGAAAATCAACATCACAAATCCTCATCAACAAGTGATCAATCATGCATGAAACATGATGGAGACCTCGCTGGCTCTCTTTCAAAAGCATGCATGCATGTCCGACCATCATACATGATCACGACAAAGCATTAATGCTCAGATAGTCGGACGTGTGGCGTACACGTGTTAATTTTCTCTTATGCTGATGGGATGCGTCGAGCTGTTGGGACCGTGCAGCATATATATCTGCATGTGATAATTGTCTTATCAGAGGCGGGTCTATCAGCATAACTAACCGCCTGTGATAATGGTGTTATTAGAGACGGATGTTTACCTACATCAAGCCACCTGTGAAGACCTTTTACCGTAGCCGGTTTCTACCATAACAGTAACCGCCTGAGATAATTAGGTTATCACAGATGGTTCTTTACTTGTATCTAGCCGTCTGTGATAATTGTTTTTCACAGAGATGCCTAGCCGTTGGTTAATAACCGCCTGTGATAAGGTATAACCTATGCAGTACTTCTGCTGTTATTTCTAATTTCCAGGTCAATTCAATATAATCACAGAATAAAAATCAATAATATCATCAAAGAACAAAAGTCAACAATATTATCATCACAGAAGTCAATTTCACTAAAACAATATACATATGTACAAGTTACAGATACAATTCATCTCAAAGTTTACAAGTTTTCACTAAAAACTGTTTCTATTGGCATAGTCGCAAAGTTCTGGCACATCAGCTGCTGCACCATCCCCATCAAAAAACTCCCCTCTTTTGTGCAAAATTTTGTGACGAATGAATTGACAGAGTTCAGCAGCAATCCTGTCGGCTCCTCCACTAGGAATACTTCTACAAACCGGCCATTCTTTGTTTAGATTGTTCGTGTGCTGCAATATAACACATAACAAGGTTTAGAATGTATTGGTTTGAACAATCTCAAAGTATAGATCGAAGTAAGAGTATACATGAATTTATTTGGTATTTTTGGAGCAGTTGTACTATGAGCAATTGAATGTTGAAGTTGGAATCAAAATATGAAAATAATGTTTCTGGTAATATTGAACAGCAGAGAATATAAGTATTAAACTAGGCTAGTTACAATGAAAATGAAACACAAAAGTAAGAAAATAAGGTATCGACATTAAGGATAACTTACATCCTCACGATTCACTCTATATACGTCGGCGGTCCGAAGATGCTCGCATACATAATACCCGCATAAGACACTCCCAGCAGGCTGCTTTGGACAAGCATAATACATTTTAATGTCCAATGCATTCATATTGGAAGGTCTCTCACCGCCAAGCCATTCTACATAAAATCGTCAAGCGCTGTAATACAAGAAATGTCATATAAAACTTCTCAACACATTCTAAATGTGCATAAATTAAAATTATTTAATAAATGTACAATTTCAAAATGGAAAGGAAATCTTTGTAACGATCTGGTGAGAAATCGGCTGAGTCCAAGACTGTTGTCGTTCTCTGCGTTCGCTTGATAAAGATCATTATGTAGTGATTACTGCAAACATACAAACACACATGTTAACAATTACCAATAATTGCTATTTCAATGTCATGTGTCGAACTTACTCGAAGTGGTACGGAGCCTTTACAAGGTCCTTGTCATCTCTGACAAAGTTAAACATCGCATGTCCTATGTAAGCTGCAACTTCTGTCCTTTTATCCTTCTTAAGTTTTGCGATAGCTTTTTCAAAATCTTTTTTTTTATGTGTTTGAACTTTGCTGAGTCTCGATCCGCCTGGACGTCGAATAGCACCTTTGCAATCCTAGTAGGGTCAAGAATACCTGTCTTGCGCTCTGACTTTTCATTATCCATGTATTGCATCCTATTGAAGAAGTCCAGAATTGTTATAATCTCATGAAATGCGCATGCGTGTAGTAATAAAAGCAAATACAAAATATTAGACCACTTACAAGCACCAGACGAGCAGCAGGTTGATTGGAAAAAGGCACGCAACTCTTCAAATAAAATGACTCGTCTATCCACTCCAGTGCTCCATAATGCTTCTTTTGGAATACGAAATGTGACGCAATTAAGACCATATTTTGTGCTGGCAAGGATGTACCACTCATGCATTCTTCTGAGCTGGACGGGTTGTTTGCTAAGTTGTACGGATGTCATGAACGGCTTCCCATTCTTAAATTCAGGAGGAACATCCTCAAGCTTGTATATTGGAACTCCTGGTTTAACTAAAGCCGTCCACCGATTATACATGACACCGTCTTCTTCCCACTCCTCGATATCTCCTAGTGATGGCTCATGAGAAGAACGAGATGCACTCGATTTTATAATATTTTCCTTCATAGTTTCCAAATATTTTGACACTTCTGATGAAGGTTTCTTATTTTCATATGAGGTAACTTTGATAGGCACTAATGATCGAGGAGTAGTCGTCGGAAGTTGGACACTGGCTTGTTGTTGAACCTGTTGTTCAATTGATTGCTCTTTACTCCCAACAGTTGGCTCTAGTACTACTTCAAGCTGTTGCTCAACTGGTTGCTCTTTACTAGCAACAGCTTGCTTTGGTACTGCTTGAAGTTGTTGTCCAACTTGTTGCTCTTGGATATCATCCTTGCTGAGACATAGGGGGAGTGGAGCTTCCTGGACTGGGAGTGGATCTTCATGCACTTTCGCCTTAGAAGACGGGGTTGCAGTATTTTGAGATGCGACGGGGCTAGAAATTGGCTCATCGTCTAAGATGATATCGCGTCGGTGCCAAAGGATTAATTGGTTGACAGCCTGCCCCAGAGTCGCGATCCCCTCAGGTGTGACGTGGTCTATTTTATAATCTTCATAATCATTATCAATGATCTGAAGAACTTGCACCACAGCATAATACAACGGAAGTGGATTCCCGTTGAAGTCACGATCAGGCTTTGCCATAGCAGTGGCAACCTGTTTGGTTTTGTTCCCTGCTCTGCCTATCGGGACAACAAGACGACAAGATTTGTCGTTAGCAATATCATCGACAGGGAACTTATAGGTTGACCCTGAGCCTGGCACTGAACCAACGCTGCTAGGGTAGGCAGTTGGAGATACTAATTGCTCCTTTTGCACCGGAACCATCACTGTACTCAGTGCCACTAATTGTCCCGATTTTCTTAGTTGTTCCATTATTTCTTGCATATTTTCTTTGACCTTTTGAGCAATCGTTTCATCAAGTGTTTTCTTAAACTTCTCACGTCTTCTATATGTGTCTTTATCTTTAGGGAAACCATCTAGCCAAGACATTTGAGAAGAGACCGCTCGAACCCGTCCGCTGTGTTCAGGGTTTCCTAAGATAGCGGTAAGTTGGTCATTCTCCCTCTTCGGCTTGAAGAGACCCTTCTGTTGCTTTTCAATTACTTCCTTCATTTTATCCTCTACTTCATTCAGAGAGTCGGGCTTTTCAAGTTTGCCCTCGCTGGTCAAACCTGACCGAGCAAAGACCCAGCATTGAGTTCGCTCATCGCACCCTTCTAGTGGGTGAGGATTGCCCTACTGGTAATTTCGTCTAATATCTTATTCCATTTTTGGACTTTGGGGGCATATCCGACAGACCCCAAGCGATGATGGTATTTGTTCTTTTTTTGCAAGCTCTGACCTAGTTGCACTTAGAGCTTTAGCATCTGGTGTGCTCTTTTGACGAACAAACTCTTGCCACTGAGCTTGTGTGATTTTTCCCATCTTCCTCGGGCTAGGGACCTTATCAGCCTTAACATAAGCATTCATTTCACTCTTCTAGCATCAAAACGTCTTGCCGCAAGAGACCAATGTTGCTTTCTTTACAGCTTCTATTGTGCCTTTCGGGAACTTGAATTGTTTCTTTATCCTTTCCCACAACTCATTCTTGGTCTGCTCGGGTAATTTCCTCCAATTCTCGTTTGTGATCGGCACAACCTCCCTAACAAGAAAACCGCATGCATTACGGTACTTGGTAACTGAATCCAGTGGTTCTTGGGGAAGCCCACCTGGACCGACCTTTGTTATGTACATGATGCGGTCCAATGGACCCTTATTGGGACCTCGTTGCCCTCATTTCCGCTTGAGTTAAGTTGAGGATTCATCCATTGGAGAACCTTCTGCGATTTTAGTAGCCTATGTCACCTCATTGTCTTCGTGATTAATCCAGGTAGAAAAAAATTATAAGACTTTGTATACTTGACAACCAACATTAACTTGAACTGCTGAAGTTTAATTTTGTGATCCATACCTCGTCGGCAGGATCATATTTCGGGTCTAGATCCACTGAGGTCTTTTTAATTTTTATATTCGGAAAAGGATCCGATGGACTGTGATAGGAGCCTGAACTGCTGGAGTCAGTAAACTCCATATTGTCTTCTTTATTGTTACTACCGGGACCAGTCTTCTTAGGGCTTTCCATGCTAGAACTAATAAGACAAAAAATCTAATAAATGTCATATTAACTCTACATGAAGTGTTGCATGAAGAAAAAGATGGAAGCATTCTAGGATTTGATAAGGCATTCTAGGGTTTAAGGCGACTGACCAAAAGGTTCCTATACATTGCGAGGGTGACAAGCATGTTAAAGTTGCTCACCAGCAATGGCAATTTTATCTTCTTATTCTAAATAGGCTAGCTTCGTTCAGAGTGGCGACCACGTTCTTGAGTTTTACTAGGCGGCGCCTTGCTCCGGACCTATAAATGATCAAGCAAGGGACAAAAAGCAAATCCTCCAGCCTTTATCTAGTATCAAGAATCACAAAGTGTGGCACTTGGATTTGGATGGTGAGGTGAGGCGAGGCGAGGTAGATGCAGGCGAGAAGAGACACTCTTTTTCAGCGATGAGGGCGTACCTGGAAGTGACGAGGGCGAAGCTCGGCAGCGACAGCGAAGCTCAGCGGCATACCTGGAAGTGACAAGGGCGAACACCTGGCGGCAAACAAAATTTTGGCAGCCTAACGGCGTCTAAATGTTTCACACGGGTTAGGTTTTTCCTACGCTGCTGAGGGGTATATATAAACTCCAATTTTCTTAGACGGATTTTAAGTACCGACCGCCTGAGAAGACGGTTACCTCAGGTGGGTTTTACTTACCAACCGCCTGAGAAGATATTTACTACATTGATATTTTTTTGAATCAATGTGTGTTCATAATTTTATGAACACCTACATAAATACCCCTCACCAACCGTCTATGAAGACGTGTCGACGACCGTGCGCGACCTTTCTTTTCCCCGAGGTGCGACCTTTCAATGCGTGGTAAACCAACTGCTCCATCTTCCACTCCGCGCGGCCTTAAAGACGCGCTATCACCCGTTAGTTCTCCACAAGCGCATCGCTCACTTTGAATCCTCTTCTTTTCTTCGTCTTCCTCCGCTCCGACGACCCAACACCACTATGGCCGACCTTCTGCCGCCAAGCCCTCTGAGGGAGCCACCTTGCAAGAAACCATGTTGCAGCTCCCCCGAGAGGATCAACACCCAGCAGCGCCTCCTCATGGCGCGAGAGGCGTACAACAATACTTCTCACGCCATGCGTGCCTTGGGGCTGGGTACCCTTCCAGGGTATCCTGGAATGGGTACCATCGGCCACTACCTCTATGCCCTCACGGGGGTGGCTGATCGTCTCGACATTCTATTCGCGACAATGGCCCAGGTTCTTGGCCCCGAGGGCCACAGAAAACTGGTGGAGGTGACGGCTAGCAACCTCGGGGTTGCACCGCCGGTGCAGCCGGTGCAGCCGGCCCTGTCTCCTATTGCACCGGCGCCAGAGTCGCCGTCGGAGGACGAGGAGGAGGAGGAGGAGGAGGAGGAGGAGGAGGAGGAAGAGGAGTAGGAGTAGGAGTAGGATTTCATTAGTTTTTCTTTGTTGTTTTAAGTTGCTTCTGTTTTGTAAATATTGTTAATGAATGAAATCTATCTTTGTTCATCTATGTGATTGAATATTACTTGTGTATCTTGTGTGCTCTTGTGTGTTCTTGTGTAAATATTGTGTATCTTGTGTGTTCTTTTATGAGATGTGTGATTGAATATTGTTAATGAATGAGTATCTTGTCTGTTCTTCAACTGTGTGAATGAATGAATGTGTAGTGTGTTCATCGTGTTCCTCAGACTCGGGTATCATAAGATAATTATCTCAGGTCGTTGGTAATTCAAACTCGTCTGAGAAGAAGATTATCTCAGGCGGTTGGTAAGTAATAACCGACTGAGATAAACATCTTCGCAGGTGGTTATTAAGTACCAACCGCCTGTGATGATATTTACTTCTTCTTGATTAATATTCTTGATTAAATGTGGGTCCTTTAAAAAGGCAAAATTCCACTTTCTTGTAATATTATTGATAAGTAAAGGTTACCATTAAATTTCACTTCATAAATATTTTGAAATTGGTCAGAACATAAAAAACATACAACAAATGCTATTTTTCATTTTTCTATCTTGATGAATATAATTCCATTTTCATTTAGTTTTTCAGTGGACATTTTTACTCATCATACCAACCTCTATGAATTTTTTCAGATTTTTTTAAATTTTTTTTGAGTCAATGTGTGTTCATAATTTGATGAATGCCCCATATGTATATGAGCATTTAGTTAGAATGATGGATAATTTGAAGTTTGACATGTCGGAATGCTTTTAAAAACAATTAACAAAATTCATACATGTATAAATGATACAAATATGTTCACACAAACAAATTTGAGTGAAGGATCTTTTTTTTTATGAGATACACAAATGTGAATAATATGTGAGTAGAAATTAATTTGATATTTACCAAAACATTACAATGTCAGCTATACAAGTTTTAAAATATTTTGTTCAGGTGGTAGATGTTAATTTTATACAAATGTAGAAGAAAGAATCATCGAATTTGGACACAATTTGCAGAATCTAAACATGTTTGAGTATTAATATTGGAATCTAAATAAAAAAGAAGCAAGGGATAAGGAAACTGAAGAAATGTATCGGGCATTATCTCAGGCGGTTGGTAAGTAATAACCGACTGAGATAAACATCTTCGCAGACGGTTATTAAGTACCAACCGTCTGTGATGATATTTACTTCTTCTTGATTAATATTCTTGATTAAATGTGGGTCCTTTAAAAAGGCAAAATTCCACTTTCTTGTAATATTATTGATAAGTAAAGGTTACCATTAAATTTTACTTCATAAATCTTTTGAAATTGGTCAAAACATAAAAAACATACAACAAATGCTATTTTTCATTTTTCTATCTTGATGAATATAATGCCTTTTTCATTTATTTTTTTAGTGGACATTTTTACTCATCATACCAACCTCTATGAATTTTTCAGATTTTTTTAAATTTTTTTGAATCAATGTGTATTCATAATTTGATGAATGCCTCATATGTATATGAGCACTGAGTTAGAATGATGGATAATTTGAAGTTTGACATGTTGGAATGCTTTTAAAAAAATTAACAAAACTCATACATGTATAAATGATACAAATATGTTCACACAAACAAATTTGAGTGAAGGATCTTTTTTTGTATGAGACACACAAATGTGAATAATATGTGAGTAGAAATTAATTTGGTATTTACCAAAACATTACAATGTCAGCTATACAAGTTTTAAAATATTTTGTTCAGGTGGTAGATATTAATTTTATACAAATGTAGAAGAAAGAATCATTGAATTTGGACACAATTTGCAGAATCTAAACATGTTTGAGTATTTATATTGGAATCTAAAAAAAAAGCAACGGATAAGGAAACTGAAGAACAGTATCGGGCATTATCTCAGGCGGTTGGTAAGTAATACCCGACTGAGATAAACATCTTCTGAAGCGATTATTAAGTATCAACCGCCTGTGAAGATATTTACTTCTTCTTGATTAATATTCTTGACTAAATGTGGGTCCTTTAAAAAGGCAAAATTCCACTTTCTTGTAATATTATTGATAAGTAAAGGTTACCATTCAATTTCACTTCATAAATCTTTTGAAATTAGTAAAAACATACAACAAATGCTATTTTTCATTTTTCTATCTTGATGAATATAATGCCTTTTTCATTTATTTTTTCAGTGGACATGTTTACTCATCATACCAACCTCTATGAATTTGTTCAGATTTTTTTAAATTTTTTTGAATCAATGTGTGTTCATAATTTGATGAATGTCTCATATGTATATGAGCATTTAGTTAGAATGATAGATAATTTGAAGTTTGACATGTTGGACTGCTTTTAAAAAAATTAACAAAATTCATACATGTATAAATGATACAAATATGTTCACACAAACAAATTTGAGCGAAGGATATTTTTTTATGAGATACAGAAATGTGAATAATATGTGAGTAGAAATTAATTTGATATTTACCAAAACATTACAATGTCAGCTATACAAGTTTTAAAATATTTTGTTCAGGTGGTAGATGTTAATTTTATACAAATGTAGAAGAAAGAATCATCGAATTTGGACACAATTTGCAGAATCTAAACATGTTTGAGTATTTATATTGGAATCTAAATAAAAAAGAAGCAAGGGATAAGGAAACTGAAGAACAGTATCGGGCATTATCTCAGGCGGTTGGTAAGTAATACCCGTCTGAGATAAACATCTTCTCAGGCAGTTATTAAGTACCAACCGCCTGTGAAGATATTTACTTCTTCTTGATTAATATTCTTGATTAAATGTGGGTCCTTTAAAAAGGCAAAATTCCACTTTCTTGTAATATTATTGATAAGTAAAGGTTACCATTCAATTTCACTTCATAAATCTTTTGAAATTAGTAAAAACATACAACAAATGCTATTTTTCATTTTTCTATCTTGATGAATATAATGCCTTTTTCATTTATTTTTTCAGTGGACATGTTTACTCATCATACCAACCTCTATGAATTTGTTCAGATTTTTTTAAATTTTTTTGAATCAATGTGTGTTCATAATTTGATGAATGTCTCATATGTATATGAGCATTTAGTTAGAATGATAGATAATTTGAAGTTTGACATGTTGGACTGCTTTTAAAAAAATTAACAAAATTCATACATGTATAAATGATACAAATATGTTCACACAAACAAATTTGAGCGAAGGATATTTTTTTATGAGATACAGAAATGTGAATAATATGTGAGTAGAAATTAATTTGATATTTACCAAAACATTACAATGTCAGCTATACAAGTTTTAAAATATTTTGTTCAGGTGGTAGATGTTAATTTTATACAAATGTAGAAGAAAGAATCATCGAATTTGGACACAATTTGCAGAATCTAAACATGTTTGAGTATTTATATTGGAATCTAAATAAAAAAGAAGCAAGGGATAAGGAAACTGAAGAACAGTATCGGGCATTATCTCAGGCGGTTGGTAAGTAATAACCGACTGAGATAAACATCTTCGCAGGTGGTTATTAAGTACCAACCGCCTGTGATGATATTTACTTCTTCTTGATTAATATTCTTGATTAAATGTGGGTCCTTTAAAAAGGCAAAATTCCACTTTCTTGTAATATTATTGATAAGTAAAGGTTACCATTAAATTTCACTTCATAAATATTTTGAAATTGGTCAGAACATAAAAAACATACAACAAATGCTATTTTTCATTTTTCTATCTTGATGAATATAATTCCATTTTCATTTAGTTTTTCAGTGGACATTTTTACTCATCATACCAACCTCTATGAATTTTTTCAGATTTTTTTAAATTTTTTTTGAGTCAATGTGTGTTCATAATTTGATGAATGCCCCATATGTATATGAGCATTTAGTTAGAATGATGGATAATTTGAAGTTTGACATGTCGGAATGCTTTTAAAAACAATTAACAAAATTCATACATGTATAAATGATACAAATATGTTCACACAAACAAATTTGAGTGAAGGATCTTTTTTTTTATGAGATACACAAATGTGAATAATATGTGAGTAGAAATTAATTTGATATTTACCAAAACATTACAATGTCAGCTATACAAGTTTTAAAATATTTTGTTCAGGTGGTAGATGTTAATTTTATACAAATGTAGAAGAAAGAATCATCGAATTTGGACACAATTTGCAGAATCTAAACATGTTTGAGTATTAATATTGGAATCTAAATAAAAAAGAAGCAAGGGATAAGGAAACTGAAGAAATGTATCGGGCATTATCTCAGGCGGTTGGTAAGTAATAACCGACTGAGATAAACATCTTCGCAGACGGTTATTAAGTACCAACCGTCTGTGATGATATTTACTTCTTCTTGATTAATATTCTTGATTAAATGTGGGTCCTTTAAAAAGGCAAAATTCCACTTTCTTGTAATATTATTGATAAGTAAAGGTTACCATTAAATTTTACTTCATAAATCTTTTGAAATTGGTCAAAACATAAAAAACATACAACAAATGCTATTTTTCATTTTTCTATCTTGATGAATATAATGCCTTTTTCATTTATTTTTTTAGTGGACATTTTTACTCATCATACCAACCTCTATGAATTTTTCAGATTTTTTTAAATTTTTTTGAATCAATGTGTATTCATAATTTGATGAATGCCTCATATGTATATGAGCACTGAGTTAGAATGATGGATAATTTGAAGTTTGACATGTTGGAATGCTTTTAAAAAAATTAACAAAACTCATACATGTATAAATGATACAAATATGTTCACACAAACAAATTTGAGTGAAGGATCTTTTTTTGTATGAGACACACAAATGTGAATAATATGTGAGTAGAAATTAATTTGGTATTTACCAAAACATTACAATGTCAGCTATACAAGTTTTAAAATATTTTGTTCAGGTGGTAGATATTAATTTTATACAAATGTAGAAGAAAGAATCATTGAATTTGGACACAATTTGCAGAATCTAAACATGTTTGAGTATTTATATTGGAATCTAAAAAAAAAGAAGCAACGGATAAGGAAACTGAAGAACAGTATCGGGCATTATCTCAGGCGGTTGGTAAGTAATACCCGACTGAGATAAACATCTTCTGAAGCGATTATTAAGTATCAACCGCCTGTGAAGATATTTACTTCTTCTTGATTAATATTCTTGACTAAATGTGGGTCCTTTAAAAAGGCAAAATTCCACTTTCTTGTAATATTATTGATAAGTAAAGGTTACCATTCAATTTCACTTCATAAATCTTTTGAAATTAGTAAAAACATACAACAAATGCTATTTTTCATTTTTCTATCTTGATGAATATAATGCCTTTTTCATTTATTTTTTCAGTGGACATGTTTACTCATCATACCAACCTCTATGAATTTGTTCAGATTTTTTTAAATTTTTTTGAATCAATGTGTGTTCATAATTTGATGAATGTCTCATATGTATATGAGCATTTAGTTAGAATGATAGATAATTTGAAGTTTGACATGTTGGACTGCTTTTAAAAAAATTAACAAAATTCATACATGTATAAATGATACAAATATGTTCACACAAACAAATTTGAGCGAAGGATATTTTTTTATGAGATACAGAAATGTGAATAATATGTGAGTAGAAATTAATTTGATATTTACCAAAACATTACAATGTCAGCTATACAAGTTTTAAAATATTTTGTTCAGGTGGTAGATGTTAATTTTATACAAATGTAGAAGAAAGAATCATCGAATTTGGACACAATTTGCAGAATCTAAACATGTTTGAGTATTTATATTGGAATCTAAATAAAAAAGAAGCAAGGGATAAGGAAACTGAAGAACAGTATCGGGCATTATCTCAGGCGGTTGGTAAGTAATACCCGTCTGAGATAAACATCTTCTCAGGCAGTTATTAAGTACCAACCGCCTGTGAAGATATTTACTTCTTCTTGATTAATATTCTTGATTAAATGTGGGTCCTTTAAAAAGGCAAAATTCCACTTTCTTGTAATATTATTGATAAGTAAAGGTTACCATTCAATTTCACTTCATAAATCTTTTGAAATTGGTCAGAACATAAAAAACATACAACAAATGCTATTTTTCATTTTTCTATCTTGATGAATATAATGCCTTTTTCATTTATTTTTTTAGTGGATATTTTTACTCATCATACCAACCTCTATGAATTTTTTCAGATTTTTTAAATTTTTTTGAATCAATGTGTGTTAATAATTTGATGAATGGCTTATATGTATATGAGCATTTAGTTAGAATGATGGATAATTTGAAGTTTTACATGTAGGAATGCTTTTAAAAAAATTAACAAAATTCATACATGTATAAATGATACAAATATGTTCACACAAACAAATTTGAGTGAAGGATCTTTTTTTATGAGATACACAAATGTTAATAATATGTGAGTAGAAATTAATTTGATATTTACCAAAACATTACAATGTCAGCTATACAAGTTTTAAAATATTTTGTTTAGGTGCTAGATGTTAACTTTATACAAATGTAGAAGAAAGAATCATCGAATTTGGACACAATTTGCAGAATCTAAACATGTTTGAGTATTTATATTGGAATCTAAATAAAAAAGAAGCAAGGGATAAGGAAACTGAATAACAGTATCGGGCATTATCTCAGGCGGTTGGTAAGTAACACCCGACTAAGATAAACATCTTCTCAAGCGGTTATTAAGTACCAACCGCCTGTGAAGATATTTACTTCTTCTTGATTAATATTCTTGATTAAATGTGAGTCCTTTAAAAAGGCAAAATTCCACTTTCTTGTAATATTATTGATAAGTAAAGGTTACCATTAAATTTCACTTCATAAATCTTTTGAAATTGGTCAGAACATAAAAAACATCAACAAATGCTATTTTTCATTTTTCTATCTTGATGAATATAATGCCTTTTTCATTTATTTTTTCATTGGACATTTTTACTCATCATACCAACCTCTATGAATTTTTTCAGATTTTTTTAATTTTTTTGAATCAATGTGTGTTCATAATTTGATGAATGCTGCATATGTATATGAGCATTTAGTTAGAATGATGGATAATTTGAAGTTTTACATGTTCGAATGCTTTTAAAAAATAACAAAATTCATACATGTATAAATGATACAAATATATTCACACAAACAAATTTGAGTGAAGGATCTTTTTTTATGAGATACAAAAATGTGAATAATATGTGAGTAGAAATTAATTTGATATTTACCAAAACATTACAATGTCAGCTATACAAGTTTTAAAATATTTTGTTCAGGTGGTAGATGTTAATTTTATACAAATGTAGAAGAAAGAATCATCGAATTTGGACACAATTTGTAGAATCTAAACATGTTTGAGTATTATATTGGAATCTAAATAAAAAAGAAGCAAGGGATAAGGAAACTGAAGAACAGTATCGGGCATTATCTCAGGCGGTTGGTAAGTAATACCCGACTGAGATAAACATCTTCTGAGGCGGTTATTAAATACCAACCGCCTGTGAAGATATTTACTTCTTCTTGATTAATATTCTTGATTAAATGTGGGTCCTTTAAAAAGGCAAAATTCCACTTTCTTGTAATATTATTGATAAGTAAAGGTTACCATTAAATTTCACTTCATAAATCTTTTGAAATTGGTCAGAACATAAAAAAACATACAACAAATGCTATTTTTCATTTTTCTATCTTGATGAATATAATGCCTTTTTTATTTATTTTTTCAGTGGACATTTTTACTCATCATACCAATCTCTATGATTTTTTTCAAATTTGTTTAATTTTTTTGAATTAGTGTGTGTTCATAATTTGATGAATGCCTCATATGTATATGAGCATTTAGTTAGAATGATGGATAATTTGAAGTTTGACATGTTGGAATGCTTTTAAAAAAATTAACAAAATTCATACATGTATAAATGATACAAATATGTTCATACAAACAAATTTGAGTGAAGGATTTTTTTATGAGATACGCAAATGTGAATAATATGTGAGTAGAAATTAATTTGATATTTACCAAAACATTACGATGTCAGCTATACAAGTTTTAAAATATTTTGTTCAGGTGATAGATGTTAATTTTATACAAATGTAGAAGAAAGAATCATCAAATTTGGACACAATTTGCAGAATCTAAACATGTTTGAGTATTTATATTGGAATCTAAATAAAAAAAGAAGCAAAGGATAAGGAAACTGAAGAACAGTATCGGGCATTATCTCAGGCGGTTGGTAAGTAATACCCGACTGAGATAAACATCTTCTCAGGCGGTTATTAAGTACCAACCGCCTGTGAAGATATTTACTTCTTCTTGATTAAATATCTTATCAGGCGGTTGGTAAGTAAAACTCGCCTGACATAAAGTTAAAAACCGCCTATAAAAAACCGGCGCCTGGAGAAGGGGACCCCTCACCGCACGCCCGCTATTAGACGACGACCCGCTATAAAGGCTCACCGTTCTCTTGCTTCTCCGCCGCACCGCTCCTTAGATCCTAGCCTCCAAACTTCTCACCCCACCACCGTCGACCACCTCTTGCTCTTTCTCTACACCTTCGTCGCCACACAAATGGGTAGCCCCGCGCCGGAGCGCTCTAGGCCATCGACGTCCTTCGAACCTCCTTCTTCGTTTCAATCTCCGTCGGCAATGCCGGAGGAACTGATGGTGGCGCCCGCATCTCCTGAGCCCGACTAGTTACAGGAGACTGTCCGCCTCTTTACCGCCCGCATCAACGAATTAACACGCCGAATTAAAGATGTCGAAGACGACGTGTGTGTAACACCCTCAAATTTCGCATCATGCATCGCATACATATTCATGCATTAAACATTAATAGAGGAAAATGAATAAAAATAGCGTAAAACATGTATTATGGAATAAATATAAAATAATAATAATAATATATATAAATAAATTATACAATAATAAATATGTATATATATAAAATAATAAATGAATAAAATGAATAAAATAAATAAAATATAAATAATAAAATATATAATAATAATAATAATATAAAAAAATAAAAGAAAAAGAAAGTAAAAAAGGGGAAAGGACGGCTGGCCAGGCGGCCGAGCCGGCCCAGCCAGCAACCCCGACGCCCCCGCCTGATTCCCGCGCGCAACGCGCGAATTCCGCGGGATTCCCGCACGCGCGCCTGGCGCGAGCCACCCCGGCCCCACGCAACCCCACCCCGACACGCCCCGACGCCCCGGCCTCGCCCTCCCGCGCCCAGCGCGCCCCGCCGTACTGGCCCCACCCCGCCGCCAGCCCCGCTGCCTCGCCCACCCGCACCGACGCCCGCCCTCGCGCGCCCCGTCGCCCACGCGCCCGCGCAGCGCCCGAGCCCCACCACCCGACCACTCCCGCGCCGATCCCGCAGTCCCGACCGAGCGCCCGCGTCCGAGGCGTCTAAGCGCCGCGCGTTGACCAGAGGCTGAGTCGGTTGCGACTCCGTCGATTGCAGAGCAGGCTGACTCGATGATTCCCGCCTATAAAAAGGACCGAGGGCTTCGTAGGTTTTCCCGAGCCCCGCCGCCCTAGAAGAAAAGGTCGCCGGTACAGAAGGCAAAAGGAACCAGAGAACAGAGGGATGCCGCAGGGAAGAAAAGGAAGAAAAAAGAGGAGGAAAAAGAGTAGAGTGCCGTCGTCCGCCGGAGATCGTCGTCGCCATCGCGTTGCCGTCGTGTCGCCGGAGGACTTTGCACATCTACTTCGTCTACGCATCATCCCCATCCCGCGATCATCGAAGCCATCGCATCTACGGTAGGCCATGTTCCCGATGCGAATTTTAGCGACCATATTGAATCTAATAGACGTAAATTGATCATAGTTGTGTCGTATTTTTATTTTCAGCAGCATTAATCCACCCTAAAACCCCCGTAAACTCATATGAACACGTATGAACTAGTTGCATCTAATTAATAAACAACCGTAGTAAATTAATTATTGAATTGTGCATGCATACATGTCATTGCATGTTGATTATTTTGTGTGCGTCATATTGAATTGTATGTATATTCTTGTATGTGTGATCACAAGTAGAGGGAAGTGCTCAAGAAGTCGTGTACGAGGATTTCCAAAATCAAGACGTCGAAGCGCTTGAGCAACCCTATCCGCCGGAGCAAGGCAAGTGTCCTTGAAGCATATTGATCCTATTTTATTAAATATTTTGTTTGCGAACTTGCATGCTTGTGTCAATATGATGGGAAACCCATACGTAGGAGTTTACTAGCTTTGTTTAACCACCCTTGTCACCTGGAATTTATGGTAGAGAGTCGGGAAGGGTTTTTACCTTTTTGCTTCGCTTAATTAATTGGGATGGCAAACAACACTACACATTTAATTACGCATCAATGATATTCTGGTTAATGTGAACTAATCAATACGATGGGTGATCTAAGCAAGCCTGGTATGTGGATGGGTTGGATGTTATGGTGGTTTGCTTGCTTTAGATCTAAGGACCGGTTCATGCGAGAATATGCCAGGTCAACAGTGCCACCACAAGGCCAAGTATGGGTGCGGCGTAGCTGAATAATTAGGAGCGCTGCTAGTATTGTATGGACCATTGGATGGCGCGGGGAATGGGAGTCGAGGAGGACTGCCCTGGGATCCGCATGGCACACGAGTGGGCCCGTGGGTGGGAGAATGGAGATTCAAGCCTGCCGGTGAAACCTCAGTGGGCCCGTACATACTAGTAGTCCCTTTTGAAAGGCTATTTTGTGATCTCTTGGCCACACACCTACGGAAGTGTGAGATGGCATAATGGAGGTTTCTTAGTCATCGAAAGGTGATGAAATCACGAACGTGTGGGTAAAGTGGTACAACCTCTGCAGAGTGTTTAAAACTATCATGATAGCCGTGCTCCCGGTTATGAGCGTCTGGATGACCTACATGATTAGAGGGAAATTGGGATATGGTTATGGTTATGGTTGGATTATGGTTATGGGTTGGTAATGGTTATGGATGGTTTATGGATTATGGTTACGGATATGAATTTGAGTTACGGTAACTGGACATGGATAATGATGATGTTGGCAATAATTGGATATGGTTTATATTATGTTAATATGATGGTTATGATGGGATTGTTTCACATAGACATAGTATAATGCTTTTCAAATGTTTTACTGTACTTTTCAGCACTTAGCCATTATTACATCCGTCATTTGAATAAGCCACATGTCATACTTTCCACACTTGCTGAGTACGACATGTACTCACTCTTGCAATTCCCCCCCCCCCCCCCCCACAGTTGCAGGTCAGGATTGTGAGTTTAATGGCGATAATGCGGAGTTCTAGGTCGTGTCTACCGTTAGCTTTGCCTGTGGTGTTATTGGAGCTGCGCTATCCCTTATGCTTAGTTTGCTTAGCTGCTTAATTAGTTTATTTCCGCTGCATTACTTGAACTTGTCATAAATATTCATTAGAGGTTGTATTCGAGGATAATATGTTTTGTGTAATAAAATTTGGTTAATTAATCTTGTTCTGTGGTAATTTTCTGTATACTCTTTTGTGATTGCACTCGTGTATGTGTGTTGAACATCCTGGGCACACATATGCATTAGCTTGGTTCAATTTTCGGAACCGGGCGTCACAAATTGGTATCAGAGCCACAGGTTGACCGTAGGACGCAGCCTAGATAGAATGGACACTTTAGAGCACATAGGAGCACTCAGGAATCGATGTGTTTTTGCATAGTGTGTTGTTTGCTATATATATATATATATATATATATATATATATATATATATATATATATATATATATATATATATATATATATTGATTGCTTGTGTGTTTAATAGAGGATTTTGGGATGCTTTAGCATTGCCATGTCCACCTAGGCTAGTATAGCTAGTTGGTTAGCTTCATATCCCTTGATGCATATAGTTGGGGACGTTTCTAATTCTTACCTATTGCTTTTCTTCAGGTGGTGAGAACTCGTAACCAGAGGGATGCCAACGATGAGGAGGAGCGCAATGAAGTACCTCAGAACAACCAGGGACATGCTCATGGAGCTATCAATATTGAACAACTGTTAGCTATGCAGAACCAGCTCATGCAGACCATGATACAGACAATGGGACAGCTGGAAGCTGGCAACAACAATCAGCCTCATATACCGCCACCGCCACCACCCCAGCCACACCACAATCGTTTGGGAGAGTTCATGAGGACCAGACCGCCCACCTTTGCACAAGCCACAGACCCAATGGAAGCTAATGATTGGCTGAAGTCCGTTGAGAAGAAACTTGCTATTGTCCAGTGCACTGATAGGGAGAAGGCTCTCTTTGCATCACATCAACTAGTTGGAGCAGCCGCTGACTGGTGGGAAGCTCTTTGCAACGCTCATGATAATCAGGAGGCAATCACTTGGGCTGAGTTTAAGCAGAGTTTCCATTCCCACTATGTACCTGAAGGAGTTATGATACTAAGAAGATAAGACTTTGAAAATCTCAGGCAAGGAAGGATGAGCGTGAGTGAGTACCTCAACAAATTCACTCAATTATCAAGATATGCTCCAGAAGACATCAAAACTGATAGTAGGAAGCAGTATCTGTTTATGAGGGGTCTCAACAATGAAATTCAAGTCCAGTTGCTCAATAGTGATTATCCAAACTTCCAAAAGCTGGTTGACAAGGCTATTGTGGTTGAGAACAAGATTCGTGAGATGGAGCAGGACAACAAGAGGAAGATGCCACATCATGGACCGTAGCAAGGAAGCAATGTTCGCCCCCGCTATGCACCACCTACTGCACCACACTACAACCCATCTGCTCCTGCATACCGCACTGCTTATCCGCCCCACCCAAATCAGCCACCGCAACAACGCCCCGCCATGCAAGCGCCTCGCTATCCTGTGCCACTTGCGCCACGTCCTAACATGGCGGCAAACGCTCAAAACCAGCTGCGCCCAAACTTCCCTAATGCTACGGGCGGTAAGACATGCTATGTGTGTGGAGAAACCGGACACTTTGCAAGTCAATGCCCCAGAAGAAACTATGGACCTATGAACAATGCACCAAGGCCAAATCACCCGCGACCAAATGGAGGAGCACCACAAGGCAACCGTGGACAACATAATTTTGCTCGTGGCAATGTGAATCATGTCTCTACTGAGGAAGCCCAGCAAGTTGATGACGTCGTGATTGGTATGTTTCTTGCCAACTCCAACCCCGCGACTGTTTTATTTGATTTGGGAGAATCTCATTCATTCATCTCGTCAAAGTATGTTGCCAAGTACAATTTCCCTATATCTCATATGAAGCAAACTATGCTAGTAAGTTCTCCTGGTGGAGAGATGAGGACAAATATAGTATGTCCGAAAGTAAGCATTAAAATAAGGGGGGTAGACTTTCTCGCAAACCTCATAGTATTGGACTCCCAAGGAATAGACATAATACTTGGAATGGACTGGTTGAGCAAGTATAATGGAGTCATTCAATGTGCCGAGAGGATTGTGCAGTTGACAAGTGAACATGGTACACGCATCGAAGTTGAGGCAGCCCAACCTGCAAGAGAGAAAGCGATGCTGAATCACGTGGAAGGAGTGACATTGGAAAGCATTCCGATCGTTCGCGAGTACCCAGATGTGTTTCCAGATGAGTTGCCAGGTATGCCACCTGACTGTGACATAGAATTCGCCATTGAGTTGATACCCAGAACTGCACCTATAGCTAGAGGCCGTATAGGATGCCTCCTAAGGAATTAGCAGAGCTCAAGAAGCAAATTCAAGAGCAGCTAGAGAAGGGTTTTATACGCCCAAGCTCATCCCTGTGGGGAGCCCCAGTGCTCTTCGTAGATAAGAAGGATGGAACCCAGAGGATGTGTGTGGACTATAGGTCTCTCAACAAAGTGACAATTAAGAACAAGTACTCACTGCCCCGTATAGAGGATTTGTTCAACCAGATGAAGGGTGCCTGTATCTTCTCCAAGATCGACTTGCGGTCAGGATACTTCCAAATGAAGATTAAACCATCAGATATACCCAAGACAGCATTTCGGACATGATATGGATCTTATGAGTACACCGTCATGTCATTTGGATTGACGAACGCGCCTGCGTACTTTATGTATCTCATGAACAAGGTCTTCATGGAATATCTGGATAAGTTCGTCGTAGTGTTCATCGATGACATTATGATATACTCGAGAAGCGAGGAAGAACATGAAGAACACTTGAAGCTTACATTGCAGAAGCTACGGGAACACCAATTGTATGCCAAGTTCAGTAAATGTTAATTCTGGTTCTGGGAAGTTTCTTTCTTAGGCCATGTTATTTCCGAAGGAGGAGTATCAGTTGACCCAGGGAAGGTGAGAGATGTGCTTAAGTGGGAACCGCCACAGAATGTCAAGGAAATTCGGAGTTTCCTTGGAATGGCTGGATATTACCGCCGATTCATCAAGGATTTCTCCAAAATAGCAAAACCTATGACTGAATTACTCATGAAAGGGAAGGCATTCCGATGGACTCAAGCTTGTCAGGATAGCTTTGAAGAGTTAAAGAAAAGGTTGACAACCACGCCGGTGTTAGTATTACCGGACGTGAGCAAGAGTTTTGATATATATTGTGATGCATCAAGACAAGGATTAGGATGTGTGCTCATGCAAGAAGGCCAAGTGGTAGCTTATGCATCGAGGCAACTAAAGAAACATGAGTTGAATTATCCTACACACGACCTTGAACTCGCAGCCGTGGTACACGCCTTGAAGATATGGAGACACTATGTTTTTGGTCACCGATGTGAGATTTATACGGATCACAAGAGTCTCAAGTACATATTTACGCAAACGGATCTGAATCTGAGGCAACGCTGATGGTTGGAGCTCATCAAGGATTATGACATGGGAATCAACTATCACCCAGGGAAGGACAATGTAGTGGCCGATGCTTTGAACCGAAAAGGAGTAAGTCATCAACTCACAGTTCGAGAGCTGCCATCCGAGTTATGCAAGGAGTTCGAATGGTTGAACCTTGGATTCATAAATGAGATGGGAAAGATGGAAGTCAACCCAACATTAGAGCAGGAAATACGGGAAGGACAGACAAAGGACAAGGAAATACAGGAAATCAAGGAAAAGACCCAAGAAGGAAGAGAATTCAGATTTGATGAGGACGAACAGGGTACCTTATGGCTTGGTAAGAGGATTGTGGTACCTAATGTCAGGCATATTCGGGAAACAATATTGAAGGAGGCACATGACTCGCCTTACTCAATTCATCCTGGCTGTACGAAGATGTACAAGGACTTAAAGACATGCTATTGGTGGGCTAGCATGGAAAAGGACATATCCGAATATGTTGCACTTTGTGATGTGTGCCGACGAGTGAAAGCTGAACATCAAAGGCCACCCGGATTGTTACAACCATTAAAGATCCTGGAGTGGAAGTGGGAAGAGATTGGTATGGACTTTATAGTTGGATTAGCGCGAACTCAGTCTGGCTATGATTCAATATGGGTTATTGTGGATCGGTTGACAAAATCAGCTCACTTCATCCCTGTCAAGACCACATATACCATCGCGAAGCTAGCAGAATTGTATATGGAGCATATTGTGTGTCGACATAGAGTACCGAAGAAGATAGTCTTGGATAGAGGTTCTCAGTTTACCTCCAGATTTTGGCAGAAATTGCATGAAGCAATGGGAACAAGGTTGAACTTCAGTTCGGCGTATCACCCTCAAACAGATGGACAAACCGAGAGGACCAACCAAATTTTGGAAGACATGTTAAGAGCTTGTGCTTTAAAGCATGGGAAAAGTTGGGATAAAAGTTTGTCATATGCTGAATTCTCGTACAACAATAGCTACCAAGCAAGTCTGAAAATGTCACCCTACGAAGCATTGTACGGAAGGAAGTGTAGGACTCCCTTGTTTTGGAATGAAACCGGAGAGAATCAAGTGTTTGGTCCCGACGTGTTACAAGATGCTGAAAGGCAAGTCCAAATAATGCGGGAAAACTTAAAGGCTGCCCAGTCTCGACAGAAAGGTATGCTGATAATAGGCGAAGGAGTCTGACTTTTGAAGTTGGAGATTTCTTATACCTCAAAGTGTCACCTATCAGAGGTCAGCGACGGTTTAACGTCAAAGGAAAACTGGCACCACGTTACATCGGACTGTTCATGATTTTGGACAAACGAGGAGAAGTGGCATATCCGCTTGAGCTGCCGACGTATCTCTCCGATGTACACGATGTATTTCACGTCTCTCAACTCAAGAAGTGTCTCAGGGTACCGGAAGAACAAGTGCCGATGGATGAGTTAGAACTTCAGGAGGATTTGTCCTATGTCGAGCAACCTATCAAGATTTTGGACATGAAGGAAAGGGTCACGAGAAATAAGAGGATCCGTTGGTGCAAAGTGCAATGGAAACACCATACGGAAGCCGAAGCTACATGGGAACGTGAAGAAGACCTGAAAGCAGAATTCCCTCACCTTTTCTCCACGCTATCGAATCTCGAGGGTGAGATTCACTTTAAGGGGGTAGGTTTGTAACACCCTCAAATTTTGCATCATGCATCGCATACATATTCATGCATTAAACATTAATAGAGGAAAATGAATAAAAATAGCGTAAAACATGTATTAGGGAATAAATATAAAATAATAATAATAATATATAAAAATAAATATATATAAATAAATTATACAATAATAAATATATATATATAAAATAATAAATAAATAAAATGAATAAGATAAATAAAATAAGTAAAATATAAATAATAAAATATATAATAATAATAATATAAAAAAATAAAAGAAAAATAAAGTAAAAAAAGGGGAAAAGGACGGCTGGCCAGGCGGCCGAGCCGGCCCAGCCAGCAACCCCGATGCCCCCGCCCGATTCCCGCGCGCAAAGCGCGAATTCCGCGGGATTCCCGCGTGCGCGCCTGCCGCGAGCCGCCCCGGCCCCACGCGACCCCACCCCGACGCGCCCCGACACCCCGGCCTCGCCCTCCCGCACGCAGCGCGCCCCGCCGTACTGGCCCCACCCCGCCGCCAGCCCCGCTGCCTCGCCCACCCGCACCGACGCCCGCCCTCGCGTGCCCCGTCGCCCACTCGCCCGCGCAGCGCCCGGGCCCCACCACCCGACCACTCCCGCGCCGATCCCGCAGTCCCGACCGAGCGCCCGCGTCGGAGGCGTCTACGCGCCGCGCGTTGACCAGAGGCTGAGTCGGTTGCGACTCCGTCGATTGCGGAGCAGGCTGACTCGATGATTCCCGCCTATAAAAAGGACCGAGGGCTTCGTAGGTTTTCCCGAGCCCCGCCACCATAGAAGAAAAGGTCGCCGGTACAGAAGGCAAAAGGAACCAGAGAACAGAGGGATGCCGCAGGGAAGAAAAGGAAGAAAAAAGAGGAGGAAAAAGAGTAGAGCGCCGCCGTCTGCCGGAGATCATCGTCGCCATCGCGTCGCCGTCGTGTCGCCGGAGGACTTTGCGCATCTACTTCGTCTACGCATCTTCCCCATCCCGTGATCATCGAAGCCATCGCATCTACAGTAGGCCATGTTCCCGATGCGAATTTTAGCGACCATATTGAATCTAATAGACGTAAATTGATCGTAGTTGTGTCGTATTTTTATTTTCAGCAGCATTAATCCACCCTAAAACCCCCGTAAACTCATATGAACACATATGAACTAGTTGCATCTAATTAATAAACAACCATAGTAAATTAATTATTGAATTGTGCATGCATACATGTCATTGCATGTTGATTATTTTGTGTGCATCATATTGAATTGTATGTATATTCTTGTATGTGTGATCACAAGTAGAGGGAAGTGCTCAAGAAGTCGTGTACGAGGATTTCCAAAATCAAGACGTCGAAGCGCTTGAGCAACCCTATCCGCCGGAGCAAGGCAAGTGTCCTTGAAGCATATTGATCCTGTTTTATTAAATGTTTTGTTTGCGAACTTGCATGCTTGTGTCAATATGATGGGAAACCCATACGTTGGAGTTTACTAGCTTTGTTTAACCACCCTTGTCACCTGGAATTTATGGTAGAGAGTCGGGAAGGGTTTTTACCTTTTTGCTTCGCTTAATTAATTGGGATGGCAAACAACACTACACATTTCATTATGCATCAATGATATTCTGGTTAATGTGAACCGGTCAATACGATGGGTGATCTAAGCAAGCCTGGTATGTGGATGGGTTGGATGTTATGGTGGTTTGCTTGCTTTAGATCTAAGGACCGGTTCATGCGAGAATATGTCAGGTCAACAGTGCCACCACAAGGCCAAGTATGGGTGCGGCGTAGCTGAATAATTAGGAGCGCTGCTAGTATTGTATGGACCATTGGATGGCGCGGGGAATGGGAGTCGAGGAGGACTGCCCTGGGATCCGCATGGCACACGAGGGGGGTCGTGGGTGGGAGAATGGAGATTCAAGCCTGCCGGTGAAACCTTAGTGGGCCCGTACATACTAGTAGTCCCTTTTGAAAGGCTATTTTGTGATCTCTTGGCCACACACCTACGGAAGTGTGAGATGGCATAATGGAGGTTTCTTAGTCATCGAAAGGTGATGAAATCACGAACGTGTGGGTAAAGTGGTACAACCTCTGCAGAGTGTTTAAAACTATCATGATAGCCGTGCTCCCGGTTATGAGCGCCTGGATGACCTACATGATTAGAGGGAAATTGGGATATGGTTATGGTTATGGTTGGATTATGGTTATGGGTTGGTAATGGTTATGGATGGTTTATGGATTATGGTTACGGATATGAATTTGAGTTACGGTAACTGGACATGGATAATGATGATGTTGGCAATAATTGGATATGGTTTATATTATGTTAATATGATGGTTATGATGGGATTGTTTCACATAGACATAGTATAATGCTTTTCAAATGTTTTACTGTACTTTTCAGCACTTAGTCATTATTACATTCGTCATTTGAATAAGCCACATGTCATACTTTCCACACTTGCTGAGTACGACATGTACTCACTCTTGCAATCCCCCCCCCCACAGTTGCAGGTCAGGATTGTGAGTTTAATGGCGATAATGCGGAGTTCTAGGCCGTGTCTACCATCAGCTTTGCCTGTGGTGTTATTGGAGCTGCGCTATCCCTTATGCTTAGTTTGCTTAGTTGCTTAATTAGTTTATTTCCGCTGCATTACTTGAACTTGTCATAAATATTCATTAGAGGTTGTATTCGAGGATAATATGTTTTGTGTAATAAAATTTGGTTAATTAATCTTGTTCTGTGGTAATTTTCTGTATACTCTTTTGTGATTGCACTCGTGTATGTGTGTTGAACATCCTGGGCACACATATGCGTTAGCTTGGTTCAGTTTTCGGAACCGGGCGTCATAGTGTCCTCCACCGTCGAACATGCAAGAGCGCTGGACACAATGTCACGGGATGTATTTAACAATACATCTCTCACCTACCGCCGTCTGGGTCTTGGGAGGCTTCCCCAGCTCCCCAGCATGGACTCCGCCGGCTACTACTTGTTCGGGTTAAGATTTGTAGCCGTTCATCTCGACGCCCTCCACGAGACGATCGCGGAGGTTGCTGGGGTACAGGGCCGCTGGAAGATTCTGCACAGCGTCGCCTGTAAGCTTGGTGTGGAGACAGAAGAGGAGTCGCCGCAGCCATCGGAGGCGGAGGCGGAGCCGCCGGAGGATGCGTCGGCCGTGGCGCGCGCGGCGGCGGAGGTGGACGAGTCCTCCGAGTAGAATAGGATTAGGAGTAGTTTTGTTCTTGTTTCTACGTGTTTTTCGTCCATGTTTTCTTTACTCTTGTTTGTAATATATGTGTTGGTAGTATGTTAATGTAATATGTATTTTATGTTCATGAACAATGTGTCTGATGTATTATCGAAAAATTCTCCTTTTATTGAAAAACATCTCCTTTAACAACCCCTGGAATGGTACGTTGAACACTATTGTTTGGTTCCGTCGATGTTTATATCTAGTATTTAATCCTTGTTTATATCATTGTGTTGCTGGTTGAAGAGATTTTATGCGTATGCTATATTTTAATCCTTGTTTATATCATTGTGTTTATATCTAGTCGTACTTAATTACGAACCTGTATAGAAGTAGCAATTTATACAACATTATTATTAGTGAAGCCAAAATTTATAGAACCTAGATTTTTTAAAGCACATGTGTCACTTCCGGAGGAATCCATTCCTTGAAATTGCCCCGTGAGTTTCCTTTGATGCAAACGGGCTAAACAAAAGACGAGCGCGCATAGGGGAAGCACAACAAGTGCAACATTCATCAGAGACGAGCATGAATATATAGGATAAACACATCAACATGCCCTATACAAGTCTATTTTATATACAATACTCCCTTTCTTCACTTTTCGTTTGCGTTGGGAGAACTAGGGGTAGCACATCCAAAAGGGAATGGAGGGAATATAACCCATAGAGTACAACACATTATGGCAGAACAGGTCATACTCGCGCTCAATCCTACAGTTCTCAGTACAGAAGACGGTCCACTCGTACCACCCTCGCCGGGCGCAGCGGGCAGGCCCCTGGTTCCCCCCTGTTGGGCAGCGGCAAACGTAATCATCAATGTCGGGCAGCGCCACCGGCGGCGGTCCCGGAGGAGGCCTACGCAGTAACCTCCAGCTCACGAAAACGTCGAGCCTCTGCATGGCTTGATTCCGACACCGGCAGCACTCCGTGTTGGTCCTCTTCATCGCGACGGACCCGGCCGCTTTGTCGCCGATGTGGGCCTCGCCTTCGACCTGCCAGATATACTCGAGGGCGTCGCGGTCCCCGTGGTCGGCTCCGTAGCGGAGCATGGCGAGGACGTAGGCCGCCACCTTGTGGCCGTTTGCGGCCGCCCAGGCAAGGAACTGGGTGCCCCACTGCGCCTGCGCGCGGCTATAGTTGAAGACGAGGTCGAACCCAGTGACGTAGCATGCATGAGGGTTTCCCACGTTGGCCAGGTGCTCCACGAGGGTGTCGTAGCTCCCATTCTCGTGCTGTTGGAACCACTCCCAGCTGCTCTCCCGCTCCAGTGCCACGCGCCTACCCACGGCGGGATCACGGCACGCCACGTGCATGGCCTTGCAGGTGGCGCACAGACTGAAGAGGTCGTCCATGGGCTGGGTGGAGGTTGCGGCGACCCACCCCGCGATCAGGACCGCAATATCGTGCGGCAAGGGGAACTCCATGGGCTTCAAAGGGAACCAATGAGGGCGCGCGCGATGGAGAGGAAGAGTACGCATGGAGAAGAGGATGGTGTATGTGGTGGAGTAGAGGATGGTGTGTCGTCTTACTACTCTTTATTAGTACGCGTGGAGAAGACGATGAGACGCCCGGTGATTTTTAGTACGCGCGGAGAAGAGGGATGGTGGTGTGTGGGCAGTTATTTCCAGCCAATTTTTTTTGTCCCAGCTCAACTTTACTTTCACTGTATGGTCATGCCAGCTGTGTGCTCTGCACATTTTCAGCTACTGTCCTTTGTTGCCGTAGCAACTTGCTGGCATTGAATGGAAAGTGGGAGGATATGTATTGATGAAGGGTGTTAGGGTAATTTTATATGTTGACTAATGTGCGGTTTGAATCCTAAAAATAGAGTTCACTTGGGACGGAGGGAGTATAAGATGGTCACCCGCGCCATCATCTTTTCCGCACAACCGTTCCAACATCCTCTCTTCTCTCCACAAAACCTAGCCGCGGCTAGTATACTGAAAATGCTTTCAAGCTCGAGCAACCCACTCGCCGCCGTGTGTGAAGGATACCCTCCTGTTCAACATGGCCCGAGATGTATTTACGGATACATCTCACTCCATGGAACGTCTTGGGCTCGGTACCCTTCCAAAAAGTATTGTAATGGACACCACGGGCCACTACATCTTCGGCCTCTCGCATGTGGCCTCTTGTCTCGACTCCCTCTGGGAGACAATGGCGGCCGAGCTCGGCGTCGTGGGTCGTCGCAACGTCGTCGTGGCGGCGGCCTTGAGACTGGGTCACCTTCCGCCGCCAGAGCCCGAGGCGCTAGAGGAGGGTCAGGAGCCCGAGGACCCACTCGAGGAGGAGGAGGTGGAGGCTGAGTAGAGTAGTATTTAGGTGTTTTCTTTTCATGTTTTTATTTGTAGTTTTCGTTTCATGTTTTTATTTGTAGTTTTTCGTTTCATGGTTTTAGTTTTAGTTTATCTTTTCTTGTGTTTGTAATATACTCCCTCCATCCAAAGCGACAAGTATATTGGGACGGAGATACTCCTTCCATCGAAAGGGACAAGTATTTTGGGATGGAGGGAGTAATGTTTTTAAGTTAAATGTACTTGGTGTTCTTGTTCATGGATGTACTATCTGTGCAAAATTAGTTCGAATTTTCCGATCGCCAAACCCTCCTTGTCCCCAAACTGGTGGAGTTGCCAGGAGATCGCTCGCAGCAGGGCCCGCAAAGCGGTCTGTAAAGTAGTAGTAACAGGAAAATGCAATAGGCTGGTAGCTAGGACTGGAAAGAAAAAAGTGAAGACAATACGAGGAAGAAAATGTTTGAAAAAGGGAAGGACAACCGAAATGTCAAACAGGAAATCTTTTCACGGAAATGAATCCAGTCGTAATCCTCTCAAACATATGCTCCCTTTGAAGGATAGGATTTGTAAAGGATTTTTAGTTTCCATAGGAAACGTAAAACATGAGCTAGGACACTTTGGTAGCCATACTAAAAGAGCTGCTTATCCACCTCATCCACTTCCCCACGCCGCCAGTAGAATCTCTTCGGCCGCAGGAAGGTGTCCCCCGAAGAGTTCGAGGACACCGAGGAGTGTCCGTCAGAAGAGTTGCCTGATCACGAGGAGGCCAGGGAGTTGGGGTGGACCGGCGACGTATAGTCGAGGTAGTGATCCAGGTGGATGATGAGCTACGTCGTGAGGCCGCCAGGCCGGACCACTGCGGCATGGTTGAAAGGTTCCACCGGCGGCCTGCCGTCACTCCTAGTCCGGCCATCACTTCCTGCAAAGAAGGTGTCCATTTTGGCCCGAGGCAGGAGGCTTGGGTCTTTCATCCACCCAACGACCGTGCACAGGTCAGCACGCTCCCGGTGGTAAGTGGAAGCATCGAAGTGATCAAAGAGGAAGACATCACCCAGAACCTGTCTGATGCCCTCCGCAGACCAAACATGCAGAGGGAAGTTCTCGATGACAACCTACACGTGGAAGAACCACCCGACGATCGGCACACCGACGCCAAAGATCCATGGCCGTAAGTAGTGGTTATCATCCGGCATGGAGATGATTGCCGTCTCGATGGCGAGCTCCCGATAGTCATCATGGGTGAACCGCACCAGGAACTCACCATCCCCAAACGTAGACACGGTGAAAGCCCAATGCGAGATTTCAAGTTGGTGATGGATGGCCAGGGTGATCTCCATGGGTGTCGCCTCGCTGCGACCTCCTCTGGGTCCCAGAATAGCTGCTTGGCGGCACAAACGGATAAACTCCATTGTCATGAGACGGTTGTTGACTACCGTGCATTGCCCATCACGAGGGCACAAGGACGGTGAGCCTACAGGTACCTGCTCGTGTCTAACATGGTTGCAAGGCACGGCGCTGTGACAACAGAGGCAAAGGACTTCTCAGGCAACACACGGGAGCATGGATGGGAATCAGTCGGGAACTTGAGCCTGGAAGCAATAGGGGGGTGGTTTAAGAAGGCGAGGATGAAGAGGCCAAACATCGGAAGCAGCGTCGCTTGAGGATCTCACAAAAATCCGGTGATAGGACCGGACCTTTCGAGGCCTTCGGCTCTGTGCAAGCGTCATGAATGCATGAAGGCCCAACTTGAATATAAAGTGAATCAGCGCAGTTTCAGCCTACAAATAACAAGTGGCCCAGCCTTTTCGTCCTGCCTGCCTGCCTGCCCGCGGCGGGAAACTTTTGTCACACCGAATGAAGAAGAAAAATAAGAAACGAAAATAATATTTTATTACAGTACCCTTCGACCCGCAACGCCGGCCCCCTCTTCGCAACACGCTTGTAGGAGCATCTGTCGGTCGCCACTATTGTAGGAGCATCCGCCGGCCGTCACGCTTATAGGAGCATCTGCCGGCCGCCACGCTTGGAGGAGCATTCGCCGGCCGCCACGCTTGGAGGAGCATCTGCCGGCCGCCATGCTTGGAGGAGCATCCGCCGGCTGCTACGCTTGGAGGAGCATCCGCCGACTGCCAAGCTTGGAGGAGCATCCGCCGGCCACCACGCTTGTAGGAGCATCCGCCGGCCGCCACTCTTGTAGGAGCATCCGCCGGCCGCCAAGCTTGGAGGACCAACCGCCAGCCGCAACGCGTGGAGTAACAACATCTAGGTACAATTGCTCACATAATGTGTTCTTGTACATCTATCCTCTTACGGATAGGCTGATGGCTGATTGAATTGTAGGAAGCGATGTCAGAAGATAAGACATGGATGGGAAAAGATAGGCATACGAGGGAGTGGCAGGATGGAATGAAGTCATTTTTAAATTTTGCATTTTAGGGCACTCGTGAAGGAGGAACTATGCCTTGTCCTTGCACGAGATGTCGTAATATTTGCCACAAGACATGCAAGGGAGTTCATTTACACCTGCTCAGAAATGGGATGTTATTGGATTATACTTGTTGGATACACCATGGAGAAATATGAGTTCAGGAAAATATTGTTGAGGAATCAGCAAATAATGAGGAGATAATTTCTGATGATGGTGCTATGCAAAATATGTTGTCCAGTCTACTTAGAGGCACTGATCATGGTGGTACTTCAGCAGATGTTGATGATCAAGAAAATGCTATAAACCAACAGGAGCCAACTGGGGATGCAAAGAAATTCTATGACTTATTAACTGATGCCAAAAAGGAGTTGTATCCAGGTTGTTCGCAGCTGACCCAGTTATCCTACATTGTCAGGTTCTACCAGATAAAGTGTTTAACTGGTATGAGCAATGTAGCTTGTGAGATGTTACTTGAACTATTCTCATTTGCGCTTACAAAGGGCCACTGCATTCCTAATACACTTGATAAACTTCAGAAGGTTGTTCGTGACCTCAGGCTAGACTACCAAAAGATCGATGCATGTGTCAATGATTGTGTGTTATTCCGGAAGGACTATTCTTTGCTGAATAGTTGCCCAAAATGTGGTGAATTAAGATGGAAAAATAGTACTGTTGGAGATGCAAGAGAGGCTTTACCTTGTGGAAAATCCAAGAAGCTTGTAGCACGCAAGATTCTACGTTACTTCCCTCTTATTCCCCGTCTACAAAGGTTTTATATGGGAGAATCAACGGCATCAAACATGTGCTGGCACAAAGAAGGTCGTGCTGATGATGGAATATTACGCCATCCCGCCGATTCGAAAGCATGGAAGCATTTTGATAGCATTCACCCAAATTTCTCATCTGATCCTCGCAACATAAGACTTGAGCTAGCATCTGATGGTTTCAATCCTTTTGGAGTAATGAATGTTTCTTACAGTACATGGCCTGTGATTCTAATCCCTTATAGTCTACCACCTTGCTTGTGTATGAAGCAGTCTTATTGGGTGATGTCAATGATAATTCCTGGGCCAAAGTCACCTGGAAACAACATTGATGTGTATCTGCAGCCTTTGATTGATGAGCTAATGAAATTATGGTCTGATCGTGTTGAAACATATGACAGTTTAAAGAAAGAGACATTTTTCATGCGAGCTTCTTTATTGTGGACAATAAATGATTTTCCAGCATATGCAATGCTATGTGGATGGAGCACAAAAGGGAAGCTAGCATGTCCATACTGCCATATAAACACTAACGCCTTCTGGTTGAAATATGGACAAAAGCATTGTTACATGGGTCATCGTCATTTCCTACCTCATGATCACAAATGGCGTCAAAACAAAGGTTCTTTCAACAACAAGGCAGAGAATAGAGAGGCTCCAACATCACTCTCTGGTGACGAAGTACTCCAACAATACGAGTGTTTTGATCAAGTGAGTTTTTGACCGACGAATAATAAGAGAAGCATACCAAGGAAAATAGATGGCATAATTGGAAGAAGAAAAGTATATTTTTCGACCTCCCTTATTGGAAGACATTGCTAATAAGGCACAACTTGGATGTCATGCACATTGAGAAAAACATTTGTGATAGCATATTGGGGACATTGCTTGCTATGGATGGTAAAACAAAAGATAGTCTACAAGCTCATCTTGATATGAAGGATATGGGTATACGGCCAGATCAACATCCGAAGTTCATAAAGAGCAAGTACACATTCCCACCAGCATTATATACTTTGGGCAAAGATGAGAAGACCACCTTGTGCAAGTTTTTGGGGAATGTGAAGGTGCCCGATGGTTATGCCTCAAACATCAAGAGATGTGTGGACATAAAAGCATGTAAGGTATTGGGTCTAAAAACTCATGACTGCCATATTATATTTCAGAAGCTCCTTCCTATTGCAATACGTAACATATTGCCTGAAAAGGTTGTTGCACCTTTAATTGAGTTTAGCACATTCTTTTCTGGAATTTGTTCTAAAGAATTGGCGGAACCAGATTTGGACAAGATGAGCAAACAAATTCCTGAAACAATTTGTAAGCTTGAGATGTTGTTTCCTCCCGCTTTCTTTGATATCATGGTACATCTTCCAACCCATCTTGCCGAAGAAGCACGGTTGGGTGGACCTATTTCTTACAGATGGATGTATCCAATTGAGAGGTACCTTGGTACATTGAAGAGGTATGTACGTAACAAAGCTCACCCGGAGGGTTCTATAGCTGAGGGATATATTGCCGAAGAGTGTATGACTTTTTGTAGTCAGTTTTTGGATAACATCAGCACCAAGCGTAATAGGCCAGAACGTCATGAAGCTGCAGCTACAAATGAACCTTATGTTGATAATTCTAACATATTTGCAGAAGTTGATAATTCTAAAAAAGGATATAAATAGGACCAACTTACTATGGTGGAACTACATAACATCAGGCATTATCTTATTACTAACGTTGAAGAGGCCGCTCCATGGATCAAGTAATAACGTATAACTCAGATGTTGTATACTATATATATGGCTTATTGTAGATGGCTAATTTAATTTTGTACCCTTTTCAGTGAGCATATTGAAGAACTGAAAAAGATTCATTCTCGTGATGTTGATAAACGCAATAGAGATGAGTTTGTTGATTGGTTTCAGAAATGAGTAAGTACATGCAAGTTTGCACTTTAATGAAATATTGAACAAATATGTGTTCTAAAATTGGTTTGTCGTCGATAACCATTGTTATACTAATGTGTACAGATTACGACATTACACAAAGAAGGCAAAGCAACCGATTATCTGTATGCATTATCTAGAGGACCTGATCGTCGGGCACGTTTTTTTAGTCGGTTATTCATCAATGGCTTCTTCTTTCGAACTGCAGATGTGGAAAAAGATTTACGGACCCAAAACAGTGGTATTGTTGTTTGGGGCACTGATGATGATTGGTTTGGAGTAATCAAGAAAATCATTGTTGTTGATTTTGAAAAAATCAAGAGGTTCTGTTATTTCAGTGTGAATGGTTTGATCGGCCTTTTGAAAGCAGTCAGAACCAAAGCAGAGGCTAGAAAAAGGATCAATACGGAATGATAGATGTTGACACTACTCTGTTTCAATTCCAGTATGAGCCTTACATTCTAGCCACCCAAGCAGAACAAGTTTTTTATGTTCCAAGTCTGAAGCATCCTAAATGGCTACAGTTGTTAAAACGAAGCCATGAAAACTTTTTGCCATGCCCCTAGAGACAGTGAAAATAATGTGACTGAGACAATGGAGGCTGAGACATTTCATGATGATCTGCTTACTGATGATATCAATAATGAGGATACGACCGCATGGGCTAGGAATGACATTGAGGGAGCGAGCGGCGATGCTTCCACTCTTATAATGACAACGGCAGGTGATCGGTTTGAGGTAGATGGAGTTGCATCAGAAAATGAAGACGGCGACGACGACAATGATACATATACCAATGATGGTCATGTAGCTTCATTGTGGGGGGACGACAGCGAAGATGATGATTTTTAGTATAATTAAGTACATGACATGTAGCTCCACAATGAATTCACCCGTCCGAACCCGATATTTATTTTTCAGTTATTTATATTTGCTACCCGAAAAGTACCCGATACCCGATATTTCGGTCTTTTCAGTTTCGGCCTCGGTTTTATCGGTTTTGGTTTTTCGGTCTCAGTTTATTTGCCCACCCCTAATTTACGTAGTAGTAGCATATATATGGGATATACATATTTCTCCTGCATGTTTTTTTTTGCAAAACTATTTAGTGATATATCCTATGTGCATATTACATATGTAAAACTAATGTAAAGTATAAAACTTTTTCAAAGGGAAGTCTTAGGTTTCGTCAAATCTATCTTTCAGATTTACGCAATTTTGATCTGTTTTAACAATACAAGAATTGTACTTTTAGATTCACCATGAAAATATTTCCATAACATACAATCTTGTACTACATGTTATTGAAGTTAATAAATCCATATAAATCATTTGTTAAAGGTAATTAGTTCGACCAAAACAGAAATATAGTTGAGTTGGGGCGGAGGAAGTATTATACGTTGTTGTTTGCCGCATAAAAGGTTTTGTCCTTCGTTCAAGCCGTAGCTATTTGTACAGGCGGCTGATGCGACCGGGTGCACCGAGCTTACGAGGGCGTCAGTCACCGAGGTGCCTTAGACGCGCGTAGCGCATGCGTTGAAATCACTTGCGGTACTGCAGGTGCAGTAACAGTCACTGACATGTGGGTCCGGCTATCCGTGGGACCCACATGTCAGTGACTGTTACTGCACCTGTAGTACTGCAGAGGTTATGCATCCCGCATGCGCATCTTTGAATTCAATTGGAACCACTCCACATCCCATCACGGCTTTACCGTGAACCACTGCGGATGGTCTTAAAGGCAGGCCCAGCTCTGGGCCTAGGCGGGTAGAAATAAATTTTTTGCGGCCCTGCCGCTCCCTCGCCGCCGCGCCCCCACTGCCGGCACGCCACTCGAGAATGGATCTAGGGGAAGGCTCATCGCCCATAGTGGTCGTGTAGCTTCCGTCCCCTCGATCCGTTGGCGATGAGCCTTCTCCTCATCCGTTCTCGAGTTCGCGGCAGCCACAGCGCCGTTTCTACCCTGCTTTTGGACTGAGGACGCTGGTGATCCGCAACATACTTTTAAATCTGCTTGCTGCTAGCCGTTGTTGATGCGTTAATACCTGATGTTTTACATCGTTGAGTATATTGCGGATCATCAGCGTCGTTAGTCGAGCACTGAGTCGTCAGGAGTCAAAAAGTAATGAACATCATTGATTAGCACTGCACCGAGGAGAACGCGAAAATTGCAGTTGGCCGCGTCAAGTCGGTTTTACAATTTTATTCATGTTCCTTTTGACTTCAAGTACCACGCCTATGGATTGAAATATATGATTATACTAATCAAGCTCTGGTCTTTTACTTTTTGATACTTTACCTCGTTTGTTGCATTTGCCAAGGTCTGAGGCCAACAATGGCTACTGCTTTGTCAACGTCACATCGCAGATGCGGCGTTCTGGCTGTGGATGAAGCACCTGCATGGCTTCCGTTGGAAGGTGAATGACTCGCGTAAGATGTGCGAGGTCGAATACGCCAACATCCAGGTACGTCACCGTCTGCTGCCATCGTTTTCCATTGCGTCGTCGTGGCATGGTGTTCACCTGCCGCTGCTCGTCATCCTTTTGCAGGGTCGGGATGCGTTGGTGGCCCATTTCTCCAAGTCATGCTTCAACTGCGAAACCGAGGAGTTCCTGCCAGTGTGGTTCATCTCTCCGCGGAAGGTGAACGACTCGCGGAAGATGTGCGAGGTCGACTACGCCAACATCCAGGTACGTCACCGTCCGCTGCCACCGTTTTCCATTCCGCCGCCGCTGCAACGTGTTCACCTGTCGCTGCTCGTCATCCTTTCAAAGGGTCGGGATGCGTTGGTGGATGCGGCCAGATGGTTGCTCTTGCAGGTGTATGGTAATTACGTGAGTGTTTGGTCGGGTCATGTGGTTAGTCCACGATGCACCCTAAACCCGGTGTTGAGACCGTGTATTTGTCATTTGTGTGTACACTCTAGTGACATGTGATAAAGTGCTCCGTCATCAATTGCGTTTGGTTTGACGTCGAAGTTCGATTGGAGATAGATCATCCATTTCTTTATGTCTTGGATCATCCAAATTAATGTTTGGTTGGATGGACTGGAAGATCCAATTTTTTGTTGGTAGGTTGGATGAAACTTGATTGAGATTATTGAATCATCAAAGTTGATAATTTCATAATATTATGCGTGCGCATGATGAGATCGATCATGCACGCCGAGCATCGAGTTATTCGAATCGCTGAGCAAAGTTTGGACGTGGAGTTCGTGTCTGCCCGTGCGCCCTGCAAGATTCGGTGCACTCGCCTACATGGCAATCATCAGGGCAGGGTGGTACAGTCGCGGGAACCGTGTAGTGCGCCCTTGGTTGTAAGATTTGGAGCGTGAACGTACGTGGCAACCATCTGGGGATGCAACTTCGGTGCTCCCGTTTGTGCTTCCATGCGTACTCCGCGCTTATGTGTCATCATCTAATTGGTTGAAGTTAAATCAGACATTATGTTAGGTAAATGAAAGGGGTCCCGACGCCACGAAAAAGTGAATCGTGGCCACACATCCTAATTGTTACGATTGGGGTCCGTGGACATTGATACTAACGCCACGAACCATAGTATCGTGGCAACACATCCTAATGCAACGATTGTGTTCCGTGGCGATAGATCTTGTAACGCCACAAACCAGTAATTCATGGCAGTAGATCCTAATGCAACGATTGTGGTCCCGTGGTGATAGATCCTAATGCCACAAACCAGTGAATCGTGGCAAGACATCCTAATGCAACGATTGTGTTTCGTTGCATTAGTATCCTGACGCCACGAAAAAGTGATTTGTGGCCACACATCCTAATTGCTACGATTGGGGTCTGTGGCCATTGATACTAACGCCATGAACCAGAGTATCGTGGCAACACATCCTCAATTATGTTTCGTTGCGATAGATCCTGTAACGCCACGAACCAGTAATTCGTGGCAACAAATCCTAATGCCACGATTGTGGTCTGTTGCATTAGCATCCTGACGCCACAAACCAGTGAATCATGGCAAGACATCCTAATGCAACGATTGTGTTTTGTTGCATTAGTATCCTGACGCCACGAAAAATTGAATCGTGGCCACACATCCTAATTGCTATGATTGGGGTCCGTGGCCATTGATACTAACGCCACGAACCAGAGTATCGTGGCAACACATCCTAATGCAACGATTCTGTTTTGTTGCATTACGGTCCAAATGCAATTGTTTGCTAATTCGTAGCAACACATCCTAATGCAACGACTGTGTTCCGTGGCAATAAAGCTATAACGCCACGAACCAGTAATTCGTGGCAACAGATCCTAATGCAACAATTGTGTTCCGTGGCAATAAAGCTGTAACACCACAAACCAGAGTATCGTGGCAACACATCCTAATGCAACGATTCTGTTTCATTGCATTACGGTCCAAATGCAACTGTTTGCTGATTCGTGGCAACAGATCCTAATGCAACGACTGTGTTCCATGGCAATAAAGCTGTAACGCCATGAACCAGTAATTCATGGCAACAGATCCTAATGCAACGATTGTGTTCCGTGGCAATAAAGCTGTAACACCACGAACCAGTAATTTGTGGAAACAGATCCTATTGCAACGATTGTGGTCCGTGGCGATAGATCTTGTAACGCCACGAACCAATAATTCGTGGCAACAGATCCTAATGCAACGATTGTGGTCTGTTGCATTAGCATCCTGACGCCACGAACTAGTGATTCGTGGCAACAGATCCTAATGCAACGATTGTGTTTCGTTGCAATAGCATCCTGACGCCACGAAAACGTGAATCGTGGCCACACATCCTAATTGCTAAGATTGGGGTCCGTGGCCATTGATACTAACGCCGCGAACCAGAGTATCGTGGCAACACATCCTAATGCAATGATTTTGTTTCATAGCATTACGGTCCAAATGCAACTGTTTGCTTATTCGTGGCAACAGATCCTAATGCAATGACTGTGTTCCGTGGCAATAAAGCTGTAACACCACGAACCAATAATTCGTGGCAACAGATCCTAATGCAACGATTGTGTTTCGTGGCAATAAAGTTGTAACACCACGAACCAGAGTATCGTGGCAACACATCCTAATGCAACGATTCTGTTTCGTTGCATTACGGTCCAAATGCAATTGTTTGCTGATTCGTGGCAACAGATCCTAATGCAATGACTATGTTTCGTGGCAATAAAGCTGTAACACCACAAACCAATAATTCGTGGCAACAGATCCTAATGCAACGATTGTGTTTCGTGGCAATAAAGCTATAACGCCACGAACCAGTAATTCGTGGCAACAGATCCTAATGCAACGATTGTGGTCCGTGGTGATAGATCCTGTAACGCCATGAACCAGTAATTCGTGACAACAGATCCTAATGCAACAATTGTGGTCCGTGGCGATAGATCCTATAACGCCACGAACCAGTAATTCGTGGCAACAGATCCTAATGCAATGACTATGTTCTGTGGCATTAGCATCCTGACGCCACGAACTAGTGATTCGTGGCAACACATCCTAATGCAACGATTGTGGTCCATTGCATTAGCATCCTGATGCCACGAACTAGTGATTCATGGCAACAGATCCTAATGCAACTATTGTGTTTCGTGACGATAGATCCGAGTGCCACGAACTAGTGAATCGTGGCAAAAAGCCAAGCTTACTGCAACGATTTAGTATTCGTTGCAGTACAATCATTGCAATAGGTCGGAATCCTTGTAGTGTATTGGAATTGAGACGATCATAGTTAAAAGGATATCGGGAGTAGTCGGTGTGACTACTCACCTTGTTCTTCTCTTCAACTTTTACTTTCCCTTTGGAAAGTGTCTTCTTTCTTAGGAGCGCCTTTAGCTCCAGCGTCTCCTCATCATCAACCTCGAAGTCTTGAATGGCTTCGAGGAGCTTCTCCACCTTGAGGTTCTTTTCATCATCAACCTTCTATTGGTTGTTGCTCTTGTGGGTGTCCTTCATGTCCGACATAATCTCCTTCGAGCGATTAGTCTCTTTCTTGAAGAACCCGCTCTGATACCAATTGAATGTGGCCTAGAGGGGGGTGAATAGGCCTTTTTGAAAATTGTCGGATCCTACAACACTTAACAACTAGTTCAAAACCAGAGATATCGGACTAGTCCAGTAAAGTGCGGACTAGTCCAATGTATACGGACTAGATTGATTAGGTTTGATCGATTAACTTTGTTCTTCAATATATGCAACGGAAGTATACGATTAAACAAAGTGTCACAAAGTTATGAATCAGGTTATATCACAATTCAAACTTATACTTGATATTTCAACGTAAAGTAATCAAGATCAATTTGTAACCCTAGATTGATATAATGTAAAGGATAATGAACACAAAACAGAACACAAGAGATTTATCCCATGGTTCGGTTCCCACAGAGGCAACCTACATCCACGTTGAGGAGTCCACAAAAGGATCGGGTCTTCTCCAACCCTACCCTCGTCGGATCGCCACGAAGGCCAATCCTGTTCCACTTATCTCAAAGGGGTGAATAACCGAATTCAAGGGGCCTTCTCACACATTGAGAGCTCCCTTGGATTCCAACACGAAATACCACCAAGAACACACTCAAAAGATTACAATTAAATCGCAGGAGTGTGTTAGAGAATCAAACCAAGAGCTCAATGTGGTGTTGAACGTGTCTCTCCAATGAACTAGAGTGAATCCTCAAATGATTGATCTTTGTTGCACTTAATTTCGTGGAGAGATGTGGTTTTTGAGTCTCTTGGGAGGTGTGACGGCGCTAGGGTTCGAGAGTGTGTAAAATATGGTCGTGCAACTCTATTTATATGAGTTTCTAAAAGTGACTGTTAGGTTTCAGAAAGATCGGACTAGTCCGTGGTGGTCACCGGACTAGTCCGGTGTGCTATGTATAGCAAACCCTAAGTGGCCCGAAATATCGGACTAGTCCGGCTAGGAACGGACTTGTCCGATTTCGCTACTGGAAATCTTCGGACTAGTCCGATAGTCTTCAGACTTGTCCGGACATGTGAAACCCTAAGTGCATAAGATGACAAGTCCGCACTTGGAGGACTTGTCCGATTTAGTTAAGAGGGTATTTCGGACTAGTCCGTGCAAATATCGGACTTGTCCGATATGGATCAGAGAGAATATCGGACTAGTCCGGTTGTGATTGGACTTGTCCGATTTTGTGTGACTTCTGAAGTGTTTTGAGGACTAGTCCGCACCGGGGAGGACTAGTCCGATTCTAGTCAGAGAGGATATCGGACTAGTCTGATGGATATCGGACTTGTCCGATTTTGTGCAGAAAGGATATCGGACTAGTCTGGTGTTAGTCGGACTGGTCTGGTCCTGTATAACTTTGTGCAATGTGTGTGATTAATTGTGATTGAGCTCTTGGGATGTGTTTTCTTAACACACTCCATACACAATGATCTACCATTCTTCTTCCTTGAGCTCATTTCCACTTTGCTCCTCATTCTTCCTTATTTTTGGCACTTTTCCCATTTTTCTATTAAAAGCCTGCACTCATCTCAACAAAGAGGTTAGGATCCCAATTGCTTGTCATAAATCATCCAAAACCCACAAGGGAGTCCTATATGCACTTTCACTAGTCTTTCAACTCACGACCTCCGGGTCGAGCTCGATCGTCGTTACCGTCAACAGGACAGTCGTGTCCACATCGAGCACGCTCGCGAGAGGCGAGAGGCTCGGGACAGTCCTGCCCCTGAGGGAGTAGGAGGAGACTATTCTGACTTGGCCATGCGCCTATGCATGGTCAGATGGCCGCAGAAGTTCCGGCCTCACCTGCCAGAGAAATTTGACAGGACTGTCAATCCCGCCGAATTTCTCCAAATTTACTCAACCGCTATCCTTGCGGCTGGGGGAAATGAGGCCGTGATGGCCAATTATTTTCCTTTGGCTTTAACTGGGACCACCAGGTCTTGGTTCATGAGCCTTCCGCCTGACTCCATCAATAGTTGAGCAGAGCTGTGCCAACAGTTCACTACCAACTTCGGGAGCTCATATACCCGACCAGGCACAGAACTGGACCTTTTTGCTGTCAAGCAGAATGGGGGAGAGTCTCTGCGATCCTTCATCCAGAGGTTCTCCCAGGTACGAAATATCATTCATTCTATCTCAAGCGCTTCTGTTATTGTGGCATTCAGACAGGGCATTCGAGACAAGAAGATGCTGGAGAAGCTGGCGACCAAGGAAGTCACCAGCGTCACGATTCAGCTTGGCAGACAAGTGTGCCAAAGTTGCGGGGGGCCGTGAAATGCACTCCCAACCACCTCCGGAGGACAACAAAAAGTCCTCCAAGGGTGAAGCCTCTACCTCCGGGAGTGGCAAGAAGAAGAAAAAGTCCAACGGCAAGAAGAAGTCGTCGGCCAGCACACCTATTGCTGCAGCTGCTGCAGCTCCGGGTGGCCGGGGGTCACGCCCCAAGAAACGACCTCGACTGTCGTTTGAAGACGGTGGCAGCTCCAAGATGTGGTTTCCTATACACAAGACAAACAACCACAACCTGGAAGGCTGCCGAGAGGTCCAGAACCTCACCGAGAGCTACAACAAGCGTCGGGAAGAAGCTCCTTTCCGTCAAAGGGAAGGAAAACAAAAAGTCGACGAAGCTCTGGCTGAAGAGGTGTTAGGCTTTCTGGACCCCAAAAGGTCTTGAAGGTTGTTTACACCTTCATCGAAGACGACTCCGATGTCTCCGACAACGAGCGTCGGAAGACCATGAACACCATCTTTGGTGGTTCATGGGACATCACCTCCCGCTGTGTCCTCAAGACAATGCAATGGGACATGGCCTCAGTAGCTCCTACCGCCTGGGCGGAGCTGCACCAGAAGTGGATGGACACTCCCATCACTTTTGATGCTTCGGACTGCCCTCTGGACATGATCGGAGCTGGCCAACTCCCATTGATGGTATCCCCGACCATCAACAACATTCAGCTCCACCATGTAATGGTGGACGGAGGTTCAGGGCTGAACCTCATAAGATTTGAGGCCTTCGTCAAGCTTCAGCTCCGACCTTCTGATCTTCGCCCCTCCTGACCTTTCTCTGGAGTAGGTCCGGGGGCCATCACTTCACTCGGTGCCATTACTCTCCCAGTGACCTTCGGGACTCGGGAGAATTACAGGACTGAGAAGTTGGTCTTCGACGTGGCGCAGATCAACTTGCCATTCAATGCCATCTTGGGCAGGCCAGCCTTGTACAAATTCATGGCTGCTACTCATTATGGCTACTTGGTGTTGAAGATGCCAACACCAGCAGGTGTTCTCCGGATCTGCGGAGATCGCACCGCCGGAGTTACTGCTCTGGAAGAACTCCACGCGCTTGCTACAGCGCAGGAGGAAGAATCCGAAAAGGAGCAAGCTTTGAAGCCTCCGATCATTCGTTATCGAGGCTCAACCTCCGCACCTCGCGTGCAACCAAGCGGCAACACCGACGTTCCCGTCAAAGTCATCCAAATTGGTTCCGATGCCACTCAGACCACTCGTATATCGGGAGGTCTGAATGACAAATAGGAACTCGCGCTCATCACTTTCCTCCAAGCTAATGCCGACGTGTTTGCCTGGCAACCGTCACAAATGTATGGGATTCCTAGGGAAGTGATTGAACACAATATGAAGATGTATCCTGACGCTAGGCCTGTACACCAGAAGCCTCGGAAGAAATCAGTAGAGCGACAAAACTTCATATGTCAAGAAGTGAAGAACTTGCTCGAAGCCGGATTCATCCGAGAAGTTTTCCACCCAAAATGGCTGGCAAACCCAGTCGTTGTACCTAGGGCCGGCGGGAAGCTTCGGATGTGTATCAACTACACTACACTGAATAAGGCATGTCCAAAGGATCCATTCCCACTACCTGGAATAGATCAGATAGTGGATTCCACCTCCGGGTGTAAATTACTGTGTTTCCTAGACGCATATTTTGGGTATCATCAAATCAGAATGTCTAGGGAAGATAAGATCATACTTCCTTCATCACAGTAGAGGGATTATATTGTTACACTGCCATGCCATTCGGTCTCAAAAACGTTGCTTCAACATTTGTACGAGCTATGTACAAAACTTTTGGAGAGCTCATCAGAGATGTAGTGGAAGTGTACGTCGATGACATCGTCGTCAAAATCAAGAACAAGGAGTCATTCCTTGACACCTTGCAAGTTGTCTTAGACAAGTTGCAAATCACAAGCACGAAGCTGAACCCGGACAAGTGTGTCTTCAGGGTTAGCTCTGGAAAGCTTCCTGGATTCTTGGTGAACCACCGAGGAATAGAAGCAAATCCGGCGAAGATTAAAGCTATTGAAGACATGCGGCCACTAGCCTGCATCAACGATGTCCAGAAGCTGACTGGATGTCTAGCTAACCTCAGCCGGTTCATCTCATGAATGGCGGAACGGGCGCTACCCTTCTTCAAATTATTGATGAAGTCCAGACCATTCCAATGGTCTGAAGAAGCAGAAAAGGCTTTCCAGGAGCTCAAGCAGCTCCTCACCACTCTACCAACTTTGGTAGCTCCGAATCCTAGTGAGCCACTTCTGCTTTACATTTCGGCAACTGACGAAGTTGTCAGCATGGTCCTGGTTGCAAAAAGACCAGAACCATACCCACTTCAGAAGTCTAGACCCCTCCGGGAGGGTCCGGAGCTACCTGAAGGCGAGTCTGGGTCCCAACTCCCAGACCTGGATCCTCAAGGCGAGACACCAAAGGATCAACCTCCTTCAGGTGGAGGAGTTATGATTGCTAAACAAGAAGATCCGGACCCCTCCGGGAAGGTCCAGATCACTTCAGAAGAAGCACCGGGTTCCTCTGACAAGAACCTGGGGGTCCCCGAACAAGGTTTGGATCCCTCCGGGAGGGTCCGGGTTGATGAGGAGGAAGCCCCGGGCCCCTTCGGGAGGGTCCGGACAGTCCAGTGCCCAGTTTAATTCATCAGTGAAGTACTCAATGACGCCAAGACTCGGTACCTGGAGGTGCATAAGCTGCTCTATGCAGTCCTTATAGCCTCTAGGAAGCTTCGACACTACTTCCAAGCTCACAAGATTTCAGTGGTAACCTCCCATCCACCGCGTGCAATCTTGCATAACCCCAACTCTACTGGGAACATTGCAAAGTGGGCAGCAGAACTGGCCGAGTTCGATCTTGAATTCGTCCCAATACAAGCGATCAAGAGTCAAGCATTGGCGGACTTCATGGCGGAATGGACCCCCTCTCCATAAAATCTTGGGGGCCCCAGTGAGCAGAAGCTAGAACCCAAGGTTCCGGTCTTCACCGAGCCTCACTGGACTCTCTACTTCGATGGCTCCGTGCAGAAGCAGGGGGGCGGAGCTGGAGTCCTTCTCCTCGCTCTGGTCGGGGAGAAGGTCAAATACATGGTTCACCTTGACTTCAAGGCAACCAACAACATGGCGGAGTATAAAGCACTAATCTATGAGCTCAAGGTGGCACTATCATACGGTGTCAAGCAGCTGTTGGTAAAGGGTGACTTGCAGCTCATAATAAAACAAGTCAAAGGTGAATGCTGCTGCAACAACCCTCAGCTAGCTGCATACCTACTTGAAGTCCATAAGCTTCAGAAGGACTTCGACGTCCTGGATCTTTGCCATGTCCATCGTCTCAACAACGCTGAAGCAGACGAACCCTCGACGAAAGCTTCAGTCGGAGCTCCGGCTCCCGACGGAACCTTCGTCTGGAGATTGTCAAGACCAACAGCTCAGCCTGCCGAACTGAGCGAAGGGGGCGAGACCAGCACCTCGAAGCTGGCGGTCCCGATGGCCCTGTTACCATGGCGTCCATCAAGGGTCGTAGGTGCTGCCGGAAGCTCCGAGAAACCCAGCACGCAAGACTCAAATGCTCAATTTAGCTCTGATGCATGGATCTCGGAGATCTGGAGCTACTTGAAAGACAACTTCCTTCCTGAAGATAATGTATCTGCTGACCGGACAGTCAGATTAGCTAAAAGATACACACTGGTAGAAGGGGATCTATACCGGTGTGGTGCCAACGGCGTCCTAATGCGGTTCATTACAAGGGAAGAAGGCCGCAAGCTCCTCGTGGAAATCCATGGAGGCGAGTGTGGGAACCACGCATCTTCCCGCACGTTGGTCGGTAAAGCCTTCCAGCATGGTTTTTACTAGCCTACAGCACTCCAGGATGCAACCGAGCTAGTGAAGAAATGTGAAGCATGCCAGTTTCATGTAAAGCAAATTCACACACCAGCTCAACCCCTACAAATGATACCTCCTACATGGCCATTCGTTGTGTGGGGGATGGATATCTTGGGACCTTTCCCAAGAGTTGTCAGAGGTTACAAGTTCCTGTACGTTGCCATCGACAAGTTCACCAAGTGGCGAGAAGCAACTCCAGTTGTGACAATAAACAAGCAATCTGCTATCAATTTCTTGCAGTCCATAGTATGCAGAATTGGCGTCCCAAACAAGATCATAACTGATAACGGGACCCAATTCACAAGCTCTGCATTTCAAGGATATTGCAAAGACCTTGGCATTCAGGTCAGATACGCTTCCGTAGCTCCCAGGCAAGCAATGGCCAAGCTGAGAGAGCAAATGCAGAAATCCTAAAAGGACTCAAGACGCGCACATATGAGTGCCTGGAAAAACATGGAGCCAACTGGATCGAAGAGCTTCCGCCCACCTTGTGGGCAAAAGGACAACCCCAAACTGGTCAACTGGAGAGACACCCTTCTTCCTGGTGTACGGAGCTAAAGCAATCCTTCCTCCAGATATCACCTTGGGGTCACTTTGGGTCCGGACCTTCGATGATGCCACGTAGGACCAGCTCCGGCGTGAAGACCTTGACCTCATTGAAGAGGGAAGGTGCCGAGCAGCTGTTCGGAATGCCCGATACCGCCAAGCTCTTCGGCGCTATCACCAAAGGCATGTTCACAACCGATAGCTCAAGGAAGGCGATCTGGTGCTATAGAGAATACAAAATCGAGAAGGTTTAAACAAACTTTCCCCCAACTGGGAAGGACCCTTTCGAGTGATCAAAGTATCCCATCCCGGATGCATTCGTTTGGCAACCGAGGATGGGACACGCTCCCTAATCCTTGGAACATTGAGCACCTCTGTAAGTTCTACGCTTAATATCACGGAGGTGAGTCTATACTTACATGTGATGTAGGTTATAGTGTAATTGTACAGAGTCGGGTAGCCCCTCCGGGGGAACAGTCGGACCTTTCCCGGAAGGTCCGCAAAGTTCAAGCAACACTTGTCACAGTCTTAGAACTAAAAGTGTAGCTAGCTACCTTGGGTCAAACGAGAAATGTAACACACTTAGCCTGGTTCCGTACCCTAAGAGTGTACTTGTTTCCCCTGTGCCCCGGACCTATAATGAAAGACATCATTATGTGAAAACAGACTCCACGTGCATTTATTTTGTACAGGCTCAATATTTTTATTTTTCTCTTTATTGTCTATAACAAAGTTGTGCAATTCTTAAGAAACTTTAGCTCGAGCAATTCATGTATAATTCAAGTTGCATTGTTAATTCTTCCGGGTCTAAACATTGTTGAATGGCCTACTCGCCTAAATGCCGCCAAGCCAATCTAGGTCCGGAGTGTGCTATCGACTTATCCTAGTCCTACACCCTAAGTACGCCACTCTACCTACACCCCGACAGGCCGAAGTAAGGCGAGTCCAGAAACGATCGGACATGGAGAAAACAAGCCAATGCACTTGATTGTATATAGAATTGCGTTCGACCTAAAAATTTCTTTCGGGAATAGTAAGCCGCAATTGAGTTATATATAGGAAATGGATTTTACTGTTTTTCTTGACTTCAGTGTGTAGAAAAAATATAAATCTCATGATGATGGTGAATGAAGCTAGAGCTATAAAAGCTCCGACACCCCCTAAGGTGGTCCGTTGTTGATGTTTCAAACATTGATAGTAGGTGTCGCTGGAGCTACCAAGTTCCGGCAAATCTAGGGGGCCAGCCATCAACGTGAAGAAAAGATGGTGGGAAGACTCCCCAGTGGGGTCTACTATCGACGCACCGCGTGTTGACAGTGGTCGCTGCTGGAGCTACCAAGCTCCGACAACCCCAGAGGACTAACTGTCGACGCTCAACGTGTTAACAAGGGTCACTGCCGGAGCTACTAAGCTCCGACAACCTCAGGGGGCCCCTACTATCGACGACTTCGTACCTACAAACTACAAGTTCAAAGCATTCAAATCTTCAACAAAATGTCACATCCTTTTGGTACATGTTCGAAATCAAATTGTGTACATCTACCAGAGGGCCAAGTGGGACAAAGGTGTTGAAGAAAAAAAATGAAATTCATAAAATTTTTGGATTTCATTAATATAGAGACAAGAGATTACAAAATTGGAGAAAAGAAGAGAAGATACAAGCAGGAGCTACAGAGAGAAAGTCCTAAATCCTATGGAAGAATGAGGCGACCTTCTGGGCAACCTCCGACACGCTGGCCTTGGCGGCATCTCCCTCTCCGTCGATGGGACCCTCGAGCACCGGGTCTAGTTGGAAATGAGGATCCCGGCTTGTGTAGCACGTTAGCATGTACTCTGCGATGTTCTTCGCCAGGGATTGTCCTTCGGTTTCCAACTGGTCCACGATGACATCACCCATCTTGTTGAGTTTGCTGCCCGCCGAGCTCAACGCCTTCAACGCCAAGTCCAGCTCCAGCTCCGGGTCATCCGGACGCATGGGACTATGTGACACCCGGTTCTGAATATGAACCAAGCGTAACGCATATGTGTGCCCAGGAAGTTCATCACACATATACGGTTGCATCACAAACGATATACAGAATTTAACCACGTCTTAACTAATAAATAAGTACTTTATTACAATAATCCAATAGTTCACGAATAATAAAACTCTAAATAATTGCAGCGGAAAATAAACTAAACAGCATGGCTCCAATCCACAGGCAATTGACGGCGGTACGCAACCTAGTACTCCACGTGATCCTCAAGGTACTCCCAATTGTCTCCAGTAGCTGTTGGGGGGGGGATTGCAAGGGTGAGTACATGTTGTACTCAGCAAATGTGGAAAGTATGACATGTGGCTAGTTCAAATGACGAATGTAATAAATGGCTAAGTGCTGAAAAGTACAGTAAAACATTTGAAAAGCATTATACTATGTCTATGTGAAACAAATCCCATCATAACCATCATATTAACAAAATATAAACCATATCCAATTATTGCCAACATTACCATTATCCATGTCCAATTACCATAACTCAATTTCATAACCATGACCATAACTATTACCAACCCATAAACCATAAACCAACCATAACCATTACCAAACCATAACCATCCATAACCATCCCAAATCCCAATTTCCAACTCTAATCATGTAGGTCATCCAGGCGCTCATAACCGGGAGCACGGCTATCATGGTAGTTTTAAACACTCTGCAGAGGTTGTACCACTTTACCCACATGTTTGTGATTTCGTCACCCTTTGATGACTAAGGAACCTCCATTGTGCCATCTCACACTTCCGTAGGTGTGTGGCCAAGAGATCACAAAATAGCCTTTCAAAAGGGACTACTAGTATGTACAGGCCCACTAAGGTTTCACCGGCAGGCTTGAATCTCTATTCTCCCACCCACGGGCCCCCTCGTGTGCCATGCGGATCCCAGGGCAGTCCTCCTCGACTCCCATTCCCCGCGCCATCCAATGGTCCATACAATACTAGCAGCACTCCTAATTATTCAGCTACGCCGCACCCATACTTGACCTTGTGGTGGCACTGTTGACCTGGCATATTCTCGCATGAACCGGTCCTTAGATCTAAGGCAAGCAAACCACCATAACAACCAACCATCCACAAAACCATGCTTGCTTAGATCACCCATCGTATTGACCAGTTCACATTAACCAGAATATCATTGATGCATAATTAAATGTGTAGTGTTGTTTGCCATCCCAATTAATTAAGCGAAGCAAAAAGGTAAAAACCCTTCCCGACTCTCTACCATATATCCCAGGTGACAAGGGTGGTCAAACAAAACTAGTAAACTTCCTACCATAGGATTCCCATCAATTTGACACAAGCATGCAAGTTCGCAAACAAAACATTTATTTTAAAATAGGATCAATATGCTTCAAGGACACTTGCCTTGCTCCGGCGGATGGGGTTGCTCAAGCGCTTCGAAGTCTTGGTTTTGGAAATCCTCGTATGCGGCCTCTTGAGCGCGTTCCTCTACGCGTGATCATACATACAAGAAACATATATACTCAACATAATGCACACAAAATAATCAACATGCAATGACATGCATGCATGCACAGTTTAATAATTAAGTTACTACGGTCGTTTATTAATTAGATGCGACTAGTTCATACGTGTTCATATGAGTTTACGGGGGTTTTAGGGTGGATTAATGCTGCTGAAATAAAATTTATGGTGCAACTAAAATCAATTCACGCCTATTAGATTCAATATGATCGCTAAAATTCGCATCGGGAACATGGCCTACCGTAGATCTGACGGCTTGACAGTCGCGGAACAACTGCGATGCGTAGACGAAGTGGATGGCGCAGCAGTCCTTCGGCGGCACGACGACGGCAGCGCGATGTCGGCGACGATCTCCGGCGAACGGTGGCGCCCTCCTCTTTTTCTTCCTCTTCTTCCCCTTCTTTTTCTCTTTCTTTCTTCCCTGGGCGCAGCTCTCTGGACTCCCCTTTTTTCCTCTCTGTACCGGCGGCTGCGTCTGGTGGCTGGGAACAGGGGCCTTCGGTGTTTCTTTTATAGGTGCGGCGGGAGCAAGAAAATCGGAACCGAGTCGGTTGGGAGGCGGTTAACGCGGGCGGGATTCCCGCGCGGTGGGACGCGGGGGCCGGGATCCGCGCGTACGCGGGAGGGAGTCCGGGGCGGAGGGGGCGTTACGGCGCGGGAGGGGTCCAGCGGGGGGCCGAGCGCTGCGGCGGCCGAGTCGGGGCCAGCAGGAGGCCGAGCGAGCGCTCGGGAGCTGAGGCGCGGGGCCACTGGCGCGGGCGGGGCCCAGCGGGACCGGGGCGGCCGAGGCGTGCGGCGCGCGTCGCGCGCGGGAGGCCGGGGCCACGGCTTGACTCGGCCGGCTGGGCCGCTTGGCCTGGCCGGCGGGTTGCCCTTTTTTTTCTTTTTTTCTTTTTCTTTTTTTATTATATAACTTATTATATATATATATATATTTTATATATATTATTAATATTATATATTTATTTATTTTACTTTTTTTATACTCTTTTTTATTATATAACTTATTATATATATATTATATATATATATATATTATTCATGTTATATATTTATTATTCATTATTATTATAATGTATATTATTAATATTAATTTTTTATTTATTTTCATATATTGTTATATATATTATTTATATATATACTTATATATATTTTTATTATTATTTTTATACTTATTCCCTATTACAAGTTTTAGGCTATAATTATTATTTTCAATTTCTTCTTTTGCTACATACATTTGTATATATATGTTTTATTATTTTTTCTTTTATTCTACTAGTGTTTAATGCATGATCATGTATGCAATGCAAGATGCGAAAATTTAGGGTGTTACAAACCTACCCCCCTTAAAGTGAATCTCGCCCTCGAGATTCGATAGCGTGGAGAAAAGGTGAGGGAATTCTGCCTTCAGGTCTTCTTCACGTTCCCATGTAGCTTCAGCTTCCGTATGGTGTTTCCATTGCACTTTGCACCAACGGATCCTCTTATTTCTCGTGACCCTTTCCTTCATATCCAAAATTTTGATAGGTTGCTCGACATAGGACAAATCCTTCTAAAGTTCTAACTCGTCCATCGGCACTTGTTCTTCCGGTACCCTGAGACACTTCTTGAGTTGAGAGATGTGAAATACATCGTGTACATCGGAGAGATACGTCGGCAGCTCAAGTCGATAAGCTACCTTTCCTCGCTTGTCCAGAATCTTAAATGGTCCGATGTAACGTGGTGCCAGTTTTCCTTTGAGGTTAAACCGTCGCTGACCTCTGATAGGTGACACTTTGAGGTATACAAAATCTCCAACTTCAAAAGTCAGACTCCTTCGCCTATTATCAGCATAACCTTTCTGTTGAGATTGGGCAGCCTTTAAGTTTTCCCGTATTATTTGGACTTGCCTTTCAGCTTCTTGTAACACGTCGGGACCAAACACTTGATTCTCTCCGGTTTCATTCCAAAACAAGGGAGTCCTACATTTCCTTTCGTATAATGCTTCATAGGGTGACATTTTCAAACTTGCTTGGTAACTATTGTTGTACGAGAATTCAGCATACGGCAAACTTTTATCCCAACTTTTCCTATGCTTTAAAGCACATGCTCTTAACATGTCTTCCAAAATTTTGTTGGTCCTCTCGGTTTGTCCATATGTTTGAGGGTGATACGCCGAACTGAAGTTCAGCCTTGTTCCCATTGCTTCATGCAATTTCTGCCAAAATCTGGAGGTAAATTGAGAACCTCTATCCGAGACTATCTTCTTCGGTACTCCTTGTCGGCACACAATATGTTCCATATACAATTCTGCTAGCTTCGCGGTGGTATATGTGGTCTTGACAGGGATGAAGTGAGCTGATTTTGTCAATCGGTCCACAATAACCCATATTGAATCATAGCCGGACTGAGTTCGCGGTAATCCAACTATAAAGTCCATACCAATCTCTTCCCACTTCCATTCCGGGATCTTCAATGGTTGTAACAATCCAGCTGGCCTTTGATGTTCAGCTTTCACTCGTCGGCACACATCACAAAGTGCAACATATTCGGCTATGTCCTTTTTCATGCTGGCCCACCAATAACATGTCTTTAAGTCCTTGTACATTTTCGTACAGCCAGGATGAATTGAGTAAGGCGAGTCATGTGCCTCCTTCAATATTGCTTCCCGAATATGCCTAACATTAGGTACCACAATCCTCTTTCCAAGCCATAAGGTACCCTGTTCGTCCTCATCAAACCTGAATTCTTTTCCTTCTTGGGTCCTTTCCTTGATTTCCTGTATTTCCTTGTCCTTTGTCTGTCCTCCCCGTATTTCCTGCTCTAATGTTGGGTTGACTTCCATCGTTCCCATCTCATTTACGAATCCAAGGTTCAACCGTTCAAACTCCTTGCATAACTCGTGTGGCAGCTCTCGTACTGTGAGTTGATGACTTACTCCTTTTCGGCTCAAGGCATCGGCCACTACGTTGGCCTTCCCTGGGTGATAGTTGATTCCCACGTCATAATCCTTGATGAGCTCCAACCATCGGCGTTGCCTCAGATTCAGATCCGTTTGCGTAAATATGTACTTGAGACTCTTGTGATCTGTATAAATCTCACATCGGTGACCAAAAACATAGTGTCTCCATATCTTCAAGGCGTGTACCACGGCTGCCAGTTCAAGGTCGTGTGTAGGATATTTCAACTCATGTTTCTTTAGTTGCCTCGATGCATAAGCTACCACTTGGCCTTCTTGCATGAGCACACATCCTAATCCTTGTCTTGATGCATCACAATATATATCAAAACTCTTGCTCACGTCCGGTAATACTAACACCGGCGCGGTTGTCAACCTTTTCTTTAACTCCTCAAAGCTATCCTGACAAGCTTGAGTCCATCAGAATGCCTTTCCCTTCATGAGTAATTCGGTCATAGGCTTGGCTATTTTGGAGAAATCCTTAATGAATCGGCAGTAGTATCCAGCCATTCCAAGGAAACTCCGAATTTCCTTGACATTCTGTGGCGGTTCCCATTTAAGCACATCTCTCACCTTCCCTGGGTCAACTGATACTCCTCCTCCAGAGATAATATGGCCTAAGAAAGAAACTTCTCGTAACCAAAATTGACATTTACTGAACTTGGCATACAATTGATGCTCCCTCAATTTCTGCACCGTAAGCCTCAAGTGTTCCTCGTGTTCCTTCTCATCCTTCGAGTAGATCATAATATCATCGATGAACACTACAACAAACTTATCCAGATATTCCATGAAGACCTTATTCATGCGATACATAAAGTACGCAGGCGCGTTCTTCAATCCAAATGACATGACGGTGTACTCATAGGATCCATATCGTGTCCGAAATGCTGTCTTGGGTATATCCGATGGTCTAATCTTCATTTGGAAGTATCCTGACCGCAAGTCAATCTTGGAGAAGATACAGGCACCCCTCATTTGGTCAAACAAATCCTCTATACGGGGCAGTGAGTACTTGTTCTTAATTGTCACTTCGTTGAGAGACCTATAGTCCACACACATCCTCTGGGTTCCATCCTTCTTATCCATGAAGAGCACTGGGGCTCCCCACGGGGATGAGCTTGGGCGTATAAAACCCTTCTCTAGCTGCTCTTGAATTTGCTTCTTGAGCTCTGCTAATTCGTTAGGAGGCATCCTGTACAGCCTCTTAGCTATAGGTGCAGTTCCGGGTACCAACTCAATGGCGAATTCTATGTCACGATCAGGTGGCATACCTGGCAACTCATCTGGAAACACATCCGGGTACTCGCGAACAATCGGAATGCTTTCCAATGTCACTTCTTCCACGTGATTCAACATCGCTTTCCCTCTTGCAGGTTGGGCTGCTTCAACTTCAATGCGTGTACCATGTTCACTTGTCAACTGCACAATCCTCTCGGCGCATTGAATGACTCCATTATACTTGCTCAGGCAGTCCATTCCAAGTATTATGTCTATTCCTTAGGAGTCCAATACTATGAGGTTCGCGAGAAAGTCTACCCCCCTTATTTTAATGCTTACTTTCGGACATACTATATTTGTCCTCATCTCTCCGCCAGGAGAACTTACTAGCATAGTTTGCTTCATATGAGATATAGGAAAATTGTACTTGGCAACATACTTTGATGAGATGAATGAATGAGATGCTCCTGAATCAAATAAAACAGTCGCGGGGTTGGAGTTGGTGAGAAACATACCAATCATGACGTCATCAGCTTGCTGGGCTTCCTCAGTGGAGACATGATTCACATTGCCACGAGCAAAATTCTGCTGTCCACGGTTGCCTTGTGGTGTTCCTCCATTTGGTCGCGGGTGATTTGGCCTTGGTGCATTGTTCATAGGTCCATAGTTTCTCTTGGGGCATTGACTTGCAAAGTGCCCGGGTTCTCCACACGCATAGCATGTCTTACCACCCGTAGCATTAGGGAAGTTTGGGCGCAACTGGTTTTGAGCATTTGCCGCCATGTTAGGACGCGGCGCAGGTGGCACAGGATTGCGAGGCGCTTGCATGGCGGGGCGTTGCTGCGGTGGCTGATTTGGGCGGGGTGGATAAGCAGCACGGTATGCAGGAGCAGATGGGTTGTAGTGTGGTCCAGTAGGTGGTGCATAGCGGGGGCGAACATTGCTTCCTTGTTGCGGTCCATGATGTGACATCTTCCTCTTGTTGTCCTGCTCCATCTCACGAATCTTGTTCTCAACCACAATAGCCGTGTCAACCATCTTTTGGAAGTTTGGATAATCGGTATTGAGCAACTGGACTTGAATTTCATTGTTGAGACCCCTCATAAACAGATACTGCTTCCTACTATCAGTTTTGATGTCTTCTGGAGCATATCTTGATAATTGAGTGAATTTGTTGAGATACTCACTCACGCTCATCCTTCCTTGTCTGAGATTTTCAAAATCTTGTCTTCTCAGTATCATAACTCCTTCAGGTACATAGTGGGAACAGAAACTCTGCTTAAACTCATCCCAAGTGATTGCCTCCTGATTATCATGAGCGTTGCAAAGAGCTTCCCACCAGTCGGCGGCTGCTCCAACTAGTTGATGTGATGCAAAGAGAACCTTCTCCCTATCAGTGCACTGGACAATAGCAAGTTTCTTCTCAACGGACTTCGGCCAATCATCAGCTTCCATTGGGTCTGTGGCTTGTGCAAAGGTGGGCGGTCTGGTCCTCATGAACTCTCCCAAACAATTGTGATGTGGTGGGGGTGGCGGTGGAGGCAGGTGGGACTGATTGTTGTTGCCAGCTTGCAGCTGTCCCATGGTCTGTATCATGGTCTGCATGAGCTGGTTCTGCATAGCTAACAGTTGTTCAATATTGATAGCTCCATGAGCATGTCCCTTGTTGTTCTGAGGTACTTCATTGCGCTCCTCCTCATCATTGGCATCCCTCTGGTTACGAGTTCTCACCATCTGTTGGCGAAAGAAGGGTGGGGACAGAAGGATTTAGAATTTGGAAAGAAACGTCCCAACTATATGCATCAAGGTATGCGACACTAAATAATCCTTTATTAATATAGACCTATATTATGAGGATGTGGACAAGTGCCGAAGCATTCCACAACTCTCTACTAAGCAAACAAGCACTCAAACAAGCACCAAACAAGATTGACAAAAATCCTAAAAGAAGTAATACAACTCAAGGTCACACAAGTATGTCTACGTCGCTCTTATTTAACTAATGGGGTGTGCCTATCCTTGAGTCGTGGCATAGGTCGAGGGCTACTCGTCGTCGAGCGGGAGCTCATCCGGATCCTCGTCGTCGTCGTCGTCGGGGTCCTCGGGGTTCTGTGGTGGTGAGGCAGCAGGCGGCGGTGGTGCGGTAGACGCCACACTGGAAGGCTCCTCGTCAGAGGACTCCTCAGAAGACGACTCACGCTGACCGTTGCGACGGTCTGGAGAGTCTGGGGTCCACGTCGGGGTGTCGGACGCGTAGTCGTCTGGGTCCTCATCGGTGATCCGACGATACCTCCTGATTATCGCCTCGTGGCGCTGGGCGAGGTCACGTCCATCCTGAATCTCCTGCTGCGCCCTCTGAAGCTGGGCACTGAGCTGGGTCACATCGTCAACACTCTGACGAGACTGCGGGAGGTCCAGGGGTCCCTCCACATGTCTGGAGACGAAGCGCGCAGTGCCACTGGGACGCTGCGGAACGAAGGCGTGCACCGTGTCCTCCAGACGGAAACGGCGGGCGTGGCTCCAAAAAGTGGCTGCTTCCCAGCTAGCATCCTGCTCCGCAGATCGGCGGGAGCTCCTCCAAGCAGGGCTGCTGTGGGTCTTCACCAACTCATCACCGTAGTAGATATAGATCTTGCAGCTCCACTCCTTCCTGCCGGGGCGCTGCACTCCAGTGGTGTGGTACGAGAGCAAGAGGCTGTGGTGACGGTAGCCAGCCTCACGGAGTAGGGCACGGAGACGGTGATGCAGTTGTCCTGCGGCTCTGCCGTCAGAACGGATCACCACGGGGTGACGTGGGTCGACGGCCGGAGAGCGACTGGCCAACCTACGCGGGGGCACAAGTCCACCGGTCGACTTACGGGGGGTTGTCTTGGTGCGGGCCATCTACAGAAAACAAAAGTACATTAGAGGAAAAGAAATAACCAAATACAAATCTGAAAATTTCAGCAGCTAAAACGGCGGAAAAAGAGCGGTGCAGCGGTTCCAAAAGAACGAAAAATAAAGAGAAAAATACAGCAACCAACACAATAATTTTACCCACACATAACAGTGGCAAAACACACTTTTTCCGCGAAAATTTACACAGCAAAACAGCAGCACTTAATATTGCTCACTTCTGAAATTTTTTTATCAAAAACGCAGCAGCGATCAGTACTTTTTGCGGCTGAAAATAAAGGAACAAAACAGCAGCAAAAATTTTCGAAAATAGCAGATTAGAAGAGTGTTCCTAAGTGCTCTAGAGTGTCCATTCTACCTAGGCTTGCGTCCTACGGTCAACGCGGCTCTGATACCAATTTGTGACACCCGGTTCTGAATATGAACCAAGCGTAACGCATATGTGTGCCCAGGAAGTTCATCACACATATACGGTTGCATCACAAACGATATACAAAATTTAACCACGTCTTAACTAATAAATAAGTACTTTATTACAATAATCCAATAGTTCACGAATAATAAAACTCTAAATAATTGCAGCGGAAAATAAACTAAACAGCATGACTCCAATCCACAGGCAATTGACGGCGGTACGCAACCTAGTACTCCACGTGATCCTCAAGGTACTCCCAATTGTCTCCAGTAGCTGTTGGGGGGGGGGGGAATTGCAAGGGTGAGTACATGTCGTACTCAGCAAGTGTGGAAAGTATGACATGTGGCTAGTTCAAATGACGAATGTAATAAATGGCTAAGTGCTGAAAAGTACAGTAAAACATTTGAAAAGCATTATACTATGTCTATGTGAAACAAATCCCATCATAACCATCATATTAACAAAATATAAACCATATCCAATTATTTCCAACATTACCATTATCCATGTCCAATTACCATAACTCAATTTCATAACCATGACCATAACTATTACCAACCCATAAACCATAAACTAACCATAACCATTACCAAACCATAACCATCCATAACCATACCAAATCCCAATTTCCAACTCTAATCATGTAGGTCATCTAGGAGCTCATAACCGGGAGCACGGCTATCATGATAGTTTTAAACACTCTGCAGAGGTTGTACCACTTTACCCACATGTTTGTGATTTTGTCACCCTTTGATGACTAAGGAACCTCCATTGTGCCATCTCACACTTCCGTAGGTGTGTGGCCAAGAGATCACAAAATAGCCTTTCAAAAGGGACTACTAGTATGTACGGGCCCACTAAGGTTTCACCGGCAGGCTTGAATCTCTATTCTCCCACCCACGGGCCCCCTCGTGTGCCATGCGGATCCCAGGGCAGTCCTCCTCGACTCCCATTCCCCGCAACATCCAATGGTCCATACAATACTAGCAGCGCTCCTAATTATTCAGCTACGCCGCACCCATACTTGGCCTTGTGGTGGCACTGTTGACCTGGCATATTCTCGTATGAACCGGTCCTTAGATCTAAGGCAAGCAAACCACCATAACAACCAACCATCCACAAAACCATACTTGCTTAGATCACCCATCGTATTGACCAGTTCACATTAACCAAAATATCATTGATGCATAATTAAATGTGTAGTGTTGTTTGCCATCCCAATTAATTAAGCGAAGCAAAAAGGTAAAAACCCTTCCCGACTCTCTACCATATATCCCAGGTGACAAGGGTGGTCAAACAAAACTAGTAAACTTCCTACCATAGGATTCCCATCAATTTGACACAAGCATGCAAGTTCGCAAACAAAACATTTATTTTAAAATAGGATCAATATGCTTCAAGGACACTTGCCTTGCTCCGGCGGATGGGGTTGCTCAAGCGCTTCGAAGTCTTGGTTTTGGAAATCCTCGTATGCGGCCTCTTGAGCGCGTTCCTCTATGCGTGATCATACATACAAGAAAACATATATACTCAACATAATGCACACAAAATAATCAACATGCAATGACATGCATGCATGCAGAGTTTAATAATTAATTTACTACGGTCGTTTATTAATTAGATGCGACTAGTTCATACATGTTCATATGAGTTTACGGGGGTTTTAGGGTGGATTAATGCTGCTGAAATAAAATTTATGGTGCAACTAAAATCAATTCACGCCTATTAGATTCAATATGATCGCTAAAATTCGCATCGGGAACATGGCCTACCGTAGATCTGATGGCTTGACGGTCGCGGAACAACTGCGACGCGTAGACGAAGTGGATGGCGCAGCAGTCCTTCGACGGCACGACGACGGCGGCGCGATGTCGGCGACGATCTCCGGCGAACGGTGGCGCCCTCCTCTTTTTCTTCCTCTTCTTCCCCTTCTTTTTCTCTTTCTTTCTTCCCTGGGCGCAGCTCTCTGGACTCTCCTTTTTTCCTCTCTGTACCGGCGGCTGCGTCTGGCGGCTGGGAACGGGGGCCTTCGGTGTTTCTTTTATAGGTGCGGCGGGAGCAAGAAAATCGGAACCGAGTCGGTTGGGAGGCGGTTAACGCGGGCAGGATTCCCGCGCGGTGGGACGCGGGGGCCGGGATCCGCGCGTACGCGGGAGGGAGTCCGGGGCGGAGGGGGCGTTACGGCGCGGGAGGGGTCCAGCGGGGGGCCGAGCGCTGCGGCGGCCGAGTCGGGGCCAGCGGGAGGCCGAGCGGGCGCTTGGGAGCCGAGGCGCGGGGCCTCTGGCGCGGGTGGGGCCCAGCGGGACCGCGGCGGCCGAGGCGTGCGGCGCGCGTCGCGCGCGGGAGGCCGGGGCCGCGGGGTGACTCGGCTGGCTGGGCCGCTTGGCCTGGCCGGCGGGTTGCCCTTTTTTTTTCTTTTTTTTTTCTTTTTCTTTTTTTTATTATATAACTTATTATATATATTTTTTATATATATTATTAATATTATATATTTATTTATTTTACTTTTTTTATACTCTTTTTTATTATATAACTTATTATATATATATTTTATATATATATTATTCATGTTATATATTTATTATTCATTATTATTATAATGTATATTATTAATATTAATATTTTATTTATTTTCATATATTGTAATATATATTATTTATATATATACTTATATATATTTTTATTATTATTTTTATACTTATTCCCTATTACAAGTTTTAGGCTATAATTATTATTTTCTATTTCTTCTTTTGCTACATACATTTGTATATATATGTTTTATTATTTTTTCTTTTATTCTACTAGTGTTTAATGCATGATCATGTATGCAATGCAAGATGCGAAAATTTAGGGTGTTACAGACTAAAACCCAACGGCATCAACGCGTCATTGGCTTTGCCCAATAAGTCCCATAATTGTTGGGACTCCGCAGCCCTCGAGCCTCACACCTCTTCCAAGGACCTCTTGGTTGCCGCAAGCTCCGAATCCTCCTGGGCAAGGCGCTCGACCTCTTTGGCATTCTGCTGAATCTTTTCAGCAACTTGCCTCTCGATCTTACCAAGCTCCTCTTCCCGAAGGTGGATCTTGTTCTGGCGGTCGACCAGGTCTTTCTCCCGGCCCCACACTTTCTTCTCCCTGGTAGCAATTTCATTCTCCCTCTTAGTGAGGTCTTGTCCCTGCTACCAGGCCTTCTTCTCCTCTTTCTCGCAATGCTTCTCCAACTTCTTGGTGCGCTCCGCGAGGCTCTTGTCACCCAGAGTCAGCCTCTGAGTAAGTTTCTCCTCCCTCTTCATGAGGTCATCTCGCAGCTCTAGGAGTTTTTGCTCTTCATCTTCGAGCTTTTTCTCGCACTCCTCAAGAGCCTCCCGGCGCTTGACGAGGCTGTCGTGGATGGCGCTGAGCTTCTCTTGGCGGTCATTTGATGCTTCATTAGCAGCCACGGCCTGTTCGTGGATGGCCCGGGACTGGTTGTCGAGGGATCGCACCATGCTTTCCCTCTCATCCAGCAGCTAATCCCAGTACTCCAACTGGACCTTCTCTCTTTTCAACCACTCCTTGTCATCGGCCAGCCTCGTATGCGCCAGCTTGATCTCGAATTGGAGCCGGTTGCGCCACCTCCTAAGGGTTTGGCGCTCCTTCTCGAGGGCCTTGCTGTCGTGGTAAAAGGCCAGCTGGACCTGACAAAGGTTGGAGCAGGCGTTTTTGATAGACAGCGACAAAGGGATTGGCTCTGGACCTGTCGGGGTCTTCTCCGCTGGTTCCAGCGGGTTCTCTGTAACAAAAATCGGGTCCCACTCTACAAGAGTGGTCCCCTGAGCTTCCACTGCACTAGGGCCGCCCTCCGGGATAGCCTCGGCAGCCGCCGAGGAGGGTCCCGCAATGGAAGTTTCTACCTCCGGAGTCGGCTCCGAAGGTCCCGCCACCAGGTCATCAGCAACTGGTCCCTTAGGCGGGGGACCGGTAGCTTCGTCTTGGCACCCTCGCTCAGGCGCGGGCACCTCTGGAACCACCACCTCCGGGGTAGGCGTTGAAGATTCGGCCGGAGCTGAGGCCACTTCCGGCTCCGGTGCTGGTGCCCCCTCCGTCGCTGGTTCAGGCGCCAGCGCTTCGACCTCTATCGGTTCAGGGGCCGACACCTCCACGACAACTGGCTCAGGCGCCGAAACTTCATCAACACCCGGATTCACCGCTGGGGCTTCAAAAACATCTGGCTCTAGGGCTGGAACTGCAGCTACCTCCAGCTTTGAGGCCGGAGTGTCCATCATCTCAGCATCCAAAATCGGAGCTTCAACCTCCGGAGCTGGTGCCGCTGGTACATCTTCATTCCCGTGGTACGGCGCTACCATGGGAGCTTCAGGGGATCACTCGAGGTCAAGGACCACGACAGCTGGCGCCGGAGCTGTCACGGCCTCAGCCACCTCTTGGGGCGGCGCTGGAACTGGAGTTGGAGCCTCCGTATGCGCAGCATCAGTTGCTGTTGCAGGAACCGGAGCTTCAGCCCCTTTCTTGGGTACCCTGTGGATGAAGGACGAAGAAATTCTAAATATGATTACAACAAAGACAATCAACTGAGGTAAAAAATCAAATTTACCTTGGAAGGCTTCTGCTCTAGCTAGCGCGGAACCTCTTCCCCGGACGCTCAGGACCGGACCCTATCTCCACTGGCGTAGTAGCTCCGGAAGGCTCCTCGGAGCTTGCTGCTGCCGTTAGCGACGTCTTGATTGAGGCCCCCCTTTGACTGAGAAGGACCCTCGGACCTAGAGCCCTTAGCTGGCCTTGGTACCGGAGTCACATGGCTGAAGCTGGCATCCCAGGGAGACGCCGATGCTGGAGTAGGAGTCACCGACAAAGACCTCCCCTGCCAGGGAGAAGGATCTGTTGCGGAAGGAGAAGGTCTAACGGACCTCCCGTCAGAGTGCTTCAACTTCCTCTTGCAGCTCGAGGGCTCGGCCAACTCCTTACCCTTGCCTACGACTTCTGCTCTTGGCTTCGGGGCGGGAGCGGAGCCACCCTCTGAAGTTCTGGGGATCGCCACCCCGAAGGTTGATCGCCTCTCCATCAGGCCCAAGTCGTCCAACAGCGACATCTTCCTCTAGGGCTCTCTGCACTCCTCTGATATCATATTCAGAGGAAGGAAGGTCGCCGGTGGAGACACGTCACCAGGGCCGATGTTCCCAGGCTGGAACTTCTTGAGATGGGTCTTCAAGGCTTCATCGTTCAAGTTGGTGCCCAAACAAACCTCAATGCGGTTGGTATCCATCTCACTGTTGAAGGCCCAGGCAGGTCGCCCCCTAGCCCTCCGTGGGGCCAACCTGTTCGTCAAGAAGTTGCCAAAAACCATCTGGGGGGTCACCCCACCTTCGACACACTCCTGGATTCTGTCCACAATGGGCCTGTACTCCCTCGACAGCTCCGGCACGTCACTCCAAATGTCAGTGTCGACGCGGGGGAGACCTTCATGCAGTTACAGCCTCTCGTTTCCCTCGACGGTGATGACCATCCAGTCTTTCTTCCAGTTGTCCCACTTACCGGAAGGAAAGGACCTCAAGTACTTGAGGGGGGAGTTTTTCCGCTTCACGAAGTAGTAGAAGCCGATGAACTCATCACTCTTACCGGTGGAGTGGACAGTGAAGAAAGTACGGAAAAACTCCACGCAAGGGGGCACTCCCACCCACATCTCGCAAAAGTGGACGAAAGTCGCCACCAGCAAGATTGAGTGGGTGCTGAGATGGTGGAGCTTCATACCATAGAAATCTAGCAGCATCAGAAAGAAAGTGGAGAAAGGCAGGATCAAACCCGCCATGGCGTACCCAAGGAAGTACACCATATCTCCGGCTCGCTCCTTCTCAAAGGGAAGCTTGCCGCAGCGAATGTCGTTGTCGAGGGAGTCACTGGACCAACCCATGTAGGTCTGGACCCTATACAACTCCTTTCTGCTCCCAATGAGGCTCTTGGGGAGTCCCAACTTCATCGCAGCACAGCGGGGCGAGAGATGAAAAGCAAGCAAAAGTTTGTAGGATTTTAGCGCAAGTTCAAATGAAGGCGTAAAGAATCCCCAAATGGTGCGCGCTTTCCTTCTTAAGTAAGCTCCCGCAACGCTTGGATGGAAACCGCAGAGGAGCAGATGATACAGTTCAAAAACTTCACCCTGCCAATGACAAGGGGGCCCGGGGACACCCCAACGATCAAGTCGAGGTCCTTACCCCAGGCGAACAGTTGTCATCATGAGAGGCGGGAAACCCTAAGGCGGCGGCCTAACAGGGCGCGCGGAACCGATACGATTTTCGTATTGGGAACCGACGACCTTCAATTGCGTGAGATCCGCACGCGGAGATCTCACGTGCCGCATCCTGGATATGACACGCGGCGATGGTTTAATTGCAAACTACCACCAACGGCACATCCAAAGACCCTAGAAGACACAACTCAAAAATCGAAGAATGGACCCACCTCCGGCAGAAGGACTTAATACAAAAAGTCTCTCCCAGAGGTGGGCCCAGGGGGCCACTGTCGGTAGCCTGCGTACCGAATACCCTTTGAGACTGCCAAGAAGATCAAAGGAACTCCACCTGTCTGAGTTGAAGACCTTCAAAGGCCCCACGCGTCATACGGAACCGGACCTGCCTCCATTCTATGGTTAGTCCTAGTGCTGCCTCGTGTATCATAAAACCGAAGCTACATTCCATACATGGGATAGCTCCGGACTAGATACCTATGTGGCACCCCCAGACCTAACCCCCGGTAGAGGGAAGCTCCGGTACAACAGCACCGGATCTACCCGTCCAAGACGGTAAGCTCCAGAGCTGCCACGCGTCCAACCGTTGGACCTTCAACCTCAACAAGCACAGTGGTGGACCTCTAACAGCTCGGACCTTCAAGGAACATTAAAGACCTCAAGACCTTATTAAGTGCCATTAATGCTATCTTAATGGCACACGATCGGAGGGCCTTAATACCAATAACGCCACTGTCAAGGCGTGTTACCACAGTATTAAGGGTAATTAAGCTCATTAATTGTGTATTAAGCATCAGTAACTGCCAGGGCCACATGTCGGGCCAGGCTAACGATGTAACGACTAGTCCTTGTACTATAAAAGGACTGGTCAAGTGATACACAGGGGGAGACTTCCACAGACGCTCACGCACGCTGAGGCAAGTCACTCTAGTCTTTCATACTCAAGCGCTCAGACGGTTAATACAGCAACAACACACTCCGTGGAGTAGGGTATTACGCTCAGGCAGCCCGAACCATGTAAATCCTCGTGTCAACAAGCCACCTTGTTCTGAATCTCTGCGCGCCCACAACCGAACTACAAACTCCGCAGGGTACCAATGGTAGTACCAGGAGAATTGCCGAAATCACACTTCGACATGCGCCTTCTCTCTAAAAAATGGGAGACGCTCTTCCGAAAAACCGCATCTCTAATGTGTGCAAGAAATAAGATGTACTCTACACAATGCACATCTTCTTTGTAGGGTGTCTCCCTCGACAGGCTTGGCGGCAGAACGTTGACCATGGTGGGTAGTCTGCGTAGAGAAGACGAACGAGGAGAAGAGGATGATGGTGCCTTATATAATGTTTGTGCGGAGAAGCAAAATGGAGACGTGCTTTTAGAAAGAGCATGTCTCCAATTCCCCATGTAACCTTTAGCTTCGTGATTTTATCCATTTTGCTTCGGTTCACAGTTGATATTACACATCACTGATCTTAGAGCATATTCACTTGATAACTAGATCATTCACTTGTCCAAAAAGTAATCAAATCCTTCCTTATTATTCCTGAGGAACATGATGAACACACCACACATTCATTCATTCACACAGTTGTTGAACACACAAGATAATATTCAATCACATAGATGAACAAAGATAGATTTCATTCATTAACACAATATACTACAAAACACAAGCAACAAAAAACAACAAAGAAAAACTAAATCTTACTCTTCCTCCTCCTCCGAATCCTCCTCCTCCAGCGGTGACTCCGGTGCCGGTGCAATAGGAGCCTGAGCCGGCTGTGTCGGCTGCACCATCAGTGCAACCCCAAGAATGAGGTTGCCCTCCGTCGCCTCCACTAGGTTTCTCTGGCCCTTGACGCCGAGCACCTGGGCCATCATCTCGAACAGAATGTCAAAACGACCGGCCACCCCCGTGAGGGCGACGAGATAGTGGATGATGGTATCCATTCCAGTAAACTGTGGAAGGGTACCCAGACCCAAGGAACACATGGCGCGATACGTATTGTTTTAAGCCTCTTGCACCATAAGGAGGCGTTGCTCGGTGTTGAACCTCTCGGGCGAGATGCAACACAGTTTCTTGCACGGTGGCTCCCTCGGAGGGCTTGGCGGCAGAAGGTCGATCATGGTGGTGGTGAGTCATCGGCGTGTAGAAGACGAAGAAAAGAAGAAACAAACTGAAAGTGAGTGACGCGCTTGTGGAGAACTCACGGGTGATGGCACGTCTTAAATAAGATTTGCGCGGAGTCGATGATGGAGCGTTAGTTTCCCGTGCATGGATAAAACGTTCGGACGCATCAATACTGCCTCGGGGAAATGATAGGTCGCACACACCGGACATTGCACGCGTCTCTGCGGTCCTCATGCCGAGCGTCTCTCTTTCGGCAATGGAAGACACACTTTAACGTAACGTGTGTCTCTCTTTGTTCTCGCGCGTCTCGCGTTTATCTCCCTCGTCTCTTCGCATCTGGTGCTCCTTTACTAATCGACCAACGGTCCTTTACAATTGACTAACTCCAGTGTGACCGCCGCTTCTGTTCGCCATCGCCGTCGTCGTCGCCGTCCTCGTCGTCGTATCGTCGCTGTCCTTGTTGTCGTCATCATTACTGTCCTCATCATCGCCGTCCTCGTCGTTGTCGTCACTGTTCATGGTTAGGTTAGATATCATCTTGGCGCGTAGCCGACTGAAGGAGGAGCGCTTGGCGTGGCGCAAGAACCATCCCCATGTATGTACATATGGCACACTGGTCGCATGGTTATATATATATATATATATATATATATATATATATATATATATATATATATATATATATATATATATATATATATATATATATATATATATATATATATATAGCTCTGTAATGGACTGATGAACTTAACTGTAGTTTTATTTTTCCGTCTTGTTTGTTTTTGGTATTTTCAATTTCTCTACGTAGGTTTTGTATGTGAAGTATGAATCGGGAGATTTATTGAAGTGGTAGTGCATCGTCCCGGTAAAGAAGGAGTAAGTCATGAAGAACAAGCACAATCATATGAGCTTAACTATCATCCTCCTATTAATGAATTTCCTTTGTAGACTGACTAGGAATGTGGTTACTACCCCCTAACAATATCCTTCTCAGAGGACTATCCATTTTTGCCTCCAAGATGCGCATTTCCAAGTAGTTTCTTGCACCCAAATGTCCATCGCTCAGGAGCACTCTACATTGGGATTCTTGATCAATAGACTGTAAGATAGACCTATTTTGCTCACGTAATTAGTAATTATTGTCGAACTTATTTGAACTGGTTTCTTATGTTGCTTAAATTGATATTTCATAGGGGTGGTGCACTGGTTTTACAATCAAAACTATACTACTTGAAGTTTAGCGTTTGCTGCATCAGCCAAATGCGCCCGATGCTGAAAATGATTGTTATAATCTACTTATCAAGGTTAGACACTTTGTGTTAGTGACCAACGTAGGTTATTCATTCCTCCTTTAACATTTGTTAATTTAAAGAATGTCAATATTTTCAAGATTCAGGAGAATATAAGAGACGTGTTCGGGAGCAAGCTGGACATTACAGTTTAGATTGATCGATGGGAGCTTTAGGAATAAGTTTATATTCAAAATTAGTTTAGAGGGCACGCAATATACGAATTATGAAATTCATTGAGTTGCAAATTATCTCTGAATTGCAATGTTATTACGCTTGTTTATCCTTGAATTCTATTTATAACCATTAAATGCATTGTCATTGCATTTGTTTATCCCTGTAACAGACGCTCACGATAACGTCCGAGTGGCAACGGACGCTCACGATGTCATGCGAGTGGCAATAGTGTAAAGAGTACATAAGAGATGCACTTTAAAAAGGCGTGTCTCAGATTTCTGAGATCCGGCAAAAGGGAGATGCGCCTATCTCGGGCACGTTTCCGATTCGTACCGAAGATCTTTTGTCCTACTTTAGAAAGTTGTGCGCATTGCAACGACCATATAAGGCATTGCGCACTATTTCCAGTTGACATGTTTGCATGCGAAAGTTGTTGGTTGCGGGAACAATAGCTTTCGCATGTTGCGTGTGCGTTCGGCCACAAAATAATGAGAGACGCGCCTTACCAGGGCGCGTCTCCGATTTACGCCAAAGATCTTTTGTCCCACATCAGAAAGTTGAGCGAAATACAACGATTATATAAGGCATTGCGCACCGTTGCCAGTTGTACATCCCCGCATGCGAAAGATGTTGTTCCCGGCTTCAACACTGTGGCGCGTCTTTTGCATACGGGGATATGCCCGCATGTGAAAGTTGATAATGCGAGACGTGCATTATATATGTGCGTCTTCGAGTTTTGCTATTTTTTTCATCGCGTGCATTTGGCAAAAACTTTTAGCTCTTGCGCGCTCTCTCGACCTAGAAACCGCAGCTCCTGAGCATGCTGCCATCGTCCCGTCATCGTCAACATCACGCTGCCGCCGTCGACCATGACCTTCGCGTCATCAGAGAGTTGAGCACGTTGGAGCACGCTGGCTCGTACCCTGTCCCCGGAGCACGTTGATGTTGTCCTTCTTTCTCAACTCGCTCTTCGTCATTGTCGCGCTACCGCCATCGACCCCTACCCTGCCGTCAACCCCGACCTTTGTCATCGGAGAGTTGAGCACGCTAAAGCACACCACCTCGTCCCCTGTCCCCAGAGCACGCCGCCGCCACGACCCCGACCTCGGTAATCGGTATGAGCACGCCGCCACTTTCACATAAGTGGAAATGTCTCCCCGTTCCCGAAGCACGCCGGTCTGTTGTCATCTGAGAGTTGAGGAATCGCCACTCTGGCGCCTCCGCCAGCTCGTCCCAGAGCACGCCGTTGCCTCGTCCCTTGTCCCCGAAGCACGCTGCCGCCTCGACCGTGCCCTCAGAGCATGCATTCCAATGATTTTATTGAATTTGCGGATGTCCAATGAAGGTTTATCGTTAATGAAGTCTTGTTTATGTCCAATGCAGAAGTAATGTATTTGTTTTGACTATCAATGTATATAATGAATTCTGATTCACAAAGCCTTGAAACTGCAGGAACTGTGGTTGACACTAGCATTTGCCATCCCAGTGAGTTTGATTTCTACCTCTGTAGACATGCTAAAATCAAGGTACCTATACTATAATTGGTGTTTTTCTCATGAGTTTTTGATACCAGGCTATAAATGCATCAATAGAATGTAAATTGGTTGTTTTTTCATGGGACAAGCACACCAGATCATTACCATGTCCTTTACTATAAGAACAATTTTCTCTGCTGATGCTTTGCAGATGCTCACCAACTGTCTGTGATACAAGTAAGCTCGGTTCTCCATTTACTAACAGATATATGCTACCTTATATGACTTGTTAAGCGAATGTGACTGCAGTTTGATAATGTTTTATATGATTTTAGTGATTTTGTTGAATTTGGGTCTCACTCGGAGCATTAGAGGCTGTGAAGGCTTATCGTTAATGAAGTCATTGATCGGGAGAATTTTCATTACGGTATGCAGGATTAGATGATGACAGATATAATGTATGTAATTAGTTACATTATAATTAGGATGAACGGACTTTGTTGTCTAATTAGTATACTTGATAACCACGATTGACACTTTGTTAATATTTAATTGGTCAATATAATTTAAGGTGTGATCTTTTTTAGCTACATATGTTCATGTATGTGTATGTTGCTAATACTGGTAATACAGCTGCAAAATCTTGGCTAGCTCCAGGATGCAGCCGGCAATCAGGATAATCAGGGGTAAGGGACACCTAATAGGAGATCCTGCCTTTAAACAATCCGCGACGAGCTATAATAGAGAACGTCTCGGATAACCTACATAAAGGAGACAAGCTTCCATAAAGTCCGTCTCGGATGAGTAAACAAATATGCGGTGGGCTACAATATAGCATGTCTCGGATCAGTCAATGTATCTGCGACAGGCTTTGTTAGGGCTTGTCACGCATGTATGATGATGGGCGACACACGCCACCTCCGTCTCCAGTGACCCCGTAAAGACTGTCTGTTATGATAAAAGAAAGGAGATGTGCTTCTTTTAAGCATGTCTCGTAATTAGGATGATCGGCGACGCGCCATACACGCGTCTCTGATGACAACATAATGTGAGATGCAACGACAGAGACGTACAGTTTGTTCGTCTCTCTTCTTTGTTAGAGCACGTCTCGGATAAGCCTTTCTTAAGTAGTGAATGAGCCTGGTCTTGTTAGTTCAGTATAAGAGTGGTGGCAACCTAAATCAAGAATAATAGAACAGAAATACTACACTTCATGCGCATGAAAATAAGGTTGATTTCATGCGATGTTGCTTCTGCTTTGAGATTTGTATGAACCAACTTATCCCCTTCTTTCCTCTCTCCCAGCCCTGACCACGCCGGATAATTGACTCCCCGTTGGGTGTGGCGGCTCAGGCGCTGCGATGGTGAGGCATCTTGCGTGAGGGCGCGGTTGTAGGCAGCATGGCAGGCCAGGCGTCGCGCATGGTAGGCGCGGCCGGGTGCGGCTATCGGCGTCGCAAACGGTGCAGCTGCCGGAGGCGCAGGCGGTGCGGCAGGCACACGTCATGTGGTGAGCTCAGCGGTGTGAACGACGCGATGGCGCGTTGAGCAAGCCATGGTGGAGCAGAGCAGTGACTTGACAGCGGCTGCTACCGGAGTGAAGTGGCATGGCGTCACTGCTGCTGGATCTAAGGAAGAAGTATGTTTTTTTGTTAATTATTAACATGTTTTCTTATAAAGGTTATGTTAATAGTAAAATAATCAAACAAACTAATTTTATGACTGATTGAATTAAGGGTCAATGATTAATTACAAAAATTAGCAGTTAATGTAGTAATTATCTTCTAATTACCCGGTGTATGAAATTTTCTTAAATTTTAAACACCTGAAATATAGACAAACCCATAATATAAACATAAATGATGGTGGTGACCTACCACGTGAGATGTTCTCTGAACTGTACCATTCAATCTGCCAAAGTGAGATTAAGGCTATCCGCACTCGTTACTCTATACACTACTCGATACATTATTTTTCTTCTACTTTTACATCATTTACTCTAAATTTACACTATTCAGCAATCTTTACAGCAACACTAGTGCGAACAGTCTAAGACCACACCCTGAACAAGCCATGGGATATTTTGGAGCTCGTTGCTGGCTGCCTGCCTCGGAGCCCGTCCGCGCACTTGGCACGCCGGCGGTCGGCTTCTGCTCGCAGCTTCCGCTCCGCGCAGACGAGGTGCACGCCAGCGGCCCGCCTAGCCGCTCACACATGCCCGTCCTAGCCACGCCGCAGCTCTGGTCCGACAATCTACCAGCCGCGCCGCTGCTCTGCTCGGCGGCTTAGCCAGCCTAGCCCACCCGCGCACAGCGCGCGCCCAACCCCACCCCACTTCGTCGCTGCTCAGCTCGGCCGCCGCGAGCATCGTGCCACGAGCTGCTCCATTCGAATCCAGCCGCCGCAATTTCATACTTAATCGATCGATGTCGAACGCCGAACGGTCATGGGGTTGCTCGCGATTGGTTTCCCGTTTCCAGTTTCAGTGGGCAATGGGGCTGTGCCCCTCCTTCGGCCCACCATAGAAGAAACCCGAGGCGCGCGGTGTTCAGCCATTGCGGCCCAGAACACAAAATAGCTGATCTTCAAGAAATTTTTTCCATTTTAGCACTAATTTATAAAAAATTTATATCATTACTATCAAAAATTTTATTTTTCCATTCTAACAGCCCTACCATCCACGGTGTGGTTGGCCACGTGACAGCCTTTCAGACGTCCCAAAATTTCTAAGTCATATTCACTTTTGGACGGCTATTTTAAAATATCTAAAACATATTTTGAAAATGTAATTATTGAGGGAACTGTAGTACGAAATGTGTACTACGATTTCTTCAAAAACAAAATTCACAAAATATATTTCCAGGTATTCTAAAATAGCCGTACAAAAGTAAATAAAACTTCAGACATTTGAGCTGGAGAGAAAAATTTGCTAAGTTTAGTCACTTTTAGACTCCTATTTTAAGATATCTAGGAACCTCTTTCCGAAATGTTGTTATTTAAGTAAATATAGAACACAATGTGTACTACGTTTATATTAATAATAATATTTACAAAATATGTCCCTAAGTATTTTAAAATAACCGTGCAAAAGTGATTAAAACTTAGAAAATTTGGATGTTCCAGTGACTAGTCCAAATTTTGTGAGTTTTAGTCCTTTTGAGCAGATATTTTAGAATACTTAGATACATATTTTGTAAATTTCATTATTGAAGTAAATATAGCAAACATTATGTGCTACATTTACTTAAATAGCAACATATGTGAAAGATGTTTCTAGGTATCCCAAAATAGCCGTCCAAAAGTGACTAAACTCTGCAAATTTGCCTCTACAGCTCAAACTTTTTGAGTTTTATTCACTTTTGTATGGTTATTTTAAAATACTTAAAGATATATTTTGAGAATTTTGTTATTGAAAGAATTGTAGTACACATTTCATACTATAGTTTGTTCAGTAATTATATTTTCAAATATGTCTTTAGGTATTTTAAAATAGTTGTCCAAAAGTGAATATGACTCAGAAATTTTTGGACGTTCGAGAGGCCGCCACGTGGCTAATCGTCCATATCATGTACGGTAAGTCCGTTAGAATGGCAAAATATAATTTTTAATAGCTAATGATGTAAATTTGTTATAAATTGGTGTTAAAATAGAAAAAATTTCTGATCTTCAACCTCTATAGCTCCTCAAAATCCTCTTCTATGGTTTCAAAAAATTAGGAGACTTGGTGAGCTCCACTACTCAATAGACAGCAGGTTCGAGCCCTCCTACTCTCCTGTTAGAACAGGTCCGTCCCTGATTCCACCACTCCATTTCACTCACACCATCCTTGCGAAATCACCAGTGGAGATAAATTAATAATTCTGAATCACTCTTTATTCATTGCATCTACGTATTTTTTTTATAAACGGACCCATTCCTTTCAGACCCACTTCAGTTTTTACGAGACAAATGGTCGTGTTTCTTGCTATAATTTATCATTCTCATAATCTTTCTGTTCAACCTCTCGTAAAACAGTCATACTACTTCATAGTGTGAAAGCTATGGGTCTATATATTATTTTGCTAGCTGTCAGTCAATTGAGATGCTTATTAATGTGGTCGTGTTTATTTTGACCAGAAAATATTGTCGCTGCAATGGTAAAAAATATTATTTATATATAGCCATGATTATTAGAGCATCTAGTCTACCTAATATACTCTGATCATAAAAATTACTTAGAAAAAAGAGCATTTGACTACCCTGGGGTATTAATGTTGTTCATTTAACTCTATAAATAATATTTTGGCTCAGTTTACTCTTTTGAACTACTTAGACTGGTTCAATTCATCTCGTAGTGAAACTTTTTATTTGTTTATCTTTGTAAACATCATTTTGGGGTATAGTTACAATCTACAATATTTTTAAAACCTTTATGTAACTTTTTGTATTTTTGAAGGATGAAAACGAATCTCGCTTGGGTTGTGGAGTAATGCAAGAAAAAAATTATAGAAGTATTTTTAACATAGTGTATGATATCATGTTACAAAAATTTAACTTCAAATAAAACACATAAAAAGATAAATAAAAAATCAATTTTAATAGCTAGTGAATTGAACAAATCTAAATAGTTCAGAAGAGATAAATTAAAATAAATTTTTCTTTAAAAGATTAAGTGAAGTAAAATAGAACTGCTTTTATCTTTTCCTCAAGCATATACTTCCTCCACTTCATCTGTCCCATTGCTTTAACATTGGCTTTTTTTTTTTTGACGATGCAATCGCTCAACTCGTTTTGCTCCTCTTGTACAGTTGTAACGCGAAAGCGAGAGCGAAGCCGCCACGGCAGCGACCGAGAGAGGCCAGATACCGCGCGCGTGCGCAGGCTGTGCACAATTTAATAGCCCAGCGAAATCCAGTTGGATGCGTGTTGCTCTTCTCGCCCCCTCCACTGTCCCCTCTGGCTCTCTCCTCTCCAATCCCTCGAAGAAACCATCGCCGCCGCTAAATCCAAACCAGCATCGCCACCGTCGCCACGCGGCCGGTGGTGATAGCGGATTGGCAATCGATGATTGGAGGCTGATTAATCTACCGCCGCCTTATTCCCGTCGGTTCTTGATCGGCCGGAGGCATTCTTGGCGGTTGCATGTATGCGGGGAGGCAGAGCCGTGCCAATGGTGGGGGAGGGGACGGAGGGCGAGACGCGCTCCTAGAGCGGCGGAGGCAGCCTGGCCTGTCGTCCTACTCTACCTCCGGCGCGGCGGCGGCGGCCGTGTCCTCTTCTTCGTCCGGTAGGGCGGAGGAGGTGGAAGAGGAAGGTGGAGGCAAGAAGCAGTGGTTGAGGCGCAAGAGACGGGGGAAGCGGGAGGCGGCGACCAGGGTCATCCGGGACGGGCTGCCCGCCGCCGCGGCGTCCTGCTGGCGCGGCGCCACGGTGGTCGAGGAGACAGGGGGCGGAACGGGGAGGAGCCGACGGCAGGGCAGCGCGGCCGATGGTTCAGGCCATCCCGGCGCCAACTCCGGCGTGGGTCGGTCAGGCCCGAACACGGACACGGGCACGGCTGCGGCGGCGTGGTGCTGCGTGTGCCCGGGCGGGGACTGCTCGCTGGAGCCCAACCCGAGCGCCAACGGCAAGGAGGACCCTGGCGTCCGGTCCCTCCTCGAGCGCAACGACTTCTTCTCCGCCGACTGCAACCCGCACGCCGACGGCCTCCCCTCCTCCGCCGGCGCCTCCTGGTAGGTAGCCAGCCGGCGCCCGTTACCGTTCATCCGCCATTACTGAAACATCGCCATGCACAATTCGACAGACGAAAGAAGAGTTTAATTATTTTTCCCGCAGTGGCAATCCATCGGATCATTGAATCTTGATTCCGTTCTTGCTTGTTCCGATATATGATTCTTTATCATCATTGTAAATGTTGGAGTGCTTGCCCCGATTGGGACCAGTGGAAATGAAACGGAGTGTTTTGGAACAATCCGGCATGGCTTCTGCATTCTTGTCTTGTGCTTGCAGCTTTCGTCCAGACTGTGTCGCAGCATTTTCCTGCATATACTATTTTACTGCATCTGCGTTGCGGCAGAGGCGCGCAGGCGCAGCACAAGAAACCAGGCAGTCAGAAACAGCTCAGGTGAGGTGCCGCCATTTGTGTTGTGGGATCTCACGGGTCAGATTCCGTGGCACATTTCGTACGCCTTGACTTACTTGAATGAAGTCGGCAAAAGGGTCAGGAAGAGCGATTAAAATCATCTAGCCACTCATCAAAGTCTTCCGAATTACGGACAATGTGTATTTCCGCGCAGCTGAATTTAGGCTCGCAGGTCAGGTGTATTTTGGACATCAGTAGGACTAGCCATCAACGCTGTAAAGGATATTAGGACTATCTGCACTCTTTTACTCTATACTTTACTTTAAAGTCCAATTAAAATTAAACCGTACTCTATATAGTCTATAACCTTCTCTATACATTATGTATACGTACTCTAAATTTTTTAATAACTTTTCTAGTAAACTTTAAAATGCACCACTGCGGGCAGTCTACCTGGCTCCCAATCAAACTTTATTTTTTTGGTTTGACCAATGTTTTTCTTTTTACAATTTTGATCAATTTTAAGAATATAAGATTTGTGATTTGTACTTTCAGGTTCATCATAAAATATATTTTCATACGATACAATTTATATGTTATTAAATTTGATCAAATCTATATAAAATATTAGTCGAACATATGTTTGACAAAATACAGAAATAAAATTATTGTGGGACATGAGGAGTACCAGAGCATATTACTCTATAGTATCAAACAAGACAGTATCAAAGAAGATATATACCTACCTGTCAACGAGCGTTGCAACGTTTGAGTATGAACAGTTTTACTCTAAATTTAGAATAATATTTTTCGTACTTTATTTTAGATAACATTTAGAGTATGCCACTGTCGGGTTCTAGAGAAACGTTTAGAGAACCGTTGAGGAGGGTCTAAGCCAATTACATCAGCCTTCAGTAGTAAAATGACAATCTTATCTTCTTCTCCGTACCGTGCCTCCATTCTATATTTTTTTAGAGAAACTTTCAATATATTAATTAAGTAACATTTGTACATAGTTCATCACGGATACAATCCAGAATTACATCAACGAGAACAAGCCAACTTATGTACTGCAATATTACTCTCACAATAAGCAAACTTGATTGGATTCTAATTCAGTCATAATGGTCTTGATATCTTGAACAACAGTACTCAAGATTGATCTATCTTGAGCAATCGAATTAATCCGTTGTACCATAGAGAGGCAATTTGAAAATAAATTAATTCTTGAGAAACCATGTTCTTTAGCAATAGAAAGTCCATGACGGATTGCAATGCCTTCAGACATTTGAGGAGAAGGTAGCATATTTATACTTTCATTGCAAGAGAGAAGATGAGATCTCAAATGATTACGAACAACCATACCCCATCCCATTCGATATTCAGATGGGAATAAAGCAGCATCCACATTGATATGAACATGATCCTGTTGTGCAGAAATAAGGCCCCGTTTGGCACAACTCCACATAGCTGATTCTCTAGATTCACTTCTGATTCTCTGGCGAAGTGATTCTGTAGCTGAAAGTGATTCTCTATAATTCCCTATAATAAACTCTTAGAATCGGGATAAAGAATCACTTCACAGAATCAGGAGAAGCTACTTTTTTCAGCTCTCATTCCCTTAGTTCATTTCAGAGAATCACTTCACAGAATCAGTCAAGAATCACTTCTTCTGAAAAACAGTGTTTGCTACAGCTTCTCCGATTTTGTCTTAGAATCAACTTCAGGAAGCTCTGCCAAAGGGGGCCTAAGTAGAGAACTTTGTGGGATGACCTTCCTCTGATATGAATCTTTCTCTTGGAAAGTGTTCAATAAAATGAGATCAACATATGCAAATATCTTTGTAGCCAATCGAATGGAATTAATAAATTCAATGTTATTCTTGGTCTGATTCCAGGACTCCCATATGAACCAAACTGTAACACTAATAACCATCACATGCAGAATTGATTATCTTTGTATAGTATCCAAGAACCATTGTTTAGCATTCATCAATTGCTTAATGCATAAACTGAAATGGTAGCATTCTTTGACTGATGCCAAACTTCTTTTGCAAGGTAGCATCTGAGAAATATGTGCTCAATGTCTTCAAATTGGTTGCAACAAATGCAACATTTATGTTCTTTTGAAATACGTCTATGCAATATTTGCTGACCAGTCGGTAGACAGTTATGTACCATACGCCATAATTTTCATTTTATTTGGTACCTGAATAGACCATAATGATTTCCATTGTTTCATATCAGCATACCAAGTTGAGGTTGATCCTCCACCACACTTGTCCTTTTTTGAGAAAAAAGATTCAGCACGTGCTAAGTTATATGCTGATTTGACCGAGTATATACCAAATTTTGCATGTGGCCATGAAACAAAATCGTCTCCTCCATTCATACTAATGGGAATTTGGATAATAGCATCTGCTATGTCTTCTTGGAAAAATTCCCTTACTGTGTTGATATCCCAATTTGTACCATTGGCTTGCGTAAGAGATTTTACTTTTGCATCAATAGGCATTGGTAATATTGGATGAAATGTACCAGCCTTAAAATTTGGGATCCAATTATCAATTAATATATTGACATGTTCTCCATTATCAATACCCCATCTCAGACCTTTGAGAATAAGTTCTTTTCCAAACAGCATCGAATGTCATGTATATGAGGATTTTCGCCAATTACAGGCATTAAGGAAATCTGAATTTGGATAATATCTTCCTTTCATATCTCTTGCACATAGTGACGTTGGCTCTGTAATGAGCCTCCAATATTGTTTTCCAAGCATGGCCAGATTGAAATGCACAAAATCTCTGAATCCCATACCACCCATTGATTTTGGTGAGGACAACCAATCCTAGGAACGCCAATGCATTTTTTATTGCCATTCTTGAAACCCCACCAATGATCAGCAATATAGTTTTTCATTCTATCACAAATCCACACATGAACTTGAAAACAACTCATGGTATAAGTTGGTATAGCTTGTGCTACTGATTTTAGCCATATCTCTTTTCCAGCCTGAAATAACGGTCTCCCATTCCATCGATTGATGCAGTTCCAAATTTTTTTGGCAAGAATTTGAAAGATGGTACAATCTCCTTTGTTACTTCAGCTGGCATCCCCAAATACTTATCATGCATGATTTCATTGTGAATACCTAATCTCATCTTCACACGACTTTTCACTGCAGTTTTACATTTGGAGCCAAAATATATTGATGATTTTTCAATATTAATTTTCTGTCCAGATGCGTCACAATATATGTCAAGGGTTTTTTTAGACTAGTAATACTTTGAGAGTCACCACGTGCAAAGAATATACTGTCGTCTGCAAACAGTAAATGAGAAATGGAAAGAACATCTTCGACCATTTTTATACCATGTAGTACATGATTACCTTCCTTCTTTTGCAGAAGATACGATAAACCTTCTGTGCACAGCAAAAATAAATAGAGACTAATAGGATCCCCTTGACGAATTACCCTCGATGGAATAACAGCTTTAGTGAGATGATCATTTACCATAACAGCGTATCTAGCAGCTGTAACACATGTCATCACTGATTTAATCCAGTTGGGAGCAAAACCAAGTTTAACAAGACAACCATGAAGATAATTCCATTCAATGCGATCATATGCCTTCATCATATCGAATTTCAAGGCAAAGTAGGGGCATTTAGTATTCTGGAACCGAATTGTATTTAAGCAATCATAAGCAATGAGAACATTATCTGTGATCATTCGTCCTGGTACAAAAGCACCTTGTGACTCCGATATAATAGATGGTAGAACCTTTTTCAATCTATTAGCCAAAGCTTTTGAAGCAATCTTATAAATCACATTGCATAGACTAATAGGTCGGAATTTGGACAGATTGCGTGCATTAGAAATCTTTGGTATGAGCACAATAATAGAGTTACAAAAGCCTTATGGGATTTCAGCCCCTGAAAGGAAACCACGAACCGCATCACAAACTTCATTATTAACTAAATTCCAATGTATTTGATAGAACATTGCTGGAAAACCATCAGTATCAGGGGCTTTTGTAGGACCCATTTGAAATAATGCTAATTTAATTTCATCATCCGAATATGGTTCGCCAAGTTCAGAATTCATCGCATCAGTTACTTTGACAGGGATAGCATCAAGTACCTCATCAATTGATGATAATGGTTCAGAAGTAAATAATTCTTCATAGAAATTATGAATTATATTTTGAATCTCCTATTGATCTGCACATAGAGTTCCATCTTCACGGAATTGCTCTGCGATTTGCTCTCCGTCTTGCTGTAGCTCTTGCATGAAAGAAAGATGTGTTACGATCGCCCTCCCGCAGCCATTCAACTCTTGACGTTGATGTAGCATGATTTCTTCTCTCTCAAAAAGTTCATTCAACTGACACTGGATACCTCTTTCTTTTTGATGATGAAACATTCAACCTTCTTAGACTCTTCAACTCATTTTTTAGTTTCAATTTTTTTTTGACTGAACCAAATGAAGTTTTGCTCCAATTTTTCAAAGAAATTGATGTATGATTGATTTTTTCCCATATATTTTCTAATGGATTGCTGAACTTTGTATTTGGTTTCCATCCATTTTGAACAACATCAATGTAATTTTCAGATCGTCTCCACATTGCCTCGTATCTGAAAACTTGTTGTACTTTTGGAGTGAATTGATTATTCAATTCAGCAAAAAAGGAGATGTGAAGAGCATAATGATCGGAAGATGTTGTGACAATGTTCTCCACTTGACAGGTCACAAATATAGAAGATAAAGCCTCATTAGCCACAACACGGTCTAATCTTGCTCTTCTATTACATTGAGGATCCTGACGATTAGACCATGTAAATTTTGGTCCAGTAAAACCAAGATCAACCAGTTCACAAATATCCAAGATATTACGGAATAGTTCCATTCTATTCTCATAATGGTTTCATGATCCATAACGTTCGTCGTTGTGTAGAACTTCATTAAATCACCGCAGCACATCCATTGACCATTCCATCCAGTATGAGTATGTTGAAGCATCTTCCAAAATAAATGACGAAGTTCATGTCGAGGCTCACCATATACAAAGGTAGTACGCCAAGTTACTTTAGATGCATTGGAGATCATTACATCAATAAAATGTTTATTGAAACCCCGTAGAGACACTGAGTATGGATCCTTCCAAAACAGTGTCAATCCTCCACTGCGACCTTCAGAGCTCACAGCAAGAGAACCTTTAAAACCAAGGGACCACATAAAGTTTTTTGCTTTAGTATCTTGTAATTTTGTCTCTGATAAAAACAGGATATCAGGTCTATATAACTACACTAGATGGTGAAGTTCACCAACTGCCGTGTCCGACCCTAGTCCACGACAGTTCTAGGCTAAAAGACTCATTGCGTACAGCGGGGCTGCATAGCAACCTCCACCTAAGCCCGCCAATCGTGAAGTGCTACATTTTAACTTTTTGTCAGATTCAGAAACAAAAACAATAGTATCATCCATAATTTGATTATTTTCTGTTTCCAACACCATTAAAGTACTAGTTCCTGCATCGAGATAGTTCTCCTGAATGTTCATGTTATTCTATAGTGGAACTTTAACTTCTCTTTTCTTTTCAGTCTTGATTTGCATCCCGCGTTCCATTTCATGACTATCTCTATTGATGTGTGGTGTATCAGCAGTACTATTTTTTCAACATCATCCGTTATATTTGGGACATAATTTGTATTTTGATACTATGCTTTGGGAAATGTAGAATCATTCGTCGATGTGGATGTAGAAAACCTTTGATTTTTTGGTTGATTATAATGCACTCATGTTGTAGTGTGAGTGCCTAATTTCCTCCAAGATACATCCACTGCAGATAGTTTTTTGCCAGAATATGGTAATTCACCTTTCACATCGCGATCAGCCGGATTAGCACAAATTAGTGTGGAATGACCCAATAGACCACATGAAAAACAATAGAGCGGTAAGTTTTCATACTGAACTTTGTATATTTCAGATTGCTGCAGACGTTGGGAAAACACAGTGACATAGCGCACCAATGGTTCACGAACATTGATTTTAATCTTTACACGCATATAGCCACCCCAACAACGTCCAAGAGAATCAGAATCAATTTTTAGCACAGTTCCAATTGATTTTGCTATTTTCTCACCTCTTTGTTTAGTCATTAATCTCGTTGGGAGGTCAATTATTCTCACCCAAATTGGTAGATGAGTGAATTCAATCTTTTGTGGCTAGATATTTGCATCATAATTCTTCAACAAGACTGCATGTTTGCCTACTTTCCACGGAGATGCATCCAATACATAATTTCATTGTTCAATTGTAGAGAATTCTGCAACGAAAATATTTTCCCCTACAAAATTGAATATTAATCCTTTAGGATTTTCCCATGTTGATTTCATCTCAGCCATAATAGTATGTAGATGGAGAGCATTTGTTGATAACAATTTCCCAACAATAACCCGATCTGGATCTATCAATTGAGGATCATCAGTATCATCAAGAATCACTGTTGTAGTTTCAATCAAAGTCAATTTTAGACGTTCCATCAACCCTTCCATCTGAGCCTCCTTTCGATTTTCAACTTTATTATGTAAACCACCATCAATTTTCTGTTTCCCTTTCTTCTTTGCATCCATCATGAGAAGATAGAATTGAGAAACCAGAGATGTTTTAAGAACATGCAGACAGGAAGGGCGCCCAATAGAGTGGAAAGAAATCCCAAACACTACAGGAAACGCTAACACTTACGTCGACCAACTTAATTTACGTCAGCTAGGCGACGTAAATAAACTAACTTACGTCGGCTAGAAAAAACCGACGTAAGTTAGTTAACTTATATCGGCGGCCGACGTAAGTTAGTAGACCGACAGCAGTAAATGTACACTTACGTCGGCCTGGACAACTAGCCGACGTGAAAAAAATGGCCGACGTAAGTTAAATAGGCCGACGTAAGTTTACTATTTAGCCAATGTAACTTACGTATTTTAACCTACCCCCGCGCGCGCCTTCTCTTTCCTTCCTTACCCGCCGCGTGCCGCTTTGCTTTCTTCTCCCCGCCGCCGCGCCCGACAACGTCGCTCCCCGCCGCGCCGCCGCGCCGCAGCCGTCCGACGCCGCTGCTGCCAGGTATCCTCCTCCCCTCCCCTCCTCCCCTCCCCTCCCCGACCACCGGCCCCACCCCCCTCCCCGCCCCCTCCCCGAGCGCTGCCCCGCGCTCCCCGCCCGACTGCCGCCGTCCGGCCCTCCCTCCCCCTCCCCCCCCCCCCCCCTCCGCTCCACGGCCGAGCGCCACCACCTCCCCCTCCCCTCCTCAGCCCCCCTCCACCTCCCCTCTTCGGCCCCCTCCCCCTACCCTCCCCGGCCGAGTGCCACCCCACCTCCCCCTCCCCTCCCTGGCCCCCCTTCCCCCTCCCCTCCCCAAGCCCCCCTCCCCTCCACAGACCCCCCCCCCCCCACCCGCCTCCCATCCACAAACACCCCCCACCCCCCTCCCCTCCACAGACCCCCCCACCCCCCTCCACAGACCCCCTCCCCTCTATTGAAATTTGAATTTAATTGAATTGCATTGTTTAAATTTGATTTGAATTGAATTGAATTGTTCAAATTTGAAATTGAATTGAATTGAATTGTTTAAATTATGCTTAAATTGCTTAATTGTTTATTTAATTATGCGTAATTAGTTAATTTGCTTACTTTAGATTATGTTTATATAATTACGCTTAAGTGGTTAAGTTGCTTAATTGTGCTTAATTTGCTTAGTGTAGATTATGCTTAATTAGTGTAGTGTAGATTATGCTTAATTGGTTTATGTCGAGGGCGGCGTCGGGGGCGGTCAGCTGTCAGGACACTTAGGTTCTGTCGTGGCTATAGATGGCCAATGGGCTATGTCGGAATCGACGGATGCCGACGCCAACCGCCGCCACCTCTCGTCGCCGACTCATCTCCGACCAATTTCGGACCCCGAGACCTCTCTAGGTATGCTCCCCTCTTCTCCCTCGTTCGTTTAGTGTAATTTATGTATGTGTTAGATGACGTTTTGGCCGTTTGAGCCAACGCCGGCGAGATCGCCGCCGCGGGAGTCGAGCGCCGTGCGCCGCCTGCGCCGCCGGGGGCGACGTGGCCGCATCCCGGCCGTTGGCTTGAGGCCGACGGCTGAGATTAGAAGGCTGTAACAGTTCGACTATATTAAATCCCGTGCGTCCATTTCAAATCCAACGGCCCACATTCAATTCAATTTTTCCCGCCTCTGCATTTACACTGAAGCCCCTGGAATCTTGCCAGCTACCCCCTGGACTTCCCTGGAATACAAATCTAACCCCTAGATCATGCAAACTAACCTCTGGACTCTCTGGAATTGGCTTTAATCACTTAATTAAGCAAACTAGCCCCTAGAAATTTGTAGAATTATTAATTTAACCCTTGTACAGTGTAGGAAAATTACCAGTAAGTCCCTGAGGTTTTATTTAATTGATGAATATTGTTTATAGGAGTATTTAATGTGTAGAAATTAGATAAAAATGGTAAATAAATGTAAAACGGTAGGAAAATTTGTGTAAAATGTAATTAATTTGTAGAGTGCAAATAAAATATATTTTGACCATGGGAAATTTATTAAAAATGTTTAAAATATATTTTGGCCATAGAAAATTCAATAAAAATGATTTTAGGCCATAAATAAATCCTAAAAATGTAAGATAAATATAAAATGCATATTTTGGCTATGTAAAATAATAAATGCTTCGTAGGGACGCATTAGTATAGAATTTTATGCTTATGTGTATGTTCTGATGCCATGTATTGTGTGATCTTTACTTATTTCATTTTTATTTCTTCATGCCATGCTTGGGCAATATATTTAGAGTCGTACTATGACCCCAACTTTAATCTCCAAGACCAAGACTTCACCAACAATCAAGTCTTCGATGAAGGCAAGTGCCCTTGACCATCTTGTACCAATTTTAGGATTTTGGTTAGATGCATGCTAAATAAAATGATGTCATATTTCATGTTTCATGCCTTGTTCCATATAATTCCTTGTCACCTAATTTGGGTTGGAAAGTAGATAGGTATTAATTTTGCTTAGTAATGCTTAAACATTGGGAATGGGATTTCATACAAATATGACATGTTAATCTTTATGATTACTTTAATTGTGATGGACACACAATAGTAGTGGATAGGAATCTGGTGGTTGGATAGTTTTGGTATGGTGCAGTTTGCACGAGATCCGGGATTGGGTTTGGCACCACCAGATTCTAAGGACCAGTTTATGGAGGAAGCCACTAAGCTTTATAGTACCACCACGAGACTGAGATGGGGCAGCTTGGTCAATTAATTACGTTTCTCCCGATGAAATGCTAGTAGTTGGATGGTGCGGGGAATGATGCAGGGGTACTGCTCTAGGAACCGCAAGGCTCAAGAGGGGGCTCTGAGGCGGAGGGTTACCCCGGAAATGCCTCAGTGGTGGAAACCTTAGAGGGCTAGCACTAGTCGGGAGTACCTTTGTAAAAACCATGTAGTGGTCTCCTGGCCTCACACCAAAGGAAGTGTGTACTGTGGTTAGTTACCACGGGCATTCAGGGAGGTTCACTTAATCCACCTGGCAACAGGGGATGAAATCACTACTTGTGGGTAAAGGTAACACTCTCTGCATAGATTTGGTAAAACTGTCATGACAGCCGTGCTCACGGACAAGAGCGGCTTGGGGCCAGTTCATAATTAGTTTATGGTTGGGAAATGGTGGTTATTTCTGATTAAAGTTACATTTATCATCATTAATATGTGTTGGATTACTTCTTGAATTATGACATTGATAATTGAAAGGTAAGGCTAGGATCTAAGCATAGGCTTAAGCAATAATTGGCCTACCCTTGTTCTAGCCATTCATGTCATTCTCTTCCCACACTTGCTGAGTACTCTATGTACTCAAGTGTTTACTTTTCCATTAGATTATGAAGAAGAAGCGGCACTAGAAGACTTCGGCTCGAGAATTTCACGGGAGAGAGATATAGTATAAGAAATAGGCTATTAAGTAACTCTAAATGAATGTGGTTTTCATCAAACCGGAGAACTTGGTCGACGCTGGCGATCCTTCGCGCGACTGCCTATGAAGACGGAGCCCCACTTATCTATTTAGCCTTCCGCTGTAGTTTAATCTTTGTGAACTGTTTAGATGTTGTAAATAGGTTTGTGGTGTGTATTTGTAGACCTTCGAGTCGTATTGTAAGACTATTAATGTATTCGAACATGGCTATGTAATGATATTTCACTTTCGTCAACGCATGTACGATTCAACTGATCCTAGCGTACATGTGATTAGCGTATGTTCATCTTTACGATGACTGGACGTGACAAAGTTGTATCAGAGCCGTGTTGCCCGTAGGACGCAAGCCTAGTTAGAAATGGTCGAAAATAAGGACTATACTATTTTCTTATAAAATAGTATTTCCAAAACTTTGTGCTTTTCGTCTCAATCCTTGTGCTTCTTATCTTGTTGTACTTATTGTTTTATTTATAACTTAATTTATTGATTATTGATCTCACTCTCTTCTTTTCAAATGTTTGTAGATGGCGCGCACCAAGCAGACGGCACGTAAGTCGACTGGAGGTCGTGTTCCTCACCACGCCCTAGCCAGCCGCTCCGCACCTCACACACCCAGGAGGGAGACAGTGCTGATCTCTTCTGGACGTGCTGCATCGAGGATGCGTACCCGTCTCCGCTCTCTCCTTCGTGTTGTGGGGTACTGTGAGTACCGTGTTCGCTTCATCTACCACACCACCAGGATCTTTGTACCCTCTACTGGTGGACTGGAGTGGACTACTCAGCTGTCGGTCTACTACGACTCGGAGCTGCTGCACTCACACTACTCTCCGGCTTGGAGGAGCTCCCAGCGTGCTGCTGAGGAGGATGCTACGTGGGAGGCGACTACCTACTGGAGTCATGCCCACAGGTTCCGCCTCGAGCGCACGGAGCATGCGTACACCCCTCAGCGCCCTAGTGGCACAGCCGACTTCACTGGACGTGACGTCGAGGGGCCTCTGTACCTCGCTCAGAGCGAGAGGCTGGTGGACGACGTTGTGGAGTTGTCTTCACGACTCCAGCGTTGTCAGCAGAAGCTTCAGGACAGCAGGGACCTTGTTGACCGCTACGAGCAGCTTCACCGATGCTACGCGAGGATCACTGCGGCTGACCCGCACTCTCCTCAGTACGCTTCGGACGTTGAGCCTTGGGACCCAGACTCTCCGGATCATCGTGAGAACTTACCCATGAAATCGGGGGAGGACCCAGAGGAGGAGGACCCGGAGGAGGAGACTGAGGAGGACTCCGACGAGGACCCCGACGAGTAGGAGTAGACTTGTTACCCTGTTGGACGACTCAGGACACATACCCTTAGTATGTAGGAGCGTGTAGCTACGCCCTCTCTAGTCTTGAGTTGTGTTATCTATGGTATTGTATTAGTAGTTGCTTCATGTTGTGTGTGTGTGTGCGACGTGAGTTGTGGAATGCTTCGGCATCCTGTCCACATCCACATCATTTGTATATAGGCTTGTTAGTGTGTCGTGCGAGTTGTGGAATGCATTAGCATCCTGTCCACATCTGCACTAGTTGATTAATGAATTTGCTTGCTATATATATGTTTCCCTTGATGCATGTAGTTGGGACCGTTTACCATAGCGTACCCTTCTATACCTTATCTATTATCCTAAAGTTTCAATTATTCCTTATACAGATGGCTGGTAGAGGCAGAGGTCGTGGAAGGGGTGCTATGCCCCAAGATGATGGATTTGGAGGATTGTCGGGATGGAATGGTAGGGGTGCTCGAGGAGCCCCAGCAGCGCAGCAGATGCAGCAGATGATGGCCATACAAACCCCAAATGCTCAACAACCTTACCCAGGTTGTTACCAATATGCAGCAAGCACCACCACCACCACCACTACAACAATACAACCTTCCACCACCACCACCTTTTCCACCCAGGTCCTTTCTAAGGGACTTCCTTAACACTCATCCACCCACCTTTGCCACAGTCAGTGAACCAATGGATGCCGATGATTGGCTTAGAACGGTTGAAAGCAAGTTGAGGCTCATACAATATGAAGGAAGAGAGAAGGTACTGTTAGCCTCTCATCAACTCCAAGGACCTGCAGCTGACTGGTGGACCGCCTTCACTGAAGCCCACAAGAGTCCGGAGAATATCACTTAGGAAGAATTCAGGACTAATTTCCATAATCACTTTGTGCCTGAGGGAGAAGTACAAGCAAGACGTGAGGAGTTCCTCATGTTAAAGCAGGGCCGTATGACTGTGCGAGCCTATTTGAATGCATTCACCCAGTTATCTCGCTATGCACCGACAGATGTGGATATTGATTCCAAGAAGCAGTTCCGTTTCAAGAATGGACTGGACAAGGAGTTGAAGTTCGCCATGTCTTCCAGTGACTATAGCGACTTTCAGAAATTGGTTGACAAGGCTTTTGAAGTGGAGAGGAATAAGAAGGAACTGGATGATGATGATAGGAAAAGGAAATTGGCTCTGGGACATGCCTCTAGTAGCAATGTACGCCCTCGTTTCGCCCCTCAGCCCGCAACACCCATGACTCGTCCTATGAACTACTCGGGATAGAGATTACCAAACCCCAACTACAGGCCACCCACACCCTACAATCAGCAGATGCGCCAGCAACAACAGCCTCCAAGCCAGCCAATGCAACCCCCTCGCCAGCAGATGCAACCACCTCGCCCTTCAGCGCCAGCTAACCGTCCCAATGGTCAACCCCCAAGAAATCAACCAGGAGGTAACAAGGGATAGAATAATGCCGCGGGAGTTCAGTGCTACAAGTGTGGAGAATGGGGACACTACTCCAACAATTGTCCAAAGAAGCAGCAGAACCCACCTGGACGTGTCAATCATGTGACACTAGAGCAAGCACAGGAAGCACCTGATGTGGTGATCGGTATGTTTTCTGCTAATTCCCACCCCGCCACAGTATTTTTTGATTCGGGTGCTACACATTCATTTATATCCAAAGATTTCATAAAGAAGCATGACATGGTAGTTACATTCTTGAATCGGCCATTGTTGATAAACTCTCCTGGAGGAGAGATGGTGGCAAGGCATCTATGCCGTAAAGTGAGTATAAACATAAGGGGGGTAGTCTTTTGGGCCAACCTAATAGTGTTGGACTCTCAAGGATTAGACATCATTCTGGGAATGGACTGGCTGACAAAGAATCAAGGAGTAATTCATTGTGCAACTAGGACAGTTTGCTTGACATGCCCAGATGGCACTACAGTGGAATTCAAGCTAGATCAGACACAAGAGGCAGTTGTACAACTCAACCATCTTGAGAGTGCAGAAGGCATCAGGGTTGTGAGTGAGTTTCTGGATGTATTCCCAGATAACTTACCAGGTATGCCCCCTGATCGAGAGATTGATTTTATCATTGAATTAGTACCGGGAACGGCCCCAATATATAAGAGGATGTATAGAATGGATGCTAAACAACTAGCTGAACTAAAGGATCATATTGAGGAGTTACTGGGGAAAGGATATATCCGTCCTAGCTCATCGCCTTGGGGAGCACCAGTCATATTTGTACCTAAGAAGGATGGTACTCAAAGGTTGTATGTGGATTACCGTGCCTTAAATGTGGTAACAATCAAGAATAAATACCCACTACCAAGAATTGAAGATTTATTTGATCAGTTGAGAGGAGCATGTGTGTTCTCTAAGATTGATCTTCGCTCGGGTTATCACCAATTGAAGATTAGACCCTCAGATATTCCCAAGACTGCATTTGTCTCTCGATATGGACTACATGAGTATACAGTTATGTTGTTTGGATTGACCAATGCTCCCGCATATTTTATGTATCTGATGAACAAGGTATTCATGGAGTACTTGGACAAGTTTGTAGTGGTGTTCATCGATGATGAAAGCATCTAGGCCCCCCCATGAGGTATGGTTTCGGTGATTAATGACAACCATTGGATTTTACTAATGAATTTGTGGATGCAAGGTCTCCCATATCACTCAATCAAATGAAATCTATATGAATATGAACATCAACTAATGATCATTGGAGACCCCTAAACAATCATTTTATGAGATCAATCAATGTTATGAAGATTAGAAGTAAAAGCTCATATGTCAAAGTCATTCAACCATAATTGACAACACTCAATGCTTGACATTCATCAGAAGAATATTTAGAACAAATGTCTAAGAGGTCAATCGAGCAAAATACAAACGAATCACTTAGAACAACTTGAAGCAAACAAAATCAACTCACCGGATCAACCGATGTTTCCAGAGAACAACACATCGGTCGAGTTGATTCAGCAGAAGAAGAAGACCTTAGAACAAAGCACTCACCAGATCATCCGATTTTAAGGGCAATGTTACATCGGTCCATCAGTACAGTATGCAATATCCTTGGACCAAGTATAGCACCGGACCATCTGATGTACAGCAATATACACATCGGTCAATCACTCCAGTAAGCATCAAGTCTGAACCAATTCTGGAGGAAGGGCCACCGGATCATCCGATGAGAAGACAAGAGTAACATCGGTCTAACAACGGTCATATCTGACACAGTGACATCAGCTAAAGTGAACTTGACCGATGATAACTGAAGGGAGAGCATCGGATCATCCGGTGTTCGCAGAGCAGTGATGTCAGCCTACTTTTCCAACGGCTATTTCGTGGAGGTTGGCTATTTATACCCCTTCAACCTGTCAAATCGACAAGTCTTGACTACCAGACATACTCTACACATCCTCAAGCATTCAAGACATAGAGCTACCACTTCCATATCATTTTCACCACTTGTACACCAAGAGATAGGCTAGAACTAGCTAGAGATAGTGCTTGTGTGCCTCCATTCTTGGTGATTGGAATCTCTAGTGTAGTGAGAGCTGTAAGGGAGTGTCCCTTGGTGTTTGTAATTGGGAGAGACTTCCGGATCTTGCCAAGAAGATTGTGGAAGCCCGGAGGATCCAAGTTGTACAAGGCTTGAGCTCCACCTTGCCGAGGTTGGCGAACGAAGAAGAATAGTGAAGATCCCTAGTCTCGGTGACTTGGGTGTTGCTATACCCTTTGGTGGGTGCCACAACGTGGATGTAGGAAGATCTTGATGATCTTGCCGAACCACGGGATAAATCTTCGTGTCTCCTCAGGATTTTGCATTCTCTTCCTATCACCCTACACTTATGCATTTTATATACCGCGAAGTTGCTACTTACTTGAATGCATAGGTTGTTTGCGTAGGGAATTGGGCTTTTAGTAATTAAGTTTTATTACTTTGATTTTTGAAAAGAAGCCCAATTCACCCCCCCCCCTCTTGGGCATTCGATCCTTACAATTGGTATCTGAGCAAGGTTGCTCATAGGATCATTCTAGCTTCACCGCTAGAGAGCTAAAATGGCCAAGGTTGGGGGTTTGGTTCCTATCTTCGAGGGCAAGAACTTTGCCTATTGGAAAGCACGCATGCACGCTTATCTAGAGGCTATTGCTCTCAAAGTATGGGAAGCGACCCACGCGGGGTTTGGTGAGCACAATTATGTTGGTGATCAAATTAAGTGGGATGCCAAAGCTAGGAATGCAATTTATGAATGCATTAGTCAAGATGTGTTTGCTAGGATTGCTAGCAAAGAAAAGGCATGTGAAATTTGGGCTTGCTTAATAGAAATTCATGAGGGCTCTTCTCGTGTCAAGGAACTAAAATATCACATGCTTAAAGCCAAATATGATGAATTTAAAATGCTACCTCATGAAAATGTCAATGAAATGTTCTCTCGCTTGAATGTGCTTATTGAAGAGATTAATGCTCTTGACATTGCTTCTCTTGGCAAGGGACTCATCAACCGCAAGATTCTAATGCTCCTTCCCAAGCCAAAGTACAACATCATCAACTCCATGCTTCAAAAAGAATCTATTGACCACATTGAAGTTTCAGAACTCATTGGAGAGATTCACGCTCATGAGATGAGTGTACTTGGGATGATGGAGCAATCATCTTCAAAGACAATTGCTCTAAAGGCCTCCACCAAGAGAACAAATCTCAACAAAAAGAAAGTGGTTGAGCCTAGCCCAAGTGAAGAAGAGCAAGCATCAAATGAAGATGACGATGATGAGCTTGCATCAATGATGAGAAAGTTCTCTCGCTTGAACTCCAAGATTGCCAAGAAGGGATACACCTTTCATCCCAAAATGAAAGCATTTCTACCAAAGAGAGATGACAACAAGACTTGTTATAATTGTGGTGATCAAGGTCATATCTCCTATGATTGTCCAAAACCGGACAAAAGAAGAGAGAACCACAAGAGCAAGCATCGCAAGCTTGAAGATAGTGAGGATGATGAAGAGGACAAGCCCAAACCAAGATCCTTTGGGAAGAAGAGACATGACAAAGGCAAGAAGGCAAAACTCTTCCCAAAGAAGAGAAATGGTCCGCAAAAGGTGTTCATGTGTGAGTCAAATGAATGGGTCACCGACGAAGAATCAAGTGATGAAGAGAGTGAAGCGGAAGAAGAAAGTTTGGCCGGCCTTGCCATTGCCAACAATGATGACTCACCTCTTCATCCACCACCCATGTGCCTCATGGCTAAAGGTAACACCAAGGTATGTGATGACTCTAGCGATGATGAGCTTTCCCCCGATGATTTAACTTCATTAATAAATGAATATCATACTATCATTAAGAGGGAAAAGAGTAAGGTTAAAGCTCTTGAAGAAACTCGTGCCAAGCTTGAGAATGCTAACCTCGATTTGCTTGACAAGTATGAAAGCATACTTAAAGAGCATGACACGCTCAAATCCCATGTCAAGCAAATTGAGGAGGATAAGGCTAAAATCAAGCTAGATCATCATGAGCTAAACTTAGCACACCAAACACTCTTGGGAGAGCACAACAAGTTAATACAAGAACATCAAAAACTTAACCTTGCTTATGAAGTGCTTGATCAAGAATTGAAAAATATAAAGAAACAAACTCTTAATGATAATGTATCCATTACTTATCATGCTACTAATGTCTTGTACAAGTCTTTGCCTTTGAAAAGGAACACTAGGGAGAAGGACTTGTTGGAAGAAATTGAGAGTCTTCGCACTAGTGTGGCTAGACTATCAAAAGGAGAAGTCAAGCACAAGGAAATCCTCTTCCAACAAGCAAAGGCCTTCAACAAGAGAGGATTTGGATCCTTCCCGGTGCCTAACAAAGGAAAGGTGCCCTCACCGGAGCTTAGAATAAGCTTCATCAAGGAAGTTGGTTCTTATTGCCAACATTGAGGTCACCGGTCACCATACAAGGGAGTGTCCTCTTCTTAACCGACCTTCTCCAAAATTGCCTACTAACTACAAATCTACTTTCAATGATCATTATTATCTCTTGAGTAAAGTAGATAGCAAGGTGAAGGCAAGGTTCATTGGCAAAGACATGAAGGGCATGAAGGGGAAGCTCCCCAAGCAACTTTGGGTCCCAAAGACACTTGTATCACACATACAAGGACCTAAGTTGGCTTGGGTGCCTAAAGTTAAAAATTGAATTCATGTGTGTAGGTGAACTACAAAGCCGGAGGAAAGCATTGGGTACTTGATAGCGGGTGCACTCAACATATGACCGGCAATGATGGTATGTTCACCACCATAGAAAACCCCGGCAATCATGAACAAGTCACCTTTGGTGATAACTCTAAGGGTAAGGTAATTGGGTTAGGTAAAATTGCTATTTCAAATGACTTATCTATTTCTAATGTGTTGTACGTTAAGTCACTTAGTTTCAATTTACTTTCAATTGCACAATTATGTGATCTTGGACTAACGTGCACCTTTAGCAAAAATGATGTTGTTGTGAGTAGTGAAACAAGCCAAGAACTAGTATTCAAAGGATTTCGGCATGGACATCTCTATCTTGTAGACTTCTCCAACAAGAATGCTAGCTTGACCACTTGCCTTTTCACTAAGACAAGTTTGAGTTGGCTATGGCATCGACGAATAGCGCACATTGGAATGAGCAAGCTCAAGAAGTCATTCAAGCTTGGGATGGTGACCGGCGTGAAGGATGTCACATTTGAGAAGAACAAGCTTTGTAGCGCTTGTCAAGCCGGGAAGCAAGTTGCTTCACACCACCCAATGAAGACAATTGTGTCAACCTCCAAGCCACTTGAACTACTTCACATGGACCTCTTCGGACCGACCACATATCAAAGTCTTGGCGGTAACCTCTATTGTCTTGTTATAGTTGATGATTACTCTCGCTATGCTTGGACTTTGTTTCTAGGTGACAAGAGTGAAACTCCGGAAGTGTTCAAGACCTTCGCTAACCGCGCTCAAAGGGAATTTCAACTTCCCATCATCAAGGTCCGGAGTGACAACGACACCGAATTCAAGAACTACAACATTGGGGAGTGGTGTGACCGTGAAGGCGTGAAGCATGAGTTTTCGGCCACATACACTCCTCAACAAAATGGTGTTGTTGAAAGAAAGAACAAGACTCTCATCACTCTTGCGCGAGCAATGCTTGATGACTATGGCACGTCAGAGAAGTTTTGGGCCAAAGCAATGAACACGGTGTGCCATGCCGCAAATAGGGTCTACCTACATCGACTACTTCAAAAGACGCTGTATGAACTTCTCATTGGGAGAAAGCCCAACATCTCCTACTTTCGAGTCTTTGGGTGCAAGTGCTACATCTACCGCAAGAAAAGGCTCGGTAAGTTTGAAAGAAGATGTGATGTTGGTATATTTCTTGGTTACACATCAAACTCAAAAGCATATCGAGTATTCAACCAAACCTCCGGTTTAGTTGAGGAAAGTTGTGATGTTGAGTTTGATGAAACAAATGTCTCCCAAGACGAGAGTTTTGGTCATGATGAAATAGATGATGAGCCTCTACGAGAAGCTATGAAGAACATGACCATTGGAGACATCAAGCCTAAAATTGAGGAGAGCCATGATCAAGGGGGAGCTTCAAGTTCCAACATCTACACATCGACGAAAAATTATTCATTTGTCAAATTTATGTCGATGATATCATTTTTGATTCAACTAACAAAGTTCTTAGCCATGAGTTTGGCAAAATGATTTCTAGGGAATTCGAGATGTCAATGATTGGAGAGCTCAACTTCTTCCTTGGATTCCAAATCAAGCAACTTCAAGAGGGGACCTTCGTCTATCAAGAGAAGTATACCAAGGACCTCTTGAAGAAATTTGAGATGGGAGATTGTAGCTCAAGAAGCACTCCAATGGCAACAAACTGTCATCTCGACGCGGATAAGGATGGTAAACCTATTGATAAATCCAACTACCGTTCTAAGATTGGTTCATTGCTTTATCTTACCGCATCTAGGCCCGATATCATGTTGTGCCCAAATTCTTTATATGAAGTAAACCCTTTTGGACTTTGGTGTTAAACTTGGTTGTGTGCCTCTCCTTTGTGACAATGAAAGTGCGGTTAAGATAGCTAAAAACCCCGTTCAACACTCCCGCACTAAGCACATTGATATTCGCCATCATTTCTTAAGGGACCATGAAGCTAAGGGAGACATCTCATTGCGAGGTGCTAGGTCCGAAGAACAATTGGCGGATATCTTCACTAAACCACTTGATGAGAAAACTTTTTCTAGGCTAAGAAGTGAGTTAAATGTGCTAGATGCATCGAACGTCATGCAAGTTGCCATGATCATGTAAGAATGCATATCATATAGGTCTTGTCTAAACTTTCAAAGAATAGGGGTGAGCAAGGGTTAGCTTGGGATGGAGGTTCTTTTGGGTTTCCCCAAGGCTTGGAGAGTGGCTCTCCCTGAAGAAGCCTTTAAAAGGTTCAAACTTGGCAAGATAGATATACTTTATGTCTTGCATGATGCCTGCCATATAGACTTGCACTCATATTTAAATCTCATGCATTATAAATTGTTTGGCATTGCATACGGTAGATGGTCACAAAGGGGAACCCACCTCATGAGAAAGAGACTTGTTTGAAATGCAATATCTCAACTCATATGAGGTGGAAAGAACAAAATTTAGGTGTGTTAATGTCAAGGAACATGCTTTTAAGAGATAGAAGGCTTCATCCTCTAGCTCACAAAGCATGGGCCTTATAGTTTATTTGGATAATTTCCTTCCTATTTTCTCGATGCTCTATTTGCTTTAAGGCTTAGCCAAGTTATTGGCAATTAGTATTTTTGAGAGGTAAGGGGTTGCCCAAAAAGTCCTAAGACATGTGTTTCTCATTGTTTGTTTGTTTGGTCAAAGGACATATATGAGATGTTGCTGTGTTGTAGTCATCGGATTATCCGATGATTAGGCCAGACCATCATCAGATCAGTTGGTGTTCAAAGACCAAGAGCCAGTTCACTCAGTAACACAAATCAACCGACGAGTTCATTCTGAGAAGCATCGGTGCATCCGATGTTCACATTTCTGGAACTGTGCTGAATTCCACCAATGCATATCAGTTCACCATCGGTCCATCTAGTGTCAACGTTACCTTTTTGAATGCTCTTACTGTGCCATTCGACCGATGATCCTAACTTTCAACGTCAGTTCATCCGGTGTTAAATTTTCAGCTAGGGTTTGGGACCCACTTTTTAAACGCCGCTCACCTCCCTCCTCTCTCCCTCCCCGACCCCGACACCTTTGCTCGTCCTTCCGCCGCCACCGCTCCCTCGCCCTACCGCCACTGCAGAACACCAGCTGCCGCCACCCTCCGGCCGCCGCCGCCTCCAGCCTCCGCCGCCACCCTCTAGCGCCGCGCACCACCGCAGAAACGCCTCCGCCGCCGCTCCCCTCTAGCGCCGCCGCCGCCGCCCTCTTCACCGCCGCCGCTGACCCACCCAGCGCCACCGACGCCGCTAGGGTTTCCGGACGCGACGATTTTTGTGTCGCCGTTCTGTGCGCTTGAACTTCGTCAACTTCATTCACGCGTATTTTCACTTGCCTCATCGCAATGGCTCGTGACAAGAAGGGAAAGGGCAAAACCATTGCGGAGCCGGCCGTAAAGAAGCAAAAGCTTTCGAAGGAGGAAAAGAAGGCTTTGATGGCCGCTCGCGCCGCCGAGGAGCGAGAGTGTGGCCGAGGAGGATCACTAAGGATCCGCGAGGCTCGTCAGAGGCAGCCTCCGGTGCCGGATGAGTCCGAAGTAGAAGAAGAGCCGGAAGTGCTGCTTGTTCGCCGACGCTCAGCCAGGACCCGTGGGGGTCATCCTCCGGCAGTACCACGTTCGAGACCCTTAGCTGCTGATCTTCGAGAGGACAGTGCGGCCCAGAGAGCCGTCTATGAGATGGACACTATTGTTCGTGTTGGTGAGGGTGTCCGTCTAACGGATTACAGGAAGATGAAGGCCAAGCAGCTCAGACGACTCAGATGGAGCGTTTTGCTTGAGGAGTGGTTCCCGCAGCCCAGAGAGGCACTTGTGGACAGTCGGTTCTGGACCTTGACTCAGGCGTCGCTGTACGAGACGTATAGACGCCGAGGCCACAAGCTCTTCCAGCACAACTTCTTGGACTGGGATCAGCTTGCTCTAGCAGCCGAGACAGAGATTCGCCCCTACTTTGAGAGGTATCGAGGGCTGGTGGAGCTGATGTCCTACGAGAGGAGTGCCTACATGGAGGATTGGGTACGCGTATTCTACGCTACCCTCTATGTCTCTGAGGGCCGCAGATCTATAGACTTCACGTTCATGGGCCAGCACCATCACCTGACGAGACAGACTTTGGCACAGCTGCTAGGAGTGGATCTCCATGACACTTGCCTGCACGAGAGAGTGTATGGACAGGCAGACCCGCCGAGGAGGCCGCTCACTGGAGGAGTGGCACCACCACTGGAGGAGATACGCTCTCTGTTTGCACCGTCCTTCTCTCTAGACCAGCCGAGGGTACCGGCACTGTTGACTCCAGCTGCGCGCACAGTGCACCTTGCCTTGCGCCGCACTCTCTTGCCGAGATCCGTATACCTAGAGGGGTTCACCAGCCTGCAGCAGAGCCTCCTGTTCTACATCATGAACGGGATGGAGTTCGATATTGTGGACATCCTCATTTGTGAGATGGAGGACGTGATCACTGATGGAGTTGGCATGATGAGGCAGCTTGTGTTTGGACACTGGATCAGCTACCTGCTCTCCATGGTTGTTCGTGAGGAGTCCGTCGTGCATGACAGTCTCACTGACGATAATGTCACACGGTTTAGCCATTACCGTGCTCCAGCTCCTGGAGACCGCTGTCTTGGCCGTCCAGTCGAGCGCCAGGTATGTGCTCGGCTATCAGAGGAGGAATGGTCAGATCTGGAGAAGGAAGATGAGCGACTTGCACAGGCAGAGGCTCAAGGTGAGGACCTTCAGCACATTTGGTCCGAGAGTGACATAGATGACAGTGTTGAGGAGTATTTCCCACCTCCTCCCTCACCCAGGCAGCACGACGCAGAGGCTGGAGGCTCGACGGTGCCACCCCCTACTCCACCTCCCGTCTCAGAGGCACAGGTCTCTCAGCCGTCCAAGCTCACTTCACTCCTACAGCAGATGGTTGAGAAGCAGCGCCTGGACTGGCTTGCAGCTGAGCAGGCCCGAGCTGAGCAGGCAGCACGTCTTCTGGAGCTCCAGCAGCAGTAGCAGAAGATGCAGCACCAGATCTCCCGCGAGAGACGAGAGGACACTGACCGGATGACGGGGCTGATAGATCAGATGCACCAGCGCTCCCACGACCAGCAGCAGCAGACGTAGCAGGTGATGATGGGCATCCTGGGGTTGATCACCAACCTCTACACCCAGACTGGGATTGCCCTGCCGTCGCAACTACCAGGCTTTGCTCCACCCCCGCCTGTCCTTGCTCCAGCTGCAGCTCCAGTGCCGACCACGCCGATCCCGACGATCAGCATGTCTCCACTGCTTGCTCCAAGCGCACCGATCCACTCTCCGCTGCCGACTACGACGTTGTTCCAGCAGACGCCAGCATTTGTTGTCACTGCCCCACTGCCAGCAGCTTCGACTCAGCAGGCACCGACAGCGGCTCCTACGGCTCCTACAGCTCCCTCCACATCTACTCCAGCCTCAGCCGCAGCAGCAGGCAGCAGCTCCGACAACAGCACCCCCGACGGTGACCAGTTCATCATCGCTCCGAGCAATCAGGGTTCTTAGGCACTCGAATTCCTTTTTGGTGTCTTGATGCCAAAGGGGGAGAAGAGTTAGAGTAGAGTCAGGGGGAGGATAGCCTAGCCTCAGGGGGAGTGTCCTAGCTGTAGGGGGAGTTTATCTATATCTTTTGTAATTTGGTGTTTTTGCTACTCACTTGCTATTCATTGAGTATTCATGTGCACTTATTCTCTTGAGTTATTAATCGATTGAGCTTTCGCGTTATTATTCTCTTTTGAGTCTTCAAGTTTAAAATGCCATATCTTGTACTCATTGCATATCTTCTTGAGTATCATACTATCAAATTCATTATTATGCTTCACTTGTTGTGTTGTCATCAATCACCAAAAAGGGGAAGATTGAAAGCATCTAGGCCCCCCCATGAGGTATGGTTTCGGTGATTAATGACAACCATTGGATTTTACTAATGAATTTGTGGATGCAAGGTCTCCCATATCACTCAATCAAATGAAATCTATATGAATATGAACATCAACTAATGATCATTGGAGACCCCTAAACAATCATTTTATGAGATCAATCAATGTTATGAAGATTAGAAGTAAAAGCTCATATGTCAAAGTCATTCAACCATAATTGACAACACTCAATGCTTGACATTCATCAGAAGAATATTTACAACAAATGTTTAAGAGGTCAATCGAGCAAAATACAAAAGAATCACTTAGAACAACTCGAAGCAAACAAAATCAACTCACCGGATCAACCGATGTTTCCAGAGAACAACACATCGGTCGAGTTGATTCAGCAGAAGAAGAAGACCTCAGAACAAAGCACTCACCGGATCATCCGATGTTAAGGGCAATGTTACATCGGTCCATTAGTACAGTATGCAATATCCTTGGACCAAGTGTAGCACCGGACCATCTGATGTACAACAATATACACATCGGTCAATCACTCCAGTAAGCATCAAGTCTGAACCAATTTTGGAGGAAGGGCCACCGGATCATCCGATGAGAAGACAAGAGTAACATCGTTCTAACAAAGGTCATATCTGACACAATGACATCAGCTAAAGTGAACTTGACCGATGATAACTGAAGGGAGAGCATCGGATCATCCGGTGTTCGCAGAGCAGTGATGTCAGCCTACTTTTCCAATGACTATTTCGTGGAGGCTGGCTATTTATACCCCTTCATCCTGTCAAATCGACAAGTCTTGACTACCAGACATACTCTACACATCCTCAAGCATTCAAGACATAGAGCTACCACTTCCATATCATTTTCACCACTTGTACACCAAGAGATAGGCTAGAACTAGCTAGAGATAGTGTTTGTGTGCCTCCATTCTTGGTGATTGGAATCTCTAGTGTAGTGAGAGCTATAAGGGAGTGTCCCTTGGTGTTTGTAATTGGGAGAGACTTCCGGAGCTTGCCAAGAAGATTGTGTAAGTCCGGAGGATCCAAGTTGTACAAGGCTTGACCTCCACCTTGCCGAGGTTGGCGAACGGAGAAGAATAGTGAAGATCCCTAGTCTCGGTGACTTGGGTGTGGCTATACCCTTTGGTGGGTGCCACAACGTGGATGTAGGAAGATCTTGACGATCTTGCCGAACCACGGGATAAATCTTCTTGTCTCCTTGGGAGTTTGCATTCTCTTCCTCTCACCCTACACTTATGCATTTTATATACCGCGAAGTTGCTACTTACTTGAATGCATAGGTTGTTTGCGTAGGGCATTGGGCTTTTAGTAATTAAGTTTTATTACTTTGATTTTTGAATAGAAGCCCAATTCACCCCCCCCCCCTCTTGGGCATTCGATCCTTACAGATGATATACTTATCTACTCCAAGACTGAAGAAGAGCATGAGGAGCACATCAGGATGGCTCTACAAAAGCTTCGTGAACACCAATTATATGCCAAACTTAGTAAGTGTGAATTTTGGCTAAAGTAAGTATCATTTTGGGGTCATGTCATATCTGAAGGAGGTATAGAAGTGGATCCAGGCATAGTGGCTGATGTCCTTAAATGGGAAACACCTGAGAGTGTACATGATATACGAAGATTCTTAGGCATGGCTGGTTATTATCGTCGATTCATCGAGGGATTTTCAAAGATCTCTCAACCACTAACCAAGTTGTTTGAGAAAGGAGTTGCTTTCAAGTGGACCCCCGAATGTGAAGTGAGCTTTGCCGAGTTGAAGAAGAGGTTAACTAGAGCACTGGTATTGGTGATGCCTGATATGCAGAAGGAGTTTGTAGTTTATTGTGATGCATTCGATCATGGTTTAGGATGTGTCTTAATGCAAGGAGGACATGTTGTAGCCTATGCTTCAAGACAGCTTCAGAAACATGAGAGGAATTATCCAACCCATGATTTAGAATTGGCAGCTGTTGTCCATGCATTGAAGATATGGAGACACTACTTAATGGGAAAAAGAACCGAGATATACACAGATCACAAGAGCTTGAAGTACATATTCACACAACCAGATCTTAATCTCAGACAACGTTGTTGGTTGGAGTTAATAAATAATTTTGATGTGGGAATCAACTACCATCCAAGAAAGGCTAATGTGGTCGCTGATGCTCTAAGCAGAAAAGGACAATGTAATAATTTGTCAGTACAAGCTCTTCAATCCCAGTTATGTGAAGAGTTTGCAAGATTAAACTTATGTCTAGTAACTAGTACTGAAGCAGTTGCTATGGAAGTGGATTCAACTCTTGAACGTGATATACGAGAAGGACAAAAGAATGATGAGAAGGTCAAGGAGATCAAGCAATTAATGAAGAAAGGAAAAGCTCCAAACTTTAGAGAGGATGAACAAGGAACCCTATGGCTTGGAAAGAGGATTTGTGTTCCGGACATAAAAGAGATTAGAGAGTTCATACTAAGGGAAGCTCATGATTCATCATACTCCATTCATCCCGGAAGCACAAAGATGTATCAAGATCTTAAAGATCGATATTGGTGGCATGGAATGAAAAGGGATGTAGTAGAATATGTGGCCATATGTGATACATGTCAATTGATTAAGGCGGAACATCAAAGACCAGCAGAATTATTGCAACCAATCAAAGTGCCAGAATGGAAATGGGAAGAAATTAGTATGGATTTCATTGTGGGACTACCAAGGACACAGTCTGGATATGACTCTATATGGGTTATAGTGGATCGTTTGACTAAAGTTGCCCACTTTATTCCCGTGAAAGAAACCTACAATGGTCCCAAGTTGGCGGAACTGTATATCTCCAGGATTGTATGTTTACATGGAGTTCCTAAGAAGATCATCTCAGATCGAGGCACTCAATTTACCTCAAGATTCTGGCAGAAGTAGCATGAATCAATGGATACCCGTTTAAATTTTAGTTTGGCGTATCATCCTCAGACTAATGGTCAGACAGAACGTACCAACCAGATATTAGAAGACATGTTAAGAGCGTGTGCTCTAAAGAATAGTCAAAGTTGGGATAAGAATCTGCCATATGCCGAATTCTCTTACAACAACAGTTATCAAGTCAGCTTGAAGATGTCTCCTTTTGAAGCATTGTATGGGCGGAAATGTGGACACCGTTGTTTTGGAATCAGACTGGGGAAAGTCAAGTTTTTGAGCCTGATGTATTGAAAGAGGCTGAAAGACAAGTACAAGAAATTTGGAAGAATCTAAAGGCAACCCAAACAAGACAGAAGAGTTATGCGGATACTCGAAGACGTGATCTAACATTTGAGGTTGGTGATTATGTGTACCTGAAGGTGTCACCTATGAGAGGGTTGAGAAGATTTAAAGTAAGAGGCAAGTTGTCACTCCGCTACATTGGTCCGTTCAAGATACTAGAACGACGAGGTGAAGTGGCTTATCAGCTGGAGCTTCCGCCGCACTTGTCAGATGTACATAATGTATTTCATATGTCACAACTTAAGAAGTGTCTGAGAGTGCCTGAGGAATAGTTACCTATGGAAGCAGTTGATGTACAAGAAGATTTGTCTTATGTGGAACAGCCTGTCAAGATACTTGAGACATTAGAAAAGGTTACCAGAAACAAAGTCATTCACATGTGTAAGGTGCAATGGAAACATCACTCGGAAGCAGAAGCAACATGGGAAAGAGAAGAAGATCTCAAGGCTGATTTCCCTCATCTATTCTCTTAGGACGTTCGAATCTCGAGGGCGAGATTCCTTTTAAGGGGGTAGAGTTGTAACACCCATATTTTATGTAAATAAAATTGATCAAACTAATGTACATTCTAGTATGCATTTTTGTGTGAATTTTGAAGTTCAAATGTGTAGCAAACGTTGAAATTTGAATTTGAAATCAAATCAAAAGAAAAGAAATGAAAAAGAAAAAGAATAAAACCCCCTGTTGGGCCAAAACCCCACCCCCGGCCCATCTACCCCCTCTTCTGTCCCGCGGCCCAGCCAACCCCTCTGAAAGCATCTAGGCCCCCATGAGGTATGGTTTCGGTGATTAATGACAACCATTGGATTTTACTAATGAATTTGTGAATGCAAGGTCCCCATAATCACTCAATCAAATGAAATCAATATGTCATTGGAGACCCATATACAATCAATTTATGAGATCAAATCAATTATATGAAGACAAGAAGTGAAAGCTCTTATGTCAAAATCATTCAACTTTAAATTGACAACATTCAATGCTTGAAGATCATCAGAAATGCCTTTGCAACAAATATCAAAGAGGTCAATCGAGCAAGATACAAAATCACTTAGAAACAACTCGAAGCAAACAAAATCAACTCACCGGATCAACCGATGGTTCCAGAAATATACACATCGGTCGAGTTGGTTCAGCTGAAGAAGAAGACCTCAGAACAAAGCACTCACCGGATCATCCGATGTGAATGGCTCATCTACATCGATCCATCAGTACAATTTGCAATATCATTGGACCAAGTGTAGCACTGAATCATCCGATGTACAGAGAAATACACATCGTTCAATCACTCCAGTAAGCATCAAGTTTAAGAAAATTCTGGAGGAAGAGCCACCGGATCATCCGATGAGAAGACAGGATCAACATTGGTCTAACAACGGTCATATCTGACACAATGACGTCAGGTAAAGTAAACTTAACCGATGATAACTAAAGGGGAGACATCGGATCATCCGATGTTCACAGTAAAGTTCTGTCAGCCTACTTTTCCAATGGCTATTTTGGGGAGGCTGACTATAAATACCCCCTAATCCTGTCATTTCGCAAAGTCTTGATCACTAGACACTATCAACACATCCACAAGCGTTCGAGACCAAGAGCAATCACTTCCACATCATTTCGATCACCTATACACCAAGAATTAGGCTAGAACTAGCTAGAGAGAGAGCTTGTGTGCCTCCATTCTAGGTGAGTGGACTCTCTAGGTTAGTGAGAAAGCCTCAAGTGAGTGCCCTTGGTGTTTGTAACTGTGAGGAGACTTCCGGAGCTTGCCAAGGCATTTGTGGAAGCCCGGAGGGTCGAAGTTGTACAAGGCTTGAGCTCCACCTTGCAGAGGTTGGCAAACGGAGAGGAATAGTGAAGATCCCTCGTCTTGGTGACTTGGGTGTGGCAAAACCCTTTGGTGGGTGCCACAATGTGGATGTAGGAAGATCTTGACGATCTTGCCGAACCACGGGATAAATCCTCTAGTCTCCTCGGGAGTTTGCATCTTCCTCCTTTCCCTTACGTTTATGCATTTTACATTCCGCAAAGTTCCTATTTACTTGAATGCATAGATAGTTTGCTTAGGGAATTGGGTTTTTAGGAATTAAGTTTTATTGCTCAGATTTTTAAAGAAGCCAAATTCACCCCCCCCCCCTCTTGGGCATTCGATCCTTACAATTGGTATCAGAGCAAGGTTGCTCATAGGATCATTCTAGCTTCACCGCTAGAGATCTAAAATGGCCAAGGTTGGGGGTTCGGTTCCTATCTTCGAGGGCAAGAACTTTGCCTATTGGAAAGCACCCATGCACGCTTATCTAGAGGCTATTGCTCCCGAAGTATGGGAAGCGACCCATGCGGGGTTTGGAGAACACAATTATGTGGGTGATCAAATTAAGTGGGATGCTAAATCTAGGAATGCTATTTATGAATGCATTAGTCAAGATGTGTTTTCTAGGATTGCTAGCAAGGAAAAAGCTTGTGAAATTTGGGCTTTCTTAATAGAGATTCATGAGGGTTCTTCTAGAGTCAAGGAACTTAAATATCACATGCTTAAAGCAAAATATGATGAATTTAAGATGCTACCTCATGAAAATGTCAATGAGATGTTCTCTCGCTTAAATGTGCTTGTTGAAGAAATAAATGCTCTTGACATTGCTTCTCTTGGCAAGGGACTCATCAACCGCAAGATCCTCATGCTCCTTCCCAAGCCAAAGTACAACATCATCAACTCCATGCTCCAAAAAGAGTCACTTGACCATATTGAAGTTTTGGAGCTCATTGGAGAAATACACGCTCATGAGATGAGTGTACTTGGGATGATGGAGCAATCATCTTCAAAGACAATTGCTCTAAAGGCCTCCACCAAGAAAACAAGCCTCAAGAAGAAGAAGGTGGTTGAGCCTAGCCAAGTGAAGAAGAACAAGCATCAAGTGAAGATGATGATGATGATCTTGCGTTGATGATGAGAAAGTTCTCACGCTTGAACTCCAAGATCACTAAGAAGGGATACACATTTGATCCTAAGAAGAGAGCATTTCTACCAAGGAGAGATGATCACAAGACTTGCTACAATTGTGGTGATCAAGGCCACATCTCCTATGATTGTCCAAAACCGGACAAAAGAAGAGAGAACCACAAGAGCAAGCATCGCAAGCTTGAAGGAAGTGATGATGATGAAGAAGAGGCCAAACCCAAGTCAAGATCCTTTGGGAAGAAGAAACATGACAAGGGCAAGAAGGCAAGGCTCTTCCCAAAGAAGAGAAATGGCCCACAAAAGGTGTTCATATGTGAGGCAAATGAATGGGACATCGACGAAGAAACAAGTGATGAAGAGAGTGAAGAAGAAGAAAGCTTGGCCGGCCTCGCCATCGCCAACAATGATGACGCACCTCTTCATCCACCGCCCATGTGCCTCATGGCGAAAGGTAACACCAAGGTATGTGATGATTCTAGCGATGATGAGCTTTCCCCCGATGATTTAACTTCTTTGATAAATGAATGTCATGCTATCATTAAGAGGGAAAAGAGTAAGGTTAAAGTGCTTGAAGAAACTCGTGCTAGACTTGAGAGTACTAACCTCGATTTGCTTGACAAGTATGAAAGCATACTCAAAGAGCATGACACGCTCAAATCTCATGCCAAGCAAATTGAGGAAGAAAAGGCTAAAATCAAGTTAGATAATCATGAGCTTAACTTAGCACACCAAACACTCTTGGAAGAGCACAACAAGCTAATACAAGAACATCAAACACTTAACCTTGGTCATGACGTGCTTGATCAAGAGTTGAAAAATGCAAAGAAACAAACTCTTAATGATAGGATATCCATTACTTCTCATGTCACTAATGCCTTGAACAAGTCTTTGCCTTTGAAAGAAAATGCTAGGGAGAAGGACTTGTTGGAAGAAATTGAGAGTCTCCGCACTAGTGTGGCTAGACTTTCAAAAGGAGAAGTCAAGCACAAGGAAATTCTCTTCCAACAAGCAAAGGCCTTCAACAAGAGAGGACTTGGATCCTTCCCGGTGCCTAACAAAGGAAAGGTGCCCTCACCGGAGCTTAGAACAAGCTTCATCAAGGAAGTTGGTTCTTATTGCCAACATTGTGAGGTCACCGGTCACCACACAAGGGAGTGTCCTCTTCCTAACCGACCTTCTCCAAAGTTGCCTATTAACTACAAATCTACTTTCAATGATCGCTATTATCTCTTAAGTGAAGTAGATGGCAAGGTGAATGCTAGGTTCATCGGCAAAGACATGAAGGACACGAAGGGAAAGCTCCCCAAGCAACTTTGGGTCCCAAAGACACTTGTATCACACATACAAGGACCTAAGTTGGCTTGGGTGCCTAAAGTTAAAAATTTAATTCATGTGTGTAGGTGAACTACAAAGCCGGAGGAAAGCATTGGGTACTCGATAGTGGGTGCACCCAACATATGACCGACAATGATGGTATGTTCACCACCATAGAAAACCCTGGCAATCATGAACAAGTCACCTTTGGTGATAACTCTAAGGGAAAGGTAATTGGGTTAGGTAAAATTGCTATTTCAAATGATTTATCCATTTCTAATGTTTTGTACGTTAAGTCACTTAGCTTTAATTTACTTTCTATTGCACAACTATGTGATCTTGGACTAACATGCACATTTAGCAAAAATGATGTTGTTGTGAGAAGTGAAACAAGCAAAGACATAGTCTTCAAAGGATTTTGGCATGGACATCTCTACCTAGTAGATTTCTCCAACAAGAATGCTAGCTTATCCACTTGTCTTTTCACTAAGACAAGCTTGGGTTGGCTATGGCACCGACGCATAGCGCACATTGGGATGAGCAAACTCAAGAAGTCATTCAAGCTTGGGATGGTGACCGGCGTGAAGGATGTCACATTTGAGAAGAACAAGCTTTGTAGCGCTTGTCAAGTCGGGAAGCAAGTTGCTTCACACCACCCAATGAAGACAATGGTGTCAACCTCCAAGCCACTTGAGCTACTCCAAATGGACCTCTTCGGACCGTCCACATATCAAAGCCTTGGCGGTAACCTCTATTGTCTTGTTATAGTTGATGACTACTCTCGCTATGCTTGGACTCTATTTCTAGGTGACAAGAGTGAAACTCCGGAAGTGTTCAAGACCTTCGCCAATCGCCCTCAAAGGGAATTTGAATGTAGGCCTAGAGGGGGGGTGAATAGGCCTTCTTGAATTTTCTCGGTTCCTGTAACACTCAACAACAGAGTCAATACCAGAGATATCGGACTAGTCCGGTAAAGTGCGGACTAGTCCGGTTTTCACGGGCTAAGTTGATCAAGTTCAGTCAATTTGATTGATTCGTTAATGTTTGCAGAGGAAATATAAACTTGAATGACAGTTTAATAGTTGTATGTCAAATTCTATTACAATTAAGGCTCTTGTTCAACAATTTAACTCAAATTGAACAAAGTGAATCAAATCCTAGATTAAGTTGATCAATTAAGATGAAGAATGCAAAAGGACAAGACACACGATTTATCCCGTGGTTCGGCTACCACGAAGGCCACCTATGTCCACGTTGAGGAGCCCACAAAAGGACCGGGTCTTCTCCAACCCTTCCCTCGTCGGATCGCCACGAAGGCCAATCCTCTTCCACTAATCACAAAGGGTAAATAACCAAGTTGAAGGGGCATTCTCACACGTTGAGAGCTCCCTTGATTACAACTTACAAAGCCACCAACAACACACTCGAAAATTACAAATTGAAACACAAGAGTGTGTTAGAGAATCAAACCAAGAGCTCAATGATGTGTGCCAAGTGTCTCTCCAATGATCTAGAAGTGATCTTCAATAGATTGATCGATTTTGCACTTAATTTCATGGAGAGAGAGGTGGTTTTTGAGTCTCTTGGGAGGTGTGACGGCACTAGGGTTCGAGTGATTGTAAAAGTGGGCCGTGCACCTCTATTTATATGGGGTTTCTAAAAGTGACCGTTAGGGTTCAGAAAGATCGGACTAGTCCGTGGTGGTCACCGGACTAGTCCGGTGTGCTGTGTGTAGCAAACCCTAAGTGTCCAGGATATCGGACTAGTCCGATTGAAAACGGACTTGTCCGATTTCACTACTGGAAATCTTCGGACTAGTCCGATTGCCATCGGACTTGTTCGGACATATGAAACCCTAAGTGTTTAGGATGACAAGTCCGCACTTGGAGGACTTGTCCGATTTAGATCAGTGTGTATATCGGACTAGTCTGTGTAGACACCGGACTTGTCCGAAGTGGATCAGAAAGAATATTGGACTAGTCCGGATCACAACGGACTTTTCCGATTTTGTGTGACTTGTGCATTGTGTTGAGGACTAGTCCGCATTGGGGAGGACTAGTCCGAAGTGGATCAGAAAGATATCGGACTAGTCCGGTGGATACCGGACTTGTCCGATCTAGTGCAGAAAGTGATATCGGACTAGTCCGGCTGATATCGGACTAGTCTGGTCCTGTATAACTTTGTGCATTGTGTGTGTGTGCTTGAAAGTGATTGAGCTCTTGGGTGTGTTTCCTTAACACACTCCATACATAATAATCTACTATTTTCTTCTCCTTGAGCTCAAATTCACTTTGCTTCTCATTTCCCTTCTTTTTGGCATTTTGCTCATTTTTCATTATTTGCCTGCATTCATCTCAACAAAAGGATTAGGATCCCAATTGCTTGTCATAAATCATCCAAAACCCACAAGGGAGTCCTAGATGCACTTTCAATCTCCCCCTTTTTGGTGATTGATGACAACCAATTGAGATTTCTCAAAATAAGGCAAAAAATGAGATTTTCATAAAGTATGCACATATGACTCAAAAATACATCAAGCAACAAGAGAATTATCCATATGTGCATTCTTTATGGTGGGATGCATACTAAGTGCATGAATACATTGAGTATGACAGAATTTACATTAATCAACCGATACCAAGTGCATATGACATTCCAGGAGCAAAAATGCAGTTTTCATCACATACTCGCAAATAAATTGAGCAATTCATCAAAAGACCAAACTTAATATGAAAACAGTGTTAAACTATTACAATCACAAATAAAAGTACAGAGAAGGCTCTCTCCTCGCATCCTATTACAGCTAAAGCTAAGACTTGACTCCCCCTCAATCTCTCCCCCTTTGGCATCAAGACACCAAAAAGAGAGAGAGGAAGGTCCTAGGTTCTTCACTCTTCGCTGTCTATCCTCTCGTCATCTTCTTCGTCTTCTTCGCTCTCTGCTTGACGAGGATGAGAGGGAGGAGGAGATTAGGGTTTGGTGGCGGTTAGGGTTATGGACACGGAAAATCGGACAAGTCCGGACATGACTGGACTAGTCCGAAGTCATCCAGAGACCTATATCGGACTAGTCCGTGGTCCATCGGACTAGTCCGGCCTAACCGGCACTCTGCGGACTAGTCTGCATGGGCGGACTAGTCCGGGTAACCACGGACTAGTCCGTGGTCACCAGGAAAGAATTGCATAGCCCATTCATATATATTTGAAGGTTCAATAATAGAAAATAGAGAGGCAAAACAATTCAAGTAATCTTGATGAATTTGACCAGTAAGCATACAACAATCATACAATGATCAAAATTCATAAAGATCTAATAATTGACATATTTTTTCGAGAGAAAAATGGAGAGGGATGATTTTCACAATTCAATCAACATTTTTGAAGCAATCATACAGGTATGCAACTTTTCAAGCCACACTCCGAGAATCAAGAATATTTAGCTCATTTCGGAGTTCGCAAAAACGCTTTTCATCAAGTGGCTTGGTGAATATGTCAGCCAATTGTTTTTGGGTGTTGATATGTGAGATGGTTATGTGTCCTTTCATGAAATGGTCTCTCAAGAAATGATGTCTTATGTCTATGTGTTTAGTCCTAGAGTGCTCAACTGGATTGTGGGCTATTTTAATGGCACTCTCATTATCACAAAGGAGAGGAATACGGTTCATATTGTAACCGTAATCCCTTAGAGTTTGTCGCATCCAAAGGAGTTGTGCACAACAACTCCCGGCTGCAACATACTCCGCTTCGGCTGTGAATAATGCAATGGAATTTTGTTTCTTAGATGACCAAGAAACCAAAGATCTTCCTAGGAATTGGCATGTGCCAGAGGTGCTTTTTCTATCAACTTTGCACCCGGCATAATCTGCATCGGAGTAACCAATGAGATTGAATTTGGATCCTTTTGGTTACCAAAGACCAAGGTTGGGTGTATGAACTAAATATCTCAAGATTCTTTTTACGGCTGTCAAGTGACATTCCTTAGGGTTGGCTTGAAATCTTGCACACAAACATACACTCAACATAATATCTGGCCTAGATGCACATAAGTAGAGTAAAGATCCAATCATGGAGCGATATACCTTTTGGTCGACGCTCGGTCTATCTTCATTGAGATCCAAGTGTCCATTCGTAGCCATGGGAGTCTTTATGGGCTTTGCCTTGTCCATGCCAAACTTCTTGAGTATGTCCTGCGTGTACTTGGTTTGGCTTATGAATGTTCCTTCCCTTTGTTGCCGCACTTGGAATCCCAAGAAGTACTTCAATTCTCCCATCATTGACATTTCAAATCTGTCTGTCATAATTCTACTAAATTCTTCACGGAAAGATTGGTTAGTTGAGCCAAAAATTATATCATCAACATAGATTTGGCAAATAGAAAGATAATTATCTAGATTCTTTGTGAATAATGTATAATCTACTTTGCCAATTTGAAAACCATTATCAATTAAGAAATCTCTAAGACACTCATACCAAACTCTAGGAGCTTGTTTGAGGCCATAGAGAGCCTTACGCAGTTTATATACGTGGTCGGGGAACTCTTCGTCTTCAAACCCGGGTGGTTTCTCCACGTACACCTCTTCCTTGATCGGTCTGTTGAGGAAGGCGCTTTTCACGTCCATTTGATACAGCTTGAAATCATGGTGAGTAGCATATACAAGTAATATTCTAATTGATTCAAGCCTAGCTACTGGAGCAAAAGTCTCATCGAAATCCAAACCTTCGACTTGTGAGTAACCTTTGGCCACAAGTCGTGCCTTGTTTCTTGTCACCACTCCGTGTTTGTCTTGCTTGTTGCGGAAGACCCACTTGGTGCCCACTATATTTGCATTGGGTCTTGCCACAAGTTCCCAAACCTCGTTTCTCTTGAAGTTGTTCAACTCTTCTTGCATTGCCACCACCCAGTCCGGATCCTTCAATGCATCCTCAGTCCTGCGTGGTTCCAAAAAGGAGACAAACGAGTAATGCTCACAAAAATTAGCTATACGAGATCTAGTGGTTACTCCCTTTTGGATGTCACTGATGATGTTGTCGATTGGGTGATCCCTTTGAATGCATTGGTGTACTCTTGGGTGTGGCACTTGGAGAGTTGTGTGTTGGTGATCATTTTCTTCTCCCCCTGAGTGGTTGCCCTCGTTGATTTGTTGATCATCTTCATATTCTTGTGATTGATCTTGTATCGAAGCTGCCCCTTGATTGTTGATCTCCTCTTGTGGTTCACTTTCCTCTTGTATTTGTGACGATGACTCTTGTGGTCGAACTTCGCCAAGAGCCATTCTCTTCAATGCTTGATAAGGAGCTTCTTCTTTACCTAATTCACATTGATCAACTTGCTCCTTTTGGGAGTCATTAGTTTCATCGAACACTACGTCACGTGCCACTTCAACAAGTCCGGAGGCCTTGTTGAAAACACGATAGGCGTAAGTGTTCGAATCATAACCAAGCAAGAAACCTTCATCAGACTTCGAAGCGAACTTTGAAGTCCTGGGCTTCTTGTTCAAGATATAACATGGAGAGCCGAAAACTCGAAAATATGAAATGTTTGGTTTGTTACAGGTGAGTAGCTCATAAGGAGTCTTCTTGAGTAGTCGATGAAGGTAGAGTCGATTTGCGGCGTGGCAAGCGGTGTTAATTGCTTCCGCCCAAAATCGATCCGAAGTCTTGTATTCATCGAGCATTGTTCTTTCCATCTCTATGAGTGTTCGGTTCTTCCTTTCGGCAACTCCGTTTTGTTGTGGAGAGTATGGTGCTGAAATTTCGTGCTTGATTCCCTCCTCATCAAGGTACTCCTCCACTTGTATGTTCTTGAACTCCGTGCCGTTGTCGCTCCGAATACTCTTGATCGATAGTGAGAACTCGTTTTGCGCTCGCTTGAAGAATTTCTTGAGTGTCCCTTGTGTTTCTGACTTGTCATGCAAAAAGAACACCCAAGTGAAGCGGGAAAAATCATCAATAATGACTAAACCGTATTTATTACCGCCGATGCTAATATAAGCAATTGGACCAAACAAGTCCGTATGAAGTAGTTCGAGCGGTCTTGTTGTAGTCATGATGTTCTTTGCGGGATGATGTGCTCCAACTTGCTTCCCGGCTTGGCACGCGCTACAAGGCCTGTCTTTCTCAAAAACAACATCTTTCAAACCTCGGATGTGATCGCCCTTGAGGAGTTTTTGAAGATTCCTCATACCAACATGTGCTAGCCGTCTATGCCACAGCCAACCCATGTTGGTTTTTGCAATCAAGCATGTGTCGAGTTCGGCTTTATCCTTGTTGAAGTCAACAAGGTAAAGCTTTCCCTTCAACATACCCTTGAATGCAACGGAACCATCACTCCTCCTTGAGACGGTCACACCCTCGTTAGTGAACAAGCAATTATAACCTTTGTCACATAATTGAGATATGGACAGCAGGTTATAATCTAAAGATTCAACATGTAAAACATGAGAAAGAGTGTGTTCAAAGGATATTGCTATTTTACCGGTAATGAGCAACCTTCCTTGACTATTATCTCCGAAGTAGTTGCCTTCGTTTGGGTCTTCGTTTTCTTCATATTCCACGAACATCCTCCTTTCTCTGGTCATGTGGTTGGTGCATCCACTGTCTAGCACCCATTTGGATCCACCGGAGGAATAGGCCTGCAGAAACAAATTATGCCTTGGTTTTAGGTACCCAAGCTTGCTTGGGTCCTTAGAGGTTAGTTACAATACATTTGGGCACCCACACATGGGATTTTGTGTTCCCATGGTGTGGCCCAACATAATAAGCATAAACTTTACCAAGATTGTTTCTCATTAATACATAAGAGGCATCAAAGGTTTTGAACAAAAGTTGCTGTTGTTTATGGATCGGACTAGTATGGGTGACCGGACTTGTCCGGATGACCGGACTTGTCCGGACCACAACCGGACTAGTCCCATGTTCATGAGAGTTCGGGTTCTTAATTTTCGAGTTACCAGGTTGTGAGGGTCCTCCCTTCACAAAGGTAATCCTTCCCTTGTTATTCTTATGACTTCCAGCATTTTGCTTTCCATCATAAGAGTAACCAATGCCATACTTGACATTTGGAGGTCTTTGGACCAAGTATGCACTACGTGCATAGTTGATCCTCTCCTTGTCAAATATTCCACATTGGGTAGGATTTTTATCCTTTGTGGAGGTAGACTTTTCCTTCAAACTGGTGTTGATTTTACCACATTTGCACATATGAACAAGATTAGTTGAAGTGGGTTGAGAAGGTAGACTTGAAGAGGAGGGAGATTCACTTAGCTTGAGTGACTCAACTTGCACTTCAAGGATCTTATTAACCTTGATCAGGTCATCAAGTTGATCCTTGATTGCAACGTTTGAGTTGGTTAACTCCAAGCAAGTTTTCTTGCTTGAAGCTAGCTCAAGCTCTAGTGAGCTATTTTTCTCCTTTTCAAGAACTAGAAGATTGCCAAGTTCGACATACTTCTCCTTTTGGGAGATAATCATGTCCTCTTGACGATCAATTAGCCATTCCTTCTCAACAAGTTGGTCAAGTAAAAATTTCATTTTAGCAGCAGTTTTTCTATCTAATCCAATTAGCATATCTTCATCATCACTATCTAGTTCATCATTACTTGAGTAGGAATGCATGGAAGGAGTTTTGATGTTTACCTTGCGTTTACCTTCCTTTGCCATGAGGCAAGTGCCATTTCCCTTCTTTGTACCAAGCGTGGGGAAGAGTGTGGGTTTCTTGGACGTGCTTTCAATGGCTATGCTAGCCATCTCTTCTTCATCGGATGATTAGGACTCATCGTTTGAGTCCCACTCCTTTCCAATGTGTGCTTGTTCAGCTTGTTTCTTCTTCTTGAAAAATTTCTTCGGTTGAGGCTTGGCTTCTTTATTCTTCTTCTTGTTGTCCTCATACGGGCAATCGACTATAAAGTGGTTATACTCACCACAATTATAGCACGCCCGCCTCATCTTCGGCTTTGTCCTCTCCTTGTACTTGCCTTCACTTGATTTTGTTCCTTGTCTTTTCTTCATTATTCTTTTAAACTTTTTCATGAACAAAATCATATCCTCTTCGTCCAGCTCACTGCTTTCATCATCGCTGTCCTCCTCAAGCTGTGCTTCTCTTGCTTCTTTGGATAGAGGCTTGAGTGTGGACTTTAAGGCAACTCCCTTCTTCTTGGCCGATGTGAGGTCGGCTATTTCTTTGACGTGATTGGCTTGTTTCTCCATCATTTCAATGTTGATGATTTTGCCAAGCAATTCATCTGGAGTCATCCTCTTGTACCCGGGACTTTCTCTGATCATAGAGCATAGTGTGACATTGCGAGGCATAAAGGCTCTAAGTATGAGCTTTACAACCTCGTGGTCATTCCACTTCTTGCTCCCATATGATCGTACCTTGTTTACAAGTGTCTTCAATCGGTTGTACATGTCCTGGGGAGACTCGTCTTTCTCAATTGCGAACCTTCCTAGTTCGCCTTCGATCATTTCAATTTTCGCCTCCCGCACATGCAGGTCACCTTCATGGGCTGTTTGTAGTGTGTCCCATATTTCATTGGCAATATCCAGTCCGTCCACCTTTGTGAATTCATCTCGACTTAGAGAGGAGGTGATTACGGCTGCGGCTTGAGCGTTTTTGTGGATGGCTTGCTCTTGACTTGGGGTGAGCTCTTCGTCGTCATCTGGGATGTCTATTCCTGTGCACACAATATGCCATAAACTTGGGTTAAGGGAAATCAAGTGCATCTTCATATTTTGCCTCCACATGGAGTAATCACTCCCATCGAAGTGTGGGGCTTTTCCAAGAGGAATAGATAGGTAATGGCTGTTGTTTGAATTTAAACGATCATAGTTAAAAGGATATCGGGAGTAGTCGGTGTGACTACTCCCCTTCTTCTTTTCTTCAACTTTAGCTTTCCCTTTGGAAAGTGCTTTCTTTATGAGGAGTGCTTTCAGCTCCAGCGTCTCCTCGTCATCATCATCAAAGTCTTGAATTGCTTCGAGATACTTTTCCAGCTTTTGGTTCTTGTCGTTGTTCACTTCTTCCTGGTTGTTGATTTTCTAAACTTCCTTCATGTCCAACATGATCTCTTCGAGTGGTTGCACTCTTTCTTGAAGATCCTGCTCTGATACCAATTGAATGTAGGCCTAGAGGGGGGTGAATAGGCATTCTTGAATTTTCTCGGTTCCTGTAACACTCAACAACAGAGTCAATACCAGAGATATCGGACCAGTCCGGTAAAGTGCGGACTAGTCCGGTTTTCACGGGCTAAGTTGATCAAGTTTAGTCAATTTGATTGATTAGTTAATGTTTGCAGCGGAAATATAAACTTGAATGACAGTTTAATAGTTGTATGTCAAATTCTATTACAATTAAGGCTCTTGTTCAACAATTTAACTCAATTTGAACAAAGTGAATCAAACCCTAGATTAAGTTGATCAATTAAGATGAAGAACGCAAAAGGACAAGACACACGATTTATCCCGTGGTTCGGCTACCACGAAGGCAACCTACGTCCACGTTGAGGAGCCCACAAAAGGACCGGGTCTTCTCCAACCCTTCCCTCGTCGGATCGCCACGAAGGCCAATCCTCTTCCACTAATCACAAAGGGTAAATAACCAAGTTGAAGGGGCGTTCTCACACGTTGAGAGCTCCCTTGATTACAACTTACAAAGCCACCAATAACACACTCAAAAATTACAAATTGAAACGCAAGAGTGTGTTAGAGAATCAAACCAAGAGCTCAATGATGTGTGCCAAGTGTCTCTCCAATGATCTAGAAGTGATCTTCAATAGATTGATCGATTTTGCACTTAATTTCGTGGAGAGAGGTGGTTTTTGAGTCTCTTGGGAGGTGTGACGGCGCTAGGGTTCGAGTGATTGTAAAAGTGGGCCGTGCACCTCTATTTATATGGGGTTTCTAAAAGTGACCGTTAGGGTTCAGAAAGATCGTACTAGTCCGTGGTGGTCACCGGACTAGTCCGGTGTGCTGTGTGTAGCAAACCCTAAGTGTCCAGGAATATCGGACTAGTCCGGTTGAAAACGGACTTGTCCGATTTCACTACTGGAAATCTTCGGACTAGTCCGATTGCCATCGGACTTGTCTGGACATATGAAACCCTAAGTTTTTAGGATGACAAGTCCGCACTTGGAGGACTTGTCCGATTTAGATCAGTGTGTATATCGGACTAGTCCGTGTAGACACCGGACTTGTCCGAAGTGGATCAGAAAGAATATCGGACTAGTCCAGATCACAACGGACTTGTCCGATTTTGTGTGACTTGTGCATTGTGTTGAGGACTAGTCCGCATTGGGGAGGACTAGTCCGAAGTGGATCAGAAAGATATCGGACTAGTCCGGTGGATACCGGACTTGTCCGATCTAGTGCAGAAAGTGATATCGGACTAGTCCAGTCCTGTATAACTTTGTGCATTGTGTGTGTGTGCTTGAAAGTGATTGAGCTCTTGGGTGTGTTTCCTTAACACACTCCATACATAATAATCTACTATTTTCTTCTCCTTGAGCTCAAATTCACTTTGCTTCTCATTTCCCTTCTTTTTGGCATTTTGCTCATTTTTCATTATTTGCCTGCATTCATCTTAACAAAAGGATTAGGATCCCAATTGCTTGTCATAAATCATCCAAAACCCACAAGGGAGTCCTAGATGCACTTTCAGAATTTCAACTTCCCATCATCAAGGTCCGAAGTGAGAACGGCACCGAATTCAAGAACTACAACATTGGGGAGTGGTGTGACCGTGAAGGCGTGAAACATGAGTTTTCGGCCACATACACTCCTCAACAAAATGGTGTCGTTGAAAGGAAGAACAAGACACTCATCACTCTTGCAAGAGCAATGCTTGATGACTACGGCACGTCGGAGAAGTTTTGGGCCAAAGCAATCAACACGGCGTGCCATGCCGCAAATAGGGTCTACCTACATCGCCTACTTCAAAAGACCCCGTACGAGCTTCTCATTGGGAGAAAGTCCGACATATCCTACTTTTGAGTCTTTGGATGCAAGTGCTACATCTACCGGAAGAAAAGGTTCGGTAAGTTTGAAAGAAGATGTGATGTTGGCATATTTCTTGGTTATGCATCAAACTCAAAAGCATATCAAGTATTCAACCAAACCTCCGGTTTAGTTGAGGAAAGTTGTGATGTTGAGTTTGATGAATCTAATGGCTCCCAAGAGGAGAATTTTGGTCATGATGAAATAGATGATGAGCCTCTACGAGAAGCCATGAAGAACATGACCATTGGAGATATCAAGCCCGAAGTTGAGGAGAGCCATGATCAAGGGGGAGTGAAAGTTGCCTAGAGGGGGGGTGAATAGGCTAATCGACCTGCAAATGACTTAATAAAACGAGATTAAATCACAGGGGGCGGACTAGTCCGGTCAGGGGGCGGACTAGTCCGGTCAGCTTGCGTGAATAACCCTAAAAAGATGTTTCTAGCAAGTTTTAGGGTATTTTCTCTTTACTACAAGTGAGTATATGTTTAAGTCAAGTTAAGCAACAACCTAAACAAGAGCAAGTCAAGTTTCCACAAGTTTGTAGCAAAGCGGAATATGAAACGAGACTACCAACCCTAGAACAAAGTAATCAATAGAATGAATGCGAAGAACACAAGGGGGCAAGGATTTTATCCCGAGGTTCGATTCCACACAAGGAATCTACGTCCCCGTTGAGGAGTCCACAAAAGGACCGGGTCCAACAACCCTTCCCTCACCAAGTTTACCGCACGGGCCTAACTTGGTTCTCCACTAATCACAACGGTGATTACAAAGTTCGTTGGGGCTTCTCACAAACTGAGGCTCCCACACCACAAAGATGATCAACACAATAAAGCAAACTCAATACACAGCCCACAAAGACTCAACGAGTGCAAGAGATCAAACCGGGAGCACAAGCGCGATGTTCTTCCTCTTCTCCACCTCACTAAACCCTAATCCACTCAAGAATTAGTTTTAGAGGGAAAGTAGGCAAGAAGGAGGCTTAGGAGTGCTCCAAGTTGGCTGTGGCGGCGCTAGGGTTTGAGTTTTTCCAAGGGTGTTTGAAATGAGGCCGGGGGTCCCCTTTTTATAGAGGTCCCAAGCCCAATCTGCTGACTTCAGCAAAAGGGAGGACTAGTCCGGCCACTGGCCCGGACTAGTCCGGCCTAGGGGACCACTGACCCCTTTGTCAGGTCCCGACAGCTGACACACTATCGTCACGCTACCCGCCAAACTTCAAATTCAAACGGTCACTTCCAGAACGGACTAGTCCGGTCAACACCGGACTAGTCCGATCTCACACAGAGCCTTTTGCTCCGTGTGAAAACGGACTAGTCTGAGGACCAGGGACTAGTCCGGCCCCTAGGGCGGACTAGTCCGGTCCTCCCAGACTTAGCCACAGAAGCACCTTTTCTAGCCAACCCGGACTAGTCCGGCCCCACCGGCGGACTAGTCCGTTCTCACTCAGGACCTCTTGGTCCGGTCCAAAACGGACAAGTCCGTGGTTTTGGGACTTCATCACCAAAACCCACTCACAGCTACCCGGACTAGTCCGGCCACAAACGGACTAGTCCGATCTCAGTCAGACCCTTCTGGTCCGGCCAAAAACGGACTTGGCCGGCCAGGAACGGACTAGTCCGGCCACCTGCACGGACTAGTCCGGCCCTACGGCCAGACCACTTAATCACTCATTTCTTTCATAGGTTTGACCTCTCAACCACTTTGAGCTCCCAAACTTGATCTCAATGCACTTTACACACACACACCCTCCTATTGCTACGGCTAGTCTAACTCAATCACGCTAGAAACCCTAGTTTCTACGCTTTGAGTTGACTCCGTTTCCTTCCTTTTCCTTTTTGAGGGTTTGCGTCTCCAATTGAGTCCATACCTGTGCTAAGATCACTTGAGCTCATTAGCGACTTAATTGTCGTCATCAATCATCCAAAACCCACGGGGAACCTAGATGCACTTTCAATCTCCCCCTTTTTGGTGATTGATGACAACACATTAAGTCCTTCACAAATAAGAGTATAAAGTTTGGTTTTCATAACATGTGTGCGTATGAATGACTCCCCCTCAATGTATGCAACATGTAAAAGAGGTGGAGGAGTTCTTTCATACCCACACACGTTATGGTGGGGTGCCTACGTGATGTGCTCAACAGTTTGTGTCAAGACATGAATAACATCAATACATTCATAAGATTGACAATAAGAGCAATATATTGATAGTAAGCAACAATAACGAGTCTTGCACAAATGTAAACATCCAAGAGCATAAATATGTTACATGAAAGTCAAACATCACAAAACACACCCACAAAAGATTAACTCCCCCCTTAACTCTCCCCCTTTGGCATCAAGGCACCAAAAAGGAAAAGAAGGGAGGAAGCTAAGACCTAAGAGCTAGTCCTCGTCTTCGCCACTTCCACTCTCCGTGGCCTCGGAATCTTCGACGTCGTCCTCATCATCGACATCGTCGTCGTCGTCGTCGGAGTTCCTTGCCGAGGGAGCAGCCCGAGAGGAGCTTCCATCCTCTTGGAGCTGGGCGAGCTCATCGGCGGTGAAGGTGGGGAAGGGAGTGATTTCCCCATCACTCACCTCCGGAGAGGACATTGGGACCTCCAGCTTGTCGCACACCGCCTTGAGATATTTCTCTTGACGCTTGTGTGCCCTCTGAGCGCGAATCTCTTGCTTCCGGCACGAGGTGAAGATGGCCTTGAAGCACTTGAAGAACGCACTCATGGACTGAGGCGGAGGCGGAGAAGGAGGCGCCACTGGGCGAGACGGAGGATCAACATTCTTGCGTCTTGGAGGCACCGGCACATTTGGCGGCTTCTGGGGGCGCAGAGGTCGGTGCGATACATCCTTGACAAAGGACACGCCCGACACCGTCTCAATGAGGCACATGATGTAAGGGGCATACCCGCACGCCCTGTTGGGGGTATGCGAGATGTTGAAGATGTCGTCGAAGATGTAATCGACGAGGTTGAACTTCTCTTCCCCATTGATCAGAAGTAGTAGGTGCCTCAGATTCCCTTGAATCACCCCAGCATCGCCATCCTTCGGTGCAATCATCCGTCTGAGGATTCTGTTCATGATGCTGTAGAATGGCTTGATGTTCCGAGCTAGTCCGGCATCAAACGGGAGGTGGCTTGGATACATGTAAGCCAGCTCCTCACGATCCACTGCCTTGAGGTTCGAGATAATGATCTCGTGGTCCATGTGAGCCTCAAGACCAAGGATCCTTGCAAACTCAGCATAGGTGACAGAGTATTGTTCACCATGAGTCATCCAAATTATCCTCCTGTCACCTGAGCTTGAAAAATAGATTGTGGAGTAGAATTGGAGAATGATTTCCACATTCCAATCATATTTGAAGCCCATGATCTTCTTGAGATCATGGCGCTCGGCAGCTTCAATCACGGCATCAAAGGCCGAGTGCTCCTTCTTTGCCATATAGTCCCAGTCCACCCACTGAGCCTCTATCACTGGCCTCTTCATTTGTTGGTAGACTAGTCTGTAATAATCACAGTGGAAGTCACACCAAAATCTGGGATCTGCCGTGCTCCTCTCATACTTGTAGACCTTTTCTTCCCTTAGCCTTCTGGCCTTTTCAGACCCCTTGCCATGAAATACATTTGCCGACAGTTCCTTCTACCGGTTGGGATTCCTTTCCGGTGTGTGGACTTCAAGGGGGCCAATAGAGGTGGCCTTCCCTTTTTCCTTGATCACAACCCCTCCGGGTGCCTTCTTGGCTGGCACCTTGACGGAGGGCTTCTTCTTTTTCGGCTCGACTGGAGCCGGGGCTTTTCTCTTCTTTGGGTCGCGCTCGACCCTAGGGACAGCCTCTTCTTGGGCTGGCTCCTTGCCCTTAGCCTTCTCGCCAACAGTGACGAGCTTCTTTCGCTTGGGGGCACTGGCCTCAGCAGCCCTGGAGTTGTGGGCCTCCCTATCCTCTCTTTTCTTCTTCCTCAGCTCATGGAGGGATTCCGCGGTGGCACGGGCAATGGCTTCATCCTCATTGTAGATGCTCGCAGCCACCTTGGATGCTTCGAGTGCCTTGAGCTTTCTTTCCTCCTTGGCCTTCTGCGCCTCTATTAGCGCAGCCTTAGTCCGAGCCTCGGCAATTTGGGCCTTGGTACGCCCCTCGAGGTGGACACGCGGAGGAGAGCGCTCGGAGTTCGACATGCTGTGAAAAAGATGGAGGAAGGAAGATATGAGCCTAGGAAGAAGAAGTATTGCCGAAAAGATCTCGAGAACCAACTAGAAGTAGGGTTTGCCCTGTGCAAATCGGACTTGTCCGCCCCAGGGGCGGACTAGTCCGCCGACCGGACTTGTCCGCCTGGTGGCCGGACTAGTCCGGGTTGCACAGGAAGAACCCTAACCCTAGTTGATTCGTCGAAAAATTTGTGAACCAATGCGCAATACTCCTAGGCTATGATCGCAAGGGTGTATAGAACAACATTAATGAAGGCGTTCCTATCAAAAAATTGAAGAATCAAGAATGGGGCTAGTTTTTGAGGAACGGTGAAATACCTTCAAAAATCCGCTTGAGTCGTCGAAATCGGTGTGGATCTCGAAGGTGGAGCGCGGGGAAGTGATCCCTCACTCCCAAGGACTTCGATGCGCGGATTGGAGTTGAGTTTTGGTGGATGGAGCGCAAAATCGCCGATTTGGGGGCGGTTGTGCGCGCGTGGAAGCTTGAGAGTCAAGTGAGGAAGAAAGAGAGGGGGTTCGGGCCGCCTGGGGGTTTAAGTCCCCAAGGGCCGGACTAGTCCGGTTGAGGGGCCGGACTAGTCCGGTCTGCGGACCAGACCCAGACTAGTCCGGGTCCGGACTTGTCCGGTGGAAGGCCGGACTAGTCCGGTGTGCGGACTGGCCGCGGACTAGTCTGACCCAGACTTGTCCGGCCGTAGCGGCGGACTAGTCCGGTCCAGCTGGGCTGAAAAGCGATATATTTGGGTTTTGCCCATAGAGATAAGTCCTTTGGTACGAATATAGCAAGGAAAACATGACACACATGATTATGAGCCAATAAGGAACAACTTATGAACATTTTCATGAAGAAAATAGATTTCTCAACCAAATTTGAGAAGAAATCAACATAGAGAGGAGTCTTTCGAAATGTGGCTCAAAATATATGAGGAATGGTGTTTAAGCCACGTTTCGAGAATCCAACACGTTGAGCTCACTTCTTAGCTCACAGAAACGCTTCTCGTCAAGAGGCTTTGTGAAGATGTCCGCAAGTTGATGTTCCGTCCTCACATGCGAAATCTCAATGTCTCCCTTCATTGAGTGATCTCGCAAGAAATGGTGTCGAATGTCTATATGTTCGGTCCTAGAGTGTTCCACCGGATTATGGGCTATCTTGATTGCACTCTGAAAGCATCTAGGCCCCATGAGGTACGGTTTCGGTGATTAATGACAACCATTCGATATTACTAATGAATTTGTGAATGCAAGGTCTCAATAGCACTCAATCAAATAAAATCAAAATTACATTGGAGACCCATCTGAAATCAACAAATGAGATCAAAACGAATCATGTGAAGAACAAGAAGTGAAAGCTCTAACTTGACATCAATCAATGCTTGAAGACAATCAGAACAACACTTCGAACAAATGTCAAAGAGGTCACAAGTTCAAAATTCCAAAAAGAACAACTCAAAACAACTTGAAGTCAACAAGTTGAACACACCGGATCATCCGATGTACTTGGAGTTGACTGCATCGGTCAAATTGGTTCAACTGAAGAAGAAGATCTCAGACAAATACACTCACCGGATCATCCGATGTAAGTGGCTTAGTGCATCGGTCCATCATCACAGATTGCAACACCATTGGACCAAGTGAAGCACCGGATCATCCGATGTGCAGGTTTGTACACATCGGTCGATCACTCCAGGAAGCTTCAAGATCAAGCAGAATTCTGGAGGAAGAGCCACCGGATCATCCGATGAGAAGACAGTTCAACATCGGTCTAACAACGGTCATATCTGACATAGTGACATCAGCTAATTTGGCTTTGACCGATGATAACTGAAGGGGAGACATCGGATCATCCGGTGTTCGCAGACAAGTGATGTCAGCCTACTTTTCCAACGGCTATCTCGTGGAGGCTGGCTATTTATACCCCTTCAACCTGTCAAATCGACATGACTTGAAGCCCAGACATACTATATACATCCTAGAGCATTCAAGCAAGAGAGCTACCACTTTCACATCAATTTCACATCAATTGTACACCAAGAGATAGGCTAGAACTAGCTAGAGATAGTGCTTGGGTGCCTCCACTCTAGGTGATTGGAGTCTCTAGCATAGTGAGAGCCACAAGGGAGTGTCCCTTGGTGTGTGTAACTTCCGGAGCTTGCCAAGTGGTTTGTGGAAGCCCGGAGGATCCCAAAAGTGTACAAGGCTTGAGCTCCACCTTGCCGAGGTTGGCGAACGGAGAAGAATAGTGAAGAAGCCCCTAGTCTCGGTGACTTGGGAGTGGCAAAACCCATCGGAGGGTGCCACAACGTGGACGTAGGAAGATCCTTGTGATCTTACCGAACCACGGGATAAACCCCGTGTCCTTTGAGCGTTTGCATCCCTCTTCCTTTACTCTTATGCAATCTCCATTCCGCAACTCTAATTTATATTGATTGCATAGTTTAAATTGCATAGGGAATTGGGCTTTAGGTTGTTAATCTTAAATTGCTTTAAAATTTGAAAGAAAGCCCAATTCACCCCCCTCTTGGGCATTTCGATCCTTACAATTGGTATCAGAGCAAGGTTGCTCATTGGATCATTCTAGCTTCACCGCTAGAGAGCAAAAATGGCCAAGAATGGGGGTTCGGTTCCTACCTTCGAGGGCAAGAATTTTGCTTATTGGAAAGCACGCATGCGCGCTTACCTTGAGGCAATTTCTCCCGAAGTGTGGGAAGCGACCCATGCGGGGTTTGGCAACCATGAATATATATTGGTGATCAACTAAAATGGGATGCTAAGGCTAGGAATGCTATTTATGAGTGCATTAGTCAAGATGTATTTGCTAGAATTGCAAGTAAGGAAAAAGCTTGTGAAATTTGGGCTTGCTTGATTGAGATCCATGAGGGTTCCTCTCGTGTCAAAGAGCTCAAATATCACTTGCTTAAATCCAAGTATGATGATTTTAAAATGCTTCCTCATGAAAATGTTAATCAAATGTTTTCTCGCTTAAATGTACTCATTGAGGAAATTAATGCTCTTGACATTGCTTCTCTTGGCAAGGGACTCATCAACCGCAAGATCCTCATGCTACTTCCCAAGCCCAAGTACAACATCATAAACTCAATGCTCCAAAAGGAGTCACTTGACAACATTGAGGTTTCGGAACTCATTGGAGAGATACATGCTCATGAGATGAGTGTGCTTGGAATGATGGAGGAGTCATCATCATCAAAGACCATTGCTCTCAAGGCCTCAACCAAGAAGACACATATCAAGAAAAAGAAAGTGATTGAGCCTAGCTCAAGTGAGGAAGAACAAGCTACAAGTGAAGATGATGATGACAATGAGCTTGCATTGATGATGAGGAAGTTTTCACGTCTCAACTCAAAGATTGCCAAGAAGGGATACTCGTTTGATCCCAAGAAGAAAGCCTTCTTGCCAAAGAGAGATGAAAACAAGACGTGCTACAATTGTGGCGATCAAGGCCACATATCATATGATTGTCCAAAACCGGACAAGAGGAAGGACAAGGGCAAGCATCGCAAACTAGAAGAGAGTGAGGATGATGAAGATGCAAAGCCCAAGCGCACCTTTGGAAAGAAGAAACTTGACAAAGGCAAGAAGACCAAGCTCTTTCCAAAGAAGAGAAGAGGACCTCAAAAGGTCTTCATGTGCGAAGCAAATGAGTGGGTCACCGATGAAGAAACAAGTGATGATAGTGAAGATGAGGAAGAAAACTTGGCAAACCTCGCTATCGTCAACAAGAATGACTCACCCCTTCCTCCACCGCCTATGTGCCTCATGGCGAAAGGTAACACAAAGGTATGTGATGACTCAAGTGATGATGAACTTTCTCCCGATGAACTAGCATCTATGATCAATGAATATCATGCCATTATCAAAAGGGAAAAGGCTAAGGTTAAGGCACTTGAGCTAACTCGCGCCAAGCTAGAGGGTGCCAACCTCGATTTGCAAGACAAGTATGTCACCATACTTAATGAGCATGAAACGCTCAAGTCACATGTCAAGCAAATCGAGGAGGAGAAGGCTCAAATCAAGCTTGAGTTCCATGAGCTTGACTTAGCTAACACGGCATTATTGGCTAAGCATAACGAGTTAGTTCAAGAGCATGAGACACTTAGTCTTTCCTATGAAGCAATGGAACTAAAATTGAATAACTTGAAGAAAGAAACTCTTGATGGCAAAACACCCGCTAGTTCACATGCCACTAACAATTTGCATAAGTCTTTGCCATTGAAAGCTAATAGGGAGAAGGAGCTAATGGACGAGATCGAAAGTCTCCGCACTAGTGTGGCTAGACTTTCCAAGGGAGAGGACAAGCACAAGGAGATCCTCTTCCAACAAGCTAAAGGCTTCAACAAGAGGGGACTTGGGACCTTCCCTACGCCCAACAAATGGAAGGTGCCCTCACCGGAGCTTAGGACAAGCTTCATCAAGGAAGTGGGATCCTATTGCCAACATTGTGAGGTCACCGGACATCACACTAGGGAGTGCCCTCTTCCCACTCGTCCTTCTCCAAAATTACCTCCTAGCTATTCATCTACTTTCAATGATTGTCACTATCTATTGAGCAAAGTAGGTGGAAAGGTGAAAGCGAAGTTCATTGGCAAAAACATCAAGGGCATGAAGGGGAAGCTCCCCAAGCAACTTTGGGTCCCAAAATCACTTGTATCACACATACAAGGACCTAAGTTGGCTTGGGTTCCTAAACTCAAAAACTAAATTCATGTGTGTAGGTGAACTACAAAGCCGGAGGAAAACATTGGGTACTCGATAGTGGGTGCACTCAACACATGACCGGCAATGATGGTATGTTCACCTCCATAGAAGACCCCGGCAATCATGAACAAGTCACCTTTGGTGATAACTCAAAGGGGAAGGTAATTGGTTTAGGTAAAATTGCAATTTCTAATGACTTGTCCATCTCGAATGTGCTTTACGTTAAGTCTCTTAGCTTTAATTTACTCTCTATTGCTCAACTTTGTGATCTTGGACTGACGTGCACATTTGACAAAGATGGTGTTGTGGTGACTAGCGTAGCTAGCAAAGAGCTAATATTCAAGGGCTTTAGGCATGGTCATCTATATTTGGTGGACTTCTCCAACAAGAGCGCAAGCCTAACCACTTGTCTTTTCACCAAGACAAGTTTGGGGTGGCTATGGCATCGGAGGATTGCTCACATAGGAATGAGCAAGCTCAAGAAGTCCTTCAAGCTAGGGATGGTGACCGGCGTAAAGGACGTGACGTTTGAAAAGAACAAGCTATGTAGCGCATGTCAAGCCGGGAAGCAAGTGGCTTCGCACCATCCGATGAAGACAATGGTGTCTACCTCCAAGCCGCTCGAACTACTTCACATGGATCTCTTCGGACCGTCCACCTTCCAAAGCCTTGGCGGTAATCTCTATTGTCTCGTTATTGTTGATGATTACTCTCGCTATGCTTGGACTCTGTTTTTAGGTGACAAGGGTGAAACTCCGGAAGTCTTCAAGACCTTTGCAAAACGAGCTCAACGGGAATTCCAACTTCCCATCATCAAGGTCCGGAGTGACAACGGCACCGAGTTCAAGAATTACAATATTGGGGAGTGGTGTGACCGTGAAGGAGTCAAGCACGAATTTTCGGCTACATACACCCCTCAACAAAACGGTGTTGTTGAGAGAAAGAACAAGACACTAATCACCCTCGCGAGAGCCATGCTTGATGATTATGGGACGTCGGAGAAGTTTTGGGCGGAAGCGATCAACACGGCATGCCATGCCGCAAATAGAGTCTACCTTCATCGACTTCTCCAAAAGACTCCCTACGAGCTCCTCATTGGGAGAAAGCCCAACATCTCCTACTTCCGGGTCTTCGGATGCAAGTGTTACATCTACCGCAAGAAAAGACTTGGTAAGTTTGAAAGAAGGTGCGATGTTGGTATTTTCCTTGGTTATGCGTCAAACTCAAAGGCATATCGAGTATTCAACCAAACCTCCGGGTTAGTTGAAGAAAGTTGTGACGTTGAGTTTGATGAGACTAATGGCTCCCAAGAGGAGAGTTTTGGTCATGATGATATAGATGATGAGCCTCTACGAGAAGCTATGAAGAATATGACCATAGGAGACATCAAGCCCAAAGTTGAGGAGAGCCATGATCAAGGGGGAGCTTCAAGTCCGAACATCAACACCTCCATGGCGCCTCAAGTGGATGAAGAAGAAGACAAAGATGATCCATTGCCTATGCAAGACCAACAAGCCACACAACACCAAGTAGAAGATGAAGTCCAAGATGAAGTCCAACCACAAGACGAGCAAGATGCTTCACCACCACCAAGTGACTCACAACCATTGATGAGACATGGGCGCATCTCCAAGGCACATCCAATGCATCAAATCATTGGAAGTCCTTCACGGGGAGTAAGTACTCGTTCACGTCATGTTGCATCTTTTTGTGAGCACTACTCTTTTGTGTCGTGTGTAGAACCCAAAAGCATTGAGGAAGCTCTCCAAGACTCAAATTGGGTGATGGCTATGCAAGAGGAACTCAACAACTTCACCCGCAATGAAGTTTGGGTGTTGGAGGAGAGACCCAAGGACAAGAATGTGATTGGAACCAAGTGGGTCTACCGCAACAAGCAAGATGAGAATGGCGTGGTGGTCCGCAACAAAGCTAGGCTTGTGGCGAAGGGATTTGCTCAAGTTGAAGGTTTGGATTTTGGGGAGACATTCGCCCCGGTAGCACGGTTAGAAGCTATCCGCATACTCCTTGCTTTTGCTTCTCATCATAATATCATGCTTTATCAAATGGATGTTAAAAGTGCATTTCTCAATGGCTATATTAATGAACTTGTGTTTGTTGAGCAACCTCCCGGGTTTGAGGACCCAAGAAACCCTAACCATGTCTATAGGCTAAACAAAGCACTCTATGGACTCAAGCAAGCTCCAAGGGCATGGTACGAGCGCTTAAGGGACTTCCTCGTCATGCAAGGTTTCAAGATTGGGAGGGTGGACACTACACTCTTCACCAAGGACATCGACGGAGACTTATTTCTTTGTCAAATTTATGTCGATGATATTATTTTTGGCTCAACTAACAAAGCTCTTAGCCATGAGTTTGGCAAAATGATGTCTAGGGAATTCGAGATGTCGATGATTGGAGAGCTCAACTTCTTCCTAGGATTTCAAATCAAGCAACTTCAAGAGGGGACCTTCATCCATCAAGAGAAGTACACTAAGGACCTCTTGAAGAAATTTGAGATGGGAGATTGTAGCTCAAGAAGCACTCCAATGGCGACAAATTGTCATCTCGACGCGGACATGGACGGTAAATCTATTGATCAATCTCATTACCGTTCCATGATTGGTTCATTGCTATATCTTACCGCATCTAGGCCCGATATTATGTTTAGTGTGTGCTTGTGTGCTCGCTTTCAAGCGGCACCTAAAGAATCGCACAAGAAGGCGGTCTTTAGGATACTTCGGTATCTCAAGCATACCCCAAGTGTAGGTTTGTGGTACCCCAAGAACGCTAGTTTTCATCTCTTAGGTTACTCGGATTCGGACTTTGCCGGATGCCGTGTTGACCGCAAGAGTACCTCCGGGGGTTGCCACTTACTTGGGCGTTCCCTAGTTTCTTGGTCGAGCAAGAAGCAAAATTCCGTGGCTTTGTCCACCGCGGAGGCGGAGTATATAGCGGCTGGTGCATGTTGTGCCCAAATCCTATATATGAAGCAAACCCTCTTGGACTTTGGAATTAAGTTTGGTTGTGTGCCTCTCCTTTGTGACAATGAAAGTGCGGTTAAGATAGCTAGAAACCCCGTTCAACACTCCCGCACTAAGCACATTGATATTCGCCATCACTTCTTGCGTGATCATGAGGCTAAAGGAGACATCTCTTTGCAAGGTGTTAGATCCGAAGAACAATTGGCAGATATCTTCACGAAACCACTTGATGAGAAAACCTTTTCTAGACTTAGAAGTGAATTAAATGTGCTAGATGCATCTAACGTCATGTAAGTTGCCATGGTCATGTAAGGTTGCATATCATATAGGTCTTGTCTAACTCCCAAAGGATAGGGGTGAGCTAGAAATAGTTTTCCCTGAGGAAGCCTTTGGAAGGTTTAAACTTGGCAAGATAGATTTATTTTATGCCTTGCATGATCCCTGCCATATAAACTTGCACTCATTTAATGTCTTGCACTATAATTTGTTTGGCATTGCATACGGTAGAATTGTCACAAAGGGGAACCCACATCATGAGAAGGAGACTTGTTTGAAATGCAATATCTCAACTCATATGATGTGGAAAGAGCAAAATTCTAAAGGAACACGCTTTAATGAGATAGAAGTTTTCATACTCTACCTCACAAAGCATGGGCCTTACATTTTATTTGGATATTTTTCCTCTATTTTTCTCGGTGTTCCATTTGCATTAAGGCCTAGCCAAGCTATTGGCATATTAGCTTCTTGAGGGGTAAGGGGTTGCCCAAAAAGTCCTAAGACATGTGTTTCTCTTTGATTGGTTGTTTGGTCAAAGGACATATATGGGATGTTTTCGTTCTGTTGTCATCGGATTATCCGATGCCCCCGTCAATCCCTCATCGGTCAAATAGGTGTTCAATCTTCAAAGCCAAATTCTATCTGAATTCATAATGATCCGACGAGTTCATTCCGAAAAACATCGGTCCATCCGATGTTCTCTCTTCTGGAGCTGTGATCTATTCATCCGATGTCTACCTCCCTCCAACGTCGGATCATCCGGTGTCAATATCACTCGGTTGAACACCCTTACTGTGCTATTCGACCGATGTTCAAAACCCTAATCATCGGTTCATCCGATGTCAACAGCATTTCTTGAATATCCTTTCTGTGGAAATTGACCGATGCTCAATTCTCATATCATCGGTCCATCCGGTGTTTAAAAGACGGCTAGGGTTTGGGCCCCACTATTTAAACACCCGCGCCGCCGCCGCTTTCTCCCTCCCCGCGCCTCGCGTCCTCGTGCTCTCGCCGCCGCCGATAACGCCCTAATCGCCGCCGCCGACCACCGTCCACCGCGCCGCCGCCTCTCCCGCACACCGCGCCACCTCCGCCCGCAGCCGCCGCCGCCGCCCTAGGCGCCGCCGCCGCTGTGCTCCTCCCGCGCACCGCGCCACCTTCGCCGGCAGCCGCAGCCGCAGCCGCCGCCGCCCTAGGCGCCGCCGCCGCCGTGCTCCACCCGCGCCCAAGCGCCACCACCGCCACCGCACCTCTCCCTCCGTCGAAGCAACGCCATCTCCGGTCACCTCCTCGCTAGGGTTTCTCGGCCCGGTTGATCATCGTCGCTAAGGTGAGCCCCGTGCCATGCGACATATCTCATTTGCTTCTCTCGTCGTTCTTTCGTCATCGTCGCCTAACCCTAGCTCTCCGTCGACTAGATGGGTCGCGACAGGAAGAACAAAGGAAAGGCCATTGTGGAGCCCGCCGCGAAGAAGAAGAAGCTATCCAAGGACGAGAAGAAGGCCTTGATGGCCGCTCGCGCCGCCGAGGAGCGTGAGCGCGGCCGTGGGGGTTCCTTGAGGATCCGCGAGGCCCGACCGAGGCCGCCTCCCGTGGTCGACGACTCCGACGTCGAAGAGGAGCCGGTCGCGCCCCTCGTCCGCCGGCGCTCAGCCCGGACACGTGGGGGTCACGCCGAGGCTCCTCCTCGTCCAAGACCGACGGCTGCCGACCGTCGTGAGGACAGGGAGGCTGAGAGGGACATCCATGAGATGGACACGGCCGTCCTGGTCCGTGAAGAAGTCCGTCTTGTGGATTACAGAAAGATGAAGGCGAAGCAACTACGGAAGCTCAGATGGAGTGTACTGCTTGAGGAATGGTACCCACAGCCCCGAGAGCTTCTTGTGGATAGTCGGTTCTGGACGGTCACGCAGGCGTCTCTCTACGAGACTTACAGACGCCGTGGCCACAAGCTCTTTCAGCACAACCACTTGGACTGGAAGCAGCTTGCAGTGGCCGCGGAGACTGATGTCCGCCCCTTCTTTGAGAGATACAGAGGGTTGGTGGATCTACTGGACTATGAGAGGAGTGCCTATGTGGAAGAATGGGTCCGTGTCTTCTACGCGACCCTGTACATCTCGGAAGGCAGGCGGTCCATTGCTTTCATGTTCAATGGCCAGTACTACCACCTCACGAGGCAGACCTTGGGGCACATTCTTGGTTTGGAGCTGCACGACACCAGCATCCATGAGAAGGTCTATGGGCAGGCAGATCCACCGAGGAGGCCACTTACTGGAGGGGTAGCTCCACAGCTAGACGAGATCCGCTCCCTGTTTGGCTCCTCCTTCTCTCCGGACCAGCCGAGAGTCCCAGCCCTCCTGACTCCAGCTGCGCGCATTGTGCACCTCGCCTTGCGCCGCACGCTCCTGCCGAGGTCAGGGTACTTGGAGGGGTTCACGAGTCTCCAGCAGACCCTCTTGTTCTACATAATGAACGGGATGGATTTCGATATCATAGACATACTTCTCTGCGAGATGGAGGACGTAATCACTGATGGGGTTGGGATGATGAGACAGATGGTCTATGGGCACTGGATCAGTTTTATTTGCTCTATGGTAGTGCCAGAGGGGCACTCAGCACAGGCCCGGCTTGCAGACGAGAGCGTGACCCGCTTCGGTCACTACCGTGCGTCCGCTCCTGGAGACCGCCGTCTTGGCCGTCCAGTTGAGCGCCAGGTCCGGGCCCGCTTGACTGAGGAAGACTGGTCCGACCTAGAGCGGGAGGACGAGAGACTTGCTGAGGCTGAGGCTTAGGGGGAGGACCTGCAGCATATCTGGTCTGAGAGCGACACCGACGACAGTGTCGAGGAGTACTTCCCTCCCCCTCCACCTTCACCGAGGCCGCACGACGCCGAGGCAGGAGGATCAGCTGCTCCGCCACCGACACCACCTCCTGTGTCCGAGGCGCAGGTGACGCAGCCGTCTGAGCTGACGTCGCTTCTCCAGCAGATGATCGAGCAGCAGCGCCAGGACAGGCTCGCTGCTGAGCAGGCCAGGGCAGAGCAGGCTGCTCACTTGGCACAGCTGCAGAGGCAGCAGCAGGAGCTCCAGCTTGAGATCGCCCGTCAGAGGCGAGAGGATACGGACAGGTTCACCAACCTGGTAGATCAGATGCACCGCCGTACCCTCGACCAGCAGCAGCAGACCCAGCAGGCCATGATGGGGATCCTAGGGTTGATCACCAACCTATACACTCAGACCGGGATCGCCCTTCCTTCACAGCAGCCTGGACTGGGGCTGGCTCCAGGTGTCGCTCAGGTGCCTACTACTCCTATCCCTTCGATCAGTATGTCACCTCTTCTGGCACCTAGCGCACCGATTCACTCACCACTGCCGGCGACGACCTTGTTCCAGCAGACACCGGCGTCCGTGGTGAGCGCTCCACTTCCTCCAGCTCCTCCAGCACCTTCGGTCCCTGCTTCCTCTCCTCCAGCACCGGCAGCGGACCCTCCAGTTTCCACCGCTCCGGCAGCCCCTTCGACCGGCGACTCCAGCTCCGACGACTGCGACGGTGCCCAGTTCGTCCTCGCGCCTAGCTCTCAGGGTCAGTAGGCGTTCTGATCCCTTTTTGGTGTCTTGATGCCAAAGGGGGAGAAGGTGTAGGAGAGTCAGGGGGAGTAGTAGTTTCAGGGGGAGTGTGAGTGCGTGTTTGCGTGGTTATCCTTTGTATCTTTGTTTTCATGCTTTGTATTCATACTCTTTTGTAATTTTAAATAAGCACTCCTTCACTTGTCTCATTTGCTTATGATTTTAATCGATTGAGCTTTTCGCACCATAATTTTCATTTGCGTTTTACAAGCTTAATGTCTCTTATCTTGTATTCATTGCATATCTACTTGAACACTATCATCAAATTCATTATTATTGTGCTTTAAATTTTTGTGTTGTCATCAATCACCAAAAAGGGGGAGATTGAAAGCATCTAGGCCCCATGAGGTACGGTTTCGGTGATTAATGACAACCATTCGATATTACTAATGAATTTGTGAATGCAAGGTCTCAATAGCACTCAATCAAATAAAATCAAAATTACATTGGAGACCCATCTGAAATCAACAAATGAGATCAAAACGAATCATGTGAAGAACAAGAAGTGAAAGCTCTAACTTGACATCAATCAATGCTTGAAGACAATCAGAACAACACTTCGAACAAATGTCAAAGAGGTCACAAGTTCAAAATTCCAAAAAGAACAACTCAAAACAACTTGAAGTCAACAAGTTGAACACACCGGATCATCCGATGTACTTGGAGTTGACTGCATCGGTCAAATTGGTTCAACTGAAGAAGAAGACCTCAGACAAATACACTCACCGGATCATCCGATGTAAGTGGCTTAGTGCATCGGTCCATCATCACAGATTGCAACACCATTGGACCAAGTGAAGCACCGGATCATCCGATGTGCAGGTTTGTACACATCGGTCGATCACTCCAGGAAGCTTCAAGATCAAGCAGAATTCTGGAGGAAGAGCCACCGGATCATCCGATGAGAAGACAGTTCAACATCGGTCTAACAACGGTCATATCTGACATAGTGACATCAGCTAATTTGGCTTTGACCGATGATAACTGAAGGGGAGACATCGGATCATCCGGTGTTCGCAGACAAGTGATGTCAGCCTACTTTTCCAACGGCTATCTCGTGGAGGCTGGCTATTTATACCCCTTCAACCTGTCAAATCGACATGACTTGAAGCCCAGACATACTATATACATCCTAGAGCATTCAAGCAAGAGAGCTACCACTTTCACATCAATTTCACATCAATTGTACACCAAGAGATAGGCTAGAACTAGCTAGAGATAGTGCTTGGGTGCCTCCACTCTAGGTGATTGGAGTCTCTAGCATAGTGAGAGCCACAAGGGAGTGTCCCTTGGTGTGTGTAACTTCCGGAGCTTGCCAAGTGGTTTGTGGAAGCCCGGAGGATCCCAAAAGTGTACAAGGCTTGAGCTCCACCTTGCCGAGGTTGGCGAACGGAGAAGAATAGTGAAGAAGCCCCTAGTCTCGGTGACTTGGGAGTGGCAAAACCCATCGGAGGGTGCCACAACGTGGACGTAGGAAGATCCTTGTGATCTTACCGAACCACGGGATAAACCCCGTGTCCTTTGAGCGTTTGCATCCCTCTTCCTTTACTCTTATGCAATCTCCATTCCGCAACTCTAATTTATATTGATTGCATAGTTTAAATTGCATAGGGAATTGGGCTTTAGGTTGTTAATCTTAAATTGCTTTAAAATTTGAAAGAAAGCCCAATTCACCCCCCCTCTTGGGCATTTCGATCCTTACACACTCTCGTTGTCACACAAGAGTGGAATTTTACGCAGGTTAATCCCATAATCCCTAAGAGTTTGTCGCATCCAAAGAAGTTGTGCACAACAACTTCCGGCTGCAACATATTCCGCTTCGGCGGTGGATAGAGCAATAGAGTTTTGCTTCTTGGAGGACCAAGACACAAGAGATCGACCCAAGAATTGGCACGTACCCGATGTGCTCTTCCTATCAACTTTGCACCCCGCATAGTCCGCATCGGAATATCCAATGAGGTTAAACTTGGATCCTTTGGGGTACCAAAGTCCTAGGGTAGGTGTGTGTACAAGGTATCTCAAGATCCTTTTAACGGCGGTCAAATGACAAGCCTTGGGTGCTGCTTGAAAGCGTGCACACATACACACACTTAGCATGATATCGGGCCTAGATGCACAAAGATAGAGGAGTGATCCGATCATAGACCTATATAGCTTTTGATCCACACTTGAACCGTCCTCATTTAGGTCTAGGTGTCCATTTGTCCCCATAGGGGTTTTGATGGGCTTTGCTTTGTCCATGTCAAACTTTCTTAGAATATCTTGAGTATACTTAGTTTGACTTATGAACGTCCCTTCTTTGAGTTGTTTCACTTGAAATCCTAGAAAGAACTTCAACTCACCCATCATGGACATTTCAAACCTCTCCGTCATTATCTTGGAGAACTCATCACAAAACACCTTATTTGTGGAACCAAATATGATGTCATCCACATATATTTGGCACACAAAAAGATCCTCATTGAAGTGTTTTGTGAACAGGGTATAATCCGCTTTTCCTATCCTAAAACCATTTTCAACTAGAAAGTCTCTTAAGCACTCATACCAAGCTCTAGGAGCTTGCTTGAGACCATAAAGAGCCTTTCGCAATTTGTAAACATGGTTAGGATAGTTTTGATCTTCAAACCCTGGAGGTTGCTCTACATAAACTTCTTCCTTGATTGGTCCATTAAGGAATGCACTCTTAACATCCATTTGGTAGAGTTTGAAGTCATGATGAGTAGCAAAGGCTAGTAATATCCGAATTGACTCAAGCCTAGCTACGGGGGCAAATGTCTCATCAAAGTCCAATCCTTCAACTTGTGAGTATCCTTTTGCCACAAGTCGTGCCTTGTTCCTAGTTACCACGCCATGCTCATCTTGTTTGTTGCGAAACACCCACTTGGTTCCAACAACATTAGCTTGAGGACGCTTGACAAGCTCCCAAACCTTGTTCCTTTCAAAGTTGTTGAGCTCCTCTTGCATGGCAACTACCCAATCCGGATCCCTTAAGGCGTCTTCAACCTTATGTGGTTCCAAGGATGAGACAAAAGAGAAATGCTCACAAAAGTTTGCAACACGTGAGCGTGTAGTTACTCCTTTTGTGATATCTCCTAGAATGTTGTCAACGGGATGGTCCCGTTGAACACTTTGATGAACACGAGGATGCGGGGGTTGACCTCTTGAATTACTTGGTTCATCTTCTTCACTTTGGTCTCCCCCTTGATCCAAGCCTCCCCCTTGATCCTCATTCTCATTATCACTTTGGGGAGCTTCTAGTGGATCTTCAACTTGTCCAATGGGGATTTGACCTACTTCATAATGATGATGGTCACTCGGGCTTTGAGATGGTTCTTGTGGGCGAACATCTCCAAGTGCCATTTTCCTTAGAGCTTCTAGTGGAGGTTCCTCTTGATCAAGGGCATGTTGATCAACTTGCTCCACTTGAGAGCCATTGGTTTCGTCAAACACCACGTCACGTGCTACTTCAACAATTCCGGAGGATTTGTTGAACACACGGTACGCATGAGTGTTTGAGTCATATCCAAGCAAGAAACCCTCATCGGACTTTGAAGCGAACTTTGACGTCCTAGGCTTCTTGTTGAGGATATAGCACTTGCTACCAAAGACCCGAAAGTAAGAAACATTGGGTTTCTTACCAATTAGAAGCTCATAAGGAGTCTTCTTGAGGAGGCGATGAAGATACAATCGGTTCACGGCATGGCAAGCGGTGTTAACCGCTTCCGCCCAAAACCGGTCCGATGTTTTGTACTCATCTAGCATCGTCCTTGACATCTCAATGAGCGTCCTATTCTTTCTTTCGGCTATGCCATTTTGTTGTGGAGAATAGGGAGCGGAAAACTCATGCTTGATGCCCTCCTCATCTAGGAACTCTTCTACTTGCATGTTTTTGAATTCGGTGCCATTGTCACTCCTTATAGCCTTTATCCTTAAGGTGAACTCATTTTGAGCTCTCCTCAGAAATTTCTTGAGGACACCGGGAGTTTCACTTTTATCATGCAAGAAGAACACCCAAGTATATCTAGAGAAGTCATCAACGATAACTAGACCATACTTGTTGCCACCAATGCTAATGTAAGCAATGGGGCCAAAAAGATCCATATGGAGTAACTCCAAAGGTCTAGTTGTCGTCATGACATTCTTAGAGGGGTGTTGAGCTCCCACTTGCTTTCCCGCTTGGCAAGCACTACATGGCCTATCCTTTTCAAATACTACATCCTTTAGGCCACGAACATGCTCACCCTTAAGGAGCTTTTGAAGGTTCCTCATTCCAACATGGGCTAGCCTTCTATGCCAAAGCCATCCCATGTTGGCTTTAGCCATTAAGCATGTGTCAAGTTGAGCTTTATCCGCGGTGAAGTCCACAAGATAGAGCTTTCCCTTGAGCACTCCCTTAAAGGCTATCGAGTCATTACCTTCTCTAATGACACTCACTCCCTCACTAGTGAACACACATTTATATCCTCTATCACATAACTGTGATATGGATAGGAGATTATAGTCTAGGGAATCAACATGCAAGACATTTGATAAAGTATGTAATGAGGAGACAGAAATTTTACCGGAGCCAAGGATTTTCCCTTGGCTATTGTCCCCAAAGAAGATTCCTTCACTTGGGTCCTTATTCTCCTCATACTCTATGAACATGCTTCTCTCTCCGGTCATGTGGTTGGTGCATCCGCTATCCAATACCCATTTCGATCCACCGGAGGAGTAAGCCTACAAAACAAGTTTTATGCCTTTCTTTTAGGTACCCAAGCGGAGTTGGGTCCTTTGACGTTAGTGGTTAGGCATTTTGGCACCCACACGCAAGGCTTGGGGCTCTTGCGGAGTGGCCCAACATATCTAGCAAACACCTTGCCGTGTTTGTTCTTCTTCAACACATAAGATGCATCAAAATCATGAAATAAATGATGCGGTTCAGATTTAGGCAAGTTTTTGCTAGAGGGTGAGTTCTTTTCATTTTTAGTTTGGGATGAACTCCCCTTAACAAAGACAATCATGTCTTTGCCATACTTGGAGGTTTTGGTGTTATGCCTTGCACCTCTAGTATAGCCAAGACCATCCTTGACATGGGGTGGTCTTGTGTTGGTGAATGCACTTCGTGCATATGCCACCTTTTCCTTGTCAAAGATGGCACCCTTAGGTGCTTGTTTGCCTTGTGCTAGGTTGAGTTCATCCTTAAGTTTAAGGATCAAGTTGGAGCACTTGCAAGGTGATGTTGCCTTGGATGAGGCCTTTGAGGAGGTTGAGCTCTTGAAGGAAGAGGTTACATTGTTCTTGAGTGACTCAACTTGAGTCTCAAGGATCTTGTTAGCTTTCGACAAGCTTCCAAGTTCATCCTTGAGCTCAATCGACTTCTCCTCAAGACTTGAACACGTTTTCTTGCAAAGAGCAAGTTCGTGTTCCAATGCCTTGCTCTTCTCTCTTTCGAGCTCAAGGAGCTCGTCAAGCTCTTGACATCTCTCCTTCTCAAGGATGAGCATGTCCTCCTGTCTGTTGATGAGATCTTCCTTCTCAAAGATCTCATCCATAAGCAACTTCATCCTACGCAAGGTGCTTTTGCTTATGTCCTTAAACATATGCTCATTTTCACTAGCACTATCAAAATCATCATGTGAGGAAGTTGGGGAGGAAGGATGAGATGTTACCTTTCTCTTTCCTTCCCTTGCCATAAGGCAAGTAGGCTTGTGGTCGTTGTTGAGGTTGGGGAAGAGCTTGCCTCCCTTGGAGTTCCTCCCGATGGCTATGGTGGCCATCTTCTCCTCTTCTTCTTCGGAGGAGGACTCATCGTTAGAGTCCCACTCCTTCCCCAAATGGGCTTGTCCGGAGGGCCTCTTCTTCTTGAAGAATCTCCTTTCTTGAGGCTTCCCTTCCTTCTTCTTATTCGTTTCTTCGTGTGGGCAATCAGCGATGAAGTGCCCATACTCGCCACAGTTGTAGCAAGACCTTCTTGATTTGGGCCTTGCTCTTTCCTTTCCCTTGCCCTCATAGTTGTGCCCCCCTTTCTTCCTCCTCATCATTCTCTTGAATTTGTTGATGAAGAAGGCCTCCTCCTCATCGGTGTCGAGGCTCTCCTCATCACTTTCTTCTTGCTCCTTTGAAGAGGGCGTTGCCTTGAGTGCAACGTTCTTCATCTTGGAGGCGGTGAACTTTTGGAGGTCGTTGTAGAAGAGCGCCTCCTTCTCCATGATTTCATGGTTAATGATCCTCCCAAGGACCTCCTCCGGGGTCATTTGAGTGAACCCCGGGCTTTCCCGAATCATGGAGCATAAAGAGACGTTCCTAGGCATGAATGCCCGGATCATTCTCTTCACCACCTCGTGGTCGGTCCACTTGGTGCAGCCATATGATCGGCTTTTGTTGATCAGCACCTTCAGCCGGTTGTACATGTCTTGGGGGGATTCACCATCCAAGATGGCGAATCTCCCAAGCTCTCCTTCGATGAGCTCGATCTTGGCCTCCTTGACCACTCGGTTTCCCTCATGCGCCGTCTTGAGGGTGTTCCATATGTCTTTGGCCACTTCAAGGCCATCGACATGGTTGAACTCATCTCTAGAGAGAGATGAGATGATCACACCCGCAGCTTGAGCGTTGCGGTGGATGAGGATGGCTTGTTCTTGAGTTATGTTGTCCTCATCCTTGGGAATCTCCACCCCGGTCATGACAATTTGCCACAACGCTGGGTTGAGTGACACGAGGTGGATCTTCATGTTGTGTTTCCACATACCGTAGTCCGTTCCATCGAATTGGGGAGGTTTCCCCAATGGGATGGATAGGTAGTGGTTGTTGGCGGCAAGGCGTTCATAGTTGAACCCTTGCCGGTTGTAGTTGGCTCCGCCACCACCACTTGATTGGTTTGACGGATCAATCTTGGATATGTTCAACTTCTCCCGGAGCTTCGCCTTGAGTTGGCGAGTCTCCTCATCGTCCGTTGGCTTATCTTGATAAGCCAACGTCTCCTCACGGGTCGCCTCGTAGTTGCTGCTCGATGCATCGTCATTCACCACTCCGGCCATCTCTCCGAGTTGTTAGACTCTTTGTGGAGAGTCCTGCTCTGATACCAATTGAAAGTTGCCTAGAGGGGGGGTGAATAGGCTAATCGACCTGCAAATGACTTAATAAAATGAGATTAAATCACAGGGGGCGGACTAGTCCGGTCAGGGGGCGGACTAGTCCGGTCAGCTTGCGTGAATAACCCTAAAAAGATGTTTCTAGCAAGTTTTAGGGTATTTTCTCTTTACTACAAGTGAGTATATGTTTAAGTCAAGTTAAGCAACAACCTAAACAAGAGCAAGTCAAGTTTCCACAAGTTTGTAGCAAAGCGGAATATGAAACGAGACTACCAACCCTAGAACAAAGTAATCAATAGAATGAATGCGAAGAACACAAGGGGGCAAGGATTTTATCCCGAGGTTCGATTCCACACAAGGAATCTACGTCCCCGTTGAGGAGTCCACAAAAGGACCGGGTCCAACAACCCTTCCCTCACCAAGTTTACCGCACGGGCCTAACTTGGTTCTCCACTAATCACAACGGTGATTACAAAGTTCGTTGGGGCTTCTCACAAACTGAGGCTCCCACACCACAAAGATGATCAACACAATAAAGCAAACTCAATACACAGCCCACAAAGACTCAACGAGTGCAAGAGATCAAACCGGGAGCACAAGCGCGATGTTCTTCCTCTTCTCCACCTCACTAAACCCTAATCCACTCAAGAATTAGTTTTAGAGGGAAAGTAGGCAAGAAGGAGGCTTAGGAGTGCTCCAAGTTGGCTGTGGCGGCGCTAGGGTTTGAGTTTTTCCAAGGGTGTTTGAAATGAGGCCGGGGGTCCCCTTTTTATAGAGGTCCCAAGCCCAATCTGCTGACTTCAGCAAAAGGGAGGACTAGTCCGGCCACTGGCCCGGACTAGTCCGGCCTAGGGGACCACTGACCCCTTTGTCAGGTCCCGACAGCTGACACACTATCGTCACGCTACCCGCCAAACTTCAAATTCAAACGGTCACTTCCAGAACGGACTAGTCCGGTCAACACCGGACTAGTCCGATCTCACACAGAGCCTTTTGCTCCGTGTGAAAACGGACTAGTCTGAGGACCACGGACTAGTCCGGCCCCTAGGGCGGACTAGTCCGGTCCTCCCAGACTTAGCCACAGAAGCACCTTTTCTAGACAACCCGGACTAGTCCGGCCCCACCGGCGGACTAGTCCGTTCTCACTCAGGACCTCTTGGTCCGGTCCAAAACGGACAAGTCCGTGGTTTTGGGACTTCATCACCAAAACCCACTCACAGCTACCCGGACTAGTCCGGCCACAAACGGACTAGTCCGATCTCAGTCAGACCCTTCTGGTCCGGCCAAAAACGGACTTGGCGGGCCAGGAACGGACTAGTCCGGCCACCTGCACGGACTAGTCCGGCCCTACGGCCAGACCACTTAATCACTCATTTCTTTCATAGGTTTGACCTCTCAACCACTTTGAGCTCCCAAACTTGATCTCAATGCACTTTACACACACACCCTCCTATTGCTACGGCTAGTCTAACTCAATCACGCTAGAAACCCTAGTTTCTACGCTTTGAGTTGACTCCGTTTCCTTCCTTTTCCTTTTTGAGGGTTTGCGTCTCCAATTGAGTCCATACCTGTGCTAAGATCACTTGAGCTCATTAGCGACTTAATTGTCGTCATCAATCATCCAAAACCCACGGGGAACCTAGATGCACTTTCAGGGAGCTTCAAGTTCCAACAACAACACCTCTATGGCGCCTCAAGTTGACGAAGAAGAAAAGGATGATCCATTGCCCACTCAAGACTCACAAGCACAACAACATCAAGAAGAAGAAGAAGTCCATGATCAAGTCCAACCACAAGAGGAGCAACACGCATCACCTGCGCCAAGTGCTTCACAACCACTTATGAGGCATGGACGCATATCCAAGGCGCATCCGATGGACCAAATCATTAGAAGTCCGTCAAGGGGTGTAAGTACGCATTCTCGCCATTTCGCTTCATTTTGTGAGCACTACTCGTTTGTTTCGTGTGTAGAAACCACTCACATTGAGGAAGCACTCCAAGACCCAAATTGGGTAATGGCCATGCAAGAAGAACTCAACAACTTCATCCGCAATGAAGTTTGGGTGTTGGAGGAGCGACCCAAGGACAAGAACGTCATCGGAACAAAGTGGGTGTACCGCAACAAACAAGACGAGAATGGCGTTGTGGTCCGCAACAAGGCAAGACTTGTGGCCAAAGGGTTCTCGCAAGTTGAAGGACTAGATTTTGGGGAGACATTTGCCCCGGTCGCCCGGCTAGAAGCCATCTGTATACTCCTTGCTTTTGCTTCACATCATAATATTAGACTTTATCAAATGGATGTGAAAAGTGCCTTTCTCAATGGTTACATTAACGAGCTTGTTTATGTTGAACAACCTCTCGAGTTTGAAGATCCAAGGAATCCTAATCATGTGTATAGGTTGCACAAGGCGCTCTACGGGCTCAAGCAAGCACCTAGGGCGTGGTACGAACGACTACGGGATTTCCTCATCATGCAAGGATTCAAGATCGGGAGGGTGGACACTACACTCTTCACCAAGGACATCAACGGAGATTTGTTCATTTGTAAAATTTATGTTGATGATATTATTTTTGGTTCAACTAACGAAGCTCTTAGCCATGAGTTTGGCAAAATGATGTCTAGGGAATTCGAGATGTCAATGATTGGAGAGCTCAACTTCTTCCTTGGATTTCAAATCAAGCAACTTCAAGAGGGGACCTTCGTCTATCAAGAGAAGTACACCAAGGACCTCTTGAAGAAATTTGAGATGGGAGATTGTAGCTCAAGAAGCACTCCAATGGCAACAAATTGTCATCTCGACGCGAATAAGGACGGTAAACCTATTGACCAATCTAACTACCGTTCTATGATTGGCTCATTGCTTTATATTACCGCATCTAGGCCCGATATCATGTTTAGTGTATGCTTGTGTGCTCGCTTTCAAGCGGCACCTAAAGACTCGCATAGGAAGGCGGTCTTTAGGATACTTAGGTATCTTAAGCATACCCCTAGTATGGGCTTGTGGTACCCTAAAGGTGCAAAATTCCACCTCTTGGGATACTCAGATTCGGACTTTGCCGGATGCCGCGTGGATCGCAAGAGTACCTCCGGTGGGTGCCACTTGCTTGGGCGTTCCCTAGTATCTTTGTCTAGCAAGAAGCAAAATTTCGTCGCCTTGTCCACGGCGGAAGCGGAATATATAGCGGCCAGTGCATGTTGTGCCCAAATTCTTTATATGAAGCAAACCCTTTTGGACTTTGGTATTAAACTTGGTTGTGTGCCTCTCCTTTGTGACAATGAAAGTGTGGTTAAGATAGCTAAAAACCCTGTTCAACACTCCCGCACTAAGCACATTGATATTCGCCATCATTTCTTGAGGGACCATGAAGCTAAGGGAGACATCTCTTTTCGAGGTGTTAGGTCCGAAGAACAATTGGCGGATATCTTCACTAAACCACTTGATGAGAAAACTTTTTCTAGGCTAAGAAGTGAATTAAATGTGCTAGATGCAACAAACATCATGTAAGAATGCACTTCATGTAGGTCTTGCCTAACTCTCAAAGGATAGGGTGAGCTAGGGTTAGCTTGGGATGGAGGTTCTTTTGGGTTTTTCCCAAGGTTTGGAGAGTGGCTCTCCCTGAAGAATCCTTTGAAAGGTTCAAATTTGGCAAGATAGATTTATTTTATGCCTTGCATGATGTCTTCCATATAAACTTGTAATTTCTTGCATTATAAAATTGTTTGGCATTGCATACGGTAGATTGTCACAAAGGGGAACCCACCTCATGAGAAAGAGACTTGTTTGAAATGCAATATCTCAACTCATATAAGGTGGAAAGAACAAAATGTTAGGTGCGTTAATGCCTAGAGGAACATGCTTTAAAGTGATAGAAGTCTTCATACTCTAGCTCACAAAGCATGGGCCTTACATTTTATTTGGATAATTTCTTTCCCATTTTTTCTTCGGTGTTCTATTTGCCTTAAGGATTAGCCAAGTTATTGGCAAATTAGTGTTTTTGAGGGGTAAGGGGTTGCCCAAAAAGTCCTGAGACATGTGTTTCTCTTTGCTTGTTTGTTTGGTCAAAGGACATATATGGGATGTTGCTGTTTTGTAGTCATCGGATTATCCGGTGCCTAGGTCATACCATCATCGGATTAGTTGATGTTCAAAAGCCAAGGGCCAGTTCAATCAGTATCTCAAATCATCCGATGAGTTCATTCTGAAAAACATCAGTCCATCCGATGTTCACAATTCTGGAGCTGTGCCAAATTCCACCGATGCTACTTCATCCCACGTAGGACCATCTGGTGTCAACATTCCATTTTTGAATACCCTTACTGTGCCATTCGACCAATGATCCCATCCTTCAACATCGGTCCATCCGGTGTTAAAAAGTCAGCTAGGATTTGGGACCCACTATTTAAATGGACGTTCGCCTTTTTCCTTCTCTCTCCCGATCCCGACGCCGCCACGCACCTCTGCCGCCGATTCTCACGCGCCGCGCCACCGCCGCCTCACGCGCCGCCGCCTCCGGCCACCGCCGCCCTCCGTCCGCTGTCGCCCGTCGCCGTCCGCCGCCTCCGGTCCCCGCACCACCGCAGCACCATCGCCGCCGCCGCCACTCGCCTCCACTGCAGCCGTCGCCGCCCAAGGCCGCCGCCTCCATCACCAAGTGCTGCCGCTGCTCCACCCAAGCGCCGCCGCCGCCGCTCCTGCACCGCCAACCACCGCTCGCGCACCACCGCCGCCCAGCCACACCACCACCACCCTCAACGGTCGTTGTTTCGTCGTCGCTAGGGTTTTCGGCCCTGTCGATCTCCGCGTCGCCGTTCCGTGTGTTCGACGTCGTCGACTCCGTTCACGCGCCCGATCGCAATGGCTCGCGACAAGAAGAACATAGGCAAGGCCATCGCGGAGCCGGCCGCGAAGAAGCAAAAATTGTCGAAGGAGGAGAAGAAGGCGTTGATGGCCGCTCGCACTGCCGAGGAGCGTGAGCGTGGCTGAGGGGGATCACTGAGGATCCATGAGGCTCTTCCGAGGCAGCCTCCTGTGATCGATGACTCTGAGGCCGAAGAAGAGCCGGTAGAGCCTCACGTCTGCCAGCGCTCAGCCCGGACCCGTGGGGGTCATCCCGCGGCAGCTCCACATCCGAGACTGACAGCTGCCGATCGTCGTGAGGACAGGGAGGCCCAGCGAGCCATCTACGAGATGGACACCACTGTCCATGTCGCTAAAGGAGTCTGGTTGACTGACTACCGGAAGATGAAGGCCAAGCAGCTCCGCAGACTCAGGTGGAGTGTGCTGCTTGAGGAGTGGTACCCGCAACCCAGAGAAGCTCTTGTGGACAGTCGTTTCTGGACTGTGACGCATGCGTCCCTCTACGAGACCTACAGACACTGAGGCCACAAGTTGTTCCAGCACAACTTTCTGGATTGGCATCAGCTTACCCTCGCAGCAGAGACGGAGATTCGCCCCTACTTTGAGAGGTACAGAGGGCTGGTGCACCTGATGTCCTATGAGAGGAGTGCTTATGTGGAGGATTGGGTACGCGTGTTCTACGCCACCCTCTACGTCTCTGAGGGCAGAAGATCGATTGATTTCATGTTCATGGGACAGCACTACCACTTGAGGAGGCAGACACTGGCACAGCTGCTAGGCGTGGACCTGCACGACACTTGCGTGCATGAGAGAGTATATGGTCAGGCAGACCCGCCGAGGAGGCCGCTCACTGGAGGAGTGGCACCAGCACTGGAGGAGATTCGTTCTTTGTTTGGTCCTACTTTCTCTCCTGACCAGACGAGAGTATCGGCATTGTTGACTCCAGCTGCGCGCACAGTGCACCTTGCCTTGCGTCGCATGCTCTTGCCGAGGTCAGGTTACTTGGAGGGATTCACCAGCCTACAGTAGACTCTCCTGTTCTACATCATGAACGGGATGGAGTTCGACATAGTGGACGTCCTCATATGCGAGATGGAGGACGTGATCACAGATGGAGTGGGGATGATGAGGTAGCTCGTTTATGGACACTGGATCAGCTACCTGCTCTCCATGATGGTCCCTGAGGAGTCCGCCGTGCATGATCGTCTCACTGATGAGAGTGTCACACGTTTTGGTCACTAACGTGCCCCAGCTCCTGGAGACCGTCGCCTTGGCCGTCCAGTCAAGCGTCAGGTCTGTGCACGCCTAACTGAGGAGGACTGGTCGGACCTGGAGAAGGAGGATGAGAGGCTAGCTGAGGTACAAGCACAGGGTGAGGACTTGCAGCACATCTGGTCCGAGAGCGACACCGACGACAGTGTCGAGGAGTACTTTCCACCTCCACCCTCACCCAGGCAGCACGACGTGGAGGCTGGAGGCTCTACAGTGCCACCACCTACTCCACCTCCTGTCACTGAGGCACAGGTCACTCAGCCGTCAGAGCTCACTTCGCTCCTGCAGCAGATGGTTGAGCAGCAGTGCCTGGACCAGCTTGCAGCTGAGCAAGCCCGAGCGGAGCAGGCCGCCCGACTTCTGGAGCTCCAGCAGCAGCAACAGGAGATGCAGCACCAGATCGCCCGTGAGAGGCATGAGGACACTGACCGGCTGACGGGGCTGATCGACCAGATGCACCAGCGCACCATCGACCAGCAGCAGCAGACGCAGCAGGCGATGATGGGCATCCTGGGGTTGATCACCAACCTCTACACCCAGACCGAGATTGCCCTCCCGTCGCAGCTGCCAGGAGTTGCTCCACCACCACCAGTCCTGGCTCCAGCTCTTGCTCCGGTGCCGTCTACGCCAATTCCTTCCCTCAGCATGTCTCCTCTGCTGGCGCCAGGTGCTCCGATTCACTCCCCGCTGCCGGCGACGACCCTGTTCCAGCAGACGCCGGCCTCCATCGTCAGTGCCCCTGTTCCAGCAGCTCCTACACAGCAGGCACCGACGGTGGCTCCTACGGCTCCGACAGCTCCTTCCACAACTCCAGGCAGCAGCTCCGACGACAGCGATGGTGACCAGTTCGTCATCGCGCCTAGTACTCAGGGTCCTTAGGCACTCGGATCCCTTTTTGGTGTCTTGATGCCAAAGGAGGAGAAGAGTTAGAGGAGTCAGGGGGAGGAGAGCTTAGACTCAGGGGGAGTGTCTTAGCCTTAGGGGGAGTTTATTGAGTACTTTTGCCATCTTTGTAATTCGATATTATCATTTTTGATTCAATGCTTTTGCTACTCATTTGGTGTTTATTAAGTACTCTTAAGTTATTAATCGATTGAGCTTATTTGGTGCCTATCTTATGATCACTTATTCACTTTAGTTATTCTTTGATATTGAGCCTTCAAATTTTAAGTGTGATAATCTTGCATTCATTGCATATCATCTTAAGTTTCATTCTATCAAATTCATTACTATTGCGCTTTAATTGTTGTGTTGTCATCAATCACCAAAAAGGGGGAGATTGAAAGCATCTAGGCCCCCATGAGGTATGGTTTCGGTGATTAATGACAACCATTGGATTTTACTAATGAATTTGTGAATGCAAGGTCCACATAATCACTCAATCAAATGAAATCAATATGTCATTGGAGACCCATATACAATCAATTTATGAGATCAAATCAATTATATGAAGACAAGAAGTGAAAGCTCTTATGTCAAAATCATTCAACTTTAAATTGACAACATTCAATGCTTGAAGATCATTAGAAATGCCTTTGCAACAAATATCAAAGAGGTCAATCGAGCAAGATACAAAATCACTTAGAAATAACTCGAAGTAAACAAAATCAACTCACCGGATCAACCGATGGTTCCAGAAATATACACATCGGTCGAGTTGGTTCAGCTGAAGAAGAAGACCTCAGAACAAAGCACTCACCGGATCATCCGATGTGAATGGCTCATCTACATCGGTCCATCAGTACACTTTGCAATATCCTTGGACCAAGTGTAGCACCGAATCATCCGATGTACAGAGAAATACACATCGGTCAATCACTCAAGTAAGCATCAAGTTTAAGAAAATTCTGGAGGAAGAGCCACCGGATCATCCGATGAGAAGACAGGATCAACATCGGTCTAACAATGGTCATATCTGACACAATGACGTCAGCTAAAGTAAACTTGACTGATGATAACTAAAGGGGAGACATCGGATCGTTCGGTGTTCACAGTAAAGTTCTGTCAGCCTACTTTTCCAACGGCTATTTCGCAGAGGCTGGCTATAAATACCCCCTAATCCTGTCATTTCGCAAAGTCTTGATCACCAGACACTATCAACACATCCACAAGCATCAAGACCAAGAGCAATCACTTCCACATCATTTCGATCACCTATACACCAAGAATTAGGCTAGAACTAGCTAGAGAGAGAGCTTGTGTGCCTCCATTCTGGGTGAGTGGACTCTCTAGGTTAGTGAGAGAGCCTCAAGGGAGTGCCCTTGCTGTTTGTAACTGTGAGGAGACTTCCGGAGCTTGCCAAGGCGTTTGTGGAAGCCCGGAGGGTCGAAGTTGTACAAGGCTTTAGCTCCACCTTGCCAAGGTTGGCAAACGGAGAGGAATAGTGAAGATCCCTCGTCTCGGTGACTTGGGTGTGGCAAAACCCTTTGGTGGGTGCCACAACGTGGATGTAGGAAGATCTTGACGATCTTGCCGAACCATGGGATAAATCATCGTGTCTCCTCGGGAGTTTGCATCTTCCTCCTTTCCCTTACGTTTATGCATTTTACGTTCCGCAAAGTTCCTATTTACTTGAATGCATAGATAGTTTGCGTAGGTAATTGGGTTTTTAGGAATTAAGTTTTATTGCTTAGATTTTTAAAGAAGCCCAATTCACCCCCCCCCTCTTGGTCATTCGATCCTTACACCCTCCTTCCCTCTTCTCTCTCTGCCGCCAGGACCCACCTGTCATCTCCTTCATCGAGCAACTGCCGCCCTCTTCTTCCCGCGCCCGCGCCGCGCCAACTCCCCCCCTCCAACTGCCTCACCCCATGCCGATCCACCCCGGGAAACTACCCCACGCACGCGCCATCAACTGCCGCCCTTCTCCCCCCTATTAAATCAGCCCCTCCTCCTCTCTTTCTTCTTCCCCGCGCCCAAACCCTAACTTCACCGACATCGGGGTTGGTCTCGCGTGTTCCCGATGCCTCGCCGGTTGCTTCACTCTTACCTCCACCCTAACCTCTTCGCCCTGTCGCCAGGAGCACGCCGGGCAAGTTGGTCCGGGGAATTAGCCAAGGTTTCACCGGAATTGACGGGTGCCGATGCCAACCGCCGCCACCTCTCGTCGTCGACTCATCTCCGGCCAATTTCGGACCCCGAGACCTCTCTAGGTATGCTCCCCTCTTCTCCCTCGTTCGTTTAGTGTAATTTATGTATGCGTTAGATGACGTTTTGGCCATTTGGGCCAACGTCGGCGAGATCGCCGCCGCGGGAGTCGAGCGCCGCCGCGCCGTGCGCCGCCTGCATCGTCGGGGGCGACGTGGCCGCATCCCGGTCGTTGGCTTGAGGCCGACGGCTGAGATTAGAAGGCCGTAACGGTTCGGCTATATTAAATCTAGTGCGTCCATTTCAAATCCAACGGCCCGCATTCAATTCAATTTTTCCCGCCTCTGCATTTACACCGAAGCCCCTGGAATCTTGCCAGCTACCCCCTGGACTTCCCTGGAATACAAATCTAACCCCTAGATTATGCAAACTAACCCCTGGACTCTCTGGAATTGGATTTAATCACTTAATTAAGCAAACTAGCCCCTGGAAATTTGTAAAATTATTGATTTAACCCCTGTACAGTGTAGGAAAATTACCAATAAGTCCCTGAGGTTTTATTTAATTGATGAATATTGTTTATAGGAGTATTTAATGTGTAGAAATTAGATAAAAATGGTAAATAAATGTAAAAACAGTAGGAAAATTTGTGTAAAATGTTTTTATGCTGTAATTAATTTGTAGAGTGCAAATAAAATATATTTTGACCATGGGAAATTTATTAAAAATGTTTAAAATACATTTTGGCCATAGAAAATTCAATAAAAATGATTTTAGGCCATAAATAAATCCTAAAAATGTAAGATAAATATAAAATGCATATTTTGGCAATGTAAAATAATAAATGCTTCGTAGGGACGCATTAGTATAGAATTTTATGTTTATGTGTATGTTGTGATGCCATGTATTGTGTGCTCTTTACTTATTTAGTTTTTATTTCTTCATGCCATGCTTGGGCAATATATTTAGAGTCGTACTACGATCCCAACTTTAATCTCCAAGACCAAGACTTCACCAACAATCAAGTCTTCGACGAAGGCAAGTGCCCTTGACCATCTTGTACCAATTTTAGGATTTTGGTTAGATGCATGCTAAATAAAATGATGTCCTATTTCATGTTTCATGCCTTGTTACATATAATTCTTTGTCACCTGATTTGGGTTGGAAAGAAGATAGGTATTAATTTTGCTTAGCCATGCTTAAACATTGGGAATGGGATTTCATACAAATATGACATGTTAATCTTTATGATTACTTTAATTGTGATGGACACACAATAGTAGTGGATAGGAGTCTGGTGGTTGGATAGTTTTGGTATGGTGCAGTTTGCACGAGACCCGGGATTGGGTTTGGCACCACCGGATTCTAAGGACCGGTTTATGGAGGAAGCTACTAAGATTTATAGTACCACCACGAGACTGAGATGGGACAGCTTGGTCAATTAATTAGGTTTCTTCCGATGAAATGCTAGTAGTTGGATGGTACGGGGAATGATGCAGGGGTACTGCTCTGGGAACCGCAAGGCTCAAGAGGGGGCTATGAGGCGGAGGGTTACTCCGGAAATGCCTCAGTGGTGGAAACCTTAGAGGGCTAGCACTAGTCGGCAGTACCTTTGTAAAGATCATGTAGTGATCTCCTGGCCTCACACCAAAGGAAGTGTGTAATGTGGTTAGCTACCACGGGCATTCAGAGAGGTTCACTTAGTCCACCTGGCAACAGGGGATAAAATCACTGCTTGTGGGTAAAGGGTACACTCTCTGCAGAGATTTGGTGAAACTGTCATGACAGCCGTGCTCACGGACAAGAGCGGCTTGGGGCCAGTTCATAATTAGTTTATGGTTGGGAAATGGTGGTTATTTATGATTCAAGTTATATTTATCATCATTAATATGAGTTGGATTACTTCTTGAATTATGACATCGATAATTGAAAACTAAGGCTAGGATCTAAGCATAGTGCTTAAGCCATAATTGGCCTACCCTTGTTCTAGCCATTTATGTCATTCTCTTTCCACACTTGTTGAGCACTCTATGTACTCAAGCGTTTACTTTTCCATTAGATTATGAAGAAAAAGCGGCACCGGAAGACTTTTTCGTCAACCCGGAGGACTTGGTCTAGGCTGGCGATCCTTCGTGTGACTGCCTATGAAGACGGAGCCCCACTTATCTATTTAGATTTCCGCTGTAGTTTAATCTTTATGAATTGTTTAGATGTTGTAAATAGGTTTGTGGTGTGTATTTGTAGACCTTCGGGTCGTATTGTAAGCTATTTATGTATTCGAACATAGCATGTAATGATATTTCACTTTCGTCAATGTATGTACGATTCAACTGATCCTGGCGTATATGTGATTAGCATCTGTTCATCTTTACGATGAACGGGCGTGACATGCCACTTCAAAAACCAGGCACCAGGAATTTTCCAACCCAAATGAAGATTGTGAATCATCTATCTCATTGATCGACGACCACTCCAATATCCAGAACAGAAAATCAAAACATCTACTCACTCTTCTCTAGTGAAGACTAGAGGAGTAGTTATGCCAATTTCCTTGAACTGGATAACAATTTCTGTGAATAGATCACAGAAGGGAGATGCGCAGCCGCAACCACGCGATCACAGGGAACTCTGGCCGAGGAATCGACAATCATCAGAGTGCATCGAAACCTTGGAGTGGACAGGGTAGTGCAAGTCTCCCACTCTTCCTTGGGAGGGAGGGAGGGAGGGAGGGAGGGAGGGAGGGAGGGAGGGGCGCACAACAGTTCTGAAAGTGGTTTTTACATGTCTTCTACTTTTTGCCGCCTTTCTATATTTGGGAACACCTCCATAACAACTCCACTAGCAAAGGGTCATCAATCGTTATTGGTAACTACTTAAGACTGAGGGGCGACGGCGGAGTGCTCATCGTCCACATACTGCTGCTCAATCGCGCATCCAGTGCGAGGTCGGCGGCTACGTGCATGGTACTGTAGCTGCTAGCGCCGCGTGTCAACGGCTCAGCCTCTACTACAGATACTCCATCATCGCGTTCTACATCAAGTCCAATGAGAAATCGCCTCAGGATTCGCAGGCTGAGGCTTGCGCCGGCGGCAGTCGTGCAAGACAAGAAAGCAAGGATCCGTGAGGCAGAGAAACTCGCACGATTGCTATTTGTTGCAGCATCTAACGTGTCCCGACCACAGCAGCATAAACATGGTAAGGAATCCCTACGTATCAAAAATATCAATGGGGATAATCCAATGGAGGAGGAAGATGACTCTATCGACTCTCCCCTGATTTCTCCAAACTTACGCACAAAAGTTTGCTCGAGATCTTTGATGAAGGTATAGCTTCCTCCCGGGGACGCTGTTTGTCGGCCCCGGCGATGATGAATGTGTTGCCTTCGTCACAGATTGTCGATGGCGATGTTTCTTCGGCATCTGTTTCGTTAATGAAATGTGCTTTACGTTCTAATGCTCAAGGCCGACAGTTAGTCATCCCCAGTGCCTGTTCCGGCTCAACGCCGGCGAGGTCCGAGGAACACGGAGGCATTTACTCGAGGGGCGGTGTTTCTAGCATTCTTTGCAATTCAAAATCGTATTCAAAGCAGATTGATCTCTTCCAAATCTGAGAGACGTATCAAACATTGGCCCACCTGGTTTTAGGTTGGGCCCGGCTAGGCCATACAAGTCAGTTCCAGGGCTGGTGTCCTTATTTTCACGAATGGGAATTAGGGTTCCGTTCACCCCAAGGGCGCCGCACATCCACAAACATTCGCATGTTTCCTCATACGCTCAGGCACCAACCGTGGCTTTGTTGGTGAAGGGAACGGGCAAGGAAACTTCCTTGGACGTAACTTCCAGGGAGGATTCCACCGGGGTGTAGGAGGATCAAATGCACGAGGCATGAATGGAGGTCAAGGTGGTGGATTTCAGGCTAGGAGAGGTATGCGTTTTCAAGGCAATCTTCAAGGAGGAAGTAGGAATCTGCCTGGACGTGGAAGTAATCAAGTCCAACCCTTTGGCCAACGTTCTGGGCAGGGAATGCATGCATCTCAGGGGCACCGCATGGGACAGTGGAATGGTCAGGCTTCTCATGGCTCGGTTGTTGATCAGGGCACTGCATCAGCAGGCCAAGGGATGCAGGGCCACAACACTTATAGCTTGATCACTCATGGGAATCAGTATGGTAGTGTTTCTGTTAATTTGCTGGTGCAGGCTGCGGCTCTGATTCAAAAGGCTTTTGAGTCTATGGCGGGGTAAGCACCAACTCAAGTTCAGTCGCAGCAGGTGCCTACAGTGCAGATTGATTCATCTGCCAAGCTAGTACCAATTAAGGAGATGACCAAACCAACTTCTGGGGGAATTGCAGAATCATCGAAAAAAATAGTGGTGGTAAGTATCTGCCCTACTGTTATAGGTGTCTCACAAAGGGTCATGATGAAAAAGATTGTGTGCTTGAGGCTCACTGCTCGGTGTACCATAGTAGAGATCATGAGAAAGAAAGATGTCCAATTTATCAAGCACCAAGGGAGAATGCAAGATTGTGTGGGTATGCAGTGGAGGGATTGGGGTTTTTCTGTATCCCCCATACATCAAAGGAGAAGGCCAAGAATGAATCAAAAAGCGCCATCATCAGGGTCTTGAATGGATTGTGTCGAAGTGTTAATGCGATACTTCCCCCGGATATGCAAAAGAGCAGCCCACAAAGGTTCTTTGATCGGTAGGACTTAGTCCTCTATCGAGTGATCGCGCATATGAGAGTGTGAGACTGTGGTTTTTACGTGGTTCGGGCCGCAAGAGCATAACACTCTACTACATGGTGATGTAGTGTTGCTGGTGTGTGTGTGTGTGTGAGTGTGTGTGTGGTGTGTGTGTGTGTGTGGTGTGTGTGAATGCATAGATTGGGGATCTTTTGTAACGGTGGCAGTCTGGTCATTTTATAGACAAGATCAGACGCATTACAAGTGGGGTCCGGGGCCCAACAGGTGGCCACGGGGCGATCTTATCCTAAAGATCTATAGCTTCGCACATAAGCTTCCTTTGACTGTAGCATGAAGACTGGTCGTCTTGCCGCCTCAGTCGCCAGTGGCCCACGCGTAGTCGCTGATGGTATTAGAGGATGTCCCGTCCGTCTGTCTGGTCACCGCTAGCTACCCACTTGGCGTAGCGGGGTAGGCCTGCGATGTCTTTATTGTGATGTGATTGGGCACAGCGGTCTCTGACTGTTGGCGTGCTCTGCATTACCTACCAGAGGTAGGTGTCTGTCTTCAATGCTTGATTTAGACGGGGCACACCATACCTTAACTCCCGCACCCCACCTCCCAGGGCAAGTTGCAGGACACGTGGCAGCTTCGGGGTTGGCCTCTGCCAGGGGAGGCAAGGCTTGGTTCTTCCTGACATGTGTCAGCTCCGGTGCCCTTCGAGGCATGTGGCAGCTCCAGATCCCTTCGGGGCATGTGGCAGCTCAGGAGCCCTTCGGTGTACGTGGCAGCTCTGGAGCCCTTCTCTGCGAGAGGCGTCTGGCCTGGTGCTTCGAGCCATGTGGTTGCGCCGGAGCTCACCCCTATAGTAGGATGAGGTCTCGCCCGAACACATGGTATCTTGGGAGCCCGTCTCACCGGAGGAGTCGGGTCCCATCTTTGTGGTCCACGTGGCAGTGTCAGGTCCTGTAGTTGAAGAAGGTCGGGGTCTAGCACCTTCTGGACACTTGGCGCCACTGAACATACCTAGGCACATTCAGCCTGTGTGCGAGGGTACCCCGTATACGGGGTACCGACAGATCGCTAACATTGCAAAATGTAGTATCAGAGTTGGAAAGGTTGAACCCAGGTAGATCGAGGTGGCACATCACGAACATGGGGAGGAATACTTTTAAAACGGTGTTTCCATACAGGGCCAAGATGATTAGAATGGTGGAATGTGGAATTGTCCAATCAAAAGTGAACAATGCTAAATTCAAGATTGAAGATTTAAATGGTGGCGCGGAGGCAAAATCCAGAGGTTCCAAGAGTTTGGATCCAATTCTCAGGTCTCCCATGTGAGTTGAGGGAATTCCTCATTATATGGGCAGTGGGCTCTATTGTCGAAAAACCGGAGATGTGGATATGAATTTTACAAGAAGGTTTGAAAGATGCAGGCTGCTGGTTAGCGTTCTGGACCCTAACTTAATTCCTCACAGGGTGAACGTGGTCATTGGTGATTTTATTTATGAGCTGCATTTTTGGGTGGAGGATAATATGGATGAAAATAATCCGGAGCCGGTGGGGATAGACTATGACTGGGAGGATGATAATAACAATAATTTTGATGGTAATGATAATATGAATGTGGAGGAGAACATGAATGGGACAAATGAGGAGGATCCAAAAGGAAATAAGGTGGATCAGTTTGTTTCTGGCCTGGGCGCCTCTCAAACTAAACAGGCAGCAAGGGGTGTGGATCAGATCAATCAGGACGCTGTCCCGAGTGAGGTAAGAATTGGTGTCCCTAAACCAGCAGTAAACATGGCACATGCAGGTACCATGTTTGATGGTATTAATACTTTATCAGTTGATTCGCTTACTGATAAGTATAATGTTGTTTATGATAATGTCTTAAGTGAAAACCACTATATGAATGTTGACGATGTTATCAACGATCACACAGGTTTGGATCAGTCACAGGTGAATGTATCCATGAAGATGGTGGACGAGGTTGAGGAAGAAGATGAGAGATCTATGAATACAGAGGAATGGGCAAAACATTTTGAAGAAATAACAAAACCGGTGGAAGACAAGGCAAGAAAATTTGCGAAGATGGCTGCCATTCCGGACGCGTCCCCATCTCACTCTGAGACACGCCAGAGTAAGAGAAGGGTGGCCACCTCTGATGATCCGACGTTGGCGAGGGCTGAAAAAATCAAGGCATCAAAAAATGAAGTTCAGCATCATGCCTCCTTTTTACAGCTTTCAGTACAGGATATAAATCATAAGCTTAATGGGGTAGGGTTCCTGATTGGAAATGATGAGAAGACTAACGCAGAGGCTATTAATAAATTAAAAGAAACTGGGGCTAGGAGGTTAGAGGCTAATACGGCACAAGGTGGTATAGTGCAAGAAATGCAAGATGGGGAAAATGAAATAGATGATGATGAGGTGATTGATACCTTGATATTGAAACAAATCTGTCATGAGGTACGAGATGAAACTCTGGATTTGGATAGTGACCATATAAATCATACTATCTTTATATCCAGAAAATCTAGAATGAAGGATAAATAACCTATTTACCATGAAAGGAATATTTTGGAACTGTAATGGGTTTAGAGACCCTAAAAAACATAGATTTGTGTCCGAGTTAACAAAGGAACATAACCTGAGCTTTATTGCTTTGGTGGAAATGGGTGCAAAGAATTTTAGTACGAATTTATTGAAAAAACTTGTGTGCCGGGAGAGATTTTTTATGGCACTACAAAGAGCCTAAAGGTAGATCTGGGGGCATTTTGTTAGGAGTAGATTTGCTTTATTTTGATATTGAGGCTATCGACGAAGGGGACTACTATGTTAAGTTCCGTCTATGTAATAAAATTGACGGTTTCAAATGGACATTAGTAGTTATCTATGGCCCTGCGCAGAATGAATATAAGCAAAATTTTCTCGCAGAGTTAGTATCTATGTGCAGCCATGTATCAGACCCAATACTCATAGGGGGGCTTTCAATATATTAAGATTTCTGAAGGAGAAAAATAAAGAAAACTTTAATTATCGATGGCCCTTTTTATTCAACGCGGTAATAGACAGCCTTAATCTTAGAGAGTTAGAGTTATCTGGAATTAATTTCATGTGGGATAATGCATCGCCAAGTCCAACATATGAGAAGTTAGATAGGATCTTGATATCCACTGACTGGGAGCAAAAATTTCCTTTATCAACTGTGGTGACAATACCCAGAGGAATTTCAGACCACACACCGTTACTGCTAGACTCAAAATCTCCATCTAGTACAGCTAATCCGGGATTTAAATTTGAGCTCGGATGGCTTTTGCGAGATGGGTTTCATGAGATGGTGAAAGAGGTGTGGGGCTCTGTCCAGGAAGGGGAAACTCCCATGGATCGGTGGCAGGCAAAGATACGGAGGCTACGGCAGCATCTTAGAGGTTGGGCGAAAAACACTAGCGGGGTATATATAAAAAGGAGAAGAAAAATTTATTAGACCAGATAGATGTATTAGACAAAAAAGCAGAAAATACAGTGCTAACAGTCGTTGAGATGAACGAAAAAAATCATTTAGCAAGTCTGTTTAGGGAGGAGGAAATCAAATGGTACCATAGGACTAAAACTAAACACTTATTAGAAGGCGACGTGAATACCAAATATTTTCATTTAATTGCCAATGGAAAACACGGTAAAATGAAAATATACCAGTTGCAGGATGGCTTTAAGGAGATTACTGGGGAGGATGAGCTTAAAAAACACATAACTATGTATTATAAAAATCTATTTGGACCAACTGGTGACACTCCATTCCAGTTAGATCCGAATCTTAGACATGATATTAATCAAGTGTCTCCTATATAAAATGAGTTATTAACCGAATCTTTTAGCAAGGAGGAAGTGAAAAAAATGATCTTTGAGATAGAACATAATAAGGCCTCGAGGCCTGATGGATTCCCCGTAGAATTTTATCAGGTATTTTGGGATCTGATTAAGGATGACTTAATGGACCTTTTTCAGGAGTTCCACGCAAGTAACCTTCCGCTCTTTAGATTGAATTTCGGTACAATTATATTGCTACCAAAAAAGGTCCAGGCTAATACTATCCAGCAAATCCGACCGATTTGTTTATTAAATGTGAGTTTTAAATTTTTTACCAAAGTAGCAATGAATCCGATGATGTCTATTGCTCCTAAGGTAATTAAGCCAACTCAGACTGCGTTTATAGCCGAGAGAAATATAATGGAGGGAGTCATTATCTTACATGAAACGATTAGTGAGCTACACAAGAAAAAACTTAGTGCTGTGATATTCAAGATTGACTTTGAAAAAGCATATTGCAAAGTAAAATGGTCATTTGTGAAACAAACTTTGCTGATGAAAGGGTTCTCGCAAAAGTGGTGGAAATGGATAGACGCATATATACAGGGGGGTCATGTAGGTATTAAAGTAAATGACCAGGTTGACCAGAATTTTATGACAAAAAAGAGATTATGGCAAGGTGATCCGCTATCTCCTATATTATTTAATATTGTGGTAGACATGTTGGCTATTCTAATAAATAGAGCTAAAGAGTTGGGTCTGATTAATGGTATAGGGCCGCATCAGGTTGACGATACTCTATCAATTTTACAGTATGTGGATGACACTATTGTTTTTATGGACCATAGCCTAGAGAGAGCAATTAATTTGAAGCTAGTTTTATGCGCATTCAAAGAAGTATCCGGGCTAAAAAATAATTTCAGTGAGAGTGAGATCATGTGTTTCGGGGAGGCGAGGGAGTATGAGGAACAGTACACGTGTTTGTTCGGATGTAAAACTGGTACTTATCCGTTCAAATACCTAGGCATCCCAATTCACCACAAAAGACTAACCAATAGTGAATGGGGTATGGTGGAATAGAAAATAGAGAAAAAACTTAGTAGTTGGAAAGAAAAACATTTATCCGTAGGTGGCCTCTTAGTGTTAATCAATTCTGTACTCACTAGTGTAGCCTTGTTCATGCTTTCTTTTTTTTGAAATCCCAGAGGGGTGTTAGAAAAACTAGACTACTTTAGATCTAGATTTTTCTGGCAGGAGATGACCATAAGAAGAAGTACAGGTTAGCAAAGTGGAATATACTGTGCCAACCAAAAGAACAAGGCAGAATGGGGATTCTGAATTTAGATGTTCAGAACCAATGCTTATTAAGCAAATGGTTATTTAAAATGATTAATGAAAATGGGGTGTGGCAAAATTTACTCAGAAAAAAGTACCTGAGAAACAAAACTTTGGGTCAGGTTAATAAAAGACCAGGTGACTCACATTTTTGGGCCAGTTTGATCAATGTAAAGGATAAGTTCCTGAGTCTAGGGTACTTACAAAACAATAGTGGAAAAAATACGAGATTCTAGGAGGACAAATGGCTGGGGAATAATACTTTGAAAGATCGCTATCCTGCTCTTTATAACATTGTGCGCAATAAACATGCCACTGTAGTATCGATATTTAGTTCAGTGCCGTTGAATATGTCTTTTCGGCGCAATTTGACTGGGGTGAACCTGGAAAGTTGGAACCAACTGGTTTTAGAAGTTATTCACGTTAATTTAAATGATAGAGAAGATGTGTTTTGGTGGATGTTAACTCAGAATGGATGTTTTTCTGTGCAATCCATGTATAAGTACACTATTACAGATAATAATATTTGTAATGATAAAATAATATGGAAAGCACATTTGCCATTGAAGATCACAGTGTTCTTATGGTACTTAAAGAAGGGTGTAATTCTCACCAAAGACAATCTAGTCAGAAGGAACTGGAAGGGAAATAAAAAGTGTGTGTTTTCTTCGAATAATGAAACTATTCAACATTTATTTTTTGACTGTCACTATGCAAAATTCATTTGGAGAGCAATTCAATTACATTTAATATTACAGTATCAGTATCTTGCAGTGATTTTTTTGATTCCTGGATTTACATGTTTAATGCTCCGAACAGGAACATGGCGATTGTTGCATGTGCTTCAGTGTTTTGGGCAATATGCCATTCTAGGAATGATATCATTTTTGACAAATGTCTGATGAAAACTTATTTGCAGGTGGCTTTCAGAGGAACTCACTGGTGTCAAACATGGGCACCACTACAAAAGGGGATGAACAGAAGACGGTGTTGAAGGAGGCGTGTCGTGAACTGGAGTCAGCCGTCATGCACGTCTTTGCAAATAACGGTTGGCGTTTTATGAACAGAATTGCATTGCAATAATAGATCACCATTTGTTGGTGGTGGTTGATTTGTTATTTTTGCGTTATTTGGTTTTCTTAGCGCCATCCGTTGAGTCTTAGTTGCTGTAATAACTCGCCATAACCTCCATTGGAGGGGAAGGCTGGACTTGTTTTTCTTTCCATTATCTAAAAAAAGGTCATCAACCGCATGCATCAGTGCAAAAAGATAAAAATTGTTGGTGATAGTAATTGTGTCACTGTTAGACGAGTGGTAACCATGGGCCGTGGCCGCCCCCATGCTATTGGAGATTATGCATGACAGTGTTGAGATTCGTGTTATAAACATAGAAAGCACAAAAGAATCAAATAGTCACTAAATCATTTCGAATTACATAGGAGAAAAACTGAAACAACATCAACATCAAGTGTTATATGTGAATAGCACAACAACACCTCTGTCAGTACCTGCGGACCAGGTACCCTCGCATATCAGAAGAACAACCAGCCTGCCTCCTAAGGGTGGCTCCGGTGTTGCCATGTGTCCCGCAGTGTCGGACCTGCCTCCATCCTAAGGGTGGCTCTGGTGCTTCCACGTGTCCTGCGGTACCGAACCTGCCTCCATCCTAAGGGTGGCTCCGGTGCTTCCACGTGTCCTACAGTGTCGTACCTGTCTCTCTTCTAAGGGTGGCTCCAGTACTGCCATGTGTCTCGCGGCGCCAAACCTGCCTCCCTCCTAAGGGTGGCCCCGGTGCTTCCACGTGTCCCGCAGCTCCGGACCTGCCTACCTGCTAAGGGTGACTCCGGAGCTGCCACATGTTGGACCCTACCTCTCCAAAGGGAAGGACTTCGGGATCTCCAACGGCGTAGACATTCAAGTGGCTATAAATCAGCTATTAGAAGACCTGGTTACACGTCATTAATTCTGCATTAATGACATACAATCAGAGGGCCTTCAAGCATGGTAATGCTGCCATCCAGGCATGTTATTAGACAAATAAACCGTTGTTAAGTGCCTAGATCGTGTACTGGGTGCTTAATAGCCTGGGGACACCTGTCGGGCCTTGGCATCGCTGTAACAGCCAGACCTTGGCATATAAAAAGTTTGTGCTGCATGGTAGAACTCAAGTGATAGATCTGATCCCAGACATACGCAACACGCTCAATCATACAACACAGCCTGTGGAGTAGGGTACTACGCTTTGTTCACCTATGTTCTTGAGTTCTTCAAGTTACGACCCCCCCCCCCCTAGAAAAGAACCTCCGCAGACTACTTCTTAGTAGTACCGCGGGAAGTGTCGATCATACACTTCGAAAACCTCTAATACCTTGTCCCCATCTCTGTTGTTGCTTGATGATGCGGCCATCGAGCCAATAAGGCGAGTCCACAAGAAGAACGACGATGGGAGGCGTTTCCCCTTATTCTTCTCTTGGTGTGTTGATCGGATTCTGGGTAAATAAAGAGAGTTCAAGTGTGTAGAGTGTATGTGCATACATAAGCCTTCTTTGATCATACACTTGACCCTCTTCTTATATTTGATCAAGAGACACAAGAGGGGGTCTCCCACCTCTTAGGAATAGGTGTGTCCCCCGATTAAGGACAAAACATTCGGTGGGTCGTGTCCTTTCAATTAGAATACATGTCAATTTCGAGTTCAAACTAACAGTTACTGAACTGACTGGACTAGTCCGATCAGGGTCCGGTTATTAAAACTGGATTGTTCTGTACTAGTCCGGTCTTAATATCCGGAATTGTCCAATTATACTAACTTCTTCCCTTTGAACTTGAATCTAAAACTTACCAACTTACTTAATACTTAACTTAGTGTCCAATTTCTCATGCTTGACATATAGGGCACAACACATCATGACAACCATTTACGTATTGTTGGACTCGAAGACCACAATACATCTCACACTTAAAAATAAACCTTACTCTTACATGGCCCCTAAATATCCAGTGATCATAGGTTCTCCCTTAGACCCATGCCGGCTACGTGTTCACTAAACACGCTGGGTGAAAGACCTTTTGTTAGACGGATCTGCAAGAATACGCTTGGTACTTATATGCTCAAAACTTATAGTATGATCCTGTATTCGATCCTTCACAACATAAAATTTAATGACATTGCGTTTGGCAGCACCACTTGACTTGTTGTTATGAGAGTAAAATATTGCAGGCTCATTATCGCAATATAACTTAAGTGGATTTTCAATATTGCCGACCACTCTAAGGCCGGGTAAAAATTTCTTAAACCAAATTGTCTGCCCTGTGGCTTCATAACATGTAGCAAACTCAGCATGCATTTTGGATGATGCAGTGACAATTTTTTTCGGAGCTTTTCCACGAAATGGCTCCATTTGCGAGGGTGAATATATAGTCTGATGTGGTTTCTTAGTGTCCACACAACCCGCAAAATCTGAATCTGAATATGCCACTACTTCAAGTGGGTCTGACTTACTATACATCAACGTGAGGCCTTTTGTGCTTTGAACATATCTTAATGCTTTCTTAACTGCCTTCCAGTGATCAATTCCTGAATTGACCTGATATTTTCCAAGCATTGCGGTCACATGAGATAAGTCAGGGCGAGTACAAACTTGAGTATACATAAGGCTTTCAACAGCAGAAGTGTATGAAACCAATTTTATTTGATCGATATCATATTGGTTCCTAGTACTTTGAAAGTTCCCAAACTTATTGCATTTGACAATCGGAGTAGGCGAATGCTTACTCTTATGCATACTGTACTTTCTCAGTACATTTCTCTAAGTATGCCTTTTGTGATAAGCCTAATACCCCCTTATTTCTATCTCGGTGAATTTCTATGCCCAATACATAGGATGCTTCACCAGGACCTTTCATATCGAAATTAGAAGACAAGAACTTCTTAATTTCTGATATTAGATTGACATCACTACTAGCAAGTAGTATATCATCTACAGAAAGCACGAGGAAAATAAATTTCTCATTCTTAAACTTAGCATAAATCCAATTGTCCTCATCATTTTTTGACTCAAACTTTCTTATTGTCTCATCGAACTTGAAATTGCCTTGATGCTTTTTTAAGTCCATAGATGTACTTTCTTAAGTAGAATTTCATATGTTCCTTACCCTTAACAACAAAACCTTTCAGTTGTGTCATATAGATATTCTCACATAGATCACCATTGAGGAATGCTGTTTTTACATCCATCTGATGTAATTCTAAATTGTAATGTGCAGCTAATGCCATAATGATTCTGAATGAATCCTTACTTGAGATGGGTGAAAATGTTTCATTATAATCAATCCCTTCTATTTGAGTGAAGCCTTTTACAACAAGTCTGGCCTTAAACTTATCTATATTCCCTTTGGATTCACGTTTAATTTTGTAGACCTATTTACAGCCTACTGTTTTAGCTCCATTGAGAATCTCAACTAAATCACAGACTTTGTTTGTATCCATAGACCTTATTTTATGGCTTTATGCCATTCAGATGATTGAGGACTTCTCATAGCTTCTTCAAATGTGATGGGATCACCCTCCATTTGAATTGTCTCACTCAAATAGATCTCATAATCGTCCAGAATTGCCGACTTTCTTTCTCGTTGAGATCTTTTTAATTGCACATTATCCTCATTTTGAGGTTGTTGGTGCTCTTCATTATTAATGGCAACGTGATGAGAATGTTCAACCTCTCTTAATAATTCTGTTGCCAATGGAGAACTAACAACAGGTGTTGAATCTTCACTAATAGGCACTGGAGATTCAACAGTAGTAGGTAATAAGAAATATAGTTCTTGAATCATAGAAGTGAGTACATAAACCCATTTCTCTTCAAGATTAATTTCTCGTCTTGTCGTACCCCCCTTATCATGGCATCCTCTAAAAAGACGGCATGCCTTGTTTCTACAAACTTAGTATATCGTTCTAGGTAGTAGAAACGAAATCCCTTACTCTTTTCTGCATAGCCAATAAAATTACAACTAATTGTCTCAGCATCAAACTTACCAATGTTTGGGTTAAATATTTTTGCATTCGCAAGACAACCTCATATATGCATATAACTTAATGAGAGCTTACTTCCTGTCCACAACTTATATAGTGTTTTAGGCACTGACTTACTAGGAACCCGATTTAGCACATGAATGACGGATTTTAATGCCTCCATCCATAAGCTAACTGACAAATCTGATTGAGTTAACATGGATCTTACCATATCCATTAGCGTACGGTTGTGCTGTTCCGCTACTCCATTTGTTGAGGCTCGCCCGATGTGGAATACTGAGGGACCATGCAATTTTCCTGTAGGAACCCAGCAAATGGTCTAGAAACTTGGCCATACAGGGTATAACAATTGTAGTACTCACCACCACGATCGAATCTTACCACTTTTATCTTAGTGTTGTGTTGATTTTCAACTTCAGCCTTAAATATCTTAAATTTATCCAACGCTTCAAAGCATTTTTTAATTGGATAAATATAGCCATAGCGAGAATAGTCATCTGTGAGGGTTATGAATAAATCGAACCATCAACTGATACTACAGGAAATGGACAACAAATGTCCTTGTGGATTAATTCCAAACTTCTCATGCAGCGTATGACACCTTTCTCTATTTTCTTAACAAATTATCCCTTAATGCAATCTATGCATTCTTCTGAATCCAAAAAAACCAAATGAGGAAGAATCGATTGTGAAATCAATTGTTCAATTCTCTCCCTCGAAATATGACTTAAGAGACAATGTCATAATTTTGAAGACATTTCAGAATCGATTCTCTTACGCTTACTCTGATGTGACAAAAACTGATTATCACATACAACATTAATATCATCATGCATAGATAATAAGTATAGCATGCCTTGTCTTATGACAACACCAATAATCTTATTATCAAACTTAATTGCACATCTGTTTTTGCCAAATTGACATACATAACCATTATCATCTAAGCATGATACTAAAATCAAATTTCTACTTAAAGAGGGTACATATAATACATCCTGAAGTGTAAGTAAAAAGCCATTTATTAATACTAATAGATAATCTCCAATGGCTTTCACTTCAGCTTCATGGCCATCAGCAACTTTAATGACCCTTTCCCCTCTTTCTAGTGTCCTCCTCATATTTAACCACTGCAACGAATTGCAAACGTGCATTGTGGCACCTGAATCAATCCACCAAGTAGATGGTGTATAATTTAAAAGCAGGAATTCATCAACAAAGGTCACAAAATCATTACCATTTTTGCAACACCATTTAAGGAAGCATATGCAATCCTTCTGATGTTGATCTTTGTCTAAACAAAAGCGGCACTGATCTTTCTCCACTTTCACATCCTTATGGTAAGGATGACTTTGTGGAGCCTTACCCTTATCTTTATCATGGTGATAAGAATCATGATTCTTAAAAGATTGCTTAGAATAATAATTCTTCAGATCATTACCTTTTCTCTTCACGTAATTAATAACATCATTACCATGAAGGGACTTAATCCTCTCTTCCTCTTGAACACACATAGCCATGAGTTTTTCTATGTTCCATAGTTCAGGTTGGGAGTTGTAGTTAATGACAAAAGTCTCAAATTCCTTAGGAAGTGAGGCAATGATGAGATGCACAATGAACTCATCTTTGATTCCCAAATCCATAGGCTTAAGCTTTGCAGCCATATTTGTCATCCTTAAGATGTGCTCACGCACACCACCTCCATAATACTTTTCAGCAACAAGCCTCTTGATAAGAGTGCTTGTTGTGGCCTTAGAAGAACCAGTGAACTGATTCTCTATCCTTTGGAGGTATTCAACAATAGTGTCATATTTAGAGATTGCTCCTCAAATGGCCTTAGTGATAGTGCCCTTAATCACCATCAAATATTTCCTATTTGATTTGTTTCACTTATAACAATCAATGTCATAAGCCAATAACTCATTAGTATATTTCTTTGTCCTCACAGCAAAGCCTTCCTGAGTTTTATCACCATTTCCTATTGGTTCTACCAGTGCAACAGGATATGGACTAGTGAGAGTCAAGTCTATCTCGGAGACTGCCTAAGCAATCTCTAACTTCTCTTGCCATCTCTCATAATTGCTTCTATTGAGTGGATCAATGGAAGTGATAAAACTCAGTGATAAATTCGCATCGGAGGAACCTTCATAATCAAAAGACAAGATCATGAGTGAATGCATAGATGTTAATCATAAGAAAATATTGAGTTTTATTTAGTTTGGTTACTTGACCAAAACTCAATATTTGAGAACAACTGAAAAATATAGTAATTTATCTTTCGCTTTGGTTACTCGACCATATTACTATGTACCTAGAATAACAATGTCATTAATGCCTTTCGCTTTGGTTACTCGGGCAATAATGACATTAATATAGCTTAAAAACATGACAATTCTATTTTTCGCTTTGGTTACTCAATAGAATTCTATGTAACTTAAAATGATATAACAATTTTTCTTTCACTTTGGTTACTCGACCAAATTGCTATGACAATATAAACTTAACTCACAACGAAAGCTTAATTAAATAAGCAAACTTAATTGTATAGTTCGGACTAGTCCGCACATGGCTGGACTAGTTCAAACTTTTAAAGAACCATGACCAGACTAGTCCGGTCCATAGGACGGACAAGTCCGATATTATTCCAGAAACATTTGATTTGTTCTTTATTGAACTTATCGAGTTTGGTCCGGACTATTCCAGACTAGTCCGACCAACCCCAGAAAAGTTTAATATAAAAATCAGAAAATGTCAAAATACAAAAAAACAATCTTAATCTTACCATCTTAAAAAATCAACTTAATTTCAACAATGTATTTCAATTCAAAGTGCTTAATTGGTTTTCAATCAGATGAACGCGTCAAAATGCCCTGATCCGAAAAACCTAACCACCTCATTGTGGCATACCGAACTAGTCCGGACCTTCAATTCTTGCAACAAAAAACTTTGATCAAAACTAATCCGAAATGATTAGTGGTCTAAATGGCTCGGATACCATTGTTAGAAATATAAAGAGCCCAAAAGAATCAAATAGCCACTAAATCATTTCGAATTACATAAGAGAAAAACTGAAACAATATCGACATCAAGTGCTATCTCTGAATAGCACAAGAACACCTCTAATACCTTCTCCCCCATCTCTGTTGTTGCTTGATGATGTGACTATCGAGCCAATAAAGCGAGACCGCAAAAAGAACGACGACGGGAGGCGTTTCTCCTTGTTCTTCTCTTGGTGTCTTGATCGGATTATGAGTGAACTAAGAAAGTTTTAGTGTGTAGAGTGCATGTATGTGCATACATAAGCCTTTATCATACAATTGACCCTCTTCTTATATTTGACAAGAGACACAAGAGGGGGCCTCTCACCCCTTAGGAATAGTTGTGTCCCTGAATGTGGCCTAGAGGGGGGGTGAATAGGCCTTTTTGAATTTTGTAAAAACCTGCAACACTTAACAACCAGATCAAATCTTGAGATATCAGACTACTCCGGTGTGTACTGACTAGGTTGATCAAATTTGATCGATTAACTTGATCCTAGGATGTAAGCAACGGAATTATACTTATAATTTAAGTGTTGCACAACTATGAACTAGGGTGTATCACAATTTAATCTTAAACTCAATGTTTCAATGTAAAGTGAGCACGATTGATCAAAACCCTAGATATATGTATGAAATGTAAGAACAATGGGCGCAAAGAAAGAACACAATGATCGTATCCTGTGGTTCGGTTCCCACAGAGGCAACCTACGTCCACGTTGAGGAGGGACCGGGTCTTCTCCAACACTACCCTCGTCGGATCGTCACAGAGGCCAATCCTCTTCACTTATCACAAAGGGCAAATAACTGAATTCAAGGGGCCTTCTCACAGGTTGAGGGCTCCCCAAGATTACAACAAGAACACCACCGAGAACACACTCGAAAGATCACAATGAAAACCACAGGAGTGTGTTAGGGAAACAAACCAAGAGCTCAATGAGTGATGAACCATGTCTCTCCAATGATCCAAAGTGTATCCTCAAAGGATTGATCTTTATTACGTTTGATTTCGTGGAGAGATGTGTTTTTGAGGCTCTTGGGAGGTGTGATGACGCAGGGGGTCGAGAGTTTTCAAAGATGGGTCGTGTACACCTATTTATATGGGGTTCCCAAAAGTAACCGTTAGGGTTTAGGAATATCGGACTAGTCCGTGGTGGACACCAGACTAGTCCGTTGTGCTATGTGTAGCAAACCCTAGGTGTCCCGAAATATCGGACTTGTCCGGCTGAGAGCGGACTTGTCCGATTTTTGTTCTGGAAATCTTCGAACTAGTCTGATAAACATCAGACTTGTCTAGATAAGTGAAACCCTAAGTGAATTGGGTACAAGTCCGCACTTGGAGAACTTGTCTGATTTTGGTCAGAGGGTCTTTCGGACTAGTCAGTGCTAATATCGGACTTGTCCTATTTTGTGCAACTTGTGAGGTGTTTGGAGGACTATTTCGCACTGGGGAGGACTAGTCCAATTCTAGTCAGAGAGATATCGGACTAATCTGTGAGAATATCGGACTTGTCCGATCTTGTGCAGAGAGATATCGGACTAGTCCGGGGTCAGTTGGACTAGTCCGGTCCTGTATAAACTTGTGCAATGTGTGTGATTATTTGTGCTTGAGCTCTTGGGGTGTGTTTCCTTAACACACTCCATATACAATGATCTACTACACTTGTTCCTTGAGCTCTTTTCTACATTGCTCCTCATTCTCCTTTCTTTTTGGATCTTTGCTCATTTTCTCATTAAAACATGTGCTCATCTCAACAAAGTAGTTAGGATCTCATTTGCTTGTCATAAATCATCCAAACCCACAAGGGATTCCTAGATGCACTTTCAGTCCCCCAATCAGGAACAAAACATTTGGTGGGTCGTGTTCTTTTGATTAGAACACATGTCAATTTTGAGTTCATACTGAAATGACCGGACTAGTTCAGTCAGGGTCCAAATTATTCCGTTTATTGAAACTAAACTGCTTTATACTAGTCCGGTCTTAATATCCGGACTTGTCATGTTATACTAACAATCCGTCCATCGCCATGGACATGTATTTCATCATGGGCGATGTCTCTATTCTGTAAATTAGGATTTCTATTAGCTTGGGAAACCACCATGGCCACAAATGAGATGGCAGTTCATCGATTATGGAAAACCTGACTGGCAAGGTGCTCATAGCAGTAGAGGCGTTGTGGTGACATTTGACCTGTAGCTAGGGGAGATTTCAGTTAAATGGCAGCTGAAGACATTTAATCCCAGGAACATATGATGGTGTGGCCATCCCACAGCAGTAATGTAGTATTTTCCATCATCTATGATTTTCTTATGACACGGAAAAAAAGAAAAGAGAAGGAACACGATTGATCGGAAAAGAAAATGTCGACCTTTCGGTTTGTCCTGTTCTCAATTTTTTTGGTCTACGGCAGGAGGTTTTCGTGGGACATGGACGTGAAGCAGCCATGCTACATAACCAGTCCTTGACTTGTGCATATATGACCAGCCCTCACTTGGCCCAATAGCTAGCCCATATGGTAGACTTAACAGCTCATAGTATAGCCCATTGTTGTACTCTGTTTCGAATTATTTGACGCTCGTTAGTTTAATTTTAAACTTATTAAATAATTTGAAATAGAGATAGCACCTTCACATTCCTCCCTTCTTGAAAAGTGGCTGCTGTCATGTCCATCAAGATCCCAAGAAACATGATGCATTTTCTTGGCCATTTTTCTTTTCTCAAGTTTCTCACAGGGAAGGACTATTGTCGTCATACACACCCTTATACTGTCGCTCAGCAACCAATTCCTCGCTAAGTTACTCATAAGAATCTCCGGATGTTAGCTTCAAGAGTAGACTACATCATTCATATCAAGTGATCATGCAACACATCCCCAAAGAAACATCCAAGCCACCATCCATTGAACCAAATTGCCAAGAAATTAATGAACGTCAAACAAAAAAATGAGAAAGTATGTGATATAGATAAAAGATAAGAGTTTAAAGGTTACTTTTATCTATTTGGAATCCCGGATTCCCAGTGTGCTACATCCCATGACAAACTCAAAAGCGTTTACTACCCTCGACCTTGGGAATAAAGCTAGTAACTGTTTGGTTTGAAACCAGTTTCAATGGATTGATTTGATTTTGGGTTTAGATTGGATGGGTTACAATGTTTTGCTCTGATTTGGTTTTTCAACATAAACAATTTGGTATGGTTTGAAATGATTCTAAATGGTTCGGATTATAATTGTCGGTGGTTTGGATCCGACAGATCTCCCGGCACTACTAAAGTGTTAGAGGAGTTTGATGTTCGGTGTGGGCGCGCGGAGATTCAAGAAGGTGAATTGTAAATAGCATAGGAGACATGGAGATTTACGTGGTTCGGGCCGCCTGAGCAAAATACCCTACTCCACGGGTGTGTTGGTGTTGTATTAGCTGCATGAGCTTGTATCGAGCGTCTATGGCACGTGTGTCGAGCGTCTCTGGAATGTATCGAGTCTATCGTCGGTCTGTCCTTTTATAGTACAAGGGCAGGTCATTACAAGTTAGCCTGGCCCGGGTAATGGGCTTTGACATCACCGTTACTGGTAATTAAGGTCATCCGATCGTGTGTCATTAATATAGTATTAATGACACTTGATCGGGTCTTGAAGCCCTTGATTCCCCTTCGAATATCCGGAGCCGTTGTGGAGTCTTCCGGAGGTTAGAGGCTGAAGATCCAACGGTTGGACACGGGGCAGCTCCGGAGATACTGTGGGAAACAGGTAGCTCCGGAGCTACCTGACACGTGTCAGTTTCGGTGCTTCTCTCGGTCTGGGGTTAGGTCCGGGGGTGCCGTATCGGTACATAGCCCGGAGCTTCCCCCTTGTGGGCGGTAGCTCCGGTTTGATAGTACACGTGGCGACCCTGGGACTAACCATGTTGGAGAAGCGGGTCCGGTTATGTCTGACATGTGGGCCTCCGAAGGTCTTCAAATCAAGTAGATGACTTTCCCTTGAGATCTTTGTAATCTCAAGGGGTGTTCGGTTCCCAGGGTACCGACAGTGGCCCCCTGGGCCCACCTCTGGGGAAGACCCCTTGGGTGAAGTCATTCCTCCGGAGGTGGGTCCATCCTTGTGACTTTTGAACTGAGTCTTCAAAGGACTTCGGAAGTGCCGTTGGCGAGGGTTTGGAGTTAAATCCTCGCCGTGTGGCGTATCCCGCGTGCGGCAGATGAGATCTTTGGCGTGCGGATCTCACGGAATTGAAGGTCACCGGTTCCTGATACGAAAACTGTATCGGTTCCGCGCGCCTTGTCAGGCCGCCGCCTTCGGGCTTCCCGCCTCATGATGACAATCGTTTGCCTGGGTAAGAACCTCGACTTGATCGTTGGGGTGGTCCCGGGCCCTCTTGTCATCGGCTGGGTGGAATTTTTGAGTGGTATCTTCGACTTCCTAGCGGTTTCCATCCGAGCGTTGCGAGGGCTTACTTAACAAGGAAAGCGCGCACCGTCTGGAGTTCTTTACGCCTCTCATCTGATCTTGCGCTCAAACTCCCAACTTGTGCTTAACTTTTCCTCTCTTGCCTTGCTGTGATCCGATGGAGTTGGGTCTCCGCGAGAGTCGTTTGAAGACCGACGGCGACCTGAAGAAGGTCCGGACCCTCATGGGACGGTCCTCGGACTTCTTCAACCGCTCGGTCCGCGCCGGGGGAGAGCTCCCGTTTGAGAAGGAGCACGCCAGCGAAATGGTGTACTTTTCTTCATACGCCATGGTGGGGTTGATCCCACCTTTTTCCTCCTTTTTCTTGATGCTGCTAGACTTTTATGGTCTGCAGCTATACCACCTTGGCCCTCACTCCATTCTCCTTGTGTCTATCTTTGTCCACTTCTGTGAGATGTGGGTGTGCATCCCCCCTGCATTGAACTCTTCCGGACCTTCTTCACCGTCTATACCACCGGCAGGAGCAATGAGTACCTTGGCTTCTACTACTTCGTGAAGCGCAAGAAGTGCCCATTCAAGTACCTCCAGTCGTTTCCCTCTGGGAAATGGGATGACTGGAAGAAGGACTGGATAGTCATCCGGGTGGAGGAGCACGAGAGGCTGGAGCTGCCCGAAGGCCTACCCAACATTGACACGACGATCTGGAGTGAAGCTCCGGTGTTGGCAGACGCCTTCAACCCTGCTCTAACCAGGATCCGCCAGTGTGTGAAGAGAGGATTAAATCCTCAGGCGGTGTTTTGTAACTTCCTAGTCAACAGGTGGGCACCGCTGAAGAGGAGAGAAAAACTCGCTTGGGCCCTCAACAGTGTGATGGACGACGACCGGGTCGAGACCGGGCTGAAGTCCAACATGATGGGGACAACCTTGGAGTTCCACCTCAAGAAGTTCCAGCACGACATCGACATCGAGGGTGACGACTTGACTCCGCCATCAGCTTTTCTTCCTCTGAACGTGGAAGTAGAGTTCAGTAGGGAGCTCCGACAGAAGATGCCCGTGCTTGATGACCTCAGTGTCGTCGAGAGAAGATCAATCTCCAGGGTGGCGATCTCTGGGGTTTCCGAAAGTGGTTCCGACCCTGCCCCAAAGCCAAGGGTTGAGGTCGTCGGCAAGGGCAAGGAGCCGGCGGATGAGCCCTTGAGCCGCAAGAGGAAGCTGCAGCACGCCGATGGAAGGTCCGTCAGGCCTGCCACCTCTGCATCGGCTCCTTCTCCCCGGAGGGGGAGGTCTTCTGCAACCGCGGCGACTGTACCCGCAGCGGGGTCCTCTCGGGGTGCTAGCTACGGGCATGCGACTCCAGCACCAGGGCCGGTTGAGGCCTCTAGGTCCGGAGGTTCTTCCCGGTCGAGGGGGGCCTCGACTAGGGAAACGCCCATGGCTGCAACGAGTTCCGGGGGGCCTTCCGGAGCTTTCACGCCGACTATGACCAGCCCAGAACGTCCGGGAAAGAGGTTCCGCGCAAGCTGGTGCGGAAGCCTCCCAAGGTAATTTTTAATCTTTACCTTGGACAGTTGTTTAGTTGTAGTAACTATTTTTTAAGTTTCTTCGTCCATCATCTGCAGCGTTCCCAAGAAGAGGAGTGAGGCTCCACCCTCAGCCACAGCAGGTGAAGCTGTGAGGGCGGAAGCTTCTGCTCCTGTCCTAGTGCCGCCCCAAGTGGTGGCTGAAGCTGCGCCAGCTCCGGCGCCAGCTGTCATGGTCATGGACCTCGACTCATCCCCAAGACTCCCGTGGTAGCGCCGGATCGCGGGAGAGAAGATGCGCCAGCGGCACCTGTCCCGGAGGTTGAAGCTCCGAGTCCTTGTGCTGAGACGATGGAAGCTCTGGCCGTTGAGTCGGAGGAAGCAGTAATTCCGGCCCCAGAGCTGGAAATTGTTGAAGCTCCGGCGGTTGAGCCGGAGGTGATTGGAGTCCCGACGTGCGCGCATGATGTTGAGGAAGTTCCCGCGGTTGAAGCACTGGTCGCAGAGCCGGTCGTTGTTGGAGCTCCGGCCGTAGGGCCGGTTGATGATGAAGATCTTCCGGCTCCCGAGCCAGTTGTTGCAGAGGCGTCGGAGCTCGAGCCCCCATCGGAGGAGGTACCCAGGCCGGAGCCAGCAGCGGCCCCTGCTCCGGAAGTGACGACGTCGGAGGTACCCGCGGCTAAGCCGGAGTGCCCTGGTGAAGTCGCTGGCCCCCCGCCTGAGGGGGTGAATAAAGACCTGGCGGCGGGGCCTTCCTCGATGGCGACTGAGGCCATCCCGGAGGACGGCCCTAGTGCCATGGAGACCCACGGGACCACTCTTGTGGAGTGGGACCCAATTTTTGCATCTGAAAACCCGCTGGAACCAGCGGAGGAGACCCCAGCAGGTCCGGAACCTATCCCGTTGTCACTGTCTATTGACAACGCATGTTCCAGTCTGTGTCAAGTTCAACTGGCCTTCTTCCACGACAGCAAGGCTCTTGAAGAGGAGTGCCAAACCCTTAGGCGGTGGCGTAATCGGCTCTACTTCGAGACCAAGCTGGCGCAGTCGAGGCTAGCAGATGACAAAGAGTGGATCAAGCGGGAGAAGGTCCGCCTGGAATACTGGGGTAAATTATTGGATGACAGGGAGAGTATGACTCGCGCCCTCGACGCCCAATCCCGGGAGATTTATGAGCAGACCAAAGCAGCTAACAGTGCGGCCGATGAACGCCAAGAAAGGCTTTAGGCCATTAACACTACACTCATCAAGCGCCGGGAGGCACTTGAGGAGAGGGAGAAACGGCTCGAAGATGAAGAGCGGAAACTCCTTGAGCTGCGGGATGACGTCCTGAGGAGGGAGGAGGAGCTCACCGAGAAGGTGGCTCTGTCTGAGAAGGGCCTCGAGGAGCGCGCCAAGAAATTGGAAGAGCGCTACACCGAGGAGGATGAGAAGGCCTGGGTGCGAGGGCAGGAACTCTATGAGCAAGAGTGTGCCCTTGCTGCCAGGGAGAAGAAAGTGAGGGGCAGGGAGAAGGACCTGGTCGACCGTCGGAACAAGATCCACCTCCGGGAGGAGGAGCTCGGAAAACTCGAAAAGCGGGTTGCTGAAAAGATTCAGCAAAACGCCAAAGAAGTTGAGCGCCTCGCTCGCAAGAATTCTGAACTGGTGGCGGCTAGGAGATCCTTGGAAGAATTGAAGGCCTTGAGGACTGCAGACTCCCTTCAGATTTGGGAGTTCCTGGGCAAGGCTAACGACGCGCTGACATCGATGGGCTTTAGCCCCGTGCGCCCGGATGATCCGGAGCCGGAGCCGGACCTGGCGTTGCAGGCATTGAGCTCGACAGGCAGCAAACTCTCCAAGGTGGGCGATGTCATTGCGGACCAATTGGAGGTTGAGGGGCAATCCCTGGCGAAGAACATCGCAGAATATGTGCTGACGTGCTACACCAGCCGGAACTCCCAATTTCCTCTGGCCCTGGTGCTTGAAGGTCCCGTTGAAGGAGAAGGCGAAGCTGCCCGAGCCAATGTGTCGGAGGTTGCCCAGAAGGTCGCCCAATTCTTCCATAGGGTCTAGGACAATCTCTATAGTTCTCACTTGTATTTTCTCTTCTTCTTCCTCAATTTTGTAATCCCTTGTCTCTAGATGTAATCCCTTGTCTCCAGATGAATGAAATCCCCAAATTTTTGTGAATTTCACTTTTTTTCTTCAACACTTTTGTCTTGGCCCCCTGGTAGATGTACACAATTTGATTGTGAACATGTACCAAGAGGATATTGTGTTTTGTTGAAGACTCATTTGCTCCGAACTTGTAGAGTGTAGGTCCGAAGTCTTCGATAGTGTAGCAAACTTGAATGTCGAGGTCTTCGCAATATACTTGAAATGCAAAGCTTGTGAATTGGGTCCCATTATCAGTGATGATTTTGTTTGGGACTCCAAATCTGCATACAATGGACTGCAAAAAGTTGATAGCAGATTGCTTGTTGATTGTCACGACTGGAGTTGCTTCCGGCCACTTGGTGAACTTGTCAATGGCGACGTACAGGAACTTGTAACCTCCGACAGCTCTTGGGAAAGGTCCCAAGATGTCCATCCCCCACACAGCGAAAGGCCATGTAGGAGGTATCATTTGTAGGGGCTGAGCTGGTGTGTGAATTTGCTTTGCATGAAATTGACATGCTTTGCATTTCTTCACCAGCTCAGTTGCATCCTGGAGTGTTGTAGGCTAGTAGAAGCCATGCCGAAAGGCTTTACAAACCAGTGTGCGGGAAGACGCGTGGTTCCCACACTCGCCTCCATGGATTTCTGCGAGAAACTCGCAGCCTTATTCCCTTGTGATGCACCGCATTAGGATGCCGTTGGCACCGCGCCGGTAGAGATCCCCTTCTACCAACGTGTATCTTTTAGCCAATCTGACTACCCAGTCAGCGGATACATCATCGTTAGGAAGGATGTTGTCTTTCAAGTAGTTCCAGATCTCCGAGATCCATGCATCGGAACTAACTTGAGCATTTGAGTCTTGCGTGCTGGGTTGCTCGGAGCTTCCGGCAGCACCTACGACCCTTGATGGCAGCCATGGTAACAGGGCCATCGGGACCGTCAGCTTCGGGATGCTGATCTTGCCCCCTTCGCTCAGTTCGGCAGGCTGAGGTGTGGGTTTTGACAACCTCCGGACAAAGGTTATGTTAGGAGCCGGAGCTCCGGTTGACGCTTTCGTCGAGAGTTCTTCGGCTTCAGCGTTGGGGGCACGCTGGACATGGTGGAGATCTAGGACTTCGAAGTCCTTCTGAAGCCTCTGGACTTCAAGGAGGTAAGCAGCTAGCTGGAGATTGTTGCAGGAGCATTCACCCTTCACTTGCTTAATGATGAGCTGTGAATCTCCCTTGACCAGCAATTGCTTGACACCGTATGATAGTGCCACCTTTAGTCCGTAGATGAGAGCTTCATACTCCGCCATGTTGTTGGTCGCCTTGAAGTCAAGGTGTACCATGTATTTTACCTTCTCCCCAGTTGGTGCAAGGAGAAGGATTCCAGCTTCGGCCCCCTGCTTTTGCATGGAGCCGTCGAAGTAGAGGGTCCAATGAGGCTCGGTGAAGGCCAGAGCTTCGTGTTCTGGCTTATGCTCACTGGGGCCCCCAGGGTTTGATGGAGAGGGAGTTCATTCCGCCATGAAGTCTGCCATGCTTGACTCTTAATTGCTTGCCTTGAAATGAATTCGAGATCGAATTCGGCCAATTCTGCTGCCCACTTTGCAATATTCCCTGTTGAATTGGGATTATGCAAGATTGCTCGAAGTGGGTAAAAAGTCACCACTGAGATCTTGTGAGCTTGGAAATAATGGCGAAGCTTCCTGGAGGCGATAAGAACTGCATAGAGCAGCTTATGCACCTCTAGGTCTCGAGTCTTGGCATCATGTAGTACTTCACTGATAAAGTACACTGGGCGCCTGGGATTTCGAGAATGGTGAACTCAGCTGCTGGATCATCCAACGGTCATCCTGCTGTTCAAGCTGTTGGAGGCAATCCCTCCAATATGCAGCCACCAGCAGGGGCCTCAGCGCCAGCAGGAGTCACACTGCCACCAACGCCACCTCCACTAGCAATTCAAGCTGGACAACGCGATGGTGCACACGGCGTCCATCACTGCGTCGGCAAATCATGACAACCCGGAACACGCGCTCCATGCAGCACGTGCTCTTCTCCAACGCCCACCACCTCCGGATGCATCTCAGGATGCACTAGAGCAATGGAGAGCTGATGTGGAACATTTGGTTGCAGCAGCAGCCGACGGCATCAGCAACCAGGGTCCTCCTCCTTCAGGACGGGCCCCATCGCAGCGACGGACCTTGTCTGGCCGACTTGGTCCGCATGTTTCCAACAATAGGAGACGTGCTGCATCACAGCAAGTGATGTCATTGCCTTCCGGGGCACGACGCACTCACACGGTATCCAGGCTTTCAACTCATGACCTCCAGGCGGAGCTTGATCGCCGATACCGCCAACAGGTCGGCCGAGTCCATATTGAGTGTGCTCATGAAAGACGAGAAGCTCAAGACGTTCTTGCTCCTGAAGGAGTGGGAGGAGGCTGTTCAGCCCTGGCCATGCATCTGCGTATGGTCAGATGGCCACAGAAGTTCCGGCCTCACCTGTCGGAGAAGTTCGACAGGACCGTCAATCCTGTCGAATTTCTTCAGATCTAGTCCACTGCCATCTTGGCAGCTGGAGAAAATGAGGCCATAATGGCCAATTATTTCCCAGTGGCTTTAACTGGGACCGCCACGTCCTGGTTTATGAGCCTTCCACCCAACTCCATCAATAGTTGGGAGGAGCTGTGCCGGTAGTTCACCGCCAACTTCGGGAGTTCATACACCCGACCAGGCACTGAACTGGACCTTTTTGCAGTCGTGCAAAAAGGGGGAGAATCCCTGTGATCATTCATCTAGAGATTCTCTCAGGTACGAAACACTGTCCCTTCTAACTCTAGCGCCTCTGTCATTGTGGCATTCAGACAGGGTGTACGGGATAAGAAGATGCTGGAGAAACTGGCGATCAAGGAGATCACCAGTGTCATGGAACTCTTCAGTTTGGCCGACAAATGTGCCAGAGCTGCGGGGGGGCATGAGATGCACTCCAAACCAACTCCAGAGGATCACAAGAAATCCTCCAAAGGAGAAGCCGCTACCTCCGGGAGTGGTAAGAAGAAGAAGAAGACCAACGGCAAGAAGAAGCCGTCGGCCGGTGCATCCAATGTTACAGCTGCTGCAGCTCCGGGTGGCCGGGGGCCACGCCCTGAGAAGCGACCTCGACCGTCTTCTAAAGACGGTGGCAAACCCAAGGTGTGGTATCCAATTCACAAAACGGGCGGCCACAGTTTGGAAGACTGTCGGGAGGTCCAAAACCTTGCCGAGCGCTACAACAAGCACCGGGAAGAAGCTCCTTTCCGACAGAGGGAAGGAAAACAAAAAGTCGACGAAGCTCCGGCTGAAGAGGAGTTAGTTTTTCAGGATCCCAAAAAGGTCCTGAAGGTCGTCTACACCTCCGTCGACGACGATTCCGATGTCTCTGACAACGAGCGTCGGAAGACCATGAACACCATCTTTGGTGGATCATGGGACATCACCTCCCGCCGCGTCATCAAGACTATGCGTCGGGACATGGCTGTTGTAGCACCTACAACCAGGGCAGAACCTCATCGGAAGTGGATGGACACAACCATCACTTTTGGTGCTTCAGACTGCCCTCGAAGCATGGTTGGAGCAGGTCAGCTACCTTTGATGGTATCTCCTACCATCAATAACATCCAGCTCCACCATGTCATGGTAGACGGAGGTTTGGGGCTTAACCTCATAAGCTTCAAAGCTTTTACCAAGCTTCAGCTCCGACCTACGGATCTCCACCCTCCCGACCTTTCTCCGGAGTAGGTCCGGGGGCCATTACCCCACTCGGAGCTATTACTCTCCCCGTTACCTTCGGGACACGGGAGAAGTATCGCACCGAGAAGTTGGTCTTTGACGTTGCTCAGATCAACTTACCCTTCAATGCCATCTTGGGTGGCCTGCCTTGTACAAATTCATGGCAGCTGCTCATTATGGCTACCTGGTGTTAAAGATGCCAACACCAGTAGGCGTTCTCCGGATCCGCGGAGATCGTACTGCCGGAGTAACTGCTCTGGAAGAACTCCATGCACTTACCACGGCACAAGAGGAGGACTCCAGGCAGGAGCAAGCTCCAAAACCCCGAGCATTCATCAACGAGGCTCGACATCTGCACCTCGTGTGCAGCCAAGTGGCGACACCGACATTCCTGTCAAAGTCGTCCAAATCAGTTTTGATGCCGCTCAGACCACCCGTATATCGGGAGGATTGAATGACAAATAGGAACTCGCGCTCATCGCTTTCCTCCGGGCTAATGTCGACGTGTTTGCCTGGCAACCGTCACAAATGCCTGGGATCCCCAGGGAAGTGATTGAGCACAATCTGAAGATCTACCCTGACGCCCGGCCTGCACCAGAAGCCTCGGAAGCAATCTGTAGAGCGACATAACTTCATTCAACAAGAAGTGAAGAAGTTGCTCGAAGCTGGATTCATCCGAGAAGTCTTCCATCCAAAATGGCTGGCAAACCCAGTCGTTGTGCCCAAGGCCGGCAGGAAGCTTCGGATGTGTATCGACTATACAACACTAAATAAGGCATGTCCAAAAGATCCATTCCCACTACCTAGAATAGATCAGATAGTGGATTCCACCTCCGGGTGTGAATTACTGTGTTTCCTAGACGCATATTTTGGGTATCATAAAATCAGAATGTCTAGGGAAGATGAAGAGCATACCTCTTTCATCACAGTAGATGGATTGTACTGTTATACAGCCATGCCGTTTGGTCTCAAGAATGCAGCTTCAACCTTTGTACGAGCTATGTACAAAACCTTTGAAGACCTCATTAGAGACATAGTGGAAGTGTATGTTGATGACATCGTGGTCAAGGTCAAGAACAAGGAGTCACTCCTCGACACCTTGCAGGCTGTCTTCGATAAGTTGCGGGTCACCCGCACAAAGCTAAACCCAGACAAGTGTGTCTTCGGGGTTAGTTCCGGAAAACTTCTTGGTTTCCTGGTAAGTCACTGGGGCACAGAAGCTAATGATAGGAAAATTGTTGATGATGAGTCCCGATCTTCCGAAAGGTAATGGGTAAGTCGATTGATGGAGATCTCGACGTTGATGATCCGAGGCTCTCGAGTAGAACACGAACAACCCCTGCAATCACTACACCACCGCTCCGTTGGTTATCAACCGTGTTGTACACGATTGACCTCACCAAGAAGGCTAATCCCTGCAAGTGCAACCGAGAACACAAGCAAGAACGTAGAAGACACGATCTGAAATCGCGAAGTCGGGGTTTCACAAACTGTAGAACAGCGATATTATTAATCTATGCAAAACCCAATTGTTCATGGTGGCTACTATGGAGTATATATAGGTAGGAGGACGTCCAAGGGGGTGTTAGGGTCGTGACCTAACCCTAAGACACGAAAATAATGGACTTAGACTTGATATAAGGCCCAATGGCCCAATACGGTGGTGCAGCATCCTGACAGATTCTGTACTTGATTTTGTTTCGACGATTCCCGACTACTCCGAAGGAATTTTGACATGGGACCGGTACCATTGGAAAGGTTATCCTCTTCCCTTTCCGTGCATATGTAGAACGTCCAAAACGGAGTTCGTATGCGTCCTGGGCGTCCGTTTTAGTGCATACTGCTCCTGGACTCCGAGTTGGATACGATTTGGAGTTTGGTTCGGTTTCCATCTTCTTTGAACGAATTCTCTGGTCTTCCACGTCCCTAATACTCCCTCCAAGTACTCCTTGAACCTCTCCATGGATCCTAATCACAAATAAATCATTAAGTAGCAATCTATGCTCAAAAACATATAAGGAAATATATAAGAACGAGTTCACCTCTGAAATTAATTGTTGTGTATGAACTCTATTGATTGCATCTTGTATATTCAGCAAAGTGTTGTTTGTATCCATATAAGTGATGTCCTCATCATCCTCCCCTCTTTGAATTGGAGTCGTCCTCGACTCAAGTTCGTCTCCTCTCATGTGTTGGTCCAAATGTGCAACGCCATCAAATCTTCTTGTATGCATGAATGGAGGAGGCCAAGGTGGTGGACGACATAGTGCGCCATCTTGATCTTGTCCATCAAATAAGAGTGCACATTCACTTGAGCCAGGATCCCAAACAAATAAATATTGTGTCATGTTTGTAGGTGCAATAATAATGTGCATGATCTCATCATTCTCCCCTTCTTTATGACAAGCCGTCCTCGGCTTGCTCGTATGTCCAGCAAAGAGGCTTGTATTGGAGGTAAAGTAAGTGCTGTCCATAATGCACAACCACAGTGAATAATGCTTTTGTTGTCCCTGCTGCAAGGAAAACATACTAGAAAAACTTGATAAGACATTATTAGCGTTAGTACATTCATTTACTTGACCATGTTGTTGCAGCACAAAAGGAGCTTCCTCATTTGAACATATGTAAACTTTATGCACCATAAACATACCACTATGTTCATATTTGCCTATAGCATGAAAAATATTTCTACTTAACAAAGGCAATTCAGATTGAGAAAATATTATCTTCTCTACGATATCTAGATCACAAAGAGTGTCAAATTCAATATAGCCCAAAGTATTTAGAGAAGATACAATTTCAGCTCATCCCTTTCACATGTAGTTGGGATCAAATGCTTAATTTCAGCACAAGTGAGTGATAAAGTATCAAATTCATTTGGTTGTTCTAGCATAGGTATAATATAATTATCAGCACACAACTCATTTTTATTATAAGAATCAGTAGGAAAATCAACTAATGGTAAAGTTGTATTATGAAAAGGTTCATATTGTTGCTGCTCATCGATAGTATGATTGGTAGCAAAATTCAGCACATCTGAAAATGTCATACCGTGGTTAACTGTAGAGCATTATCCATTAACACTACTCTCATTTTCAGCAAGAAATTCAAATGCATTATGAGTTGATTCATCAAAAAATTCATAAGAGTTGTTCAACACCTCACTCTCATTTGCATCTCCATTTATTTGTTCATGTTCCTGCAAAAGGTTAGGCAAAGGAGGAGGTACAACAAGAAAATTCTTCTCAAGTTCATGTATTTCATCTTTACAATTAGATACATTAGCAAAAGTTTCTCGCATAAGAATTTTCATATCTTTCCATGTTCGAGGTCTTTCTAAATCACTTAAGTTGTTCCACCAAGTCAATGCACAACCTACTAATGCACTTGCAACATTTCTAATCTTTCTTTTCTCACACATATGACATTGTCTAAAAATTTTATCCAACTCTATTTCCCAAGCAATATATTCATCGTAACCAAAACCATCATAAGAAGGAAGAGATGGGAGAATGTAATTACTTCTTGTGGAAGGTGTTGTAAAGGTGGTCTGAATGTCATGTGAATCCTTGGTTGATGTTTGATTTTTAGTGAGCAACTCTATCGCCGTCTTCATCATGTCCATCATCTCAGCATATAATGCATGATTCTTGCTTTTACCTGACATTGTTAGTAGCAAACAGAAGACAACACAAAAAATATGTTATCCCTATCAACTACAAAGGATAATGGCAAAGTGGAAGTGGAATCACACACTCTCAAGCATCTTACCACGTTCTTACAAGTGTTCTTACCGACTCTGCAGGTGGCAAACGGTGGACGGTATGAAGAAACCAATGAAGCGTGGGATGATTGCAAAGGTGTATCGATTCTGCTCAAGAGTAAGGTGTAGCTTGGATGGCACTTTCTATGTAGCAAGGATTAGTAACAATGAAATCAGATAGTAAAGTTGAATAAGTGTCCAAAGTATTTGTCAAAGTTGCTGGTCTAAATGTGTTCCTAGTAGTTCAAGCTAGCAAGACATGAGACAAAACTAGATGACACAAAGAATGCAAGCACTTCTGTTTTTTTGTTGTTTTTTTTCCTCTTTTTTTGTGCGGCTTTTGTTTCTTGTTTTACACTTGCCTTTTTCTTTTTTCTTCCTTTTTTTCCAGAATGTGCTGCAAGGGAAGAACACAATGAAAATCAACCCAAGATATCTCGTGTGTCTGTCGCAGATTTTCTGCTCAATTTTCCAAGGACAAATAGGCACACTTATAGGCTCTAAATTGGAAAACTTAGAACATCAAGATTGTAGATATATCTCTCCTCTTTAATTTCAATATATGGAAGACCTATTTTGGAAAAGAACAATAGGAGATACTGACCCCGAAATACAGACTGTTCAGAATTTTTAGGTCAATAACAGATTCGGATCTAATGCAATTTAGACATCGATAACTATATTTTCTGGGAAAATGATGAATATGAAAGTTATAGAGCACTTCTTAAGCTTTCCAGAAAGTACAAGAACACCAAAATCCGAGTTGGTATGTGCGAGATATGATGAAAATACCAAATTGGACAGAGGTGAATCTAATCTGGACGTGATGACGTGATTCAAAAGGATGAATCACACAATGCAAAACTCAAACTAAGACCAAAAACACTTTCTAAACCAGCAATATGACTCAACAACGGACACAAACTCAACAAAACCAAACTGAATAACAAGTTGCAAAGGCTTAATGTGGTTTGGACAAAGTAATGAACAGATCTACTAAACTACAAGTTTTTTTGTGGCTTTCTTTTTGTGGACTCTAGGTATGAAAAACAAAACTAATATAATGGATAGATGAATTACCTAACGGTCAACCTGGAAATCTGATACCAATTGATAGGAAAATTGTTGATGATGAGTCCCGATCTTCCGAAAGGTAATGGGTAAGTCGATTGATGGAGATCTCGACGTTGATGATCCGAGGCTCTCGAGTAGAACACGAACAACCCCTGCAATCACTACACTACCGCTCCGTTGGTTATCAACCGTGCTGCACATGATTGACCTCGCCAAGAAGGCTAATCCCTGCAAGTGCAACCGAGAACACAAGCAAGAACGTAGAAGACACGATCTGAAATCGCGAAGTTGGGGTTTCACAAACTGTAGAACAGCGATATTATAAATCTATGCAAAACCCAATTGTTCATGGTGGCTACTATGGAGTATATATAGGTGGGAGGACGTCCAAGGGGGTGTTAGGGTCGTGAACTAACCCTAAGACACGAAAATAATGGACTTAGACTTGATACAAGGCCCAATGGCCCAATACGGTGGCGCAGCACCCTGACAGATTCTGTATTTGATTTTGTTTCGACGATTCCCGACGACTCCGAAGGAATTTTGACATGGGACCGGTTCCATTGGAAAGGTTATCCTCTCCCCTTTCCGTGCATATGTAGAACGTCCAAAACGGAGTTCGTATGCGTCCTGGGCGTCCGTTTTAGTGCGTACTGCTCCTGGACTCCGAGTTGGATACGATTTGGAGTTTGGTTCGGTTTCCATCTTCTTTGAACGAATTCTCTGGTCTTCCACGTCCCTAATACTCCCTCCAAGTACTCCTTGAACCTCTCCATGGATCCTAATCACAAATAAATCATTAAGTAGCAATCTATGCTCAAAAACATATAAGGAAATATATAAGAACGAGTTCACCTCTGAAATTAATTGTTGTGTATGAACTCTATTGATTGCATCTTGTATATTCAGCAGAGTGTTGTTTGTATCCATATAAGTGATGTCCTCATCAGCTAATCCGGCGAAGATCAAGGCCATTGAAGACATGCGGCCACCAGCCCGCATCAAAGATGTCCAAAAGCTAACTGGATGTCTAGCAGCCCTCAGCCGGTTCATTTCAAGACTGGCGGAACGGGCACTCCCCTTCTTCAAGTTATTGAGGAAGTCCGGACCATTCCAATGGTCTGAAGAAGCAGAAAAGGCGTTCCAGGAGCTAAAACAGTTCCTCACCACCCTACCAACTCTGGTAGCTCCGAATCCTGGTGAGCCTTTGTTGCTTTACATTTTAGCCACTGACGAAGTCGTCAGTATGGTCCTGGTCACGGAAAGACCAGAACTACCCCATACTCAAGGATCCAGACCCCTTCGGGGGGGGGGGTCTGGAGGTTCCTGAAAGCGAGTTTGGGTCCCAGCTCCTAGATTCGAATCCACAAGAAACCACTTCAGAAGACCCAGACCCCTCTGGGAGGGTCCAGGTCACTTCTGAAGAAGCTCCGGGTTCCTCCAGCCAGAACCCGGAGGTCCCCGAAGAAAATCCGGATCCCTCCGGGAGGATCCGGGTCAGTGAAGAGGAAGCTCCGGGCCCCTCCGGGAGGGTCCGGATCATTCAGCGCCCAGTGTACTTTATCAGTGAAGTACTACATGATGCCAAGACTCGATACCTAGAGGTGCATAAGCTGCTCTATGCAGTTCTTATCGCCTCCAGGAAGCTTCGCCATTATTTCCAAGCTCACAAGATCTCAGTGGTGACTTCTTACCCACTTCGAGCAATCTTGCATAATCCCAACTCAACTGGGAATATTGCAAAGTGGGCAGCGGAATTGGCCGAATTCGATCTCGAATTCATTTCAAGGCAAGCAATTAAGAGTCGATCATTAGCAGACTTTGTGGCGGAATGGACTCCCTCTCCGTCAAACCCTGGGGGCCCCAGTGAGCATAAGCCGGAACATGAAGCTTCGGTCTTCACCGAGCCTCATTGGACCCTCTACTTTGACGGCTCCATGCAAAAGCAGGGGGCTGGAGCTGGAATCCTTCTCCTCGCACCAACCGGGGAGAAGGTGAAATACATGGTACACCATGACTTCAAGGCGACCAACAACATGGCAGAGTACGAAGCACTCATCTACGGACTAAAGGTGGCACTGTCATACGGTGTCAAGCAATTGCTGGTCAAGGGAGATTCACAGCTCATCATTAAGCAAGTGAAGGGTGAATGCTCCTGCAACAATCTCCAGCTAGCTGCTTACCACCTTGAAGTCCAGAGGCTTCAAAAGAACTTCGAAGTCCTAGATCTCCACCATGTCCAGCGTGCCCACAACGCTGAAGCCGACGAACTCTCGATGAAAGCGTCAACCGGAGCTCCGGCTCCTGGCGGAACTTTTGTCCGGAGGTTGTCAAAACCCACAGCTCAGCCTGCCGAACTGAGCGAAGGGGGCGAGATCAGCATCCTGAAGCTGACGGTCCCGATGGCCCTGTTACCATGGCAGCCATCAAGGGTCTTAGGTGCTGCCGGAAGCTCCGAGCAACCCAGCATGCAAGACTCAAATGCTCAAGTTAGTTCCGATGCATGGATCTCGGAGATCCGGAACTACTTGAAAGACAACATCCTTCCTAACGATGATGTGTCCGCTGACCGGGTAGTCAGATTGGCTAAAAGATACATGTTGGTAGAAGATGATCTCTACCGATGCGGTGCCAACGGCATCCTAATGCGGTGCATCACAAGGGAAGAAGGTTGCGAGCTCCTCGCAGAAATCCATGGAGGCGAGTGTGGGAACCACGCGTCTTCCCGCACGCTGGTTGGTAAAGCCTTTCGGCATGGCTTCTACTGGCCTACAGCACTCCAGGATGCAATTGAGCTGGTGAAGAAATGCGAAGCATGTCAATTTCATGCAAAGCAAATTCACACACCGGCTCAGTCCCTACAAATGATACCTTCTACATGGACTTTAGCTGTGTGGGGGATGGACATCTTGGGACCTTTCCCAAGAGACGTCGGAGGTTACAAGTTCATGTACGTCGCCATTGACAAGTTCACCAAGTGGTCGGAAGCAACTCCAGTTGTGACAATCAACAAGCAATCCGCTATCAACTTTTTGCAGTCCATTGTATGCAGATTTGGAGTCCCAAATAAAATCATCACTGATAATGGGACCCAATTCACAAGCTCTGCATTTCAAGGATATTGCGAAGACCTCGACATTCAAGTTTGCTACGCCTCCGTAGCTCACCCAGCAAGCAATGGCCAAGCCGAGAGAGCAAATGCTGAAATCCTTAAAGGACTCAAAACGCTCACCTATGAGCGCTTGAAAAAACATGGTGCCAACTGGATTGAAGAGCTTCCGTCCACTCTCTGGGCCAACAGGACATCTCCAAACCGGTCAACTGGAGAGACACCCTTCTTCCTGGTGTATGGAGCTAAAGCAATCCTTCCTCCAGAAATCACCTTGGGGTCACTCCGGGTCCGGACCTTCGACGAAGCCACGCAGGAACAGCTCCGGCGTGAAGACCTAGACCTCCTTGAGGAGGGAAGGTGCCAAGCAGCTGTTTGGAATGCCCGATACCGCCAAGCCCTTCGGCGCTATCATTAGCGGTATGTACACAACCGACAACTCGAGGAAGGCAACCTGGTGCTACGGAGAATACAATGCAGAGAAGGGTTAAACAAACTCTCTCCCAGCTGGGAGGGACCCTTCCGAGTGATTAAAGTATCCCATCCCGAGAGCGTTCGCTTGGCTACCGAGGATGGGACACCTCTCCTAAATCATTGGAACATTGAGCACCTCCGTAAGTTCTACACTTAATATCACGGAGGTTAGTCTGTAGTAACTTGAGGTGTTTGTTATAGTCATTGTACAGAGTCGGGTAGTTCCTCCGGGAGAACAGCCGGACCTTTCCCGGAAGGTCTGCAAAGTTCATGCAACACTTGTCACAGTCTCAGGACTAAAAGTGTGGCTAACTACCCTGGGTCAAACGAGAAATAAAACACGCTTAGCCTGGTTCCGTACCCTAAGAGTGTACTTGTTTCCCCTGTACCCCGGACCTATAATGAAAGACATCTTCATGTGAAACAGATTCCACGTGCATTTATTTTGTACAGGCTCAACATTTTTTATTTTTCTCTTTCTTGTCTATAACAAAGGCGTGCAATTCTTAAGAAATTTCAATTCGACCGGTTCATATACGATTCAAGTTGTATTGTCGATTCTTTTGGATTCAAATATTGTTCACGACCCACTCGCTTAAATGCTGCCAAGCCAATCTAGAGCCGGAGTGTGCTATCGGCTTAGCCTGGTCAAGCACCCTAAGTACGCCACTCTACCTACACCCCGGCAGGCCGAAGTAAGGCGGGTCCAAGTGCAATTGGATCTGAACGAAAAGGCAACGCATTCGGTTGTATTTAGAATCGCGTTTGACTTAAAATTTTCTTGAGAATCGTAAGCCACGACGAAGTTATCGGCGAGAAATGGATTTTACTATTTTTCTTGGCTTCAGTGTGCAGGAAAAATAAAATCTACATGGATGGAGAAAAGCCGGAGCTAACAAAGCTCCGACTCCCCTAGGTGGCTTGTAATCGATGTTACGCATTGAAAACGAGCATCACCAGAGCAATCAAGCTCCGGTAGAGCTAGGGGGGCCAGCCGTCGACGCTAAATAAAATATGGTGAGAAGACCCCGCAAACGGAGTCTGCTGCCAACAAACTAAGTGTTGGCAAAGGTCACTGCCGGAGCTACTATGCTCCGACACCCCAGAGGACTAACTATCGATGCTCTACACGTTGATAAGGAATATTGCCGGAGCTACTAAGCTCCGACGATAGACAATGCCGGAGCTTCTAAGCTCCGACAACCTCAGGGGGCCTTCACTATCGAAGACTTCGGACCTACACTCTACAAGTTCGGAGCAAATGAGTCTTCAACAAAACACAATATCCTCTTGGTACATGTTCACAATCAAATTATGTACATCTACCAGGGGGCCAAGTGAAGACAAAAGTGTTGAAGACAAAAAGTGAAATTCACAAAAATTTGGGGATTTCATTCATCTAGAGACAAGGGATTACAAAATTGAGGAAGAAGAAGAGAAAATACAAGCGAGAACTACAGAGATGGTCCTAGACCCTATGGAAGAATTGGGCAACCTTCTGGGCAACCTCCGACACGTTGGCTCTGGCAGCTTCGCCTTCTCCTTCAACGGGACCTTCAAGCACCGGGTCCAGAGAAAATTGGGAGTTCCGGCTGGTGTAGCACGTCAGCACATATTCTGCGACGTTCTTCACCAGGGATTGCCCCTCAACCTCCAATTGGTCTGCGATGACATCGCCCACCTTGGAGAGTTTGCTGCCTGCCGAGCTCAACGCCTGCAACGCCAGGTCCGGCTTCGGCTCCGGATCATCCGGGCGCACGGGGCTAAAGCCCATCTGTGTCAGCGCATCGTTGGCCTTGCCCAGGAACTCCCAAATCTGTAGGGAGTCCACAGTCCTCAAGCCCTTTATTTCTTCCAAGGATCTTCTGGCTGCCACCAGTTCAGAATTCTCGCGAGCGAGGCGCTCAACTTCTTTGGCATTTTGCTTAATCTTTTCAGCAACCCGCTTTTCGAGTTTTCCGAGCTCCTCCTCCCGGAGGTGGATCTTGTTCCGGCGCTCGACCAGGTCCTTCTCCCTGCCCCTCACTTTCTTCTCCCTGGCAGCAAGGGCACACTCTTGCTCGTAGAGTTCCTGCCCTCGCACCCAGGCTTTCTCCTCCTCCTCGGTGCAGCGCTCTTCCAATTTCTTGGTGCGCTCCTCGAAGCCCTTGTCATCCAGAGCCACCTTCTCGGTGAGCTCCTCCTCCCTCCTCAGGACGTCATCCCGCAGCTCAAGGAGTTTCTGCTCTTCATCTTCGAGCCGTTTCTCCCTCTCCTCAAGTGCCTTCCAGCGCTTGATGAGTGTAGTGTTAATGGCCTCAAGCCTTTCTTGGCGTTCATCGGCCGCACTGTTAGCTGCTTTGGTCTGCTCATAAATCTCCCGGGATTGGGCGTCGAGGGCGCAAGTCATACTCTCCCTGTCATCCAATAATTTACCCCAGTATTCCAGGCGGACCTTCTCCCGCTTGATCCACTCTTTGTCATCCGCTAGCCTCGACTGCGCCAGCTTGGTCTCGAAGTAGAGCCGGTTACGCCACCGCCTAAGGGTTTGGCGCTCCTCTTCAAGAGCCTTGCTGTCGTGGAAGAAGGCCAGTTGAACTTGACGCACACTGGAACATGCGTTGTCAATAGACAGTGACAACAACGGGATAGGTTCCGGACCTGCTGGGGTCTCCTCCGCTGATTCCAGCAGGTTTTCAGATACAAAAATTGGGTCCCACTCCACAAGAGTGGTCCCTTGGGTCTCCATGGCACTAGGGCCGTCCTCCGGGATGGCCTCAGTCGCCATCGAGGAAGGTCCTGTCGCCAGGTCTTCATTTGCCCCCTCAGGCAGGGGGCCAGCAACTTCACTAGGGCACTCCGGCTCTGACCTGGGCACCTCCTCCGATGGGGGCTCGAGCTCCAACGCCTCTGCAACAACCGGCTCGGGAGCCGGAAGATCTTCATCATCAACCGACCCAACGGCCGAAGCTCCAACAACGACCGGCTCTGCGGCCGGTACTTCTGAGGAAGTCGGCCCAACCGCCAGAACTTCCTCAACATCCAGCACGCACGTCGGGGCTTCAATCACCTCCGGCTCAACCGTCGGGGCTTCGATAATTTCTGGCTCTAGAACCAGAATTACTGCTTCCTCCGGCTCAACGGTCGGAGCTGCCATCATCTCAGCACTAGGACCCGGAGCTTCAGCCTCCGGGACAGGTGCCGCTGGCGTATCATCTCTCCCGCGGTTCGGTGCTACCACGGGAGTCTCTGGGGATGAGTCGAGGTCCATGACCACGACAGCTAGCGCCGGAGCTGTCGTAGCTTCAGCCACCACTTGGGGTGGTACCGGGACAGGAGCAGAAGCTTCCGCCCTCACAGCTTCAGCTGCTGTGGCTGAGGGTGGAGCCTCACTCCTCTTCTTGGGAACGCTGCAGATGACGGACGAAGAAACTTAAAAAATAGTTACTACAACTAAACAACTGTCCAAGGTAAAGATTAAAAATTACCTTGGGAGGCTTCTGCACCAGCTTGCGCGGAACCTCTTTCCCGGACGTTCTGGGCTGGTCATAGCCGGCGTGGAAGCTCCGGAAGGCCCCACGGAACTCGTTGCAGCCACGGGTATTTCCCTAGTCGAGGCCCCCCTCGATCTGGAAGAACTTCCGGACCTAGAGGCCTCAACCGGCCCTGGTGCTGGAGTTGCATGCCCGGAGCTAGCACCCCGGGAGGACCCCGTTGCGGGTACAGTCGCTGCGGTTGCAGAAGACCTCCCCCTCCGGGGAGAAGGAGCCGATGCAGAGGTGGCAGGCCTGACGGACCTTCCGTCGGCATGTTGCAGCTTCCTCTTGCGGCTCAAGGGCTCATCCGCCGGCTCCTTGCCCTTGCCGACAACCTCAACCCTTGGCTTCGGGGCAGGGTCGGAAACACTTTCGGAAACCCCAGGGATCGCCACCCTGGAGATTGATCTTCTCTCGATGACACCGAGGTCGTCAAGCACGGGCATCTTCCGCGGAGCTCCCTACTGAACTCTACTTCCATGTTCAGAGGAAGAAAAGCTGATGGCAGAGTCAAGTCGTCACCCTCGATGTCGATGCCGTGCTGGAACTTCTTGAGGTGGAACTCCAAGGTTGTCCCCATCATGTTGGACTTCAGCCCGGTCTCGACCCGGTCGTCGTCCATCGCGCTGTTGAGGGCCCAAGCGAGTTTTTCTCTCCTCTTCAGCCGTGCCCACCTGTTGACCAGGAAGTTACAAAACACCGCCTGAGGAGTTAATCCTCCCTCCACGCACTGGCGGATCCTGGTCAGAGCAGGGTTGAAGGCGTCTGCCAACACCGGAGCTTCACTCCAGATTGTCGTGTCAATGTTGGGGAGGCCTTCGGGCAGCTCCAGCCTCTCGTGCTCCTCCACCCGGATGACTATCCAGTCCTTCTTCCAGTCATCCCATTTCCCAGAGGGAAACGATCGGAGGTACTTGAATGGGCACTTCTTGCGCTTCACGAAGTAGTAGAAGTCAAGGTACTCATTGCTCCTGCCGGTGGTATGGACGGTGAAGAAGGTCCGGAAGAGTTCAATGCAGGGGGGATGCCCACCCACATCTCACAGAAGTGGACAAATATAGACACAAGGAGAATGGAGTGAGGGCCAAGGTGGTATAGCTGCAGACCATAAAAGTCTAGCAGCATCAAGAAAAAGGAGGAAAAAGGTGGGATCAACCCCACCATGGCGTACAATCATGGTCCTAGACCCTATGGAAGAATTGGGCGACCTTCTGGGCAACCTCCGACACGTTGACTATGGCAGCTTCGCCTTCTCCTTCAACGGGACCTTCAAGCAGCGGGTCTAGAGGAAATTGGGAGTTCCAGCTGGTGTAGCACGTTAGCACATATTCTGCGACGATCTTCGCCAGGGATTGCCCCTCAACCTCCAATTGGTCCACAATGACATTGCCCACCTTGGAGAGTTTGCTGCCTGCCGAGCTCAACGCCTGCAACGCCAGGTCCGGCTCCGGATCATCCGGGCGCACGGGGCTGAAGCCCATCGGTGTCAGCGCGTCGTTGGCCTTGCCCAGGAACTCCCAAATCTGTAGGGAGTCCGCGGTCCTCAAGCCCTTCAATTCCTCCAGGGATCTTCTGGTCGCCACCAGTTCAGAATTCTCACGAGCAAGGTGCTCAACCTCTTTGGCATTTTGCTGGATCTTTTCTGCAACCCGCTTCTCGAGTTTTTCGAGCTCCTCCTCCCGGAGGTGGATCTTGTTTCGGCGGTCAACCAGGTCCTTCTCCCTGCCCCTCACTTTCTTCTCCCTGGCAGCAAGGGCACACTCTTGCTCATAGAGTTCCTGCCCTCGCACTCAGGCCTTCTCCTCTTCCTTAGTGCAGCGCTCTTCCAATTTATTGGCGCGCTCCTCTAGGCCCTTGTCAGCCAGAGCCACCTTCTCGGTGAGCTCCTCCTCCCTCCTCAGGACGTCATCCCGCAGCTCAAGGAGTTTCTGCTCTTCATCTTCGAGCCGTTTCTCCCTATCCTCAAGTGTCTCCCGGCGCTTGATGAGTGTAGTGTTAATGGCCTCAAGCCTTTCTTGGCGTTCATCGGCTGCACTGTTAGCTGCTTTGGTCTGCTCATAAATCTCCCGGGATTGGGCATCGAGGGCGCGAGTCATACTCTCCCTGTCATCCAATAATTTACCCCAGTATTCCAGGCGGACCTTCTCCCGCTTGATCCACTCTTTGTCATCCACTAGCCTCGACTGCGCCATCTTGGTCTCGAAGTAGAGCCGGTTACGCCACCGCCTAAGGGTTTGGCGCTCCTCTTCAGGAGCCTTGCTGTCATGGAAGAAGGCCAGTTGAACTTGACGCAGACTGCAACATGCGTTGTCAATAGACAGTGACAATGGGATAGGTTCCGGACCTGCTGGGGTCTCCTCTGCTGGTTCCAGCGGGTTTTTAGATACAAAAATTGGGTCCCACTCCACAAGAGTGATCCCCTGGGTCTCCATGGCACTAGGGACGTCCTCCGGGATGGCCTCAGTCGCCATCGAGGAAGGCCCCGCCACCAGGTCTTCATTCACCCCCTCAGGCGGGGGGGGGGGGGGGGGGGGGGGGCAGCGACTTCACCAGGGCACTCCGGCTCAGCCGCAGGTACCTCCGACGTCGTCACTTCCGAAGCAGGGGCCGCTGCTGGCTCCGGCCTGGGTACCTCCTCCGATGGGGGCTCGAGCTCTGACGCCTCTGCAACAACTGGCTCGGGAGCCAGAAGATCTTCATCATCAACCGGCCCTGCGGCCGGAGCTCCAACAACGACCGGCTCTGCGGCCGGTGCTTCAACCGCCGGAACTTCCTCAACATCCTGTGTGTACGTCGGGACTTCAATCACCTCCGACTCAACCACCGAAGCTTCGACAATTTCCGGCTCTAGGGCTGGAATTACTGCTTCCTCCGTCTCAACGGTCGGAGCTTCCATCGTCTCAGCACCAGGACCCGGAGCTTCAACCTTCGGGACAGGTGCCGTTGGCGCATCTTCTCTCCCACGGTCTGGCGCTACCACGGGAGTCTGTGGGGATGAGTCGAGGTCCATGACCACGACAGCTGGCGCCGGAGCTGTCGCAGCTTCAGCCACCACTTGGGGCAGCACCGGGACAGGAGCAGAAGCTTCCGCCCTCACAGCTTCAGCTACTGTGGCTAAGGGTGGAGCCTCACTCCTCTTCTTGGGAACACTGTAGATGATGGACGAAGAAACTTAAAAAATATTTACTACAATTAAACAAATGTCCAAGGTAAAGATTAAAAATTACCTTGGGAGGCTTCCACACCAGCTTGCGCAGAACCTCTTTCCCGGACGTTCTGGGCTGGTCATAGCCGGCGTGGAAGCTCCGGAAGGCCCCTTGAAACTCGTTGCAGCCAGGGGTGTTTCCCTAGTCGAGGCCCCCCTCGATCGGGAAGAACCTCCGGACCAAGAGGCCTCAACCGGCCCTGGTGCTGGAGTCGCATGCCTGGAGCTAGCACCCCGGGAGGACCCCGCTGCGGGTACAGTTGTCGCGGTTGCAGAAGACCTCCCCCTCCGGGGGAGAAGGAGCCGATGCAGATGTGGCAGGCGTGATGGACCTTCCATCGGCGTGCTGCAGCTTCCTCTTGCGGCTCAAGGGCTCATCCGCCGGCTCCTTGCCCTTGCCGATGACCTCAACCATTGGCTTCGGGGCAGGGTCGGAACCACTTTCGGAAACCCCAGGGATCGCCACTCTGGAGATTGATCTTCTCTCGACGACACCGAGGTCGTCAAGCACGGGCATCTTCCGCCGGAGCTCCCTACTGAACTCTACTTCCACGTTCAGAGGAAGAAAAGCTGATGGCGGAGTCAAGTCATCACCCTCGACGTCGATGCTGTGCTAAAACTTTTTGAGGTGGAACTCCAAGGTTGTCCCCATCATGTTGGACTTCAGCCCGGTCTCGACTCGGTCGTCGTCCATCATGCTGTTGAGGGCCCAAGTGAGTTTTTCTCTCCTCTTCAGCAGTGCCCACCTGTTGACCAGGAAGTTACAAAACACCGCCTGAGGAGTTAATCCTCCCTCCACGCACTGGCGGATCCTGGTCAGAGCAGGGTTGAAGGCGTCCACCAACACCGGAGCTTCACTCCAGATCGTCGTGTCAATGTTGGGGAGGCCTTCGGGCAGCTCCAGCCTCTCATGCTCCTCCACCCGGATGACTATCCAGTCCTTCTTCCAGTCATCCCACTTCCCAGAGGGAAACAACCGGAGGTACTTGAATGGGCACTTCTTGCGCTTCACGAGGTAGTAGAAGCCAAGGTACTCATTGCTCCTGCCGGTGGTATGGACGGTGAAGAAGGTCCGGAAGAGTTCAATGCAGGGGGGGATGCCCACCCACATCTCACAGAAGTGGAAAAAGATAGACACAAGGAGAATGGAGTGAGGGCCAAGGTGGTATAGCTGCAGACCATAAAAGTCTAGCAGCATCAAGAAAAAGGAGGAAAAAGGTGGGATCAACCCCACCATGGCGTACGAAGAAAAGTACACCATTTCGCCGGCGTGCTCCTTCTCAAATGAGAGCTCTCCCCCGGCGCGGACCGAGCGGTTGAAGAAGTCCGAGGACCATCCCATGAGGGTCCGGACCTTCTTCAGGTCGCCGTCGGTCTTCAAACGACTCTCGCGGAGACCCAACTCCATCGCAGCACAGCGAGGCAAGAGAGGAAAAGTGAAGCACAAGTTGGGAGTTTGAGCGCAAGATCAGATGAGAGGCGTAAAGAACTCCAGACGGTGCACTCTTTCCTTCTTAAGTAAGCCCTCGCAACGCTCGGATGGAAACCGCTAGGAAGTCGAAGATACCACTCAAAAATTCCACCCAGCCGATGACAAGAGGGCCCGGGACCACCCCGACGATCAAGTCGAGGTTCTTACCCAGGCGAACGGTTGTCATCATGGGGAGAGAAGCCCGAAGGCGGCGGCCTGACAAGGCGCGCGGAACCGATACGGTTTTCGTATCGGGAACCGGCGACCTTCAATTGCGTGAGATCCGCACGCCAAAGATCTCATCTGCCGCACGCGGGATACGCCACACGGCGAGGATTTAACTCCAAACCCTCGCCAACGGCACTTCTGAAGACCTTTGAAGACTCAGTTGAAAAGTCGCGAGGATGGACCCACCTCCGGCGGAATGACTTCACCCAAGGGGTCTTCCCCAGAGGTGGGCCCAGGGGGCCACTGTCGGTACCCTGGGAACCGAACACCCCTTGAGATTACAAAGATCTCAAGGGAAAGTCATCTACTTGATTTGAAGACCTTCAGAGGCCTACATGTCAGACATCACCGGACCCGCTTCTCCAACATGGTTAGTCCCAGGGTCGCCACGTGTACTATCAAACCGGAGCTACCACCCACAAGGGGGAAGCTCCGGGCTATGTACCGATACGGCACCCCCGGACCTAACCCCAGACCGAGGGAAGCTCTGGAACTAACACGTGTCAGGTAGCTCCGGAGCTACCTGTTTCCCACAGTATGCTCTGAAGCTGCCCCGTGTCCAACCGTCGGATCTTCAGCCTCTAACCTCCGGAAGACTCCACAACGGCTCCGGATCTTCGAAGGGGAATCAAGGGCTTCAAGACCCGATCAAGTGTCATTAATACTATATTAATGACACACGATCGGACGACCTTAATTACTAGTAACGGTGCTGTCAAAGCCCATTACCCGATCATTAAGGGCAATTAAACGTGTTGAATGAGTATCAATATTAGTAACCGCCGGGGCCACATGTCGGGCCAGGCTAACTTGTAACGGTGTGCCCTTGTACTATAAAAGGACAGGCCGACGACAGACTCTATACGTTCCAGAGACACTCGACACACGTGCCATAGACGCTCGATATAAGCTCAGATAGCTAAGTTCCAGGGGTGTGGGTCTTCTGAAGTGACTTCTTGTGGATTCAAGTCTGGGAGCTGGGACCCAGACTCACTATCAGGAACTTCCAAGCCCTCCCGAAGGGGTCTGAATTCCTGAGTATGGGGTAGTTCTGGTCTCTCCGCGACCAGGACCATACTGACGACTTCATCAGTGGCTAAAATATAAAGCAGCAAAGGCTCACCAGGGTTCGGAGCTACCAGAGTTGGTAGGGTGGTGAGGAACCGTTTTAGCTCCTGGAACGCCTTTTCTGCTTCTTCAGACCATTGGAATGGTCCGGACTTCCTCAATAACTTGAAGAAGGGGAGTGACCGTTCCGCCAGTCTTGAAATGAACCGGCTGAGGGCTGCTAGACATCCAGTTAGCTTTTGGACATCTTTGATGCGGGCTGGTGGCCGCATGTCTTCAATGGCCTTGATATTCACCGTATTAGCTTCTATGCCCCGGTGACTTACCAGGAAACCAAGAAGTTTTCCGGAACTAACCTCGAAGACACACTTGTTTGGGTTTAGCTTTGTGCGGGTGACCCGCAACTTATCGAAGACAACCTGCAAGGTGTCGAGGAGTGACTCCTTGTTCTTGACCTTGACCACGATGTCATCAACATACACTTCCACTATGTCTCGCGCCAACTGTCGGTGGTTTGGATCCGGCAGATCTCCCGACACTACTAAAGTGTTAGAGGAGTTTGATGTTCGGTGTGGGCGCACGGAGATTCAAGAAGGTGAATTGTAAATAGCACAGGAGACACGGAGATTTACGTGGTTCGGGCCGCCTGAGCGTAATACCCTACTCCACGGGTGTGTTGGTGTTTTTGGTACCCTGCAGATCGGGTACCCCCGCGCACAAGAGAAAACCGCTAAGTACTCTGCCTCTGCCAAAGAAGCCGAATCCGAGGCTGCCACGTAGGGGAGGGAAGGACCCGATCCTACCTCCCCCTCGATGGAGGCTCCCAAGATGCCACGTGGCCGGCAGGGCCAAGCCCACGCCTCCCTGCTGAGGAGGGCTCCAGAGCCGCCACGTGGCCATTCGGGACCTTAGGGCCAAGTCCGCCTCCCCGCTGAGGAGGGCTCCAGAGCCGCCACGTGGCCATTCGGGACCTCAGGGCCAAGTCCGCCCCGCGCAGGGAAAGGCCCGGAGCTACCACGTGGCCTGTAGGGCTGAGCCTCCACCCCTCCATAGGGGTGGGTTCCGAATGCGCCACGTGGCCTGTTCCGTCGAGTGCTTTTACTTCCTTCAAAGGCAGGCTCCGGTGTAACCACGTGGCGGATGCCCAACTCAGTGTGGTAGGAAGCCGCAGTAAAGGAATGCGTGCGCTGCTTAGACAGGCATTAAGTACACGCGCCTTCCCCAGGCAGGTTGAGCCGCGCTTACGAAAGTCAAGGCTCCAGTGTCCTGTCTTGTCCGAGTAGCCAGTACAGACCCACGCCGCAAGACGGGCGAATGGGCCGCGAGGACAAGACGGACGAGACGTGCCCCGCCATCATCACCAACTATGTGTAGCCCTGGCGCACGACGCGGCGGGACGGCGCATTGACTCCCCTGACAAAGGGAAGTAGATAGCAATTAATCCTAGATCTTGTATAGGATTTGGCTCTCCCCAGGACCACCTATCGGGTACTGGGACCCAGCTTGTGACTACAGAGTCCTTGAACTATAAAAGGGCTCTGCAGACGACCTTCATAGGGGATGGAAAAAGATTAGACCAAGGCTCATACACGCGAAAGCAAGGCAATACACAACACTCCCGTGGACGTAGGGTATTACGCTCCGACGGCCCGAACCACGTAAATCCCCAGTGTCCATCATTCTACTATGTTTGATCTCCTGGGACTAGCCCTTGTGAATTCAAAGAACCTCCGCGGGCTGCTCTCTAAGCAGGTCCGGGGGAAGTGTCGTTTACGACCTTCGACAGTGTTGTATTAGCTGTATGAGCTTGTATCGAGCGTCTATGGCACGTGTGTCCAGCGTCTCTGGAACGTATAGAGTCTGTCGTCGGCCTGTCCTTTTATAGTACAAGGGCAGGCCGTTACAAGCTAGCCTGGCCTGACATGTGGCCTCAGCGGTTACTAATATTGATACTCATTCAACACGTTTAATTTCCCTTAATGACCGGGTAATGGGCTTTGACAACACCGTTACTGGTAATTAAGGTCGTCCGATCGTGTGTCATTAATATAGTATTAATGACACTTGATCGAGTCTTGAAGCCCTTGATTCCCCTTCGAAGATTCGGAGCCGTTGTGGAGTCTTCCGGAGGTTAGAGGCTGAAGATCTGACGGTTGGACACGAGGAAGCTCCAGAGCATACTGTGGGAAACAGGTAGCTCCGGAGCTACCTGACACGTGTCAGTTCTGGAGCTTCCCTCGGTCTGGGGTTAGGTCCGGGGGTGCCGTATCGGTACATAGCCCGGAGCTTCCCCTTGTGGGCGGTAGCTCCGGTTTGATAGTACACGTGGCGACCCTGGGACTAACTATGTTGGAGAAGCGGATCCGGTTATGTCTGACATGTGGGCCTCCGAAGGTCTTCAAATCAAGTAGATGACTTTCCCTTGAGATCTTTGTAATCTCAAGGGGTGTTCGGTTCCCAGGTACTGACAATAATAGTTGGAAATGAGTTCAGAATTGTTGGTTTTATCCAATGACTCTGGGAAGAGTGGGAAGCTAGGGACGGGCCGGAGCAGAACACACACTTGATAGGCGGCCATGGAGGATCGGGGGGCCGCCGTGACAGATCTAAACTGCCGGGGGAGAGGGGGGCACCATCAGGAGCACCGCCGCGAAGGCCTCTGGAGACTATTGTCCTACCATGGCGGATTTCGGGGGGGGGGGGGGGTGGGGGCGGGCCGCAAGGACCACCGGAACCTATTGTCCTGCCATGGCTGTGGACCATTGTCATGCTCTGGCAAAGCAGATGCAACGCGGGGTGGGGTGGGGTGGAGGCGGGCGTCGAACAATCACAAATATGAGTTTGGTGGGGTGCCATGGAGACTGTCCGTTGCTCGGGAGGCGTGTGCCAAAAAAGAACCCATCACCTTGATGGCTACGGGTACAATCAGTTGCTCGTACACGTTGAACAAAAAATGTACTCGTTACCCGCAATGGTACAATCCATTACCCGTATCCGTGATTCGTAGTTATTTTTTACCTGCGAGTATACTCGTTACACGAAAAGTATTGACAAGATAAACTACAATACAAATAAATTTTTACAACAATCCAACACGAAATAAAACATGTCTATTATATTGCTCAACACAGAACACAATAGTCTATGAAACAATATATATATATATATATATATATATATATATATATATATATATATATATATATATATGAAATTTTATTAGACATGCATGTCAATGCAGGTATGGTATGAATGTGAGATTTTACTCGATAAGAAATATTCATTGAGTACAATTTGCCGTCCGAATCTATACCCGTGAGTAAAATCCGTACTCATATCCGTATCTATTAGATTGGATATTCGCGGGTACGCGAACAATAGATACCCGCCATTTCTAGTCGGAGCTGGTGAGTTTAGAACCTTAACGCGTTTAGATAGACTGGGCTATAGAGCCCATTTGTCAGTCGGGAGGAGAAGGGAGGAGGACTGAGTGTAGAATCTATCAAGATGGGCCGAGCATGGTAGGAGAAATGGGCTGGAACCGGTTTGCGTGGTTTGAGTTGGACCGCTTTCTTGTTTTGGTTGGGATTAGAATAATATGGGTGAGATGGTTTGAGTTGGACTTTTTTATAAAAATGTAACTGTTGGTTTCAGTTTTGGGCCGGTTCTGAACCCGTTAGCAGGTTTAATACCCGAGAAAAACCGATTTTTCTCCCGTCGCCAGAGGCTCCTGATTTCTGCCGCTTCACTGCCGCCACCTCGTTGAGTTGAGCGGCGAAGGGCAGCATAATGTTGCAGTGCATCTTCCTCCTCTCCGATTCCGGGTAATCCCGCTCGAAATCCTCCTGATTTCTTCCCGTACTAGCATCGACCGACTCCCTCCGGTCTCTTCACCGGTCGGATCGGTCCTAATTTGGGCTGATTTGAGCTGAATTTGGTGTCATCTGGGATGCGGATTTCCAGGGAGGTGATGGTGGAGAAGCAGATGACGGCGCACCACGTGGACCGCGCCATTTGCGGCTGGTTCTGGGACTACGTTGTCGCCCACGCCGCCGGCGACCCATCCAAAGTAGGACATCTCTTTCTAGCCCCCCTTTCCAAATTTTAGTTTTATCCTTTGCTTGTTAGTCCTTAAGCAGGAGAGCCTTAGTTCTTGATTTCTCATACAGTTGCTGTGTATGGCTGGCCGAATTATTTTGAGAACTCCTGGGCTAGTGCTAATCTTATATAGTAAACCGTATTGTTTATTTGCTGTTGCTGTTGTAAGAACTTTAGCTGCTACCGGCCATTGACGAGCTATCGGGGTGCAAGTGGGTCGACTGAACACCCCAATCCACAAAATTTTCTACTCGATATGCATTGTGTGTATATAGTTGGTAAATCAGATGAACTAAAATGAGTCAGTGGGTTTGAACTGTGCAACCCCCATGTACAACCCAAAATATGGTGCTGCATTCATGCTATATGTATTATCTATTCAATCTATTTGGATCCTAACTTATCGGATTTGTCGGGTTCTCGAAGATTTTGCAGGTTGTGGTGTCACCAACGCATTACTTGTTTCAGATCTGTCGCAATGGTGTAACATTCTTGGCATGCACCCAAGTGGAGATGCCTCCATTGATGGCTATTGAGGTACGGGTTTGTGTATTCGAAGCTCTTTTAACTGTAATGCTACTTATTTTTCTTTTAGAAGTCATGTATGCTCATAATGCAAAAAACATACATGGTAACTCAAACATATAAGATTGTTAGTTTCCCTTTTTTCTTGTGTGTGATGGGAATGATAACCAGGCCCTCTGGTATTATGGTGCATGACTGTGTTCAACAAGTGTGATATCTTCAATGATTAACTAACTACAGACTGTTACACGCAGATTTAATGTGACATATAAAGAAATAAAAGGACTTGGTATTTCTTACACGGTAATGCTTGCTGCGGAAATATACTTCTAAGATTGGATGACTTTAGAAGTCTGTACTATTTACTCAAAATTATAAGCAAATCCGGATAGATCGCCAATTACGGTACCCATTTTTCTGAAAAAAATAACGGAAATAACAAGGTAGTCGTTTGACTAAGGAATATCTGTGAAAAGGTATTAAACCATCTGCCCTGAACCCAGACTCTTAGCTTAACTAGATGCAACTGGATTTCCCCGAGTTGAATAAAAGGATGCAGCACGTGTTGTTTCCATCACTGTGGTTTCTTTTTCAAAACAATATATATTGTATGCTGTCGAAGGTCTTAAACGACACTTCCCCCGGACCTACTTAGAGAGCAGCCCGCGGAGGTTCTTTGGATTCACGAGGGCTAGTCCCAGTAGATCGAGCGCAGCGAGATGATGAACACAGAGAGTTTACGTGGTTCGGGCCGCCGGAGCGTAACACCCTACGTCCACGGGAGTGGTGTATTGCCTTGCTTGAGCGTGTATGAGTCTTAGTCCGATTTTTCGATCCCCCTCCAAGGTCGTCTGCCGAGTCCTTTTATAGTTCAAGGACTCTGCAGTCACAAGGTGGGCCCCGAGGCCCGACAGGTGGTCCTGGGGAGAGCCAAATCCTATACAAGATCTAGGATTAAATGCTATCTACTTCCCTTTGTCAGGGGCGTCAATGCGCTGTCCCGCCGCGTCGTGCGCCAGGGCTACACATAGTTGGTGATGATGGCGGTGCACGTCCCGCCCGTCTTGTCCTTGTGTCCCTTTCGTCTGTCTTGCGGCGTGGGTCTGTACCGACTACTTGGATAAGATAGGACACTGGAGCCTTGACTTATGCATGCGCGACTCCGCTTCGTCTGGGGAAGGCGTGCGTACTTTAATGCCTGTTCGAGCAGCGCACGCCTTCCTTTACTGCGGCGTCCTACCACACTGAGTTGGCCGTCCGCCACGTGGTTGCGCTGGAGCCTGCCTCTGTGGGGAGTCGAGCACTCGATGGTACAGGCCACGTGGCGCATCCGGAGCCCACCCCTGTGGAGGGGTGGAGGCTCAACCCTGCAGGCCACGTGGTAGTTCCGGTGCCTTTCCCTGCGAGGAAGCGGGCCTGGCCCCGAGGTTCCGATTGGCCACGTGGCAGCCCCGGAGCCCGCCTCAACGGGGAGGCGAGGGTCCAGTTATGCCGGCCACGCGGCAGCCCAGGAACCTGCCCCGGCGGAGAGGTAGGATCTGGTCCTTCCCTCCACGACGTGGCAGCCTCGGATTCGGCCTCTTAAGTAGACGTCGAGTCCTTAGCTGTTTTCTCCTTGTGCGCGGGGGTACTCGGTCTGCGGGGTACCGACAGTGGCCCCCGAGCCCACCTCGGGAGAGTCGTCGATACCGCAGGTGGGGTCTTCTTCCTTATCTTCCCGCGCAACTCTTTCGGTTCCAATTTGGGGCAGTTCCCCGAGCGACACGTCCCTGGCGTTGTGGTGACGCGTCTCCTCCTGGTAAGCGGAGGCAGCGCCGCGCGACATGACTTCCGCCTTCAATCGTGCTTTAACTGCGGTTGTCGAAGGTCGTAAACGACACTTCCCCCGGACCTGCTTAGAGAGCAGCCCGCGGAGGTTCTTTGGATTCACGAGGGCTAGTCCCAGGAGATCGAACGCAACAGGATGATGAACGCAGAGGGTTTACGTGGTTCGGGCCGCTGGAGCGTAACACCCTACGTCCACGGGAGTGTTTGTGTATTGCCTTGCTTGAACATGTATGAGTCTTAATCTAATTTTCCTGCGAGGATCTGGTTCTTCTCTCCACGACGTGGCAGGCTCGGATTCGGCCTCTTAAGTAGAGGCAGAGTCCTTAGCGGTTTTCTCCCTGTGCGCGGGGGTACCCGGTCTGCGGGGTACCGACAGCGGTGGTCCCCAAGGTGGCTCCTGCACTTCCGCTGCTTTTGCCTTTTCAGAAATCGCCGAGTTACCTCCCGCATAGTTAGCCACCCGACTCGCCTTCTTTGTCGAGCGATCCGGGCCCTCACGTCATTGCCTATGCGGGTCTGTTGCTCTTCTACTGAGGCTGCGGCGATTCACACGTTGCGTCTGTTGGCTTGCAGAGATGAATAAAAAGAGACCTTTCCTCCTAAGGGTCCTTTCTTCCGCCTCTGCATCCTTGCGCTCGTGCCTTCTTGCCCCAAGCCCAGTTCTTGCGCTCTAGCTTCCGATCTCCCCTTCCAGAGCCTCCTCCTTCGATCCTCATGGCGAGCATCCTGCCCAAGTCCTGGTTGCCCAGGTCCGCTGACCTGGTCCCCATGCGCCGGCTTCTCGGCTGGCACGCTCCTGAGCAGGAGAAGTGGCTCCGTCTCGGGAGGCTGTCGCTGAACCTCTTCGCAGGGGAGATGGTGCTATTTTCGTCGTACGTTCTGGCCGACTTCGTCCCGCCTACATCCGCCTTCTTGGTCATGCTCCTGGAGACCTTCGGCCTCCAACTCCACCACCTCGCGCCGAACTCGATCGCCATGCTGGCGGTCTTTGCTCACCTCTGCAAGATGTTCGTGGGGGTGATGCCGTCGATGAAGCTCTTCAGGTGTACTGAGGGCCACCGGCAGAAGCTCGAAGGAGCATCTCGGTGCCTACTACTTCCAGCGCCGAACCAAGGTCCCCTCGAGGTACATTGCTTCCTTCAACTCTGCACGATGGGAGCAGTGGCGTGAAGATTGGATGATCGCCAAGGTCGAAGCCCACGACCGGATGTGCCTCCCCACCGGGATCCCCTACTCCGAGCGGTCATTCTGGGAGGAGCGCCCAGAGCTGGAGGAGGCGTTCAACCCGGTGTTGGAGAGGATCCAGATGTTGGCGGACCACGGGTTGTCGTCTGCGATGGTGCTGAGGGACTTCATGTCCCGCCGCATATCTCCGCTCCAGCGCCGCACCCGCCCGGCGTGGATGTTCACCGACCTATCGGACTGCACCCGGCTCGAGACCGGCCCCAACTCCAACCTGGACGAGCAGCAGCTGCACAACATGCTGTCCCGGGTCTGCCCTGACGACATTTCCCCCGAGGAGTTGGCTCTTCCGACGGCTTGCCGCCCCTTGTGCTCAGACTCCGAGCTGAAGAGGCAGCTGTTGAAGATGATGCCGACACTCGACGAGTCCGGGCTGGCGCAGCGCTAGATCGGGGACCCGTTCCGGGGGGTCAACATCGTCGACGACGCTGAGGGAGGCGGGGCTCCCTCAAGCAACGAAGATCCTTCAAGCGACGACGCCTCAAGCGGGCCCCAGCACCGTCAATGGGGAGGCGACAGCGCCTCTGTTGACAAGGGGAAAGGGAAAGCACCGGTTCTGGTGTCGGACCCGGCCCCCAAGAAGCGTGCCCGGTCGCCGCCGCCGGCCCCCTCCGCTCCTCGTCAGGACGCCGGAGCCCTGCTGCATTCGTCGTCAGGGGGCGCCGATGGCGCCACTTTGCCGCCCGAGTCCTCGACGCGCAAGAGGGGGAGGCTCCTCAATGCCGACGGGACCCAGCGTTCCCTCGCCGTTCGGAGGAGCGCCAGACTTCGAGGGTGCCGCCGACTCCACCACAGGGGCCCCCAGCACACTCAGCGGCCCCCGCCGCGGGTTCGGGGGGTTCGAACCCCCCCAACCCTTTCGGGAAGCGGTGGAGCTTCAACGTCCCCCGGTAAGCCTGCATAGATTTTATCTTGGGTGCTCTTTGCTGTGCGCTTACCCTGTCATTTCCTTATGATCCGGGTTTGCTTGATTTCAGCACCACTACAGCTACTCCTTCTCCGCCCGCGGGCCCTTCTGCTGGGGGGTATGCCGCTCCAGCCGGCTCGCGGGGCTCCTCTGCAGCCTCGGGCCCTGCTCCGATGCACCGGGCTGCTGCCGCCGGGGTGCCCTGGGCCTCCGTGCCCGAGACCCCCACAACGGCTGCTGAAGCCCAGCCGCACGCGCCGGCGACTGTTGCCGTGCCTGCCAACGACTCTGCATCCACCGGCTACTCCGTGCTGGCCGATGCCGCCGCGCCGTCCGACACCGCTACGTCGGCTGGCGCCGCCGCCCCGGGTGCCGCTGCCGTGGAGGGGGCCCTTAGGGGCGACGCACCTGCTTCTAGCGGTGGTCCCTCCCCGCCTTCTCCGATTGGGGGAGCTCTGGTCCCCGTCTCCCCGGTGGTCCTCCAAATGGAGGATGATATTGAAGAAGTGGGGAGATAGGGACCCGCTGCTATGGTGGAGCCCCTCCCCCTGTCTGAGGCCATGGCCGTGGCCTATTCCGGCTTCCGACAGGCTCAGGCGGCCCTCGCCCGGGAGAAAGGGCGGCTTGAAGACAAGGATGACCGGCTCCGGGAATGGGCGAGGACCCTGGAGGCGCGGACCCGGCTGGCGAATAGCCGAGCGGCTCAACGGGAGGCGGTTGTTCGGGAGGAGATGAAGATCCTCGAGCAGGAGCGCGAGCTCATCGCTCAATTGGACGCCGTCACCCAGAAGCTGAAGGCGGACGCCACGGCTATCCACGCTGAGGCCAGCTCCCGCCTCCAGTTCTGCGAGGAGCTCCAGCAGTTGCTATCTCGCCGCGAAGCTGCTCTTGCCGAACGGGAGCAGGAGTTGGCGGCGAAGCAGGCTGAGGTGGAGGCGATCTCCCGCTGGCTCGTCCTCCAGCAGGAAGGGGCGAGGGTCCGCGCCGCCGAGCTAGACCGCCGGGACGCTGCTCTGGCTGAGGCGGAGCAAGCCCAGCTCGCCAAGCGCCAGGCTCTCCTGGACCGCGAGCTCAACATCACCCTCAAGGAGGGTGACTTGGACCGCCGCGAGAAGGGGGTCGGCGAGCGCGAGAGGGCCCTGGCGGCCAAGGAGAAGCGGTTCCTGGACGGCGGCCCCCGGGCGTTGGCGGCGGCCCAGTAGGAGGTGCAGGAGCTCCGGGCGTCGCGCACTCTGCTGAGGCCCGGAAGGTCTGGGAGTTCCTTGGCGGCGCCGACTCGGCTCTAGTGCTGCTCGACTTCAGCCCGGTGCGCGTGGGGGAACCAGCGCAGGAGGTGAGCCAGGTGTTCCCGGCACTTGACTCCACCAGCTCGAGGATGCGTTCGCTGGGGGCCATCATCCACAACCAGCTGGAGGCAGAAGGGAGGATGCTGGTGAAGGAGGTGGCGACGCACATCCTGGCCTGCTACCGGAGCTGGTACCCCGACGTCCCTCTGCAGTCGGTCCTCGAGGGGCCCATCGCCGAGAGGGAAGAGGCCGCCAAGTCTGAAGTCTCGGATGCGGTGGCGCTCATCACCTCAAGATTCCAGCGGAGCGGCTGAGGGCTCCCCATGCGCTGTTTATGTTTTGTGTTTCTTTCAGCTTTTGTCTGTGGTTGCTTGTGGTGGCAAACGTTTTATTTTGGAACAAAAAATCTGCCCGTGGTGCCTCTTATACTCAGCATGCTTTTATTTCCAGCAATATCTTCTAGTTGCTTGTTGTTCCTTAGCTTCTAGGACCTGCCACCCCCCCGAAGTGTGGCCCCCTGACAGGTGTGGCCAGTTGTTATGGGCACACTTGTAAGATACCAAGAAGTTAGGGCAGACGGTTACAGGGGAGCTTAGGATGCGTAGGTAGCATTGCTGTAGCTGAGTATGGAGGGACGTCGACGGCGGGCCCCTTGGGGGTGCCGCCGGAGCTTCGGTCCGGCGGTGCCCACCATCTTCTGTGAAACGTCGACGGCGGGCCCCCTGGGGGTGCCGCTGGAGCTTTGGTCCGGCGGTGCCCACCATCTTTGATGAAACGTCGACAGCGGGCCCCCTGGGGGTGCCACCGGAGCCTTGGTCCGGCGGTGCCCGCCATCTTCGCGGGTACTCTGACGGTTGTTGCCGGGATAACTCCTTGAAGACCTGCGTATAGATCAAAAAACAGAAGAAGTAATTCTATCCGTTGGTCATTGCTTCCCTGCTCCTTTTTAGTGTCGCTTGACTTACGATCTTGGGCTTACTCATGGGGTTTGGGTAACTCAGTGCATCTGCACCTAGGGCTCGCTATCCATACTACTTAAGGGTGGTCCATCTGGCCCCCAGTACTCAGCTGCAGCGCTGGAGAGGCAGGGCACACAGGCTTAGGGTGCAGGACCAGACTAAGCAGGTTGTGCCCCTGGACCTCCCGCTCGGCGTAAGCTTTTCGCGGGGGAGACCATCTGGAGACACAGACCCCCGAGTATGGGAACATCCGAGGCCCCAGGCACATTGCAGGTACCTCAAGCGACCCCACCTGCAACCAGACAGCAAGGCTCCCACTATTGCTAGAGCAGGGAAAAACGACAGCGTCCATGATAGATCACGAGCTACAACAAACGCACAACAATATCATAAAAAATTAAAGATAATTTTTTGAATGAGAAACCCTATACAGGACAGGACAACATTCTTTTCATTGCGTTCTCCCACAAGATGGGAAAGGTTTTACAAGGGGAACGACCCGGCTCGGGCGACAAAGAAAGTCGAGTGCACCTACTTAGGGTTCTGGACCAAGTTAAGCGAAATGTGCACTCAGAGCCTCGTCCCCGTAGCCTTAGTTACCCTAAGTACCGTTCCTAGGCACCATGTACCTTTTACAGTGAAAGAGAACTGTCCTGATGCTGGTCTAGGGGTAGAACTTACAGAGGTGCTCGATGTTCCAGGGGTTGGGCAGTCACTCTCCATCCTCCGTAGCTAGGCGGACGCACCCAAAGCGGCATACCTCCGTAACCCGGAAGGGGCCCTCCCATCTGGGGGAGAGTTTGTTAGCCCCTTCCCGTGAGAGTATGCGATGCAGCACCAGGTCGTCTACCTTTAGCTCCCTACTCCGCACGGTCCTCTGGTGGTAGCGCCGGAGCGTCTGCCTATCCGTGCATTTCGAAGAGCCGCTCTCACTCGTCCCTCGTCGATGAGGTCCACGTCTTCACGCCGGAGCTGGTCCTGCGCGGCTTCGTCGTACACCCGGACATGGGGGGAGCCCCTGGTAATTTCTGGGGGGAGGACGACCTCTGCCCCGTACACCAGGAAGAAAGGCGTTTCCCCCGTGGCCCGGCTGGTTGATGTCCGGCTAGCCCACAGTGCACACGGAAGCTCATCTACCCAGTTTGCACCATGCTTCTCAAGGTGTGAGAATGTGCGAGTCTTGAGGCCCTTGAGGATCTCTGCGTTGGCCCTCTCGACCTGTTCATTGCTCTCTGGATGAGCGACAGATGCATAACAAACTTGTATCCCAAGGTCCTCGCAGTATTCCTGGAACGCTGCACTTGTGAACTGGGTCCCGTTATCAGTGATGATTCTGTTCGGGACCCCGAACTGGCAGACGATCGACTTGATGAATTTGACTGCTGACTGCTTGTTGATGGTGACAACTGGAGCGGCTTCCGACCACTTGGTGAACTTGTCTACGGCGACGTAGAGGTGCCGAAATCCTCTGACGGCTCTGGAAAAGGGTCCCAGGATGTCCAATCCCCATACAACAAATGGCCATGAGGGAGGGATCATCTGCAACGCCTGAGCTGGTGTGTGGATCTGCTTGGCATAGAACTGGCACGCCTTGCATCTCTTGACCATCTCAGCGGCATCCTGGAGTGCTGTCGGCCAGTAAAAGCCGTGCCGAAAGGCTTTACTGACCAGCATGCGGGATGATGCGTGGTTCCCACACTCGCCTCCATGGATCTTTGCGAGCAAGTCGCAGCCCTCCTCCCGGGTAATGCAACGCAGCAGGAAGTCGTTAGCGCCACCACACCGGTAGAGATCCCCTTCTACCAGCGTGTACCTCTTAGCCATGCGGAGTATCCTTTCTGCCAGGACATGTTCTTCGGGAAGGATGTTGTCTTTCAAGTAGTCCCGGACCTCCGAGATCCATGCATCGGGACTTACTTGAGCCTCTGGATCTTGGGCGCCCGGTAGCTCGGAGCTCTCGGTGGCGCATACGATCCTTGGCGGGCTCCATGGTAGCAGGGTCGCCGGGACTGCCAGCTTCGAGGTGCTGGGCTCGCTCCCTTCGCCTGGTTCGGCTGCTCGGGCGGTTGGTCGCGGTAACGTCCTTGCAAAGACTCCTTCAGGCATTGAGGCCCCTGTGGAGGCCTTCGTTGACAGGTCGTCTGCGATTGAGTTGTCGGCTCAGGGTACATGGCGCAGGTCCAAGATTTCAAAGTCCTCCAACTTCTGGACATGCAACAAGTATGCTGCTAGCTGAGGGTCATTGCAGCTGCACTCCCCTTTGGCTTGCTTGATGATCAGCTGGGAATCACCTTTAGCCGGAAGCTGACGGACATTGAGGGTCAGGGCAGTCTTTAGTCCAAAGATTAGGGCTTCGTATTCTGCCATGTTGTTAGTCGCCTTGAAGTCGAGGCGCACCATGTACTTGAACTGCTCCCCAGTCGGGGTGAGGAGCAGGACCCCGGCCCCGGCCCCCTGCTTCCGCGAGGAGCCGTCGAAGTAGAGTGTCCAGAGGGTTTCGGTGAAAACTGGGGCTTTGGGCACCATTTCTCCATTGTCCGGGCCCCCTGGATTGCTTGGCGATGGAGTCCATTCTGCCAAGAAGTCCGCTAGTGCTTGGCTCTTGACTGCATGTCGAGGTAGGAACTCCAGCTCGAATTCCGCCAGCTCCGCCGCCCACTTGGCAATGTTGTCAGTCGAGTTGGGGCTGTGGAGCACGGTTTTTAGTGGGAAGGAGGTCACCACTGAAACCTGGTGAGCCTGGAAGTAATGCCGGAGCTTCCTCGACACTATGAACACTGCATACAGCAGTTTGTGTACCTCCAAGTATCTTGTTTTTGCTTCATGGAGGACCTCACTGATGTAGTAGACTGGTCGTTGGGAGGTCCGAACCCTCCCTGGGGGTCCTGAGCTCCTTGCGATGTGTCTGCATCCTGAGGAATGTGGCCCCCAGGATCTGGTCGGGCCTCCGGGGGCTGGGACCCGGAGGGCTCTTGGTCACTGGAGCACACAACAAGGGGTCCTCTGCTGGATGCAGGCTCTGAGGCTCAGCTTCCTCCCCGGGGGCTCCCTCGGGTGCTTGCTGCGGCAGTAACTCTGGCCGCTCTGCAACCAAGACCATGCTAACCACCTCCGTAGTTGCGGTGATGTAGAGCAGGAGTGGTTCGCCGGGCTCCGGCGCCACCATGATGGGGAGCGTCGTCAGGTGCTTCTTGAGTTCCTGGAACGCCGCTTCCGCCTCCTCAGTCCACACAAAGGGACCCGACTTCTGTAGAATCTTGAAAAAGGGGAGCGCCGCTTAGCCAGTCTTGAGATGAACTGGCTGAGGGCCGCCAAACACCCTGCAAGCTTCTGCACATCCTTGATGCGTGCCGGCGGCCGCATCAGTTCTATTGCCTTGATCTTCTCTGGATTAGCTTTAATTCCTCGGTGTGAGACCAAGAAACCAAGGAGCTTCCCTGCAGAAACCCCAAAGACACACTTGTCGGGGTTCAACATCGTGCGTGTCCTGCGCAGCTTGCTGAAGACTTGGGCTAGGTTGTCTAATAAGGATGTGCTGACTCTAATCTTTACCACGATGTCATCGACATACACCTCTACCAGATCTCTAATGAGGTCTCCAAATGTCTTATGCATTGCACGTACAAAGGTGGGGAGAGCATTCTTAAGTCCATAAGGCATGGAGACATAACAATACATGCCGTCTACTGTTATGAAAGTAGTGTGTTCTTCATCTTCCCTAGACATTGGTATTTGGTGGAAACCAGAATATGCATCTAGGAAACACAGAAGATCACGGCCTGATGTTGAGTCTACTATTTGATCTATCCTAAGAAGAGTGAATGGATCCTTTGGGCATGCCTTATTGAGGTTGGTGTAGTCGATGCACATCCGGAGTTTCCCGCCAGCCTTGGAGACGACGACAGGGTTGGCCAACCACCGTGGGTGGTGGACCTCCCGGATGAAACCAGCATCGAGTAGCTTCTTGATTTCTTCACAGATGAAGTTCTGCCGCTCGATGGACTGTTTCCTGGGCTTCTGTTGCACCGGTCGGGTGTCAGGGTAGATCTTCAGATGGTGCTCAATCACCTCCCTATGGATCCCGGGCATTTGTGATGGTTGCTATGCAAACACATCGACATTGTCCCGGAGGAAGGTGACGAGCGCGAGTTCCTATTTGCTGTCCAGGTTCTCCGCGATATGGGTTGTCTGGGTAGCCTCGGAACCAATCCTGACGACCTTTACTGGAACGTCGTCGTCGACTGGTTGCACACGGGGTGCAGAAGTGGAGGCCCGCTGCGTCGGACCCTCCTCTGGTCGACTCTCCTTCGCGCCCCCTGAAGTCGGAGCCCTCCCGGCTGTGAGCGCCTGGAGCTGCTCCAAGGCGGATACTGCAGCTGAGCGGTCCCCTATGATCCTGAGGACACCGGAAGGCGTCGGCATCTTCAGGACAAGGTAGCCGTAGTGGGCTACGGCCATGAACCTGTAGAGCGCCAGCCTCCAGATGATTGCGTTGAAGGGGAGGTCGACGTCCGCCACGTCGAACAAAACGCTCTCCGTACGGTAATTCTCCGGGGTCCCAAAGGTCACCGGGAAGTGAATGTTACCGTACGGGAGGATCTGCCCCGGTCCGACACCTGAGAACGGGCTCGAAGGTGTGAGCCGGGACATCGGCAGCTGCAGCTTCTGAAAGGCCGCCGTGGAGATGAGGTTGAGGCCTGCCCCACCATCAATCAGCACGTGAAAGACCTTCACGTTGGCGATGGTCGGGGACACCAGAAGCGGGAGTACGCCTGCTCCCGCCATGTTCTTCGGGCAGTCAGAGGCATCGAAGCCGATTGCCGTGTTGATCCACTTGTGGTGGGGAGTCGGGCTCGGAGCGGGGGCCACCGCGGCCACTGCCCGTCGCAGAGTCTTCACTGCGTTTCGGGACGTGGGATTTGTGGCTCCCCCGTAGATGACGTGGAGAGTCTTGCGGCGCTCCTTATCGCTGCTGGAGTCGGAGTCGCCACCCTCGAAGACGGCCTTCACCGCCCTCTAGGGTTCCTGGAACCCCATCTCGCTGTCATCCTCCTTTTCGGGATCGACCTTCTGTTTGCCCTCTCTCTGGCTGGAAGGTGCGCCCTCCTGGCGCTGCTGCTTCTGCTTTTGTTCACGGAAGCGCTCTGCAAACTTCTTCACTTCCCGGCACTCGCTAGCGCTATGGCTATTTGTGCGGTGCACCGGGCACTTGAAGTCAGGCTCCTCGGGTTCAAGTGACTGTCGAGGGCGCTTGTCTCGGCGCGGCGGCCGGGCTCCGCCGGGAGCCGCGGCTGCCACTGCATGGGCTTCGGGCTTTAGCTTGTTCTTGCCATTGCCCTTCTTCTTCTTGTCGCTGCTTTTTGCAGAGGCTCCTTCCTCAGTCAGCGTGGCCTCCCTTGCTTCTGAGGAAGGCTGGGAGTGCCAGTTGCGTCCCTCAGTTGCCCTAGCACATCTGTGCCGGGACGAACAACTCGGAGACATCACGCACTTCGTGCGTGGCTAGCTTCTCGAACATTTTCTTGTCCCTCACACCCTGCCTGAACGCAACAATAACTGATGCGCTAGCGATATGAGGGTTGGTGTTCCATACCTGAGAGAACCGCTGGATGAATGATCGCAACGACTCTCCAGCGCGCTGTCTGACGGCGTGGAGGTCAAGCTCTGTGCCGGGGTGCTTGTAGGAACTGCTGAAGTTCGCCACAAACTGTCGGCACAGTTCATCCCAGGATTTTTCGGACCCCTGGGGCAGGTTCATGAGCCATGACCGGGCTGGGCCGGTCAGGACGACGAGGAAGTAGTTGGCCATGACGGCCTCGTCGCCTCCTGCAGCTAGTATCGCGGTGGAGTAGATCTGCAGGAACTCACTCGGGTTGACACTCCCGTCGTACTTCTCCGGCATGTGTGGCCGGAACTTTCGTGGCCATACCACGAAACGGAGGTGAGGTGCCAGAGCCGTACACCCTTGGGCGGGGCTAGCTGGCGCCGGTCGTGGTGCTGCTTACCCCTGGTCTACAAGCGGGCCTGTATACACCTGAGGCTGGGGTGGTGCAGCATACGCCTGTGGAGGTGGAGGCGCGACGTACGCCTGGTATGGAGGTGGTGTAACATACGCCGGATTCGGCGGTGGCACGGCGTGAGCCTGGGGAACAGGGCCCGTCGCACTGTAATCCGCCTCAAGGTTGCGCCACCGCTCCCTCTGTCGCTCGATGGTAACTCAGCAGTCTTCTCCCGACTTGCGGCGCTGCAGCCCGGTTCTCAGGTCTGTTGCCGAGATCCTAGTCGATCGCGAGTCTGCCGTCCATTGGTAGATGGTTGGAGTCTGTGACAACGACACATGCATCGGCTGGGCATGTGTCTTCCTTGGTGGAGGTGCGTTGAGCGCAATGGTGACGAGGTGGTCGACGTCGTTGATCCACTGCTGAGCTGCTCCTCGAGGAGCATCTCCAGCAGGTGGGTTGTGGAGTAGCGTGCGCGCTACCGTGAGCGCACTCTCCGGGCTTGCTGCTGGCGGCGCTTTAGTTGCCGTCACGGCTAGAGTACGTCGTGGTGTGGCGTGCCGACCTACAGCCGGCGAGGTGACAGCAGGGTGACGCGATGGTCTACAGCGGGATCCCGCTCTAGAGCGGGATGACGCCTGGTCTTCAGCTGCCGCCTGTCGCCATGACTGCGGCCTGGATGTACCGGCGTTGGAATGGCCGTTCACCATTGCTGCTTGGTGGAAATCTTCTCGGGGAAAAAGCCCCCTACGTGGCGCGCCAAATGTCGAAGGTCTTAAACGACACTTCCCCCGGACTTGCTTAGAGAGCAGCCCGCGGAGGTTCTTTGGATTCGCGAGGGCTAGTCCCAGGAGATCGAGCGCAGCGAGATGATGAACACAGAGAGTTTACGTAGTTCGGGCCGCCAGAGCGTAACACCCTACGTCCACGGGAGTGTTTGTGTATTGCCTTGCTTGAGCGTGTATGAGTCTTAGTCCGATTTTTCGATCCCCCTCCAAGGTCGTCTGCCCAGTCCTTTTATAGTTCAAAGACTCTGCAGTCACAAGGTGGGCCCTGGGGCCCGACAGGTGGTCCCGGGAGAGCCAAATCCTATACAAGCTCTAGGATTAAATGCTATCTACTTCCCTTTGTCAGGGGCGTCAATGCGCCGTCCCGCCGCGTCGTGCGCCAGGGCTACACATAGTTGGTGATGATGGCGGTGCACGTCCCGCCCGTCTTGTCCTTGCGGCCCATTCGTCCGTCTTGCGGCGTGGGTCTGTACCGGCTACTTGGACAAAACAGGACACTGGAGCCTTGACTTACGCATGCGCGACTCCGCTTCGCCTGGGGAAGGCGCGCATATTTTAATACCTGTTCGAGCAGCGCACGCCTTCCTTTACTGCGGCGTCCTACCGCACTGAGTTGGCCGTCCGCCACGTGGTTGCGCCGGAGCCTGCCTCTGTGGGGAGTCAAGCACTCGATGGTACAGGCCACGTGGCGCATCCGGAGCCCACCCCTGTGGAGGGGTGGAGGCTCAACCCTGCGGGCCACATGGTAGTTCCGGTGCCTTTCCCTGCGAGGAAGCGGCCCTGCCCCTGAGGTTCCGATTAGCCACGTGGCAGCCCTGGAGCCCGCCTCAGCGGGGAGGCGAGGGTCCAGTTCTGCCGGTCACGCGGCAGCCCGGGAGCCTGCCCCGGCGGAGAGGTATGATCTGGTCCTTCCCTCCACGACGTGGCTGTCTCGGATTTTGCCTCTTAAGTAGAGGCCGAGTCCTTAGCCGTTTTCTCCTTGTACGCGGGGGCACCCGGTCTGCGGGGTACCGACATATGCATTATAGAGTCATACTGAACTTGGCTCTTAATATTTTAAAAATTCTCTGAAGACAAAGTGTTAAGGTGGACAATTTGAATGTTGAAGCACTGAAGGATCTTTATATTTTATATATCTTGCAATTCATTATGAGTCCGCTCACATGTTTTGCATTTCCCAGTTCCTCTCTCGCGCGGCTGACATCTTGATAGAATATATTGGAGATCTAAATGAAGACATAATCAAAGACAACTTTGTAATTGTATATCAGGTGTGTTTTTACTTGTCTTACTATCTGCTACATGCTTAATCTTCAATAAAGACCTGCAGCAGTTGCCAATTCTATTATATTCTTTGAACAAGGAACGCCAATCAGGGCCGGCCCTGAAGCCAATATTAGATGACGTAACTTTACTCTGTTGGAGGTTGATCTATTTGCAAGAATATTACACAAAACAAAACTGAAATTCCAAATTAATTTGACAAATACCCACCTGGATTTCAATATCTTAACTTTAAAGATAAGAAATCTTACCATATCTGTTATCTATAGTGGGGCAGATGAGCTGCAAAGCTCATGAACTGTTGACATGCTCAATTTTATAAAAGATAAGTACACAATTTCTCTTTCATTGGACATCTTGTGGATTTTGAAGTGTAATTAGAAAACACTATAGGCTCAAGGTTAAATCCATCAATTCTTTTAAACGTCATCCTAGTCTGCTTGCTGTTGATTGCATTTAGAAGCTTTTCGCTTTTCGGCAACTTTGGTCGTCAAGTAATGATAACCAAATGCCAAATTATAGGCTGTGCACTTATGCTGAAACTTCACTAAACAGTATAAGGCTTTATGAGTGCAGATATTAGATGAAATGATGGACAATGGTTTCCCACTCACTACTGAGCCAAATATATTGAAAGAGATGATTGCCCCGCCTAATATTGTCAACAAAATGTTGACTGTTGTGACTGGTAAGAGTTCCACCTTTGGCAACAAACTTCCAGATGCAACTGCCTCTTTTGTACCTTGGAGAACAACAGTAGTAAAGGATGCAAGCAATGAGGTTTATGTTAACATAGTTGAGGAACTTGATGCATGTATAAACAGGTATTGCAGTCCCTATCTCCTTTCCTTTTTTATGTATACATTCATTCAGTTCTTAGATTGTGATTTGGGAACCTTATGATTGCATTACATGGTCAAATATCTGCTGGGAGCTACTGGACTTTTAGCTACTTCTAGATCTATGTTGCATTAGTCCGCATACTGATAGAATGAGCAACAATGTGGCTTGTCTTTCGGATGTCCATTATATGCAACTAAACTGCAAGCAAGTGCTCAATATTGGGAAAGGACCACCATAAGAGTGACAGTTTATCCTCTAGTAGTGAAATAGCACAATAGCTCCCCTCAATGCAAAAATAGCATAATGGATGATCCAGCCTTTAGAATTATATGACTAAGAGTGTTTTGATGTCGACATTATTAGTTGTTTATTGGTGCAGAGAGGGAGTCTTAGTCAAATGTGAAGCATATGGTGAAATACAAGTAAACTGCAGCCTTCCAGGTGTACCGGAGTTGACCATGTCATTTGCTAATCCTGCAATAATCAATGATTTTACATTTCACCCCTGCATCCGGTTTAGGCCTTGGGAATCAAACCAGGTTCTATCGTTTGTTCCTCCAGATGGACAGTTCAAGCTCATGAGTTATAGGTACACAGTTACATCTTATACATCTGTCTCTTCCATGATTAGACCTATCTGCCTCGTGTACTCGACTACCCATTGTTCTCACATGATCAGGGTTAAGAAATTGAAGAAGACACCAATTTATGTGAAACCGCAGTTAACATCAAATTCGGGGAATTGCCATGTTAATGTGATGGTTGGTACTCGAAATGATCCTGGGAAACCCATTGATTCTATAACAGTGCAGTTTCCGTTGCCGCCTCTTATTGTTTCTGCTGATTTGACTGCAAACTATGGCACCGTCGATATCCTTGCCGACAAGGTCAGTGTATTGTGCCATCTGCCATCAGTCACAGTAACTCCACGCCTAATTTTTTCCGTAGTCATTTCACAATCTAGGTGGCATAGACCTATTTCATGAAAAAAGTTTAGCTAGGAGCAAGAAACTTGATGTGCATTGGCAAATGTCGATGCACTGGATATTCTTTTTCACTTTTCTTTTGAAGCATTATACGTGTATCTTTTTTATTGTTGTCTTAACGCCTGGTTTTTTATGCAGACCTGCCTCTGGACAATCGGACAGATACCAAAAGATAAAGCACCATGCCTCACTGGAAATTTACGTCTGGACGAAGGACTTGCTCATTTGCATACACTGCCAACATTTCAGGTGAAATTCAGAATTATGGGACTTGCACTATCTGGTCTTCAAATTGATAAACTGGAAGTGAAAAACACACCAAGTGCTCCATACAAAGGTTTTAGAGCCCAGACTCAAGCTGGAAAGTATGAGATCAGAGCGTAGGTGTTCTTGGATGGCAGCTCTTAAGTTTATCTTAAAAAAAGGGCATTGCCGCAGTCTGGGCCATGGGTCATCAACTATAACCATCATTTTATGATCCATGGCCAGCAAAATTTGCATGAGTTTACCTTGTTCTGGGCCTGTATTGCACTTGAATGGATCTACCGTTCTTCAGATCAATAGATTTTCTTTTCTTGAATTGGACTCTAAAGCAACAGAAAGCCAGAAAGGTGTGAATCTGGTTTGTGGAGAAAAGATTACTGAGGATCAAGGACGAAGGCCTGATGGATGGGATTGAATTCGTTCAAATTGTAATGTTAACTTCAAATGCAAATCATATAGCCGAAACATTTCAATGCCCTTGCTTGTGAATTATGCAGAACACAGAATTATGCCTTGACGTTGATGTTTCGGGGCAAGCAATTGTTGTTTTACAAAGAAACAGTTTTGCGATCAGTTTTCCTGTAAAAGTCTGCCTTTTTCATAGCAATTTTGTAAATGAAGCCGTCTTTTACTGACATTTATCCCTCCCTTCGAATGGTTGAAATGACACCGATTCTTTATCCGGTGGATATATTTGGTCAGTAGGCTAAGCTGGTTAGTGGAACATTTTATATCTGATCAAAACGCGTTTAATTTCTGTCGCCTTAGATCTGTAATGCCGCACCTAACAGAAACTCTGGCTCGTGAGGTGCTTACCTGAGAGGTTGAACAGATGATATCATGATAGTATTTCCGTAATGATGGAACATTTACCAGTAATCTGAGTAGCAACTTATGCTTAAAATTTAATACAACATGTTTAATTATAGTCCTTGTCTTTTATCACAATCTATGACTACTAAAAATAGGTGTTTGTATGTCTATCGCTTCATGATCTCTACCCTAATCGATCGACCATGTGATTCGCAGTCGTATCGGATTAACAGCGTTCGTACAGTCATATTAGGCTGTCAGCACTCGTCCAGCAAGACAACACCGTGCCAGAGCATCGCCTTGAACGGTGTCACGCCTCACGTTCGTGTTCTTCATATAGATGACAACTACGCTGCCAAACCGTTCACATTCGTGGTGATTGCGCTGCAGAGATCTCGACGATTTTAGGCATAAAACCGTCGCAAATAAGCTATTTGCGGACGGTTTTCGACTATCGCTCGTTTTTTTCGCAATTTAACTAATTTGCGACGGTGACTTGTAGTCGTCGCAAATAAGGGCCTGGGCCCAGCGGATGGGCTGAGCCCGATAACTTGCGATGACTGCATTGGCCGTCACAAAATATTAAGGTTAATTTGCAACGACCTCAGTAGGTGTCACAAATAATATAGGTCTTATTTGCTATAGTACTGTATAAAGCCGCCACAATTAAGTTTTTTATAAAAAAGAAAATATCGCATATATCACAAAACAACACCACAACAGCATCTATACAACACATATATCACATGTACATAGCATAACGTGCTCGCATTACATCACAAAGTCGAAAAACGAACAAGAGGGCTATATGCTAGCCCCTCTACTACCTCTAGAGCCTTGGACATCGTCACCGCGCGTGACTCCAGGCGCAGGTAGCGTCACTGATTCCTGCAAATACATGTAAGTAGTTAGACATGTTATCACCGATTCCTGCAATACATGTAAGTAGTTAGACATGTTTATTAATTTGAAACTTCATTTTTGACTACAATTGATTAAACAAGCTATAATTGATCATATTGAGCTTACTTTTAGCTAATTTGAGTTAGATTAGGCTATGTTTGATGAATTAAGACTATGTAAGATTAGAATAATTAAGTTGAGTTAAATTTGCCTATGTTTGATAAATTAAGATTAAGTAAAAATGTTTTTGATTACCTGAATAGCCGGCGAAGAAGTGTGCACCGGCGGTGGTGGCTGCACCGGTGGCGGTGGCAGTGGCGGTAGCTCGAGCTACAGCCCCTGGACTCCCCAGGCTTGAAATAGTGTCTATCATTGCAAATATTACATGTTGTGACATATTATTAAGAATGCTATGCATTTAAATTACTTTAACTTACCTCCATCACCGACCTTTGCGCCTCCATCGCCTCCCGCATCTGCACCAATGCAGGCTTGCTGGTAGGAGGTGGTGATCTCCATCGCCACCCTCTGCGCCTCCATCGCCACCTTTTTCGCCTCCTGCTGCTCGCACCTCTCCTCAAACCGACGGGCGAGAGTCTCCACCCGCGAGACACGGCGACTCGGGCCCACTGCTGAAGTCTGTGTGGTGCTGCCTCTCGAAGGTCGCACCGCTCTCGAGTCGACAACTTCGTCGAATATGGTGAGCCTACAAAAAAGAATTAGTAATATGAAATTGAAATATCCTGAATTGAAAATGATAAAACGTATTACCAACTCACCTTCTGTGGGCTAACCCGATGCAAACATTTCTCGCATCACGAGCAAAATCTGGATCAAAACGGTCCAACGCCTTCGCTGCATCACCATTGGACGGGTACATCAAGAATTCTTTGTTCTTACATACACCTTCTTTGTGTCATCTTATGTGACTTGCAGTTCTTTTTGAAAGAAACAACCGCTTCAATCGAGATGTCACGGGCAAGTGACGAAGCTGCTTATGTGCGATATCTGTCATCACATTATCGCCATCGTCATTAACAACTTCGACATACCTCGATTTATCACATTTCAAGACCATGTTCTCGTTGGCATGCTCTTTCCAGAATAACATGCATTTCTCTGGGCACACATCAATTTTCTTATAGTTCATGCCGAGACCAGATATCAGTTTCATCGACTGATACATATCTTTAGGCACTTTATAAGGTTGTTAAAGGATATCGCTGATCAATTTAATGAGATTGTTATAGAAATTGTTGGAGAAGAAGTACTTAGACTTATTTACCATAAATCTGGTCATGAAAGCAAGGATGATCACATCTGTGTGTTCATGCAACGATTGTTTTGATGCGCTGAGAAGCTTGAAGAACTCGTCTGCCTCTATTGTAAGAGGATCATCCGCTTCTATAGCTTCTAACATCTCATCTATCCTATCAACCCCCGTGCTATCATCATCCTCATCCACATCTTCAACGGCTTGAGATTTAGTCTTACCGTGGAAGGTTCACACCTCATAATGTGGCGTGTAATTATTTTGACACAAGTGCATCGAAAGTTCTATTCTGTTCACAAACTTGGTGTTCCGGCATTTCGTACATGGGCACCACACCTTATCATTTGTTGATAACACAAAATGCTCGATCTAAAAATTGATCTAACTTGGCGAACCACTCATCCTAGTGATCACCAGATCTGCTCTTCCAACCAGTATTCATCTAACTGCGGTCTTCATCCATATTTGACTCTGCAGCATAAAGCCAAAGAAATTATCATTATTTCATACATTGTTTAATGTCACAACCCTAAATATATTGGAAAGGATAGATCCTAAACCCACCCAAGAGTGACCGAGAGGGCATGCTTATGATGAGACGCGTGGTCTGGATCCAGATGAAATTTCAGCAGCATAACCTTGCTGCTCTCTAACTGCACACCCAAAAATGTTGCAGCAGAGAACAACAGGGTTATACCATCGAAATATCACCCAGATCCAAACCCGTGTCTCATCACAAGTCACGCCCCTCGGTCACTCCTAGGTTATACATAAGAGGCGCGTCAGTTCGAAACAGGTAACACATATTGTACAGGTACATTCATCTTTCATTTTTGAGTCATTTATGAGAGAGAGAGATAAAAGAATGACAAAGAGGAGGAAAGAACGAGAAAGAGTGCATTATGCCCTATAAGAGCCCACCATTAACTTACAACAACTTTAGGGTTAGGCCATCATACATTGCGAGTCCTTGCCGTCCACGCGCTGCGAGTGCTTGTCACCCCGTCGTCATTCGCCTCCGTGCCCCTCTAGACGTATCCTTTACCTTACCACTAAACGAGTCTTGTTGTGCCTTAAATGGGTTGCACCGGGTCAAGCTGACCTAAAGCCTGTATATATGTACATATAGCATATAAACTCTCAAGCAATTCAAATAAACACAAGCAAGAATTAAGCGTAAACATATGCATATCAATTCATGTAAACCTAAATATAATTCATCAATTGTAAACATAAATCATAATTAAACCCTAAGCAGAATTCATCGCATCATCAGTTGTAAGAATAATTCAACCCTCATTTGAAATTCAATCCTATGCACATATACATAATTAAACACTATGCATAATTGAATCCAAACAAAACATTAAGCATAATTCAACACTATGTAAGAACACTATGCATAATTGAACCCTAACAAAAAATTAAGCATAATTCAACATGTGCTAACACTATGCATAACTGAAACTTAACAAAACATTAAGCATAATTCAACACTTCGTAACAATGGATGATTTCAACACTATGCATTATTCAACACTAAGCATAACAAAGCATTATCGCATCATTATCCATTTATAAAGATTGAAATCATAGAATAATCATCCATTCAGAAATAAATGACCTCGACGAGCTCCGAAGAAGCTTGAGGGAGGCGTGGGGAGGCCGACGACGAGCTTGGACCTTGGACCCGAGCTTGCAACCTCAGGCTTGGCCGAGTAGGCGGTGCGACAGGCACGGGTGACGTAGTGCCGCCAAGGAGGTAGCGGTGGAGGCATCGGGAGAGGTGTCAGGGAGGGGTGGCCACGGGGAGTCGGCGGCGCGGGGAGGGGCGGCCACACGGAGTTGGCAGCGGCAGTGACTCGGGGAGCCCGGCGGCATCGAGCGCAGCGGCCGCCGACGGGCGGGAGCACGGTTGGAGCAAGGCGGCGAGCGCACGATGCGGTAGCTGGCTGGAGCGCGACGGCGGCGGGAGCAAGAGCGTGGGTATATCCCCGTAAAGTGCGACAACCCACCAACTTGGGACGGCCCTAGGGTTTGCCGTCGCAAGTTAACTAACTTGCGATGGTGCTACGCTTGGCCGTCGCAGGTTAGTCCTCTATTTGCGATAGCCCCTGAATTTGCGACGGTGTTTGGGCTCCCCGTCGCAAATTGAACTTCAATTTGCGACAGCATAATATCTTGCGGCGGCCATGTGCGGACCGTTGCATGTTACCTAACAGGCCTGTTTATTCCCACTTATAAGTAGCTTATCAATGAAAAAAACGAAAATCCTATCCAAACGAGTTGCTTAAATCGGGTTTAATTTCTGAGTCAATTTCTAAGAAGCACTAACACAACTGAAACGCCGCGTACCCGTAACGCGGCCCATGGGTCGCGATTTGAGAACACAAGGGTCATTTTCATTCGGTGCCCTTAGGAACCCTCGCGTCCATCTGCTCCTCCCTTGACGATGCGCATGTGCCGCACGACGCCCTCCCACTGCAGCGCATCCAGCGACGCTCTTCTCCCGTCGCGGATCATCCGGCGGCGGCTCCTTCCGCGACGCCTACTTTTGCGTTAGCTCGTCTCGCGGCGACTCCTCCCGCAAAGCCTTTCTCCCCTGACGGCTCATCCGGCGGTGCATCCTCCCGCCGTGATGCCTGCTCCCGTGGTTCCTCAGCCCGCGGTGCTGCATCCCGAGTCGGTGGCATCTCCTCCCGCTTCGTTGGCTGCGATGTTTGTTATTCAATTTTGTTTTGCTCTTTTCTTCATGTTTTTAGTTGCCAACAGGTCACATTTCTTCGTGCACCTGGTTCAACATCAAACTAGCAGGTGTTAGTTGTTGTGATCCCGGTCCACGTGGGCAACAACCACGGCCGGATCCGACTCTCCCCACGCGCCCTGATTGGGGGCGCAACCGACTCCCGTTCGGTGCAGCCTCCTCTCGCCCGCGCGACAATAAAAGAGGAGAGAGGTTGGGGCTCTGATTCACGAGTTGATCAGGAGCCTAAGACTCTCCTTAAAACCCTAACCCAATCTATTAGCGTGTGGAATAAGGGGAAGGCCGCCGCCGTTATCGCTGCATCGAGCCTCCACTGCATCGACGCTCTACTTGCGGCGACGAACTACCTGCATCGACCTAGTCTACATCGATCACCCCCTAAGCCCAATGGCATCGGGTGGACCAACCGACGGTAACCCTCACCTCTCACTCTCTCTCTCTAATCCCTATGCCTTAGCTATAATCTGTTCTGTGTTCATGATTGATCGCCTGATTACTAGTCTAAGACATTAGGTTAACTGTCTAATTATGCTTAAGTGTATCTATTAATTTAGATTAGTCCTAAGTACACCTAATTAGGCATTGCTAGTGTTGATCCTAAGTACCCTAAGAACTAACAGCAGGCAGCAGCAGAAGCTGTGATTTGTGGACCTGGCTCACATTTTCAACAAGGAATACACACTGTAAAGATGTTTGACAGCGTGTGATTGCTGCAGATTAGAATGACCAATGGCACCAGCGGGCAGCAGCAGCTGTGATTTGTGAAATATCATTGACTCAAAATTGAAAATGCATGTAGTTTTGTAGCAATTTGCAGCCTGCTTATCGTGTTAAATATTTGTTGTGAACTTATGAATGACTGGTGATCTTGCGTGTTCTGATTTTTTTGGAGGAGGTGCATGTTTTGTGTTTGAGCTGCAGTATTCATGCCGTTTCTTTTGTGTGCCGCATGCTTGCTTCATGTCAGGTATGCGTAGACCTCTGTAGCAGATATTCCATCTTTGATGCGGCGTGAATTATGAGAAAAAAAGAGAAAAAACATGAAAAATGAGTTTAATCAGATGCAGGGGTATATCAGTCATTTTATAGAATAATTCATCCAAAATAATCAAAGTTACCAAACACACATGCCTTGCAGTGATCAGCTTAGTCAGATCTTTGCTTTTCATATAAGCACACTCATCATATAATTAAGACTAAAAAAAGCGAAACCAAACAGTTGCAATGTGCGATGGCTGGCCGTCGTAAATTGCTTTGGCCATCGCAAACCATCGGGTTTCTTGTAGTGTTTTTTGATTTTCCGAGTCTGCCACATGTTCTTCACAGATTGAAGGTCAATCTGCTCCTTGGCGGCAGCTCTTTGTCGGTTCTTCAATCCTGATCGCGGTCAATTTGTTCCTCGACGCGCGGCGATCTTATTTTTGGGGTGATATTTGATTGTCTACCGAGTGGTAAGGACAAGATGCAATACGATATACTCTCTCCCTCCTTAAAAGTCTGTTACCTTTTAATTTAAAAATGAATTAAAAAGTAACAAATTTTTGGAGACAGGGGGAGCACTTAATAGGCAAGTGATGAAATAGATGAAAACCATGTTTCATATTTTCCATTTATTTGTTCTGTTCTTTTATTTTTTATTAATTAATTGTGTATTGTACCCCATGTCAAAAAAATGGTGACATTGCTCCTCTAATTGTATGTGCATATAGGTGGCCAAATGGGCCGAGCCAATCTGGCCAGCCCGAAGCCCAGAAAAAATAGCCCGGTATGAGCACGACCCGACACGAAAAAATTGGGCCCGGTTTGGCCCGAAGCCGGTGCGGGCCGTGCCCGGGCCATAACCTCTGGCCCGTCGGGCTTGCTGGCATGACCTGTTTAGACCCGGCACGACCGACCCGTTGGTATGGCCCGGTTAGCCCGTGGGGACCCAGCTTGGCACGACCCGTTTAGGCCCGACCAATGTTTTTTTTTTGCTTTCTAATGTATTTTTAACTAAATGGGCCACGGGCTGTCCCGACCCCACACGACCCATTTAAGACATGACACACATAAAATGAACTCGGGTCGTGTTCGGGTCTTGACCTCCGGCCCGTGAGTCGGCCTGACACAACCCTATTTATTTCCGAGCCGTGCCGGGCTGAGGCTTTTATGGCCCGAGCGCAGCCAGGCTCGAGCTGACCCGACACAACCCGTTGGCCACCTATACATGTGCATTGCAAGATGGTCTTTCTTTGTACTACATCTATTCTTAAATATATGATGTTTAGAACAAATAATTTAATTTAAATTGAACTATTTTTTGTCCTAAACATTATATATTCTAGAACGGGGGAGTAGCTTGTAGCATTTTTTTACTCCATTGCATCCCACGTCCAAATTGCTAGTATATGTTTAAAATCTAACAAATAAATGTGTCATTGCTCCTCTAATTGGCTCAGATGTGTCATGTGTAGACACCAATGACATCAACAAAAGGGGTAGTCCCCCCCCCCCCCCCCCTGACATCAACAAAAGGGGTAGTCCCCCCCCCCCCCCCCCCCCCCCCCCCCCCCCCTCAACATGTTTACACGTTGATGAAGCAAAATCAACTTAGGAGTAGCAAGCAAATGTCATAAGTAACAATACTCAGTGTGATCCCGACCATAGGCACGCCAGAGCTGAACCTCTCTCAGCGACGATCACTTCTATGGATACAAACAACACCCCATTGAACATACAAGATGCAATCAATAGAGTACATACACAACAATTAATTTTAGATGTGAGCTCATTCTTATATGTTTCCTTATATATTTTTGAGCATAGATTGCTACCTAATGATTTAATTGTGATTAAGATCCATGGAGAGGTTCAAGGAGTACTTGGAGGAAGTATTGGGGACGTGGAGGACCAGAGAATTCGTTCAAATACGATGGAAACCGAGCCAAACTCAAAATCGTGTTCAACTCGGAGTCCAGGAGTAGTTCGCACTAAAACGGACGCCCAGGTCGCATACGATCTCTGTTTTGGACGTTCTACATATGAACGAAAAGGGGAGAGGATAAACTTTCCAATGCCGCTGGTCCCATGTAAAAACTCGTGCGGAGTCAACAGGAATATTCGAAACAAATCAAGTTGAGAATTTGTCAGGGTGCCGCGCCACCATATTGGGCCATTAGGGCTTGTATCAAGTCTACATCTCTTATTTTCGTGTCTTAGGGTTAGGTTACGACCCCAACGCCCCCTTGGACGTCCTCCCACCTATATATACTCCATAGTAGCCACCACAAATAATTGGGTTTTTCTTAGATTAATCTGTTATACACAGTTTCGCCGTTCATCGGTTTGTGAGACCCCAACTTAGCAATTCAGATTGCTTCTACCTTGTTCTTGCTTGTGTTCTCGGTTGCACTTGCAGAGATTAGCCTTCTTGGCGAGGTCAATCATGTGGAACATGGTTGATAACCAATAGAGCGGTGGTGTAGTGATTGCAGAGGTTTTTCGTGTTCTACTCGAGAGCCTCGGATCATCAACATCGAGATCTCCATTAACCGACTTATCAATTACCTTTCGGAAGATCAGGCATAAACTTTCACTCATCAATTGGTATAATATTTTTAGGTTGCCCGTTAGATAATTCATCTATCCATTATATTAGTTTTGTTTTTTATACCTAGAGTCCACAAAAAGCCACAAAAAACTTGCAGTTTAGTAGAGCTGTTCATTACTTTGTCCAAACCACAATTGAGCCTTTGCAACTTTCATTTTCAGTTTGGTTTTGTTGAGTTTTTCTCCATTGTATTGCTGGTTTAGAAAGTGTTTTTGGTATTAGTTTGAGTTTTGCATCGTGTCGATTCATCTTTTTGAATCGCGTCATCACGTCTAGATTAGATTCATCTCTGTCCAGTTCAGTATTTTGATCATATCTCACACATACGAACTTGTAATTCTTATTTCTTGTACTTTCTGAAAATCTTAAGAAGTTTTATACAACTTTCGTATTCATAAGTTTTCCAGAAAACGGAGTTATCATGGTCAAAAGTGCATTAGATCTGAATCTATTCTCGACCTAGAATTTCTGATCAAGCTATGTTTCGGGGGCAATATCTCTTATTGTTCTCGTCGAAAATAGTTGTTTCATATATTTAAATTAAAGAGGAGAGATATATCTACAATCTTGCTGTTGAAAGTTTTTCTATTTGGGGCCTCTAAGTATGCCTATTTGTCCTTAGACGATTGAGCATAAAATCTGTGACAGACCCATGAGATATCTTTGATTGGTTTTTATTGTGTTCTTATTTTGGACAGGTTGCGCTAGCTAAGTACATGAGTGAACCGATCATCTAAGAATATTTAAGTTGATCTCTTAACTCTTTCTTGTTCTTTCTAAGTATCACGCTGGGATCATAAGGCGTTGGAAAAATCTTGCTATCCATAAAGCCGAACCGGCTCAAGATTTTCTAAACATAGTGGAGTTGACTTAAAGTAATCCCACTCTCATCCTTATTTAGCTTAATGTTCAAAATAACATTAGCTTCTCCCAGATCTTTGATATCAAAACATTTTGATAGAAAAGACTTGATCTCAGAAGTTATATTCATGCTCATACAAAAAATGATTATATCATCCACATCCAAGTATAATATAACGCTATCGCTCCCACCATGGCGACAGTACACGCACCGATCAACCTCATTAATGACAAAGCCCCGCAAACATTAAAGTACTATCAAACTTCTCATGCCACTGCTTAGGTGCTTGTTTCAGGCCATACAAGGATTTCAACAATTTGCACACCTTTGTCTCTTCACCTTTTACTACGAACCCATCAGACTATTCCATATAAATTTCCCCTTCCAACCCTTCGTTAAGGAAATCTGTTTTCACATCCATTTGATGGATGATTAGACCATAAGAAGGCAGCCAGAGAAAGTAGTACATGAATTGTTGTCATTCTGACGACATGTGAATAGGTGTCAAAATAGTCTTCACCTTCCTTTTGAGTATATCCCTTTGCAACTAGTCTCGCCTTGTACTTTTCAATAGTACCTTCAGGCCTGAGCTCCTTCTTGAACACCCACTTGCAGCCTACTGGTTTGCACTCGTACGGCCGTTCAGTTAAATCTCAGGTTCCATTGGAAAGAATTAAATTCATCTCACTATAAACTCCTTTCCAGTCATCTGCATCAGGTGATGCATATGTCTCAACTATGGATCTAGGAGTATCGTCCACAAGGTACACAATGAAATCATCACTGAAGGATTTTGCGATCCGTGATCTCTTACTCGGTTGAGGTATTTCATTGTGTCCCTCCTCTAGGACACTCTCAAACGGTGTATCAAGAAAATCGCTAGTTATGGTGGATTCAGGACAAATTTCAGAAGAGATTCTAGCAGTGCTATGCATATCTTTCATAGGAAAAATATTCTAAAAAAAAATGTTGCATCACGAGATTCCATAATAGTATCAACATGCATATTAGGTACCTCTGATTTAACTACTAAAATCTATATGCGATGCCCCGATAAGCATAGCCCTAGAAAGACGTAATCCACTGTCTTTGGTTCTAGCTTGCATTTCTTGGTAATTGGAACATTGACCTTCGCTAAACATCCCCAAATACGCAAGTATGAAAGTGATGGTTTTCTCCCAACCCACTCCTCATAAGGGGGTTTCTCTTTATTCTTGTTTGAAACGCGGTTTAGGACATGACATAATGTCAATAGAGCCTCCCACCACTATGCCTTAGATAAACTGGATGTGTGTAACATGGCATTCACCAAATCACACAATGTGCTTGTTTTTCCCCTTGGCTATCCTGTTTGATTGGGGAGAATAGGGAGATGTACTCTCATGTATAATACCATGTTCTGCACAGAAAGCATCAAATATTTTGGGAAAATACTCGCCACCACGATCTGACCTAAGACATTTGATCATTCTCTCTAACTGAGTTTCTACTTCAGATTTATAGATTTTAAAGTAGTTTAAAACTTCCTCTTTAGTTCGCAACAAGTAAATATAGCAGAATCTAGTAGAATCATCTATTAATGTCATAAAGTATTTCTTTCCACCTTTTGTCAACATACCATTCATCTCGCATATATATCAGAATGTATGAGTTTTAATGGTGCCAAGTTTCTCTCCTTGACTGCCTTGTGAGGCTTTCGAGATTGTTTTGATTGCACACAACTATGGCACTTAGAACCTTTGACAATGGTGAATTCTTGAATTAATTTGAGGCTGGATAGCCGATTCATTAAACAAAAATTAACGTGACATAAATGAGAATGCCAAACACTCGCATCATCATCAACACTGCCACAAATATGGTTTACTGCTTTATTATTAAACTACAAAAGAGAAAAGCGGAACAAGCCTCCGCATTCATAGCCATTTCCAATAAATTGTCTATGCTTTGATAGAACTATTTTATTAGATTCTAAAACTACTCTAAACCCATCTCTGCATAGAAGGGTGCCGCTAATAAGATTCTTGTTCATCGTAGGAACATGCTGCACGTTCTTCAGCTGGACAATCTTTCTCGAAGTAAACTTCAGATCGATCGTGCCAACACCACGAACAGAAGCATATGACCCATTTCCCATCAAGACGGCGAAATCCCGGATGAACTAGTAAGAAGTAAACATGGACATACATTAGGACCCATATCAAACCACCAAGATGATTTTGAGAAACAGAAAGAACAGTAAAATAATTATTGTACCCATCTGCATTGCTAGACGTCATGATGTTGACATTATTTTTCTCTTTGCGGCCTAGCCTCCCCGGACAATCCTTGGAAAAATGTCCCTACTCCCCGCAGGTGTAGCAGCAGCTATCATTGGCTTTGTTTGACTTCTTCTTCTTCTTGAAAGCAGTAGTTTTATTTGGCTTAAATTGAGACTTGTTGTTCCCTTTATTCTTGACATTGGGTTTCTGCACCATATTAGCATTAGCGCTAGATTGACCCTCACCTCCTTTCTTAGTGGCATCCTTAGCCTGAGCCTTTTCCTCAACATCAAGAGATGCTATCAGATTTTCAATTGATATTTCCTGTCTCATGTGTTTGAGGGCTGTGGTGAAGTTCCTCCATGAAGGAGGTAACTTGGCAATAATGCACCCAGCCACAAACGTGTCGGGTAAAGGACACTTAAGGAGGTTGAGCTCTCTCGCAAGGCACTATATTTCATGAGCTTGTTCAACTACGGGATGGTTGTTAACCATCTTGTAGTCATGAAAACTCTCTATGATATACAGCTCACCGCCTGCATTGGCTGCACCATACTTAGCGTTAAGTGCATCCCAGAGCTCCTTACCATATGTGACTGTTAGATAAAAATCACAGAGTTTGTTATCAAGAACACTTAAGATACATCCTCTCAGGGCAGAATTGGCTTCCTCGAACTTCGTCTGTTCTTCAACAGACAAAGGACCTTAAGGTCTGCCCTTGGTTAACCAGAAGATCTTAAGTGACTGGAGGCAGAGCATGGCCTTAACTTGCCACCTCTTAAAGTGCACGCCAGAGAGTTTCTCCGGCCTCAGTGCATCAACTAAAGTCATGATGTTCAACTCAGGAAATTGCTTAATAAGATTTTTGTATTGTTAGAAAATATAAGGCAATTTACTGAATAATTCGGGAAAAGCACGCAACAACGATTAACACCGGCAGACAGATGGACAAGTAATATCGCATACCGATTTGAAGCGGAATGAACTGCTGTAGATCTGACGCGAACCGTCGCGGCAGACACTGGTGACAATGTTGGGTCGCAGCACCCGATCTCCTCGGTAGACGACTCATGATGAAGAACGAGAGCAGTCGCGCGAAGCGCTTCCCAAAAACCTTATCCGCCCTCTCCTGGTGCAAGATCCCAAGGGCAAGCGGTTCCAGAGACTTGCTCTCCCGATCATCGGTGCACGCCGGCGCTCGGGATGGAGTAGACTAGAAGGCGGCGCAAGGAGTGCGAACGTGGGAACAATCTAATCGTGGGATTATCTGCCCTACTGCGAACGCCCGTATTTATAGAGTCCCGTGGAGGCGGTTCGGCTGCGATCCGGAGGATCCGTATCCGATCCAACTCTGCAGTTGTAGACGCGTCCGTCTCCAACGACTTGGACTCGGTCTCGGAAGCTCGAAATTCAGAAGCCCAAAAAGCCCAAAGTCTAATTTAATTTTCTGCAAAAATATAAAATATGGGCTCGGCTCGAGGCTCAAATTCACACGAACACACGCGCGTGTGCATGCGCGTGTGCAGGGCGAGGTAGAGGCAGAGGAGCGCGCGTGGGCCACTCCTATCTTCTCCTGTACTCTCTCACTCAATGAGTGAAAGAACAACCTCCCTTATATGTAGGAGTTGCTCCCCTTGTACTTCCCATGTGGGACTATCCATACAACACCACCCTCTCTTACACTAATGGACCTTTGAGATTTTATAGGAATTATTTTTGAATTATTGTTGGGCCAAGCCCAATAATTCTAACATTCACTGTCGGTGTTCTTGTCCTCGTTCCTACATGAGATTTTGAGGCTATAGTGATTCTTCTTTGGGTTCAAGCATGTCTCTTATCCCATCACGTGGTTTGGGGAGGGACAGTAGTTGGAAGATTCTGAATTTTTGGAGTTCAAAGTTTCAAATGATTCAAAGTGTGGCAGTCTTTTGAACCTTCGATTGAATTTGGTGGCTACTCAAGGGCTCGATCGCAAAAAAGGCTAGAAGGCATGCATAAGAGCAATGTTGTAGTTCTTCGAAATTGGATGGGCAATTCGTGTTTCGTCTGATGGAGTGGATAAATCTTTAGGTTTCCCTTTCTCATTCGGTCCACCACATTTCCCCATCCCATACATTGAAATCTACTACGCCCACTTTTGGGGTAGATCAAAATCCTACGCCCAAGCAGTCAAGACTATGATTGCTCCAGTCATGAGTGGAAATCAAGAGAGGTCTGTTGCTAGTAGCGGTGGTGTGACACCCGGTTCCGAAAATGAACCAAGTAAACGCATATGTGTGCCCAGGATGTTCAACACACATACACGAGTGCATTCACAAAAGAGTATACAGAAAATTACCATAGAACAAGATTAATTAACCAAATTTTATTACACAAACCATATTATCCTCAAATACAAGCTCTAATGAATATTAATGACAAGTTCAAATTAATGTAGTGAAAATAAACTAAATAAACAAACTAAACAGCTAGGCAACATAAGCAATAGGGCATAGCGTAGCTCCATGCAACACCACAGGCAAAGCTGACGGTAGACACGGCCTATAACTCTGCATTATCATCATTAAACTCCCAATCGTGACCTGCACCTGTTGGGGGGATTGCAAGAGTGAGTATATGTCGTACTCAGCAAGTGTGAAAAGTATGACATGTGGCTGATTCAAATAACGACAATAATAATGGCTGAGTGCTAAAAAGTACATTAAAATATTTGAAAAGCAATATATTGCATGTATATGAAATAAACCCATCATAATCATAAGTAATATCATAATACCAGTCTGAATTCATTACCATCATCAATAATTCCAGATTTTACCATTTGCCGATAACCATATTCAATACTAGAAATTAATCCATAACCAGCTATAACCATTACCAAACCATAACCGTCCCAAACGCCATCCCAATACCAAGTTCCCTCTAATCATGGAAGTTGTCCAGGTGCTCATAACCAGGAGCACGGCTATCATGATAGTTTTATTTGACTCTGTAGAGTTTGTACCACTTTACCCACGTGTTTGTGATTTCATCACCCGTCGATGACTAAAGAACCTCCCTTTCGCCAATTACACTTCCTTTGGTGTATGACCAAGATACCACAAAATAGCCTTTACAAAGGGATTACTAGCCTATTTAGACCCCACTGAGGTTTCACCGGTGGCGATGTCTCCCACGGAGCACATCTTCAACCAAGCGCCCCCTCTTGAGCCATTCAGATCCTAGGGTAGTCTCACCAATCATCAACAAACGCAAATCCTCGACTACCCCTTCCTCGAGCATCCTTAATGGTCCAAATAGCACTGACAAAGCCCTAATTAATCAGTTACGCCACACCAATACTTGACCTCGTGGTGGCACTGTAATCCTGGCTTATTCTCGCATGAATCGATCCTTAGATCTAAAGCAAGCAAATCACCATAACATTCAACCCATCCACATACCAAGCTTGCTTAGATCACCCCATACCATATCATATTGACCATTTCACATTAACTAGAATATCATTAATGCATAATTAAATATGTAGTGTTGTTTTCCCATCCCAGTTAATTAAGCGAAGCAAAAAGGTAAAAATTCCATCCCGACTCTCTACCATAAATTCCAGGTGACAAGTGTGGTTTAACAAATCTAGTAAACTTCCTACCATAGGATTCCCATCAAATTGACACAAGCATGCAGTTTGCAAACAAAACATTTATTTTAAAAATAGGATCAATATGCTTCAATGACACTTTCCTTGCTCTTGCGGTTGATTAGGGTCAAAGCCTTCAAACTCTTGGTGCTGTAGATCCTCTGCAGCACTCTCTAGCGCAAATCTGTCTAATCTACACAATAAACATACAAGACAAGAAACACAATCAAAGAGTGCACAAATATTACTCAATATGTCATGACATGCATGATTAATGCAAATGCAAGGTAGAACTTGTTAATAGATTGCTTTTAATGATCGCTAACTAGTTCTAATAGATTTTAATAAGTTTATACAAGTTTGGATGTGATTAGATCTAATTTTAGAATTAATTCAACAGAATTTAGTCAGCAAAACCGGACTAGTCTGCAGAAGACCGGACTAGTCTGCACTTCGTAGAACTAGCAAACTAGGGTTTTCTAGATCGACGTGAATTTAGAGATTAGGTGTCGAATTCACGTAAGGAAAAGGAAATAGAAGGTATACTAGGTGTTTAGAACTCCAATGAATCAAGAAACTTGGAGGTAACACTTGGATCTTGATGATCTAGGGTTGGGGATGAACTTGGAAATGAATTGGTGATGAAGAACGAAAGCTTGTGTGACGCCCGGTTCCAAAAAATGAACCAAGCTAATGCATATGTGTGCCCAGGATGTTCATCACACATACATAAGTGCAATCACAAAAGAGTATACAGAAAATTACCACAGAACAAAATTAATTAACCAAATTTTATTAAACAAACCAGATTATCCTCGAATACAAGCTCTAATGAATATTTATGACAAGTTCAACTAATGCAGCAGAAATACTCTAATTAAGCAAACTAAATAGCTAGGCAGCATAAGCAATAGGGTATAGTGCAGCTCCAATAACACCACAGGCAAAGCTGACGGTAGACACGGCCTACAACTCTGCATTATCACCATTAAACTCCCAATCCTGACCTGCAACTGTTGGGGGGGATTGCAAGAGTGAGTACATGTCGTACTCAGCAAGTGTGGAAAGTATGACATGTGGCTTATTCAAATGTCGACAATAATAATGGCAAAGTGCTGAAAAGTACATTAAAACATTTGAAAAGCAATATATTATATGTATGTGAAGTAAACCCATCATAATCATAAGCATTATCACAATACCAATCTAAACTCACTACCATCATCAATAATTCCAGATTTCACCATTGCCAATAACCATATTTAATAACAGAAATAAATCCATAACCAACCATAACCATCCCAATACCATAACCATCCCAATACCAAGTACCCTCTAATCATAGAAGTTGTCCAGGTGGTCATAACCGGGAGCACGGCTATCATGATAATTTTATTTAACTCTGCAGAGTTTGTACCTCTTTACCCACGTGTTTGTGATTTCATCACCTTTCGGTGACTAAGAATCTCCCTTATGCTCATGACCCGTCGGTCACATTACACACTTTCGTTGGTGTGTGGCCAAGAGATCGCAAAATAGCCTTTACAAAGGGATTACTAGCCTATTTAGACTCCACTAAGGTTTCACCGGTGGCGATGTCTCCCGCAGAGCACATCTTCAACCAAGAGCCCCCTCTTGAGCCATTCGGATCCCAGAGTAGTCCCACCAATCATCAACAAACCCAATCCGACTACCCCTTCCCCGAGCATCCATAATGGTCCAAATAGCACTGGCAAAGCCCTAATTAATCAGCTACGCCGCACCCATACTTGGCCTCGTGGTGGCACTGTAGTCCTGGGTTATTCTCGCATGAACCGGTCCTTAGATCTAAAGCAAGCAAACCACCATAACATCCAACCCATCCACATACCAGGATTGCTTAGATCACCCATTCCGTATCATATTTAACCAGTTCATGTTAATTATAATCTCATCCATTCATAATTAAATTGAGTGGTATAGTTGTTTCCCATCCCAGTTGATTAAGCGAAGCAAAAGGTAAAAAGCCCTTCCCGACTCTCTACCATGAATTCCAGGTGACAAGGGTGGTTTAACAAGTCTAGTAAACTTCCTATCATAGGATTCCCATCAAAACTGACATAAGCATGCAGTTTTGCAAACAAAACATTTATTTTAAAAACAGGATCAATATGCTTCAAGGACACTTACCTTGCTCTTGCTGATGATTAGGGTCAAAGCCTTCAAACTCTTGGTGTTGTAGATCCTCCGCGGCACTCTCTAGCGCAAATCCGTCTAATCCACACAATAAACATACAAGACAAGAAACACAATCAAAGAGTGCACATATATTACTCAATATGACATGACATACATGATTGATGCAAATGCAAGGTAGAACTTGTTACTAGATTGCATTTAATGATCACTAACTAGTTCTAATAGTTTTTAACAAGTTTATACAGGTTTGGATTCGATTAGATCAAATTTTAGAATTAATTCAACACAATTTAACCAGAAAGATCGGACTAGTCCGCTAGAGACCGGACAAGTCCGCACTCCATGAGATCAGAAGATTAGGGTTTTCTAGATCGATGTAAATTCGAAGATTAGGGGTTGAATTCACGTAAGGAAAAGAGAATAGAAGGTATACCAGGTGTTTAGGACTCCAATGAATCAAGAAACTTGGAGGTAACACTTGGATCTTGGTGATCTAGGGTTGGTGATGAACTTGGGGATGAATTGGTGGTGAAGGACGAAACTTGGTGGAGATCTTGATCCTCTTTCGTTTCCTCCTCTTCTTATTCTTGCTTGGGATCTTCTCCTCCCTCCTTGATGGTGGCTCCCCACAAATTAGGGTTTGGGTGGGTGGAAAACTGGCAAATAGATGTCAATCCAAGTGGTGGGGCTGTTTATATAGAGGTGGAGGCTAGGGTTAGATGGATTTCGAGTTTGGGATGAGTAGAGGCCGGTTTAGAGTCCCACATGGGCTCTAAAAGAGTTAGGCACGACGTCCCTAGGCCCACTTAACGTGAAACCCAAGAAACAAGTCGTAAAACAAAAGATCAACTCGGAGTCGCGAAATATCAGACAAGTCTGGAAAGGACCGGACTAGTCTGAAGTCGTACAGAGAGAAAATCGAACAAGTCTGGCCAAACATCGGACAAGTCCGACTTTAAACAGAGAGGAAATCGGAAAAGTCCGCTGAAACACCGGATTAGTCCGGAAAATTCCAAGGACTTAGCAATTTTTTTCAAGGATTATTGGAATATCGGACTAGTCCGCACAAAATCGGACAAGTTCGAAAGTTTCCAGTGCCAAAAATCGGACTAGTCCGCAACAAAAACGGACAAGTCCGTTTTTAGTCAGAGAGAAATCGGACTAGTCCTCAGTAAATTCGGACTAGTCCGCACTTTCCTGCGTTTTATGTGCGGTTTTGCTCCAAATCAATTTTAAATGCTCCGAATCAATTTAAACTCGTTCCTCTTGTTGTGGGTTAATGTTAAACATGTATATGAGTGTATGCAGGGCATGATGCATGAAAATGAGGGTGTTACAAACCTACCCCCTTAAAATGAATCTCGCCCTCGAGATTCGACGTGGAAGAGAAAAGATAGGAAAATTCCTTCTTGAGATCATCCTCCGATTCTCACGTTGCTTTTTTTTCTATGTGGTGCTTCCATTGAACTTTACACCATCTAATAACCTTGTTCCTTGTGACTCTCTCCTTGGTTTCCAAGATTTTGATCGGTTGCTCGGCATTAGTCAAATCTTCCTCTAGTTCCAATTCTTCCATTGGCACTTGTTCTTCTGGTACTCTCAAACACTTCTTGAGCTGGGAAACATGAAAGACATCATGGACACCCGAAAGATGAGTTGGCATCTCCAACTTATACGCTACTTCTCCTCTTTTGTCAAAAATCTTGAATGGTCCAATATAACGAGGTGCTAGCTTTCCTCTTATATTAAACCTCTTATGACCCCTCATTGGTGACACCTTGAGGTAAACAAAATCTCCCACTTCAAAGGCTAATTTTCTTCTTCTATTGTCCGCATAGCCTTTTTGCCTTGATTGGGCAGCCCTCAAGTTTTCACGAATTATTTGGACTTGCTTTTCGGCTTCTTGCAACACATCCGGTCCAAATACTTGAGTTTCTCCTGCCTCATTCCAGAATAAAGGTGTCCTACACTTTTTCCCATAAAGCGCTTCATATGGTGACATTTTCAAACTTGCTTGGTAACTATTGTTGTATGAAAATTCCGCGTATGGCAAGCTTTTGTCCCACCTTTTCCCATGCTTTAAAGCACAAGCTCTTAACATGTCCTCCAAAATCTGATTGGTCCTCTCGGTTTGTCCATCCGTTTGAGGATGATATGCTGAACTAAAATTCAACCTCGTTCCCAAAGCTTCTTGCAATTTTTGCCAAAACCTGGAGATAAATTGAGAACCTCTATCCGAGACTATCTTCTTCGGTACTCCGTGTCGACACACAATATGCTCCATGTATATTTCGGCCAATCATGCAGCTGTATATTTAGTCTTCACAGGGACAGAATGAGCTGACTTGGTTAAGCGATCCACAATTACCCAAATTGAGTCATACCCGGATTGAGTATGTGGTAACCCAACTATGAAGTCCATTCCAATTTCTTCCCACTTTCATTCCGGAATCTTCAATGGTTGCAATAATCCAGCTGGCCTTTGATGTTCCGCCTTGACTCGTTGACACACATCACACAATGCCACATATTCAGCTATGTCCTTCTTCATGCTATCCCACCAATAGCTAGTCTTCAAGTCTTTGTACATCTTTATACAACCAGGGTGAATTGAGTACGGCGAGTCATGTGCTTCCTTTAATATTGTCTCCCGAATATGCTTTACATTAGGCACAACGATCCTCTTTCCAAGCCATAAGGTACCATGTTCATCTTTATCAAATCTGAATTCTCTCCCTTCTTCGGTCCTGTCCTTGATTTCCTTGATATCTTCATCTGCGGTTTGTGCCTCTCGAATTTCTTGCTCCAAGGTTGGGTTTAACTCCATCATATCCATCTCATTTACAAACCCAAGGTTCAGCCGTTCAAACTCCTTGCATAACTCGGATGGTAGCTCTCGAACTGTGAGTTGGTGACTTACTCCCTTTCTACTCAAAGCATCGACCACTACATTGGCCTTTCCCGGATGATAGTTGATCCCCAAATCATAATCTTTGATGAGCTCTAACCATCTTCGTTGCCTCAAGTTCAGATCTGTTTGTGTGAAAATATACTTCAACTCTTATGATCTGTATAAATTTCACACCTATGTCCAAGGATATAGTGTCTCCAAATCTTCAATGCGTGTACCACGACCGCGAGTTCCAAATCGTGCGTGGGGTAATTCTGCTCATGTTTCTTCAATTGTCTTGATGCATAGGCGACCACTTGACCTTCTTGCATCAATACACATCCAAGTCCTTGTCTCGATGCGTCGCAATAAATGTCAAAACTCTTGCTTACGTCCGACAATACCAAAACTGGGGTTGTTGTCAACCTCTTCTTCAACTCCTCAAAACTATTTTGACAAGCTTGAGTCCATTGGAAAGACTTTCCCTTCATTAGCAACTCCGTCATAGGTTTGGCTATCTTGGAAAAGTCCTTGATGAATCTACGGTAATATCCAACCATCCCAAGAAAACTTCTTATTTCCTTGACATTTTGCGGTGGTTCCCACTTCAACACGTCTCTCACCTTCCCGGGGTCAACCGATACTCCTCCTCCTGAGATTATATGACCCAAAAACGACACCTCCTTCAACCAAAACCGACACTTGTTGAACTTGGTATACAATCGATGCTCCCTCAATTTCTGCAATGTAAGCCTCAAGTGTTCCTCATGTTCTTTCTCATCCTTCGAGTAGATCATAATGTCAACAATAAACACCACAAAGAACTTATCCAAGTACTCCATGAAGACCTTATTCATGAGGTACATAAAGTAGGCAGGCGCATTTGTCAATCCAAAAGACATCACGGTGTACTCATAAGATCCATACCGTGTCCTAAAAGTTGTCTTGGGTATGCCCGATGGTCTAATCTTCATTTGAAAGTATCCCGACCTCAAATCAATCTTAGAGAAAACTCAAGCACCCCTCATCTGATCAAACAAGTCCTCTATACGTGGCAAGGTATACTTGTTCTTGATTGTTACCTCGTTGAGAGCTCGGTAATCCACGCACATCCTTTGGGATCCATCCTTCTTGTCCACAAATAGAACGGGCGCTCCACAAGGTGAAGAGCTAGGGCGAATAAAACCCTTCTCTAATTGCTCTTGAATCTGCTTCTTGAGCTCCGCTAATTCCATAGGAGGCATCCTATACGGCCTCTTAGCTATAGGTGCAGTTCCAGGTATTAAATCAATAACAAACTCAATGTCTCGATCAGGTGGCAAACCTGGCAACTTTTCCGGAAAAACATCCAAAAATTCGCACACCACCGAAATCTCCTCAAATGCGGCACCGTCCATATGATTCAACTCCAATTGCTTCGGTGCGGTTTGAGATGCTTCAAATTCTACGGTGATCCCTTCTTCGTTGGTCAACTTCGCCGTCTTCGTGGCACACTCAATAACTCCATTGTGCTTCCTCAACCAGTCCATACCAAGTATAATGTTCAATCCTTGAGAGTCCAAAACAATGAGGTTTGCGGAGAAGTCTACCCCCCTTATTCTAAGGCTTACTTTTGGACACACTATATTTGTCCTCATCTCTCCTCCAGGAGACTTAACCAATAGAGTAAACTTCATATGAGAGATAGGAAAACTATACTTGGCAACATGCTTCGATGCAATGAATGAATGCGATGCTCCAGAATCAAATAGCATAGTCGCGGGGTTGGAGTTGGCGAGAAACATACCAATGACCACGTCATTCGCTTGCTGAGCATCCTCCATAGAGACATGGTTCAGTTGCCACAAGCAAAATTCTGCTGTCCGCGGTTCCCTTGTGGTTGTCCTCCATTGGGTCTTGGGTTTTGCCTCGGTGCATTGCTTCCTTGACCAAGACCTGACTTAGGACATTGATGCGCAAAGTGTCCAGCTTCTCCACAAGTATAACACTTCTTAACTTCACCGGAATTATTGGGACGAGCTTGGTTTTGAACACTTGCAGCAGGAGAATTAGCACGAGGTGCATAAGGAATTGGAGGCCTAGATGCTTGCATAACAGGGCGCTGCTGCACAAACTGAGTTGGGTGTGGTGCATAACCAAGGCGCTGAGCAGGAATAGAAGAGCTGAAATGAGGCGCATTGGGTGGTGCAAGCGAGGGCACACATTACTTACTTGTTGTTGTCCTTGATATGGCGCCTTTCTCTTATTGTCTTGCTCCATCTCACGAATCTTGTTCTCAACCACAATTGCTTTGTCCACAAGCTTCTAAATTTTGCATAGTCACAATTGAGCAATTGCACTTGGATCTCATTGTTCAAGCCCCTCATGAATAAGTATTGTTTCCAGCTGTCCCGACTAACATCCTCAGGCGCATACCTTGAGAGTTGAGTGAATTTATTGATATATTCACTCACGCTTGATCTTCCTTGCCTTAAGTTCAAAATCGTAACTCCCTCAGGCACATAATGAGAACGGAAGCTCTCTTTGAAGTCGGCCCAAGTGATTCTCTCTTGGTTCTCATGAGCATTGCAATAAGAATCCCACCAATCCGCAGCTGCTCCAACTAGTTGATGAGAAGCAAACAAGACCTTCTCCCGGTCACTGCATGGGACAATAGCAAGTTTCTTCTCCACAGACTTGAGCCAATCATCCGCATCCATAGGGTCGGCAGCTTGAGCAAAGGTTGGCGGCCTAGTCCTCATAAACTCTCCCAATCGGTTATGAGGGTGTGGGGGTGGCGGTGGAGGCATGTGGGGCTGATTGTTGATATTGCCAGCCTGCAGCTGTCCCATTATTTGTATCATGGTCTGCATGAGCTGGTTTTGCATAGCCAATAGCTGCTCAATGTTGATAGCTCTCTGAGTAGATCCTTGTCTGATGTTGTTCTGAGGCACTCCATTGTTCTCCTCCTCATAATTGTCATCCCTTTGGTTGCGAGTCCTCACCATCTGAGGGAAAGCAATAGGTAAGAATTAGAAAACGCCCTCAACTATATGCATCAAGGGATATGAAACTAAACAACTAGCTACACTAGCTTAGGTGAACATGGCAATGCTAAGGCATCCCAAAATCCTCTATTAAGCACACAAGCAAACAATATATATAGCAAGCAACACTCCAAGCAAAAACACATCGATTCCTGAGTGCTCCTATGTGCTCTAAAGTGTCCATTCTATCTAGGCTGCATCCTACGGTCAACCTGTGGCTTTGATACCAATCTGTGATGCCCGGTTCCGAAAAATGAACCAAGCTAACGCATATGTGTGTCCAGGATGTTCATCACACATACACGAGTGCAATCACAAAAGAGTATACAGAAAATTACCACAGAACAAAATTAATTAACCAAATTTTACTAAACAAACCAGATTATCCTCGAATACAAGCTCTAATGAATATTTATGACAAGTTTAACTAATGCAGCGGAAATACTCTAATTAAGCAAACTAAACAGCTAGGCAGCATAAGCAATAGGGTATAGCGCAGCTCCAATAACACCACAGACAAAGCTGACGGTAGACACGGCATAGAACTCCACATTATCGCCATTAAACTCCCAATCCTGACCTGCAACTATTGGGGGGGGGGATTGCAAGAGTGAGTACATGTCGTACTCAGCAAGTGTGGAAAGTATGACATGTGGCTTATTCAAATGTCGACAATAATAATGGCAAAGTGCTGAAAAGTACATTAAAACATTTGAAAAGCAATATATTATATGTATATGAAGTAAACCCGTCATAATCGTAAGCATTATAACAATACCAATCTGAACTCACTACCATCATCAATAATTCTAGATTTCACCATTGCCAATAACCATATTCAATACCAGAAATAAATCCATAACCAACCATAACCATCCCAATACCATAACCATCCCAATACCAAGTACCCTCTAATCATGGAAGTTGTCCAGGTGCTCATAACCGGGAGAACGGCTATCATGATAGTTTTATTTAACTCTGCAGAATTTGTACCTCTTTACCCACGTGTTTGTGATTTCATCACCTTTCGGTGACTAAGAATCTCCCTTATGCCCATGACCTGTCGATCATATTACACACTTCCGTTGGTGTGTGGCCAAGAGATCACAAAATAGCCTTTACAAAGGGATTACTAGCCTATTTAGACCCCACTGAGGTTTCACCGGTGGCGATGTCTCCCACAGAGCACATCTTCAACCAAGGGCCCCCTCTTGAGCCATTCGGATCCCAGGGTAGTCCCACCAATCATCAACAAACCAAATCCGACTACCCCTTCCCCGAGAATCCATAATGGTCCAAATAGCACTGGCAAAGCCCTAATTAATCAGCTACGCCGCACCCATACTTGGCCTCGTGGTGGCACTGTAGTCCTGACTTATTCTCGCATGAACTGGTTCTTAGATCTAAAGCAAGCAAACCTCCATAACATCCAACCCATCCACATACCAGGCTTGCTTAGATCACCCATTACCGTATCATATTTAACTAGTTCATGTTAATCGTAATCTCATCCATTCATAATTAAATTGAGTGGTATAGTTGTTTCCCATCCCAGTTGATTAAGCGAAGCAAAAGGTAAAAAGCCCTTCCCGACTCTCTACCATGAATTCCAGGTGACAAGGGTGGTTTAACAAGTCTAGTAAACTTCCTATCATAGGATTCCCATCAAAATTGACACAAGCATGCAGTTTTGCAAACAAAACATTTATTTTAAAAACAGGATCAATATGCTTCAAGGACACTTGCCTTGCTCTTGCTGATGATTAGGGTCAAAGCCTTCAAACTCTTGGTGCTGTAGATCCTCCGCGGCACTCTCTAGCGCAAATCCGTCTAATCCACACAATAAACATACAAGACAAGAAACACAATCAAATAGTGCACAAATATTACTCAATATGACATGACATGCATGATTGATGCAAATGCAAGGTAGAACTTGTTACTAGATTGCTTTTAATGATCACTAACTAGTTCTAATAGCTTTTAACAAGTTTATACAGGTTTGGATTCGATTAGATCAAATTTAGAATTAATTCAACACAATTTAACCAGAAAGATCGGACTAGTCCGCTAGAGACCGGACAAGTCTACACTCCGCGAGATCAGAAGATTAGGGTTTTCTAGATCGACATAAATTCGGAGATTAGGGGTTGAATTCACGTAAGGAAAAGAGAATAGAAGGTATACCAGGTGTTTAGGACTCCAATGAATCAAGAAACTTGGAGGTAACACTTGGATCTTGGTGATCTAGGGTTGGTGATGAACTTGGGGATGAATTGGTGGTGAAGGACAAAACTTGGTGGAGATCTTGATCCTCTTTCGTTTCCTCCTCTTCTTCTTCTTGCTTGGGATCTTCTCCTCCCTCCTTGATGGTGGCTCCCCACGAACTAGGGTTTGGATGGGTGGAAAAGTGGCAAATAGATGTCAATCCAAGCGGTGGGGCTGTTTATATAGAGGTGGAGGCTAGGGTTAGATGGATTTCGAGTTTGGGATGAGTAGAGGCCGCTTTAGAGTCCCACATGGGCTCTAAAAGAGTTAGGCACGACATCCCTAGGCCCACTTAACGTGAAACCCAAGAAACAAGTCGTAAAACAAAAGATCAACTCGGAGTCGCGAAATATCGGACAAGTCTGGAAAGGACCGGACTAGTCCGAAGTCGTCCAGAGAGAAAATCAGACAAGTCTGGCCAAACATCAGACAAGTCCGACTTTAAACAGAGAGGAAATCGGACAAGTCCGCTGAAACACCGGACTAGTCCGGAAAAGTCCAAGGACTTAGCAATTTTTTTCAAGGATTCTTAGAATATCGGACTAGTCCGCACAAAATCGGACAAGTCCGAAAGTTTCCAGTGCCAAAAATCAGACTAGTCTGCAGCAAAAACGGACAAGTCCGTTTTTAGTCAGAGAGAAATCGGACTAGTCCTCAGTAAATTCGGACTAGTCCGCACTTTCCTGCGTTTTAAGTGTGGTTTTGCTCCAAATCAATTTTAAATGCTCCGAATCAATTTTAAACTCGTTCCTCTTGTTGTGGGTTAATGTTAAACATGTATATGAGTGTATGTAGGGCATGATGCATGAAAATGAGGGTGTTACAGCTTCATGGAGATCTTGATCCTCTTTCGTTTCCTCCTCTTCTTCTTCTTGCTTGGGATCTCCTCCTCCCTCCTTGGTGGTGGCTCTCCACGAACTAGGGTTTGGGTGGGGTGGAAAAGTGGCAAATAGATGTCAAGCCAAGGGGTGTTGTTGTTTATATAGAAGTGGAGACTAGGGTTAGATGGATTTCGAGTTTCAGATGAGTAGAGGCTGGTTTATAGTCTCACATGGGCTCTAAAAGAGTTAGGCATGATGTCCCTAAGCCCCAACGTGGAACCAAAGAAACAAGTCGTAAAACAAAAGATCAATTTGGAGTCACGAATTATTGGACAAGTCCGAAAAGGACCGGACTAGTCCAAAGTTGTCCAGAGAGAAATCGGACAAGTCTGGCCAAAAATCGGACAAGTCCGACTTTAGTCAGAGAGGAAAACGGAAAAGTCCGATGGAACACTGGACTAGTCCGGAAAAGTCCAGGGACTTAGCAAATTTTCAAGGATTCTTAGAATATCGGACTAGTCCGCACAAAATCGGACAAGTTCGAATGTTTCCAGAGGCAAAATCGGACTAGTCCGCAGTAAAAACGGACAAGTCCGTTTTTAGTGAGAGAGAAATCAGACTAGTCCTCACTAAAATCGGACTAGTCCGCACTTTTCAACATTTTAAGTGTGGTTTTGTTCCAAATCAATTCTAAACCTATTCCTCTTTAGGTCGGTTAATGTTAAACATGTGTATAAATGTATGTAGGACATGATGCATGAAAATGAGGGTGTTACAGGTGGCAAAGGCACATGTGCTCGTGGTGGTCAAGTGATGGAAGAGCTTGGGATTCTGGCGGATCTGGTTGGAGTTGCGGGGAATGGGGCCGTGATGATGAGGACAGAGGCAGAGGTGGTGATGGTATAGGGGTCATGCAATTGATGCTAGAGGCAAAGGTGGTGATGGTAGAGGTCGTGTTGTTGATGGTCGGGGCAAAGGTGGTGATGGTAGAGGCTGAGGTGGTGATGGAAGAGGCAGAGGTGGATATTTCAAAGGAGAAGGACACTGGTCTTGGCATAGGGAGCAGGCGGGTTAGATCTTGAGTTCTCAGGGAGTAAATGTTAAGGATAAAGAGCATAGAGGATCAATCCAAAACAAGGAAATAGTTCCAACTTTGGAAATCTAATTAAGTGGGAAGGAAACAGATTCAAGGCAAACAAGGGGTGGGGGATCAAGTGGTGGATTCTAAGAGGATGAAAGAGAAAGCTAAAGAAGAACTGCAGACTAAACAAGAGTATGTGGAGAACATACGCCATTGTTACAGGTGCAGTGCCATTGATCATTTGTAATTTTGTTACCGTGTTATCAAAAGATGTGAGAAATGTGAAAGAATTTGACATGATACGGGTCAATGTTATGCTAAGATGTTATGAGAATGCAGTGCTCAACTTTGTGCAGCACAAGTGCAAGGCCAAAAATTTTTCTGCATACCTGATTGTCCATCATATGTAAACTTGAAGGATAGGCTTACTAGTGGTGTGATGAAAGTGCTTAGTGGATCTGCTACTGCTAAGAAAATTGAGGAAGAATTCATGATGAAATATGGTCCTATCTCCTGGCACTAGAAGACCAGAATAGTCGATGAATCAACCTTTACGATGAAATTCCATTCGTCTAGAACAATTCAGGTATGTACTCACTTAAAGTTAGGCATGAATACTACTAGTGCATACTTATTTATCATCTCTTGGTCTCCATCTGTGGGGGCTAGTGGGGAGCTTCAAAGTGCTTGGTTCAGAGTGAATGTTTTGGTGCCTTATGATAAGAGGAGTGCTAAAACTTTTGGCTTAAGTAGGCTCTCTGGTTGGGGTCACCTTGGAAGAGGAGTGACTGGAGCCAGAGCATGGCCTTAACATGCCACCTCTGTGAGACGTATGTGTGTTGAATACATTGACTTGTAGTGAGTACATTGGCTTTGATAATATAAGTTCTCAAAAACTGCTAAAATACCTTTTTAGCAAGGTTCGACTCTATCTCCGAGCTACAACAAGGTCCGATGATAGGTTCGATTTGTTTTGGGTAGCTCCGGCTACGTCCGATGCTAGGTTCGACTTCTCTGTCTAGGTCCAACTTGTTGGCAAGGTCCGACTAGTTTTTGGCTAGCTCCGGTGAGCTTTCTCTTTAGCTTCGGCATGTCTTTGCTAAGCTCCGAGTTGTTTTTCTCTAGCTCCGGCTTTTGGGTTGGCTAGTTCCGACTAGTTTTGGTTAGCTCCGGCACTAGGTTCGACTAGCTTTGGTAAGCTCCGGCTCAAGCTCCGGTTATCTTTGGCTAGGTTCGGAACTTGATCGCAATGTTCCTGCTTTTATCTTGCAATGTTTTGAACTTGCTTTATATTCTTGGAAAGATTGCTTAGTATTCATTTGCTAAGTTTTTGGTGCGTTTTTGTTGATATTGCTGATATCGTTTTGATATGCTTTGCAACATGCTTATGTGAGGTTCTCACATAAGGTGTTGTGTTCGGAACTGACTTGAGTTAAGTCACGGACTTGGGTTCGTACAGATTGATTGTTTGTTCATGTGCAGGTGTTTCTTGAGTTCAAGTCATGGCTGGTAACAGGATCCTTTGGACTAGTCTAAGGGAGGAGATGAGGTTCCAACAACCAAGTTCGGGAGGAGCTGTGGTTGAGCTGATTAGGAGGTCGCGCATGATGATTGAATCAAGGGCAGTGCATATGAAGGTTACTAAACATCGAAGGAAGGTGTTCGCTCGTATGCATGCGGTGCATGATGTGACAACATGGTTCTGAAGACGGGTTATGGAAGGGAGATCTGATTGGAAGGATCAGATCATAACGGATGATGACTTCGGCTGCTGGCTGAGTCGGTTATGGCTCGGTATGGGAAGTATCGAGTTGGTTATGATAGGATTTCATGTGCTGCACGAACGTTAAGTTGTTTTTGGGAATACGAGTTGTGTTCCTGGTTTGTTAGGAAGTCTTGAGGTTGTTTCTATCTGTGTATAGGAAGATCTTGAGCAGTTATGGTTAGATGAGATTCGTGATCAGAGTAGGATCAGAATCCGGGTCCGAGTTGAGTTGGCCTCCGGGCTGGTTATAAAAGTAAGGGAAGGCCAAGACTCGTGATGCAACGGTTGTGCACAACTTTGGAGCTGTTCCTCTTGTGTTCTATTGAATAAAATTCGTAGTTTGAAAGAACTTTTGTGCCTTGTTCGTCTGACTTGTTCCAGACAAGTTTTACTCGTCGAGTTTCTGGACAGCACTACCTTTCGTTGGTGGTTTTATCATAACTTGAGTTTTACAGATCCAATTGACATGATTCTTTTTGGATTGTCTTCACAACTTGATTATATATCATATGTAAAAATTTCACGGTCATTGGATTTGTTGTTTCTGATCTACACGAGTTTCTTTGCAGCGTTCCAGAACTATTTTTCTTGGGTAGGACAGATTGATCTTTGTTCGATCTTTTGATCATAACTTGAGTTTCTCTCAACAGATTTGAGTGATTCTTCTTATGTTTTATTTGTGACTTGATTCTCTCTGATATATATCACTTTTGTCCTGATGAAACACGTTTAGATTAGTTTGACACATGATTTCTTTAACAAATCATTTTTCTGCCGAAGGGGTTGGGATTTAATTGTTTCCGCTGTGTAAGATTTTTAAATCTACCATTCACCACCCTCTGGTAGCTTTTCACGTGCTCTTTGATCCTACAATTGGTATCAGAGCCACGGTGCTCTAATCATTGTGATTTGTACGTGTTTTTGACTAATCATCATGGAGAAATACTCTGCCAAACCTTGTGTGTTTGCTGGTATTGATTTCCAGGTTTGGAAGGCACGCATGGAGGCTTTCATCCAGGCGCAAGGCTTTGCAATATGGGAGAAGGTGTACAAGACTTATGATGTGCCGTCAAACGATCAAGTTACGGCTACGAACATACGGGATGTCGACAACAACAACAAAGCCCGGAACTTGATCATCCAAGGACTCACTCAAAGCGACTTCGACCGCGTTGCACACCTTCGATCGGCATACGATGTGTGGAGAGCGCTTTGTGACTATCACGAAGGATCCAACACGATCATGGAGGTGATACAAGATATGTTCAAAAAGGAATATATGCGTTTCGAGATGCAACCCGATGAGTCTATCGATGACCTTTTCACTCGCTTCAATAAAATTCTCAGCAATCTGCGTAGTGTCAACGTTAATTTTTCTGATGCTGAAAATGCTAGACAACTTCTTAGTGTATTAGACATGTCAATCTGGGAGATGAAAGTTACATCTATTTGTGAATCTACTGTCATGAGTACACTTACTTTAGATGTGCTTTACTCTAAACTCAAAACTCATGAAATTGACATCTTATCACGTAAGAACCCAAATAAGTCTATTGCATTTGTATCGCAACATGATATGCCTAGCTCCGGCCAATCATCATCTTGCAATACTCTTGCTTTGTTGTCCTCACTAACCCTGGAGCAGATCGAGGAATTTCAGAGGAGGAGCTAGCACTTCTCTCTACTAGGTTCTCAAAAGCATCATAAAATGTGAGAACTAGAAGGAGAGGAAGCTCCAGACCTCAACGATGTTTTGAATGTGGTAAGACAGGACACTTTGGTACAGAATGCCCTAACCTTTCAGGTCCTACTACCTGTGAAGAAAAATAGAACAAGGTCAAGACCACCTCTGGAAACCCCAACAAGAAAAAGAAGGGTACCATAGGACGCAAGATGATTAATAGCTTCATCATTGCACTTCAAGAGCTCGGTTCAAGCGATTTAGACTTTGAAAGTGATGAAGTGATGACGATCTGGCCAACTTATGCTTCATGGCGGGCAAAACAAGATCAAAATCAAGTCAGGAGGATGCAGAACACAACAGTGACGACGATGAGGTATGTTCTACCTGTAATGAAATGTGTGATGCAATTTCTCGTGCAACTATTATTGTTAAGAAAAAGGACAAAAAGCTTAAAATCGAATCACTAGAATCTGAAATCAACCGTTTGAAAACCTTGATTCCTAGTGATGATTCTTGTCCCTCATGTGATTTAATCTATGAACAATTGTCCACAATAAGAACTGTACACTCCTCCACTCTAGATAGACTTGAACTTGAAATTGAAAAGAACAAAAAGCTTGTTGCACTTCACATTGGAAACTTAAAAGATGCTTCTTGTTCTACAATTGATTTGCATTGTTCTAGTTGTGATGATCTTGAAAAGAAACTAAAAGAAGCTATGAATGAAATTTCTTAATGAACAATGCTTTACGTTCTCATGAAGTTAAATTTTGTTCCAATTGCAAATTAAAAGGAAAAATTTCATGTGAAAATTGCCTTGATCTGTCCAATAAACTTGATGACATGCATAGGACATTAGATCAGTTTTGTAATGGGAATAAGAATCTAAACTTGCTGCTGAATTCTTCCAAGTCTTGCAATGATAAAACTGGTTTAGGTTTTGATTCTCATGCTCATGCTAAGGCATATCCACCTAAAATTGTAAAGTCATTAGGAAGTGGTTTGATTCAAACAGTTCCTAAACAAAAAGAAGTGGTTTTGAAATCTGCAGGAGTGTTGTCTCATTTGGTTTCAAATAAAAATATTGCTTGCTCATCTAGACATGAACACAAAGTTAAATTTCATTGTACCTACTGTGGTAGAGATGGTCATGTCATTGATTTTTGTTATAGACAGCTAAACAACAGAAAAGGGAAATAATGATTGCTAGATCTCATAACTTTCATGCAAAATTTGCTGCACATATTAAACCGAATGCCAGGAACATGCAACCTGCTGTTATGAGTCAAAAACATTCAAAGTTTACCTCCGGACCTTCTGTTTTTGCCTCCGGAGCTACTCATTTTTGTGCTGTACAAGTAACACCTTATAGGTCAGTAGTTAAGAGTAAAAAACCTCAAACTTTGACTCATAAACCTGCTGTTTTATCTCAGCTTTCGCGTGTTTTACCTGCTGCACGTCGTGTGACTCAGTACTGGATACCTAAATGCCTTTTGAACCCCAATATTGAGTCATCGACGTATTGTGCTTCTATGTAGGTTACATGGTTGAGGAAGATGAACATTTGGATTGTGGATTCAGGTTGCTCACGCCACATGACCGGTAACAAAGAATGGTTCTCCTCCCTCTCTTTTGTGTCACATGTAGAGAATGTTACTTTTGCCAATAATTCTTCATCTCCTATAATTGCTAAGGGTTCAGTTAGAGTAAATGATCACTACACTTTGAAGGATTTGGCACTGGTCAAAAATTTGAAATACAACTTGCTTTGTGTTTCACAATTGCTAGAAGAAAATCTGGAAATTATTTTCAATAAAAACTGCTGCAAAGTTGTAGGTTCAAATAGTGAGCTTATTTTTAACATGTCTCGGTTTGGAAGAGTTTTTAAAGCTGATTTTGATATGTCTTCCTCTAAGCATAGGTGTCTAGTTGCTAATGATTAAAGGACTTATATTTTTGGCATCGTAGACTTGGTTACATAGGCTTCGATCACCTAACGCGTGTTAGTGCTCTTGATCGCATACGTGGGCTGCCTAAGCTTAAAGGGGACAAAAAAAAATTGTGTGCTCTTCTTGTAGACATGCTAAGATGGTTGCATATTCACATACTCCTCTAACAATGATCATGAAAACTGAACCGGGTCAACTTTTGCACCTTGACACCATAGGACCTTCACGTGTTCAATCCTTCGGAGGTAAATGGTATGTTCTTGTGATTGTTGATGATTATTCTAGATACTCTTGGGTTTACTTTATGGCATCTAAGAATGAAGCTTTTAGTCACTTTAGAACTTTATTTCTTAGATTATCAATTGATCACCCAGAATCTTTAAAAGCAATTAGAAGTGATAACGGAACTGAATTTAAAAATCAATCTTTTGATAACTTTTGTACCAAAAATGGAATAGATCATCAATTTTCTTCACCATATGTACCTCAACAAAACGGTGTCGTAGAAAGAAAGAACAGAACCCTAGTTGAGATGGCTAGGACTATGCTTGATGAATATCAAACTCCTAGAAAATTTCGGGCTGATGCGATTACAACTGCTTGTTATGTCTCAAATCGTGTTTTCTTGCGCGCTAAGCTAGGTAAAACCCCATATGAGCTCTGATTTGGACATAGGCCTAGTGTTACGCACTTTCGGGTCTTTGGTTGCAAATGCTTTGTTAAGAAACATGGTAATCTTGATAAATTTGAACCTAGATCCATTGATGGCATGTTTCTTGGTTATTCATCTCATACTAGAGGCTACCGTGTGCTTTTACTCGACACTAACAAAATTGTGGAGACTTGTGAAGTGTCTTTCGATGAAGCTAGCCCAAGTACTAGCTCAAACATTGCAGGTCCATATCCATGTCCGCAGGGGGAGAGCATTTTCGTTGAAGATGAGGAAGAGGTGGAGTTGCTGCCCGAAAATTCAACAGCTAATGACATTGTTCGAGCTCCTGATTTTGATTAACAGCCAGCACCGACGACCACCATTGCTGGTCCAGATCCTCCTCAAGTCACAAGCTCATAGATTTGTGATGAACATGAAGAAGAAGAAGCTTGTGAAGTGTCCACTCCCCTCCGGGTTCTCAAAATTCATCCTCCACAACAGATTATTGGAAGCTTGCACGAACGAGTTACACGGTCTAGGTTTTGCGATCCAAACTCTCATGCTCATTCTGCTTTTGTTGCTTCTTTTGAACCCAAAGGTATATCACACGCACTCACCAATGAATCTTGGATTATTGCCATGCAAGAAGAGTTAGAAAATTTTGAAAGAAATAACGTTTGGAAACTTGTACCTCCATCTCAAGGTCACACTTTAATTGGAACTAAATGGGTGTTTAAAAATAAACAAAGTGAGGATGGGGTTGTGGTTAGGAATAAGGCTATGTTGGTTGCTCAAGGTTTCACACAAGTTGAAGGTCTAGATTTTGATGAAAATTTTGCTCCTGTTGCTAGATTAGAAACCATAAGAATTTTGTTAGCATTTGCTGCATCTAAAGGTTTCAAGTTATATCAAATGGATGTTAAAAGTGCTTTTCTTAACGGCTACATAGATGAGGAAGTTTATGTCAAGCAACCACCGGGTTTTGAAAATCCAGATTTTCCTAATTATGTTTACAAACTGTCCAAAGCCTTGTACGGTCTCAAACAAGCCCCCAGAGCATGGTATGATAGGTTAAAAACATTCTTACTTGAAAAGGGGTTTACCATGGGCACGGTAGATAAAACTCTTTTTGTGCTTAAGCATGACAATGACTCATTATTCGTTCAAGTGTATGTGGATGATATTATCTTTGGTTGTGCTTCTCATGATCTTGTGTCCAAGTTTTCAGCAATGATGAGTTCCGAATTTGAAATGAGTATGATCGGTGAACTCACTTAATTTTTGGGGCTGCAAATCAAGCAAACTAAGGAGGGTACCTTTGTGCATCAAACGAAGTATACAAAAGACCTCCTAAGGCGCTTTAACATGGACAAAAGAAAGCCTCTTCGGACACCAATGGGAACAACAATAACACTTGAACTTGATGAAGATGGTGAACCAGTGGATCAAAAAGAATATAGAAGCATGATCGGATCACTTTTATACCTCACGTCATCCAGAACGGACATACAATTCAACGTATGTCTTTGTGCACGTTTTCAAGCCTCCCCACGTGCTTCACATCGTCAAGCCATCAAAAGGATTCTCAGGTACTTACATGGAACTCAAGAATTTGTCATTTTTCTTCCTTCTTCCTCAACCATTACTTTGAAAGCTTTTTCCGATGCTGATTTTGGGGGTTGTAGGATTAATAGGAAAAGTATTTCGGGTGCTTGTCATTTTCTTGGTAATTCACTTGTTGCTTGGTCCTCTAGAAAACAAAGTTCAGTTGCACAATCCACTGCCGAATCTGAATATGTAGCTGCTGCTCGCGCTTGTTCACAAATTCTTTGGATTGTTCAAACACTTAGGGACTATGGGGTTGATCTAGATAGTGTTCCACTATTTTGTGATAACACTAGTGCCATTTGCATTGCTAAAAACCCCGTGCAACATTCTAGAACTAAGCACGTTGACATTAGGTATCACTTCCTCCATGATAATGTTGAAAAAGGAAACATTGTGCTTCACCATGTAGATACCAAACAACAATTGGCTGACATTTTTACAAAACCTTTGAATTTCACTCGTTTTTGTTATATTCATAGTGAAATATGGGTTATGCATCCTCATGGCTTAAATTGAGGGGGATTTTTCAAACTTGAGAAGTCTATGTGTGAATCTGAAATTAAAATAATATGAGCATAGTATTTCATACATATATGACTTTGTGATTCCTTTTACATGCTAAAAGTTCTTACTAAATTACTCGTGTTATACATTTTGTAGTTTTTGCCATGTCTAGCAATTGAAATAATTACTTACACTAAATCTGGTCATGGTTGAACTTTCTTGCTGTTTTGAACTTGTTGCATGCTCACGTGTTTTTTAATCATAAAGAATTAATCAAGTAATCGACTCACATATTGAGTTTTTTTATGAACAAATATAAGTTGAGAAAAGATCAAGAGAATATGCATGCATCGCACTTCTTCTTTTGAGATGGCTTATCATTGCACTTAGATATGAACTTGGAAGAAGTTGTGTATGACTAAAACCATGTCCTTAAGCTTCTGATTGTCAAATGACATAGGCTTGGCTTGGTTGGTTAGAATAAGGCAGATGCGCATATAATCTCTTGCAAATATCATATGATCTAAATTTGTGTTTTGAAAAATAATAAAATGCAGCAACAAGTGTCATGCTTTCAGGTATTGAAATAGTTAAGTTTGTGAGATCATGACTTGCTTAATTTGAAAATTACATTTGATCTCTAGCATGACTTACACTACTTTATGTATCTCATTGATGTGATAGTGTAAGTCACTTGATAGTATGACTTGGATGAGCTTTGTTCCATATGTATATGTTATAATGTGCTCATAACAATTAAAAATTTCTCTCCTGAACCTTGCTGAATACATTGTCCAAGGGGGAGAGATAATATGTGTATGGGGAGAGATAATATGTGAACATTTAAAGATAAGAATGCAAGGATGAGAAATTGATTACACATTGCACATATTCACAATTGTTTTAGGCATGATTCTTCTCAGGGGGAGAAGTTTTTTTATCATTTTATTTCTGTTTTACAAAGGGGGAGAAATTGTTTTCAAAACTTTTGATGTGAATAAGCCAATGTTCGGATTTTAAATGGTGTTGCCAATGCATTCATCAAGGGGGAGATTGTGAGACCTATGTGTGCTGAATACATTGACTTGTAGTGAATACATTGGCTTTGATGATATAAGTTCTGAAAAACTGCTAAAACACCTTTTTAGCAAGGTCCGACGATAGGTTTGGTTTGTTTTGGGTAGCTCCGGCTACATCCGATGCTAGGTTTGACTTCTTTCTCTAGGTCAAATTTGTTGGCAAGGTCCGACTAGTTTTTGGCTAGCTCCAGTGAGCTTTGTCTTTAGCTCCGACATGTCTTTGCTAAGCTCCGAGTTGTTTTTCTCAAGCTCCGGCTTTTGGGTTGACTAGTTCCAACTAGTTTTGGTTAGCTCCGGCACTAGGTCCGACTAGCTTTGGTAAGCTCCGGCTCAAGCTTCGGTTAGCTTTGGCTAGGTTCGGAACTTGATCGCAATGTTCCTGCTTTTATCTTGCAATGTTTTAAACTTGCTTTATATTCTTGGAAAGATTGCTTAGTATTCATTTGCTATGTTTTTGGTGCGTTTTGGTTGATATTGTTGATATCTTTTTGATATGCTTTGCAACATGCTTATGTGAGGTGCTCACGTAAGGTGTTGTGTTCAGAACTGACTTGAGTCAAGTCGCGAACTTGGGCTCGTACGGATTGGTTGTTTGTTCATGTGCAGGTGTTGCTTGAGTTCAAGTCATGGCTGGTGATAAGATCCTTTGGACTAGTCTCAGGGAGGAGATGAGGTTCCAACAACCAAGTTCGGGAGGAACTGTGGTTGAGCTGATCAGGAGGTCGCGCAAGATGATTGAATCAAGGGCAGTGCATATGAAGGTTACTAAACGTAAAAGCAAGGTGTTCGCACGTATGAATGCGGTGCATGACGTGACAACATGGTTCTGAAGACGGGTTATCGAAGGGAGATCTGATTGGAGGGATCGGATCGTAACGGATGATGACTTCAGCTGCTGGCTGAGTCGGTTATGGCTCGGTATGGGAAGTATCGAGTTGGTTATGATAGGATTTCATGTGCTGCACGAAAGTTAAGTTGTTTTTGGGAATACGGGTTGTGTTCATGGTTTGTTAGGAAGTCTTGAGATTGTTTCTATCTGTATATAGGAAGATCTTGAGCAGTTATGGTTAGATGAGATTCGTGATCAGAGTAAGATCAAAATTCGGGTCCGAGTTGAGTTGGCCTCCGGGCTGGTAATAAAAGCAAGGGAAGGCCAAGACTCGTGATGCAACGAATGTGCAAGACTTTGGGGCTGTTCCTCTTGTGTTCTATTGAATACAATTCGTAGTTTGAAGGAACATTTGTGCCTTGTTCGTCCGACTTGTTCCAGACAAGTTTTACTCGTAAGTTTCTGGACAACACTACCTTTCGTCGGTGGTTTTATCATAACTTGAGTTTTACACATCCAATTGACGTTGTCGAAGGTATTAAACGACACTTCTCCTGGACCTGCTTAGAGAGCAGCTCGCGGAGGTTCTTTGGATTCACGAGGGCTAGTCCGAGGAGATCGAGCGCGATGAGATGATGAACACATAGAGTTTACGTGGTTCGGGCCGCCGGAGCATAACACCCTACGTCCACAGGAGTGTTTGTGTATTGCCTTGCTTGAGCGTGTATGCGTCTTAGTCCGATTTTTCGATCCCCCTCCAAGGTCGTCTGCCGAGTCCTTTTATAGTTCAAGGACTCTGCAGTCACAAGGTGGGCCCCGGGGCCCGACAGGAGGTCCCGGGGAGAGCCAAATCCTATACAATATCTAGTATTAAATGCTATCTACTTCCCTTTGTCAGGGGCATCAATGCGCCGTCCCGCCGCGTCGTGTGCCAGGGCTACACATAGTTGGTGATGATGGCGGTGCACGTCCCGCCCGTCTTGTCCTTGCGGCCCATTCCTCCGTCTTGCGGCGTGGGTCTGTACCGGCTACTTGGACAAGACAGGACACTGGAGCCTTGACTTACGCATGCGCAACTCCGCTTCGCCTGGAGAAGGCGCGCGTACTTTAATGCCTAATCGAGCAGTGCACGCCTTCCTTTACTGCGGTGTCCTACCGCACTGAGTTGGCCGTCTCCCATGTGGTTGCGCCAGAGCCTGCCTCTGTGGGGAGTAGAGCACTCGATGGTACAGGCCACATGGCGCATCCGGAGCCCACCCCTTTGGAGGGGTGGAGGCTCAACCCTGCGGGCCACGTGGTAGTTCCGGTGCCTTTCTCGGCAAGGAAGCGGGCCTGGCCCTGAGGTTCCGATTGGCCACGTGGCAGCCCAGGAGCCTGCCTTATCGGGGAGGCAAGGGTCCAGTTTTGCCGGCCGCGAGGCAGTCTGGGAGCCTGCCCCGGCGGAGAGGTAGGATCTGGTCCTTTCCTCCACGACGTGGCAGCCTCAGATTCAGCCTCTTAGGTAGAGGCCGAGTCCTTAGCCATTTTCTCCTTGTGCGCGGGGGTACCCAGTCTGCGGGGTACCGACAGTGGCCCCCGAGCCCACCTAGAGAGAGTCGTCGATACCGCAGGTGGGGTCTTCTTTCTTTTCTTCCCGCGCAACTCTTTCAATTCCAATTCGGGGCAGTTCCCCGGGCGACACGTCCCTGCCGTTGTGGCGACACGTCTCCTCCTGGTAAGCGGAGGCACTGGACAGGCGCCGCGCGACATGACTCCCACCTTCAATCGTGCTTTAACTACGGTGGTTCCCAAGGTGGCTCCTGCACTTCCGCTGCTTTTGCCTTTTCAGAAACCGCCGAGTTACCTCCCGCATAGTTAGCCACACGGCTCACCTTCTTTGTCGAGCGATCCAGGCCCTCACGTCATTGCCTATGCGGGTCTGTTGCTCTTCTACTGAGGCTGTGGTGATTCACACGTTGCGTCTGTTGGCTTGCAGAGGTGAATAAAAAGAGACCTTCCCCCTAAGGGTCCTTTCTTCCGCCTCTGCATCCTTGCGCTCGTGCCTTCTTGCCCCAAGCCCAGTTCTTGCGCTCTAGCTCCCGATCTCCCCTTCCAGAGCCTCCTCCTTCGATCCTCATGGCGAGCATCCTGCCCAAGTCCCGGCTATCCAGGTCCGCTGACCTGGTCCCCATGCGCCGGCTTCTCGACTGGCACGCTCCTGAGCAGGAGAAGTGGCTGTGTCCCGAGAGGCTGCCGCTGAACCTCTCCGCCGGGGAGATGGTGCTATTTTCGTCGTACGTGCTGGCCGGCTTCGTCCCGCCTGCATCCGCCTTCCTGGTCATGCTCCTGGAGACCTTCGGCCTCCAACTCTACCACCTCGCGCCGAACTCGATCGCCATGCTGGCGGTCTTTGCTCACCTCTGCGAGATGTTCGTGGGGGCGATTACGTTGGTGAAGCTCTTTAGGTACTCTTTTGTACTGAGGGCCACCAGTAGAAGCTCGAAGGAGCATCTCAGCGCCTACTACTTCCAGCGTCGAACCAAGGTCCCCTCGAGGTATATTGCTTCCTTCAACTCTGCATGATGGGAGCAGTGGCATGAAGATTGGATGATCGCCAAGGTCGAAGCCCACGACCGGATGTGCCTCCCCACCGGGATCCCCTACTCCGAGCGGTCATTCTTGGAGGAGCGCCCAGAGCTGGAGGAGGCGTTCAACCCGGTGTTGGAGAGGATCCAGATGCTGGCGGACCATGGGCTGTCGTCTGCCATGGTGCTGAGGGACTTCATGTCCCGCCGCATAGCTCCGCTCCAGCGCCGCACCTGCCCGACATGGATGTTCACTGGCCTATCGGACTGCACCCGGCTCAAGATCGGCCCCGACTCCAAAATGGACGAGCAGTAGCTGCACGACATGCTGTCCCGAGTCTGCCCCGACGACATTTCCCCCGAGGAGCTGGCTCTTCCGATGGCCTGCCGCCCCTTGTGCTCAGACTCCGAGCTGAAGAGGCAGCTGCTGAAGACGATGCCGACACTCGACGAGTCCGGGCTGGCGTAGCGCCAGATTGGGGACCCGTTTCGGGGGGTCAACATCGTTGACGACGCTGAGGGATGCGGGGCTCCCTCAAGCGAAGAAGATCCTTCAAGCGACGACGCCTCAAGCGGGCCCCAGCATCGTCAATGGGGAGGCGACAACGCCTCCGTTGACAAGGGGAAAGGGAAAGCACCGATTCTGGTGTTAGACCCGACCCCCAAAAAGCGCACCCGGTCGCCGCCGCCGGCCCCCTCCGCTCCTCGTCAGGACGTCGGAGACCTGCCGCATTCGTCATCAGAGGGCGCCGATGGTGCCACTTTGCCGCCCGAGTCCTCGACGCGCAAGAGGGGGAGGCTCCTCAACGCTGACGGGACCCCAACGTTCCCTCGCCGTTCGGAGGAGCGCCAAACTTCGGGGGTGCCGCCAACTCCTCCACCATAGGGGCCCCCAGCACACTCAGCGGCCCCCGCCGCGGGTTCGGGGGGTCCAAACCCCCCCAACCCTTTCAGGAAGCGCTGGAGCTTCAACATCCCCCGGTAAGCCTGCATAGATTTTATCTTGGGTGCTCTTTGCTGTGCGCTTACCCTGTCATTTCCTTATGATCCGGGTTTGCTTGATTTCAGCACCACTACAACAACTCCTTCTCCGCCCGCGGGCCCTTCTGCTGGGGGGTATGCCGCTCTAGCCGGCTCACGGTGCTCCACTGCAGCCTCGGGCCCTGCTTTGACGCACCGGGCTGCTGCCGCCGGGGTGCCCTGGGCCTCCGTGCCCGAGACCCCCACAGCGGCTGCTGAAGCCCAGCTGCACGCGCCGGCAACTGTTGCCGCGCCCGCCAACGACTCCGCATCCGCCGGCTACTCCGTGCCGGCCGATGCCGCCGCGCCGTACGACACCGCTACGTCGGCTGGTGCCGCCGCCCCGGGTGCCGCTGCCGGGGAGGGGGCCCTTGGGGGTGACGCGCCTGCTTCTGGCGGTGGTCCCTCCCCGCCTTCTCTGATTGGGGGAGCTCTAGTCCCCGTCTCCCCGATGGTCCTCCAAATGGAGGATGATATTGAAGAAGTGGGGAGACAGGGACCCGCTGCTATGGTGGAGCCCCTCCCCCTGTCTGAGGCCATGGCCGTGGCCTATTCCGGCTTCCGGCAGGCTCAAGCGACCCTCGCCCGAGAGAAAGGGTGGCTTGAAGATGAGGATGACCGGCTCCGGGAATGGGCGAGGACCCTGGAGGCCCGGACCCGGCTGGCGAAGAGCCGAGCGGCTCAGCGGGAGGCGGTTGTTCGGGAGGAGATGAAGATACTCGAGCAGGAGCGCGAGCTCATCGCTCAACTGGACGCCGTCACCCAGAAGCTGAAGGCGGATGCCACGGCTATCCACGCTGAGGCCAGCTCCTGCCTCCAGTCCTGCGAAGAGCTCCAGCAGCTGCTATCTTGCCAGGAAGCTGCTCTTGCTGAACGGGAGTAGGAGTTGGCGGCGAAGCAGGCTGAGGTAGAGGCAACCTCCTGCTGGCTCGTCCTCCAACAGGAAGGGGCGAGGGTCCGCTCCGCCGAGCTAGACCGCCAGGACGCTGCTCTGGCTGAAGCGGAGCAAGCCCAGCTCGTCGAGCGCCAGACTCTCCTAGACCGCGAGCTCAACATCACCCTCAAGGAGGGTGACTTGGACCGCCGCGAGAAGGCGGTCGACGAGTGCGAGAGGGCCCTGGCGACCAAGGAGAAGCGGTTCCTGGACGATGGCCCCCGGGCGTTGGCGGCGGCCCACAGGAGGTGCAAGAGCTCCGGGCGTCGCGCTCTGTTGAGGCCCGAAAGGTCTGAGAGTTCCTTGGCGGCGCCGACTCGGCTTTGGTGCCACTCGGCTTCAGCCCGGTGCGCGTGGGGGAACCAGCGCAGGAGGTGAGCCAGGTGTTCCCGGCACTTGAATCCACCAGCTCGAGGATGCGTTCGCTGGGGGCCATCATCGACAACTAGCTGGAGGCAGAAGGGAGGATGCTGGTGAAGGAGGTGGCGACGCACATCCTGGCCTGCTACCGGAGCTGGTACCCCAACGTCCCTCTGCAGCTGGTCCTCGAGGGGCCCATCACCGAGAGGGAAGAGGCCACCAAGTCTGAAGTCTTGGATGTGGTGGCGCTCATCACCTCAAGATTCCAGCAGAGCGACTGAGGGCTCCCCATGCACTGTTTATGTTTTGTGTTTCTTTCAGCTTTTGTCTATGGTTGCTTGTGGTGGCAAACTTTTTATTTTGGAACAAAAAATCTGCCTGTGGTGCCTCTTATACTCAGCATGCTTTTATTTCCAGCAATATCTTCTAGTTGCTTGTTGTTCCTTAGCTTCCAAAACCTGCCGCCCCCCGGAGTGTGGCCCCCTTACAAGTGTGGCCAGTTGTTTTGGGCACACCTGTCTGATACCAAGAAGTTAGGGCGGACGGTTACAGGGGAGCTTAGGATGCGTAGATAGCATTGCTGTAGCTGAGTATGGAGGGACGTCGACGACGGGCCCCCTGGGGGTGCCGTCGGAGCTTTGGTCTCGCGGTGCCCACCATCTTCTGTGAAACGTCAATGGTGGCCCCCTGGGGGTGCCGCCGGAGCTTTGGTCCAGCGGTGCCCACCATCTTTGGTGAAACGTCGACGGTGGGCCCCCTAGGGGTGCAACCGGAGCCTTGGTCCGGCGGTGCCCGCCATCTTCGCGGGTACTCTGACGGTTGTCGTCGGGATAACTCCTTGAAGACCTGCATATAGATCAAAAAACAGAAGAAATAATTATGTCCGCTGGTTATTGCTTCCCTTCTCCTTTTTAGTGTCGCTTGACTTACGATCTTGGGCTGACTCATGGGGCTTGGGTAATTCAGTGCATCTGCACCTAGGGCTCGCTATCCATACTACTTAAGGGTGGTCCATTTGGCCCCCAGTACTCAGCTGCAGCGCTGGGGAGGCAGGGCGCACAGGCTTAGGGTGCAGGACCAGGCTAAGCAGGTTGTGCCCCTGGACCTCCCGCTCGGCGTAAGCTTTTCCCGGGGGAGACCATCTGGAGACACAGACCCCCGAGTATGGGAACATTCGAGGCCCCAGGCACATTGCAGGTACCTCAAGCGACCCCACCTGCAGCCAGACAGCAAGGCTCCCACTATTGCTAGAGCAGGGAAAAACGACAGCAGCCATGATAGATCACGAGCTACAGCGAACGCACAACAATATCATAAAAAATTAAAGATAATTTTTTTGAATGAGAAACCCTATACAATACAGGACAACATTCTTTTCATTGCGTTCTCCCACAAGATGGGACAGGTTTTACAAGGGGAACGACCCGACTCGGGCGACAAAGGAAGTCGAGTGCACCTACTTAGGGTTCTAGACCAGGCTAAGCGAAATGTGCACTCAGAGCCTCGTCCCCGTAGCCTTAGTTACCTTAAGTACCGTTCCTAGGCACCATGTACCTTTTACAATGAAAGAGAACTGTCTTGACGCTGGTCTAAGGGTAGAACTTATGGAGGTGCTCGATGTTCCAGGGGTTGGGCAGTCGCTCTCCATCCTCCATAGCTAGGCGGACGCACCCAGGGTGGCATACCTCTGTAACCCGGAAGGGGCCCTCCCATCTGGGGGAGAGTTTGTTAGCCCCTTCCCGGGAGAGTATGCAACGCAGCACCAGGTCGTCTACCTTTAGCTCCCTACTCCGCACGGTCCTCTGGTGGTAGCGCCGGAGCGTCTGCCTGTATCGTGCATTTCAGAGAGCCGCTCTCACTCGTCCCTCGTCGACAAGGTCCACGTCTTCACGCCGGAGCTGGTCCTGCGCGGCTTCGTCGTACACCCAGACACGGGGGAGCCCCTGGTAATTTCTGGGGGGAGGACGGCCTCTGCCCCGTACACCAGGAAGAAAGGCGTTTCCCCCATGGCCCGGCTGGTTGATGTCCGGCTAGCCCACAGTGCACACAGAAGCTCATCTACCGAGTTTGCACCATGCTTCTCAAGGTGTGAGAATGTGCGAGTCTTGAGGCCCTTGAGGATCTCTGCATTGGCCCTCTCGACCTGTCCATTGCTCTCTGGATGAGCGACATATGCATAACAGACTTGTATCCCAAGGTCCTCGCAGTATTCCTAGAACGCTGCACTTGTGAACTGGGTCCCGTTATCAGTGATGATTCTGTTCGGGACCCCAAACCGGCAGATGATCGACTTGATGAATTTGACTGCTGACTGCTTGTTGATGGTGACAATTGTGGCGGCTTCCGGCCACTTGGTGAACTTGTCTACGGCGACGTAGAGGTGCCGGAATCCTTCGACGGCTCTGGGAAAGGGTCCCAGGATGTCCCACCCTCATACAGCGAATGGCCATGAGGGAGGGATCATCTGCAGCACCTGAGCTGGTGTGTGGATCTGCTTGGCATGGAACTGGCACACCTTGCATCTCCTGACCATCTCGGCGGCATCCTGGAGTGCTGTCGGCCAGTAAAAGCCGTGCCGAAAGGCTTTACCGACCAACGTGCGAGATGATGCGTGGTTCCCACACTCGCCTCCATGGAACTCTGCGAGCAAGTCGCAGCCCTCCTCCCGGGTAATGCAACACAGCAGGATGTCGTTGGTGCCACGCCGAGATCCCCTTCTACCAACGTGTACCTCTTAGCCATGCGGACTATCCTTTCTGCCAGGGCATGTTCTTCGGGAAGGATGTTGTCTTTCAAGTAGTTCCGGACCTTCGAGATCCATGCATCGGGACTTACTTGAGCCTCTGGATCTTGGGCGCCTGGTAGCTCGGAGCTCCCGGTGGCGCATACGATCCTTGGTGGGCTCCATGGTAGCAGGGCCACCGGTACTACCAGCTTCGAGGTGCTGGGCTCGCCCCCTTCGCCCGGTTTGGCTGCTCGGGCGGTTGGTCGCGGTAACGTCCTTGCAAAGACTCCTTCGAGCACTGGGGCTCCCGTGGAGGCCTTCGTTGACAGGTCGTTTGCGATTGAGTTGTCGGCTCGGGGTACATGGAACAGGTCCAAGACTTCAAAGTCCTTCTCCAGCTTCTGGACATGCAGCGAGTATGCTGCTAGCTGAGGGTCATTGCAGCTGCACTCCCCTTTGGCTTGCTTGATGATCAGCTGTGAATTACCTTTAGCCAGAAGCTGACGGACATTGACGGTCAGGGCAGTCTTTAGTCCAAAGATTAGGGCTTCGTATTCTGCCATGTTGTTAGTTGCCTTGAAGTCGAGGCGCACCATGTACTTGAACTGCTCCCCAGTCGGGGTGAGGAGCAGGACACCGGCCCCGGCCCCCTGCTTCCGCGAGGAGCCGTCGAAGTAGAGTGTCCAGGGGGTTTTGGTGAAAACTGGGGCTTTGGGCACCGTTTCTCCATTGTTCGGGCCCCTTGGGTTGCTTGGCGATGGAGTCCATTCTGCCAAGAAGTCCGCCAGTGCTTGGCTCTTGACTGCATGTCGAGGTAGTAACTCCAGCTCGAACTCCGCCAGCTCCGCCGCCCATTTGGCAATGTTGCCAGTCGAGTTGGGGCTGTGGAGCATGGTTTTTAGTGGGAAGGAGGTCACCACTGAAACCCGGTGAGCATGGAAGTAATGTCGGAGCTTCCTCGATGCTATGAGCACTGCATACAACAGTTTGTGTACCTCCAAGTATCTTGTTTTTTCTTCAAGGAGGTCCTCACTGATGTAGTAGACTGGCCGTTGGGAGGTCCGAACCCTCCCCGGGGGGTCCTGAGCTCCTTGCGATGTGTCTGCATCGTGAGGAATGTGGCCCCCAGGATCTGGTCGGGCCTCCGGGGGCTGGGACCCGGAGGGATCTTGGTCACTGGAGCACACAGCAAGGGGGTCCTCTACTGGATGCGGGCCCTGAGGCTCAGCTTCCTCCCCGAAGGCTCCCTCGGGTGCTTGCTGCGGCAGTAACTCCGGCCGCTCTGCAACCAAGACCATGCTGATCACCTCCGTAGTTGCGGTGATGTAGAGCAGAAGTGGTTCGCCGGGCTCCGGCGCCACCATGATGGGGAGCGTCGTCAGGTGCTTCTTGAGTTCTTGGTACGCCGCTTCCGCCTCCTCAGTCCACACAAAGGGACCCAACTTCCGTAGAATCTTGAAAAAGGTGAGCGCCCACTCAGCCAATCTTGAGATGAACCGGCTGAGGGCCGCCAAACACCCTGCAAGCTTCTGCACATCCTTGATGCGGGCCGGCAGCCGGATCAGTTCTATTGCCTTGATCTTCTCTGGGTTAGCTTCAATTCCTCAGTGTGAGACCAAGAAACCAAGGAGCTTCCCTGCAGAAACCCCAAAGACACACTTGTCAGGGTTCAGCATCGTGCGTGTCGTGCGCAGCTTGCTGAAGACTTGGGCTAGGTTGTCTAATAAGGATGTGCTGACTCTAATCTTTACCACGATGTCATCGACATACACCTCTACCAAATCTCTAATGAGGTCCCGAAATGTCTTATGCATTGCACGTACAAAGGTGAGGAGAGCATTCTTAAGTCCATAAGGCATGGAGACATAACAATACAGGCCGTCTACTGTTATGAAAGCAGTGTGTTCTTCATCTTCCCTAGACATTGGTATTTGGTGGAAACCAAAATATGCATCTAGGAAACACAGAAGATCACAACCTGATGTTGAGTCTACTATTTGATCTATCCTAGGAAGAGGGAATGGATCCTTTGGGCATGCCTTATTGAGGTTGGTGTAGTCGATGCACATCCGAAGTTTCCCGCCAGCCTTGGGGACGACAACAGGGTTGGCCAACCACCGTGGGTGGTGGACCTCCCGGATGAAACCAGCATCGAGCAGCTTCTTGATTTCTTCGCGGATGAAGTTCTGCCGCTCGATGGACTGTTTCCTGGGCTTCTGTTGCACCGGTCGAGCGTCAGGGTAGATCTTTAGATGGTGCTCAATCACCTCCCTAGGGATCTCGGGCATTTGTGATGGTTGCCATGCAAACACATCGACATTGTTCCGGAGGAAGGTGATGAGCGCGAGTTCCTATTTGCTGTCCCGGAACCAATCCTGTCGACCATTACTGGAACGTCGTCGTCGACTGGTTGCACACGGGGTGCAGAAGTGGAGGCCTGCTACATCAGACCCTGCTGTGGTCAACTCTCCTTCGCGCCCCCGAAGCCGGAGCCCTCCCGGCTGTGAGCGCCTGGAGCTGCTCCAAGGCGGATACTGCAGCTGAGCGGTCCCCTCTGATCCTGAGGACACCGGAAGACGTCGGCATCTTCAGGACAAGGTAGCCGTAGTGGGCTACGGCCATGAACCTGTAGATCGCCAGCCTCCTGATGATTGCATTGAAGGGGAGGTCGACGTCCGCCACGTCGAACAAAACGCTCTCCGTACGGTAATTCTCCGGGGTCCCAAAGGTCACCGAGAGGTGAATGTTACCGTACGGGAAGATCTGCCTCGGTCTGACACCTGAGAACAGACTCGAATGTGTGAGTCGGGACATCGGCAGCTGCAGCTTCTGGAAGGCCACCGTGGAGATGAGGTTGAGGCCTGCCCCACCATCAATCAGCACGTGAAAGACCTTCACGTTGGCAATGGTCGGGGACACCAGTAGCGGGATTACGCCTGCTCCCGCCATGTTCTTCGGGCAGTTAGATGCGTCGAAGCCGATTGCCGTGCTCATCCACTTGTGGTGGGGAGCCGGGCTCGAAGCGGGGGCCACCGCGGCCACTGCCCGTCACAGAATCTTCACTGCGTTTTGGGACGTGGGATCTGTGGCTCCCCCGTAGATGACGTGGAGAGTCTTGTGGTGCTCTTTATCGCTGCTGGAGTCGGAGTCGCCACCCTCGAAGATGGACTTCACCGCCCTCTGGGGTTCCTGGAACCCCATCTCGCTGTCATCCTCCTTTTCGGGATCGACCTTCTGTTTGCCCTCCCTCTGGCGGGAAGGTGCATGAAAGTGCATCTAGGTTCTCCGTGGGTTTTGGATGATTGATGACGACAATTAAGTTGCTAATGAGCTCAAGTGATCTTAGCACAGGTATGGACTCGATCGGAGACGCAAACCCTCAAAAGGAAAAGGAAGGAAACGGAGTCAACTCGAAGCGTAGAAACTAGGGTTTCTAGCGTGTTGAGTTAGACTAGCCGTAGAAATAGGAGGGTGCGTGTGTAAAGTGCATTGAGATCAAGCTTGGGAGCTCAAAGTGGTTTAGAGGTCAAATCCCTTGAGAGAAAAGAGTGGATAAGTGGTCTGGCGGTAGGGCCGGACTAGTCCGTGCAGGTGGCCAGACTAGTCCGCCCCTAGCCGGCCAAGTCCGTATTCGGCCGGACCAGAAGGGTCTGACTGAGATCGGACTAGTCCGTTCGTGGCCGGACTAGTCCGGGTAGCAGTGAGTGGGTTTTGGAGACTAAGTCTCAAAACCACGGACTTGTCCGTTTGAGTCCGGACCAAGAGGTCCTGAGTGAGAACGGACTAGTCTGCCTGTGGGGCCGGACTAGTCTGGGTTGGCGAGTTGAAGGTGCTTCTGTGACTAAGTCTGGGAGGACCGGACTAGTCCGCCCTTGGGGCCGGACTAGTCTGTGGTCCTCAGACTAGTCCGTTTTCACACGGAGCAAAAAGGCTCTGTGTGAGATCGGACTAGTCCGGTGGTGACCGGACTAGTCCGTTGTTGAAGTGACCGTTTGAATTTGAAGTTTGGCGGGTAGTGTGACGATAGCGTGTCAGCTGTCGGGGCCTGACAAGAGGTCAGTGGTCCCCTAGGCCGGACTAGTCCGGGCCTGAGGCCGGACTAGTCCGCCCTTCTGCTGAAGTCAGCAGTATGGGCTTGGGACCTCTATAAATAGAGGTCCCCTGGGTTCTTTTGAACCATCTCTTGAACTGACAAGAACCCTAGCGCCTCCACAGCTAACTTGGAGCACTCCTAAGCCTCTTTCTTGCCAACTTTCCCTCTAAAACTAATTCTTGAGTGGATTAGGGTTTAGTGAGGTGGAGAAGAGGAAGAACATCGCGCTTGTGCTCCCGGTTTGATCTCTTGCACTCATTGAGTCTTTGTGAGCTATGTGTTGAGTGTGTTTTGTGTTGTTGATCATCTTGGTGGTGTGGGAGCCCCAGATTGTGAGAAGCCCCAACGAATCTTGTATTCGCACTTTGAGATAGTGGAGAACCAAGTTAGGCCCGTGCGGTAAACTTGGTGAGGGAAGGGTTGGTGAACCTGGTCCTTTGTGGACTCCTCAACGGGGAGTAGATTCTTGTGTGGAATCGAACCTCGGGATAAAATCCTTGTGTCTCCGTATTCTTCGCATCTTATTTATTGCATACTTTGTTCTAGGGTTGCTAGTCTTGTCGTGTGCTTCACTTTGCTATAACCTAGTTGAAACTTGACTTACTCTTGTGTTGGTAGTTTCTAAACTTGTCATAAACATATCCTCACTTGTAGCCTCGAGAAAATCCCCTTAAAACTTACTAGAAACACTTTTTAGGGTTCTTCATGCAGGCTGACCGGACTAGTCCGCCCCTAGACCGGACTAGTCCGCCCCCTTTGATTTAACCTCGTTTTATTAAGTCATTTGCAGGTCGATTAGCCTATTCACCCCCCCTCTAGGCAACTTTCAATTGGTATCAGAGCGGGACTCTCCACAAAGAGTCTAACAACTCGGAGAGATGGCCGGAGTGGTGAATGACGACACATCGAGCAGCAACTACGAGGCAACCCGTGAGGAGATGCTGGCCTATCAAGATAAGCCAACGGACGATGAGGAGACTCGCCAACTCAAGGCGAAGCTCCGGGAGAAGCTGAACATCTCCAAGATCGATCCGTCGAACCAATCAAGTGGTAGTGGCGGAGTCAACTACAACCGACAAGGGTTCAACTATGAACGCCTTGCCGCCAACAACCACTACCTCTCCATCCCATTGGGGAAACCTCCCCAATTCGATGGAACTGATTACGGGATGTGGAAACATAATATGAAGATCCACCTCGTGTCACTCAACCCGGCATTGTGGCAAATTGTCATGACCGGGTTGGAGATCCCGAAGGATGAGGACAACATCACGCAAGAACAAGCCATCCTCATCCACTGCAACGCTCAAGCTGCGGGTGTGATTATCTCATCTCTCTCAAGAGATTAGTTCAACCGCGTCGATGGCCTTGAGGTGGCCAAAGACATATGGAACACCCTCAAGACGGTGCATGAAGGAAATCGGGTGGTCAAGGAGGCCAAGATCGAGCTCATCGAAGGAGAGCTTGGGAGATTCGCCATCTTGGATGGTGAATCCCCCCAAGACATGTACAACCGGTTGAAGGTACTTATCAACAAGAGCCGATCATATGGCTGCACCAAGTGGACCGACCACGAGGTTGTGAAGAGGATGATCCGGGCATTCATGCCTAGGAACGTCGCTCTTTGCTCCATGATTCGAGAAAGCCCGGGATTCACTCAAATGACCCCGGAGGAGGTCCTTGGTAGGATCATCAACCACGAGATCATGGAGAAGGAGGCGCTCTTCTACAAAGACCTTCAGAAGTTCACCGCCTCCAAGATGAAGAACGTTGCACTCAAGGCAACACCCTCTTCAAAGGAGCAAGAGGAAAGTGATGAGGAGAGCCTCGACACCAATGAGGAAGAGGCCTTCTTCATCAACAAGTTCAGGAGAATGATGAGGAGGAAGAAAGGTGGATACAACCATGAGGGCAAAGGGAAGGAAAGAGCAAGGCCCAAATCAAAAAGGTCTTGCTACAATTGTGGCGAATATGGGCACTTCATCGCTGATTGCCCACATGAAGAAGCGAAGAAGAAGAAGGAGGGCAAGCCTCAAGATAAGAAATTCTTCAAGAAGAAGAGGCCCTCCGGACAAGCTCACTTGGGGAAGGATTGGGACTCTAATGATGAGTCCTCCTCCGAAGAAGAAGAGGAGAAGATGGCTACCATAGCCATCGGGAGGAGCTCCAAGGGAAGCAAGCTCTTCCCCAACCTCAACGACGACTACAAACCTACTTGCCTTATGGCAAGGGAGGGAAGGAGAAAGGTAACATCTCATCCCTCCTCCACAACTTCCTCGCAAGATGAATTTGATAGTGCTAGTGAGAATGAACACATGTTTAAGGACATAAGCAAAAGCACCTTGCGAAGGATGAAATTGCTTATGGATGAGATCTTTGAGAAGGAGGATCTCATCAATAGACAAGAGGACATGCTCATCCTTGAGAAGGAGAGATGTCGAGAGCTTGATGAACTCCTTGAGCTCGAAAGAGAGAAGAGCAAGGCACTGGAACACGAACTTGCTCTAAGTAAGAAAACGTGTTCAAGTCTTGAGGAGAAAACAATTGAGCTCAAGGATGAACTTGGGAACTTGTCAAAAGTTAACAAAATCCTTGAAACTCAAGTTGAGTCTCTCAAGAACAATGTAGCCTCTTCCTCTAAGAGCTCAACCTTCTCAAAGGCCTCATCCAATGCAACTCCGCCTTGCAAGTGCTCTAACTTAATCCTTAAGCTTAAGGATGAACTCAACTCAGCACAAGGCAAGCAAGCACCTAAGGGTGCCATCTTTGACAAGGAGAAGGTGGCGTATGCACGAAGTGCATACACCAACACAAGACCTCCCCACGTCAAGGATGTTCTTGGCTATACTAGAGGTGGAAGGCATAACGCCAAAACCTCCAAGTATGGCAAAGACATGATTGTCTTTGTTAAGGGGAGTTCATCCCCAACTAAAATTGAAAAGAACTCACCCTCTAGCAACAAATTGCCTAAATCTGAATCGCATCCTCTATTCCATGATTTTGATGCATCTTATGTGCTAAAGAGGAACAAACATGGCAAAGTGTTTGCTAGATATGTTGGGCCACTCCGCAAGAGCCCCAAGCCTTACGTGTGGGTGCCCAAATGCCTAACTACTAACGTGAAAGGACCCAACTCCGCTTGGGTACCTAAAAGGAAGGCATAAACTTGTTTTGTAGGCTTACTCCTCCGGTGGATCGAAATGGGTGTTGGATAGCGGATGTACCAACCACATGACCGGAGAGAGGAGCATGTTCATAGAGTATGAGGAGAACGAGGACCCAAGTGAAGGAATCTTCTTTGGGGATAATAGCCAAGGGAAAATCCTTGGCTCCGGTAAAATTGCTATCTCCTCTTCGCATACTTTATCTAATGTCTTGCATGTTGATTCCCTAGACTATAATCTCCTATCCATATCACAGCTTTGTGATAAAGGATATAAGTGTGTTTTTTCTAGTGAGGGTGTGAATGTTCTGAGAGAGGGTAATGACTCAATAGCCTTTAAGAGAGTGCTCACGGGAAAGCTGTATCTTGTGGATTTTACCACGGATAAGGCTCAACTTGACACATGCTTAATGGCGAAAGCCAACATGGGATGACTTTGGCATAGAAGGCTAGCCCATGTTGGAATGAGGAACCTTCAAAAGCTCCTTAAAGGAGAGCACGTTCGTGGCCTAAAGGATGTGGTATTTGAAAAGGATAGACCATGTGGTGCGTGCCAAGCGGGAAAGCAAGTAGGAGCTCAACACCCCTCTAAGAATGTCATGACAACAACTAGACCTTTGGAGTTACTCCATATGGATCTTTTTGGCCCCATTGCTTACATTAGCATCGGTGGCAACAAGTATGGTCTAGTCATCGTTGATGACTTCTCTAGATATACTTGGGTGTTCTTCTTGCATGATAAGAGTGAAACCCCCGGTGTCCTCAAGAAATTCCTAAGGAGAGCTCAAAATGATTTCACCTTAAGGATAAAGGCTATAACGAGTGACAATGGCACCGAATTCAAGAACATGCAAGTAGAAGAGTTCCTAGATGAGGAGGGCATCAAGAATGAGTTTTCCGCTCCCTATTCTCCTCAACAAAATGGAATTGCCAAAAGAAAGAATAGGACGCTTATTGAGATGTCAAGGACGATGCTAGATGAGTACAAAACATCGGACCGGTTTTGGGCGGAAGCGGTTAACACCACTTGCCATGCCGTAAACCGATTGTACCTTCATCGCCTCCTCAAGAAGACTCCTTATGAGCTTCTCGTTGGTAAGAAACCCAATGTTTCTTACTTTCGTGTTTTTGGTAGCAAGTGTTATATCCTCAACAAGAAGCCTAGGACTTCGAAGTTTGCTTCAAAGTCCGATGAGGGTTTCTTGCTTGGATATGACTCAAACACTCATGCGTACCGTGTGTTCAACAAATCCTCCGGAATTGTTGAAGTAGCACGTGACGTGGTGTTTGACGAAACCAATGGCTCTCAAGTGGAGCAAGTTGATCAACATGCCCTTGATCAAGAGGAACCTCCACTAGAAGCTCTAAGGAGAATGGCACTTGGAGATGTTCGCCCTTAAGAACCATCTCAAAGCCCAAGTGAGCATCATCATTATGAAATAGGTCAAACCCCCATTGGACAAGTTGGAGATCCACTAGATACTCCCCAAAATGATAATGGGAATGAAGATCAAGGGGGAGGCTTGGATCAAGGGGGAGACCAAAGTGAAGAAGATGAAGCAAGTGATTCAAAAGCTCAACCTCCGCATCCTCGTGTTCATCAAAGTGTTCAACGGGATCATCCCGTTGACAACATTCTAGGAGATATCACAAGAGGAGTAACGACACGTTCACGTGTTGCAAACTTTTGTGAGCATTTCTCCTTTGTCTCATCCTTGGAACCCCATAAGGTTGAAGATGCCTTAAGATATCCGGATTGGGTAGTTGCCATGCAAGAGGAGCTCAATAACTTTGAAAGGAACAAGGTTTGGGAGCTTGTCAAGCGCCCACAAGCTAATGTTGTTGGAACCAAGTGGGTGTTCCGCAACAAACAAGATGAGCATGGCGTGGTAACTAGGAACAAGGCACGACTTGTGGCAAAAGGGTACTCACAAGTTGAAGGATTGGATTTTGATGAGACATTTGCTCCCGTAGCTAGGCTTGAGTCAATTCGGATATTACTATCCTTTGCTACTCATCATGACTTCAAGCTCTACCAAATGGATGTTAAGAGTGCATTCCTTAATGGCCCAATCAAGGAAGAAGTTTATGTAGAGCAACCTCCAGGGTTTGAAGACCAAGACTATCCTAACCAACAACAACAACAACAACAACAACAACAACAACTAAGCCTTTGTCCCAAACAAGTTGGGGTCGGCTAGAAATGAAACCCAATAATTTTGAAGAAAAGTAATAGAAAATAAGATGAAAGTAAAAAAAAAATCTACATTTTATTTATTCTAGAAATGGGTTAATAAGAAAGAAGATAAGAGTAACAAATTACGAATAAACTAAGATTCTGGCACATGAATTGCTAATTTCCATGCAGTCCTATCATGAGCCAAATCTCTAGGTATGTTCCACTCCTTTAAATCTCGTTTCACCGTCTCCTGCCATGTCAACCTTGGTCGACCTCTACCCCTCCTAAAATTTTCTCCACTCTTTATAATCCCACTGTTAACCGGTGCGTCTGGAGGTCTCCGCTGGATATGCCCAAACCACCGTAGGCGATGTTGGACTAGCTTCTCCTCAATCGGTGCCACCCCTACCCTATCACGTATTACTTCGTTCCTAATTTTGTCTCTTCTTGTGTGACCACACATCCACCGTAGCATGCGCATCTCCGCAACACTCATTTGTTGGACATGTTGCCTTTTAGTTGGCCAACATTCTGCTCCATACAGCATCGCAGGTCTGATCACCGTCCTATAGAATTTTCCTTTCAATTTTTGTGGAACTTTCTTATCACATAAGATTCCAGATGCTTGTCGCCACTTCATCCACCCGATCTTGATCCTGTGGCAAACATCTTCATCAATATCACCATTGCTTTGTAACATTGATCCTAAATATCGAAATGTGTCCCTCCTAGGTACTACTTGTCCTTGTAAACTAACATTACCATCCTCGCACCCGACATCACTAAAGTCGCATCTCATATACTCGGTCTTGGTTCTACTAAGTCTAAACCCCTTAGACTCTAAGGTCTGCCTCCATAGCTCCAATTTTCTATCAACACCATCCCTAGTTTCATCTACCAACACTACATCATCATCAAAGAGTATACACCAAGGGATATCCCCTTGTATATCCTTCGACACCTCATCCATCACTAAGGAAAAGATGTAAGGACTTAAGGCTGATCCTTGGTGTAACCCTATTGTGATAGGAAAAGTGTCGGTCTCACTATCTCTTACGCGCACACTTGTCACCACATTATCGTACATATCCTTGATAAGGTTAATGTACTTTGTTGGGATTTTGTGTTTCTCTAGTGCCCACCACATGACCGGTCTTGGTACCTTATCGTATGCCTTCTCCAAGTCAATGAACACTAAATGTAGATCCTTCTTTTGCTCCCTATATCTCTCCATAAGTTGGCGGAGTAAGAAAATCGCCTCCATAGTGGACCTCCCAGGCATAAAACCAAACTGGTTTTTAGTGACATTGGTCACTTTCCTCAAGCGGTGTTCAATCACTCTCTCCCAGAGCTTCATAGTATGACTCATGAGCTTAATTCCTCTATAATTAGTACAACTTTGAACATCTCCTTTATTTTTGAAGATGGGTACTAAAATACTTTTCCACCACTCTTCAGGCATTTTGTTTGACTGAAAAATGCGGTTGAATAGTTTAGTGAGCCATACTATTGCTACATCCCCTAGACATCTCCACACCTCAATGGGGACATCATCGGGGCCGTGGGCCTTTCCTCCTTTCATCCTTTTTAGGGCCTCTCTAACCTCGGACTCTTATATCCTCCACACGAATCGTCTGTTGATGTCATCAAATGAGTCATCCAACTCGAACCTAATGCTCTCATTCCCGTCATTGAATAGTCCATTGAAGTAGTCCCGCCATCTGTTCCTAATTTCTTCCTCCTTCAATAGAATTTGGCCTGCCTCATCCTTAATGCATTTGACTTGGTTGAGATCTCTCACCTTTCTCTCGCGAAGTTTCGCCATCTTGTATATATCCTTTTCGCCTTCTTTTGTCCCTAGCCTCTCATATAGTGCATCATAGGCCTGCCTCCTTGCTTTACTCACAACAAGCCTAGCATTTTTCTTAGCCTCTTTATACTTCGCCATGTTACTTGCACTTCTCTCATGATGCCAGCCCTTATAAGACTCCTTCTTCTCCTTAATAGCTTTTTGTACATCTTCATTCCACCACCAAGTGTCTTTATCTACAAGTTTCTTACCTTTTGTCCACCCAAGCACCTCCCTAGCCGTCTTCCTAATGTAAGTCGCCATCTTCTCCCACATACTATCTGCATCTTCCTCTTCGTTCCAAGGTCCTTCTGCGATCATCCTCCTTTTGAATGATTGTTGCGCTTCATCCTTCAACTTCCACCACTTTGTTCTCGTGGTTTTAACACCTTTGTCTCGTGACACACGCACGTGGAAACGAAAGTCGGCTACCACAAGTTTATGTTGCCGAACGACACATTCTCCAGGAATCACCTTACAATCTAAACATGCCCCTCTCTCCCTTCTCCTGGTGAGGATATAGTCGATTTGACTAGAATGTTGGGCACTAGTAAAGGTCACTATGTGAGATAGCCTCTTTTTAAATAGGGTGTTAGCTACCAATAGGTCATAGGCTACGGCAAAGTCTAGGATATCCTTACCCTCCTGGTTTCTATTGCCACACCCAAAACCTCCGTGTACCCCCTCAAAACCTACGTTAGTTGTACCTACATGACCATTGAGATCTCCTCCTATGAAGAGCTTCTCGCTTACCGGTACACTACTAACCATATCCTCCAAGTCCTCCCAAAATTGTCTCTTAGTGCTCATATCAAGCCCAACTTGTGGGGCATAAGCACTAATGACATTCAAGATAAGGTCCCCCACAACTACCTTGACTAGGATGATCCTATCCCCTCGTCTACAGACATCCACTACTCCATCCTTGAGGCTCTTATCTATTAGGATGCCTACGCCATTCCTAGTTCCCGTCGAGCCAGAATACCAAAGCTTGAAACCGGTATTCTCAACCTCTCTCGCTTTTTGACCTGCCCATCTAGTCTCTTGTACACAAAGAATGTTTACACGCCTCCTAATCGCAACGTCCACTAACTCTCGTAGCTTTCCCGTCAAGGTTCCTACATTCCAACTACCCACCCGAAACCTAGTTTCCTCGGCTAGCTTCGTTACCCTTCGCATCCGTCGAGGAAGATGCAAAGACCCTTGCTCACTTAACACTACATTCGGGCGATGATGTAGCGCGCCACTAAGGTGATGGCGATCCAGCCCTCGCTCATTTAACACCACATCCGGGTTCCGATATGGCGCGCCACTAAGGCGGTGGCGACCCGGCCCTCGCCCACTTAACACCATACCCGGGTTCCGGTATGGCGCGTTGCTAAGAGGGTTACGCCCCAACGAATTTCCAATGAGTTTCATTTCCATGAGAATGGCTAAGTTTAGTTGCTGGCTCGCCAAGCCTATCACAACCCCCTCCTCCTTTACCCGGGCTTGGGACCGGCTATGTCATTACAACATAGGCGGAGTTCAAGACTATCCTAACCATGTTTACAAATTGCGAAAGGCTCTTTATGGCCTCAAGCAAGCTCCTAGAGCTTGGTATGAGTGCCTAAGAGACTTTCTAGTTGAAAATGGTTTTAGGATAGGCAAAACGGATTATACCCTTTTCACAAAGCACTTCAACGAAGATCTTTTTGTGTGCCAAATATATGTGGATGACATCATATTTGGTTCCACAAATAAGGTGTTTTGTGATGAGTTCTCCAAGATAATGACGGAGAGGTTTGAAATGTCCATGATGGGTGAGTTGAAGTTCTTTCTAGGATTTCAAGTAAAACAACTCAAAGAAGGGACGTTCATAAGTCAAACTAAGTATACACAAGATATTCTAAGGAAGTTTGACATGGATAAGGCAAAACCCATCAAAACCCCTATGGGGACAAATGGACACCTAGACCTAAATGAGGATGGTCCAAGTGTGGATCAAAAGTTATATAGGTCTATGATTGGTTCACTTCTCTATCTTTGTGCATCTAGGCCCGATATCATGCTAAGTGTGTGTATGTGTGCTCGCTTTCAAGCGGCACCTAAGGCTTGTCATTTGACCGCCGTTAAAAGGATCTTGAGATATCTAGTACACACACCTTCCCTAGGACTTTGGTACCCCAAAGGATCTAAGTTTAACCTCATTGGATATTCCGATGCGGACTATGCGGGGTGCAAAGTTGATAGGAAGAGCACATCGGGTACATGCCAATTCTTGGGTCGATCTCTAGTGTCTTGGTCCTCCAAGAAGCAAAACTCTATTGCTCTCTCCACCACCGAAGCGGAATATGTTGCAGCCGGAAGTTGTTGTGCACAACTTCTTTGGATGCGACAAACCCTTAGGGATTATGGGATTAACTTGCGCAACATTCCACTCTTGTGTGACAACGAGAGTGCCATCAAGATAGCCCATAATCCGGTGGAGCACTCTAGGACCAAACACATAGACATTCGACACCATTTCTTGCGAGATCACTCAATGAAGGGAGATATTGTAATTTCTCATGTGAGGACGGAACATCAACTCGCGGATATCTTCACCAAGCCTCTTGATGAGAAGCGTTTCTGTGAGCTAAGAAGTGAGCTCAACATTTTGGATTCTAGGAATGTGGCTTAAACCACATTTCTCACTTTTTGAGCTATATTTCGAAAAACTCTTCTCTATCGTGATTTCTCTTCAAAATCTGTTTGAGAAAACTTTTTCTTGGAAATTGATCGTGTTTGTGTCATATTTATCTTCAATAATCATGTTTGTGTTGCTTGTTATCCATAAGGACCAATAGTGTGTGTGCAGATCAAAACATAGTTTTTTCAGCCCAGTCGGACCGGACTAGTCCGCCCCTTGGACGGACAAGTCTGTGTCCAGACTAGTCCACGGCTAGTCCGCATACCGGACTAGTCCGCTCTGAGGCCGGACTAGTCCGGAGGCAGACTAGTCCGCGTCTGGTCCGCGCACCGGACTAGTCCGTCCTGGCACCGGACTAGTCCGGCCCTTGGGGGCTTAAACCCCCAGGGTCGGCCCAGACCCCTCCTCTTCCTCTCACTCACGCCTCTCCCTCTCCCACGCTCAAGCAACCGCCTCTTTTTGGCGATTTTTCGCTCCAACCACCAAATCTCGATTCCAATCCGTGCATTGGAGCCCTTGGGAGTGAGGGATCGTTTCCCCGCGCTTCACCTTCGCAATCCATCGTCGATTTCGTCGATTCTCATGGATTTAAGAAGGTATTCTAGCTTCTCCAAAAACTTTCCCCATTTTTGATTCTTGAGGTTTTTGATAGGAACACCTTCATAGATATTGCTCCATATACCCTTGTGATCATAGCCTAGGAGTATTGCGCGCTGATTCGATGATTTTTCGATGAATCGATTAGGGTTAGGGTTCATTCTGCGCAACCCAGACTAGTCCGCCCCTGGGGCGGACAAGTCCGGTTTGCACAGGGCAAACCCTACTTCTAGTCCTTTCTCGAGATCTTTTCCGCAATGCTCCCTCTTCTTGGACTCATACCTTCCTTTCTCTATGCTTTCCGCAGCATGTCGAACTCGGAGCGTTCCCCTCCTCGTCTCAACCCCGAGGGGCGAACCAAAGCTCAAATTGTCGAGGCAAGGACCAAGGCTGCGCTCATAGAGGTGCAAAAGGCAAAGGAAGAGAGACGGCTGAAGGCACTCGAAGCCTCCAAAGTTGCCGCAAGCATCTACAACGAGGAAGAAGCCATAGCTCGAGCAACCGCAGAGTCCCTCAATGAGCTGCGGAAGAAGAAAAGGGAAGACAGGGAGGCTCACAACTCCAGGGCCGCTGAGGCCAATGCCCCCAAGAGAAAGAAGCTCGTCACCATTGGCGAGAAAGCGAAGGGCAAGGAGCCAGCCCAAATGGAAGCTGAGCCTAGGGTCGAGCGTGACCCTAAGAAGGGAAAGGCTTCGGCTCCTGTCGAGCCGACGAAGAAGAAGCCAGCTGTCAAGATGTCAGCAAAGAAGGCAGCTGGAGGTGTGGTGATCAAGGAGAAAGGTAAGGCCACTTCCATTGGCCCCCTTGAGGTTCACACACCAGAAAGGAACCCCAACAGGCAGAAGGAGTTGTCTACCAATGTGTTTCATGGAAAAGGGGCTGAAAAGACCCGGAGGCTGAGGACCGAGAAGGTCTACAAGTTTGAGAGGAGCACGGCAGATCCCAGGTTCTGGTGTGACTTTCATTGTGACTACTACCGGCTAGTCTATCAGCAGATGAAGAAGCCGGTAATAGAAGCTCAATGGGTTGACTGGGATTACATGGCCAAAAAGCAACACTCTGCTTTTGACGCTGTCATCGAAGCTGCTGAGCGCCATGACCTCAAGCAGATCATGGGTTTCAAGTATGACTGGAACGTCGAAGTGATTCTGCAGTTCTACTCCACCATCTACTTCACCACCTCAGGTGACAGAAGAATTATTTGGATGACGCATGGTGAGCAGTACTCAGTCACTTTCGCAGAGTTTACCAAGATTCTAGGGCTTGAGGCACACATGGATCATGAGATTATAATCTCTAACCTTAAGGCCGTGGACCGTGAAGAGCTAGCATATATGTATCCAAGTCACGTTCCATTTGATGCCGGTCTCGCCCGCAACATCAAGCCCTTCTACAGCATTATGAACAGAATCCTCAGAAGGACGATAGCACTGAAGGACGGTGATGCTGGGGTGATTCAAGGGAACTTGAGGCACTTGCTACTTCTGATTGATGGGGAAGAGAAGTTCAACCTCGTCGATTACATCTTCGACGATATCTTCAACATCTCGCATACCCCCAACCGTGCTTGCGGGTATGCCCCCTACATCATGTGCCTCATTGAGAAGGTGTCGGGCGTGACCTTCGTCAAGGACGTGTCGCACCGCCCGCTTCGTCCTCAGAAGCCCCTGAATGTACCTGTTCCCCCTCGTCGCAAGAATGCAGATCCTCCATCTCGCCCCGTGGCACCTCCGTCTCCGCCTCCGCCTCAATCCATGAGTGCCTTCTTCAAATGCTTCAAGGCGATCTTCACTTCCTGCCGGAAGCAAGAGATCCGCGCTCAAAGGGCACACAAGCGTCAGGAAAAATATCTTAAGGCGGTGTGCGACAAGCTGGAGGTCCCGATGTCCTCTTCGGAGGTGAGTGATGGGGAGATCACTCCATTCCCCAACTTCACCGCCGATGAGCTCGCCCAGCTCCAAGAGGATGGAAGCTCCTCTCGGGCTGCTCCCTCGGCAAGGAACTCCGACGACGACGACGACGACGCCGACGATCATGAGGAAGACGTAGAAGATTCCGAGGCCACGGAGAGTGGAAGTGGCGAAGACGAGGACTAGTTCGTAGATCTTCGTTTTCCCCCTTCTTTTCCTTTTTGGTGCCTTGATGCCAAAGGGGGAGAGTTAAGGGGGAGTTAATCTTTTGTGGGTGTGTTTGTGGTTTGTGGACTTGTTTTGTAATATATTCATGCTCTTGGATGTTTACATTTGTACAAGACTTGTTAATGTTGTTTAATATCAATATAATGCTCTTATTGTCAATCTTTTGATTATATTGATGCTCTTTATGTCTTGTCACAATTGTTGAGCACATCACGTAGGCACCCCACCATAACGTGTGTGGGTATGAAAGATCTCCTCCACCTCTTTTACATGCTGCATACATTGAGGGGGAGTCATTCATACGCACACAAGTTATGAAAACCAAATTTAATACTCTTAATTGTTGAAGGACTTAATGTGTTGTCATCAATCACCAAAAAGGGGGAGATTGAAAGTGCATCTAGGTTCCCCGTGGGTTTTGGATGATTGATGACGACAATTAAGTTGCTAATGATCTCAAGTGATCTTAGCACAGGTATGGACTCGATCGGAGACGCAAACCCTCAAAAGGAAAAGGAAGGAAACAGAGTCAACTCGAAGCGTAGAAACTAGGGTTTCTAGCGTGTTGAGTTAGACTAGCCGTAGAAATAGGAGGGTGCATGTGTAAAGTGCATTGAGATCAAGTTTGGGAGCTCAAAGTGGTTTAGAGGTCAAACCCCTTGAGAGAAAAGAGTGGATAAGTGGTCTGGCGGTAGGGCCGGACTAGTCCGCCCCTAGCCGGCCAAGTCCGTATTCGGCCGGACCAGAAGGGTCTGACTGAGATCGGACTAGTCCGTTCGTGGCCGGACTAGTCCGGGTAGCAGTGAGTGGGTTTTGGAGACTAAGTCTCAAAACCACGGACTTGTCCGTTTGAGTCCGGACCAAGAGGTCCTGAGTGAGAACGGACTAGTCCGCCCGTGGGGCCGGACTAGTCCGGGTTGGCGAGTTGAAGGTGCTTCTGTGACTAAGTCTGGGAGGACCAGACTAGTCCGCCCTTGGGGCCGCACTAGTCCGTGGTCCTCAGACTAGTCCGTTTTCACACGGAGACAAAAGGCTCTGTGTGAGATCGGACTAGTCCGGTGGTGACCGGACTAGTCCATTGTTGAAGTGACCGTTTGAATTTGAAGTTTGGCGGGTAGTGTGATGATAGCGTGTCAGCTGTCGGGGCCTGACAAGAGGTCAGTGGTCCCCTAGGCCGGACTAGTCCGGGCCTGAGGCCGGACTAGTCCGCCCTTCTGCTGAAGTCAGCAGTATGGGCTTGGGACCTCTATAAATAGAGGTCCCCTGGGTTCTTTTGAACCATCTCTTGAACTGACAAGAACCCTAGTGCCGCCACAGCTAACTTGGAGCACTCCTAAGCCTCTTTCTTGCCAACTTTCCCTCTAAAACTAATTCTTGAGTGGATTAGGGTTTAGTGAGGTGGAGAAGAGGAAGAACATCGCGCTTGTGCTCCCGGTTTGATCTCTTGCACTCATTGAGTCTTTGTGAGCTGTGTGTTGAGTGTGTTTTGTGTTGTTGATCATCTTGGTGGTGTGGGAGCCTCAGATTGTGAGAAGCCCCAACGAATCTTGTATTCGCACTTTGAGATAGTGGAGAACCAAGTTAGGCCCGTGCGGTAAACTTGGTGAGGGAAGGGTTGGTGAACCCGGTCCTTTGTGGACTCCTCAACGGGGAGTAGATTCTTGTGTGGAATCGAACCTCGGGATAAAATCCTTGTGTCTCCGTGTTCTTCGCATCTTATGTATTGCATACTTTGTTCTAGGGTTGCTAGTCTTGTCGTGTGCTTCACTTTGCTATAACCTAGTTGAAACTTGACTTACTCTTGTGTTGGTAGTTTCTAAACTTGTCATAAACATATCCTCACTTGTAGCCTCGAGAAAATCCCCTTAAAACTTACTAGAAACACTTTTTAGGGTTCTTCACGCAGGCTGACCGGACTAGTCCGCCCCTAGACCGGACTAGTCCGCCCCCTTTGATTTAACCTCGTTTTATTAAGTCATTTGCAGGTCGATTAGCCTATTCACCCCCCCTCTAGGCAACTTTCAGTGCACCCTCCTGGCGCTGCTGCTTCTGATTTTGTTCACGGAAGCGCTCCGCAAACTTCTTCACTTCCCGGCACTCGCTAGCGCTATGGCTATTTGTGCGGTGCACCGAGCACTTGAAGTCAGGCTCCTCGAGTTCAAGTGACTACCGAGTGTGCTTGTCTCGGTCCGGCGGCCGGGCTCCGTCGGGAGCCACGGCTGCCACTGCATGGGCTCCGGGCTTTGGCTTATTCTTGCCATTGCCCTTCTTCTTCTTCTTGCCGCTGCTTTTTGCAGAGGCTCCTTCCTCAGTCGGCGTGGCCTCCCTTGCTTCTGAGGAAGGCTGGGAGTGCCAGTTGCGTCCCTCAGCTGCCCTAGCACATCCGTCTGCCAGGACGAACAGCTCGGAGGCATCACGCACTTCGTGCGTGGCTAGCTTCTCGAGCATTTTCTTGTCCCTCACACCTTGCCTGAACGTAACAATAACTGATACGCTAGCGATATGAGGGATGTTGTTCCGTACCTGAGAGAACCGCTGGATGAATGATTGCAGCGACTCTCCAGCGCGCTGTCTGAAGGCGTGGAGGTCAAGCTCTGTGCCGGGGCGCTTGTAGGAACTGCCGAAGTTCGCCACGAACTGTCGGCACAGTTCATCCCAAGAGGTTATGGACCCCTGGGGCAGGTTCATGAGCCATGACTGGGCTGGGCCGGTCAGGACGGCGGGGAAGTAGTTGGCCATGATGGCCTCGTCGCCTCGTGCAGCTAGTATCGCGGTGGAGTAGATCTGCAGGAACTCACTCGGGTTGACACTCCTGTCGTACTTCAATGGCATGTGTGGTCAGAACTTTCGTGGCCAGACCACGAAACAGAGGTGAGGTGTCAGAGCCGTACACCCTTGGGTGGGGCGGGCTGGCGCCGGTCGTGGTGCTGCATACCCATGGTGTACAGGCGGGCCTGCATACACCTAAGGCTAGGGTGTTGCAGCATACGCCTGTGGAGGTGGAGGCGAGACGTATGCCTGGTATGGAGGTGGCGTAACATACGTCGGATTCGGCGGTGCGCTGTAATCTGCCTCAAGGTTGCACCGCCGCTCCCTCTGTCGCTCGATGGTAACTCGACAGTCTTCTCCCAACCTGCGATGCTGCAGCCTGGTTCTCAGGTCTGTTGCTGAGATCCTGGTCGATCGCGAGTCTGCCGTCCATCGGTCGATGGTTGGAGTCCGTGACAACGACACATGCATCGGCTGGGCATGTGTCTCCCTTGGTGGAGGTGCGTTGAGCGCAGCGGTGACGAGGTGGTCAACGTCGTTGATCCACTTCTGAGCTGCTCCCCGAGGAGCATCTCCAGCAGGTGGGTTGTGGAGTAGCGTGCGCTGCCGCAAGCGCACTCTCCGGGCTTGCTGCCGGCAGCGCTGTAGCTGCCGTCACGGCTGGATTACGCCGTGGTGTGGCATGCCGACCTACACCCGTGGAGGTGACAGCAGGGCGACGCGAGGGTCTACAGCGGGATCCCGCTCTAGAGCGGGAAGACGCCTGGTCTTCAGCTGTCGCCTGTCGCCGTGACTGCAGCCTGGATGTACCGGACCTGCTTAGAGAGCAGCCCGCGGAGGTTCTTTGGATTCACGAGGGCTAGTCCCAGGAGATCGAGCGTAGCGAGATGATGAACACAGAGAGTTTACGTGGTTCGGGCCGCCGGAGCGTAATACCCTACGTCCACGGGAGTGTTTGTGTATTGCCTTGCTTGAGCGTTTATGAGTCTTAGTCTGATTTTTCGATCCCCCTCCAAGGTCGTCTGTCGAGTCCTTTTATAGTTCAAGGACTCTGCAGTCACAAGGTGGGCCCCGGGGCCCGACTGGTGGTCCCGGGGAGAGCCAAATCCTATACAAGATCTAGGATTAAATGCTATCTACTTCCCTTTGTCAGGGGCGTCAATGCGCCGTCCCGCCGCGTCGTGCGCCAGGGCTACACATAGTTGGTGATGATGGCGGTGCACGTCCTGCCCATCTTGTCCTTGCGGCCCATTCGTCCGTCTTGTGGCATGGGTCTGTATTGGCTACTTGGACAAGACAGGACACTAGAGCCTTGACTTACGCATGCGCGACTCCGCTTCGCCTGGGGAAGGTGCGCGTACTTTAATGCCTGTTCGAGCAGCGCACGCCTTCCTTTACTGCGGCGTCCTACCGCACTGAGTTGGCCGTCCGCCACGTGGTTGCGCCGGAGCCTGCCTCTGTGGGGAGTCGAGCACTCGATGGTACATGCCATGTGGCGCATCCGGAGCCCACCCCTGTGGAGGGGTGGAGGCTCAACCCTGCGGGCCATGTGGTAGTTCCGGTGCCTTTCCCTGCGAGGAAGCGGGTCCGGCCCCGAGGTTCCGATTGGCCACGTGGCAGCCCCGGAGCCCACCTCAGCGGAGAGGCGAGGGTCCAGTTCTGTCGGCCACGCGGCAGCCCGGGAGCCTGCCCTGGTGGAGAGGTAGGATCTGGTCCTTCCCTCCATGACGTGGCAACCTCGGATTCGGCCTCTTAAGTAGAGGCCGAGTCCATAGCCGTTTTCTCCTTGTGCGCGGGGGTACCCGGTCTGCGGGGTACCGATAGACGTGATTCTTTTTGGGTTGTCTTCACAACTTGATTATCTATCATCTGTCAAAATTTCATGGTCATTGGATTTGTGGTTTCTGATCTACACGAGTTTCTTTGCAGCGTTCCAGAACTGTTTTTCTCGGGTAGGACATATTGACCTTTGTTCAATCTTTTGATCATAACTTGAGTTTCTCTCGACGGATTTGAGTGATTCTTCTTGTGTTTTCTTCGTGACTTGATTCTCTCTGATATATATCACTTTTGTCCTGATGAAACACATTTAGATTAGTCTCACATATGATATCTTTAACGGATCGTTTTTCTGCTGAAGGGGTTGGGATTTAATTGTTTCCGCTGCGTAAGATTTTTAAATCAACCATTCACCCCCCTCTGGTAGCTTTTCACGTGCTCTTCGATCCTACAACATCTTAAAGTGCACGCCAGAGAGTTTCTCCGGCCTCAGTGCATCGGCTAAAGTCATCATATTCAACTCAGGAAATTGCCTAATAAGGTTTTTGGATTGTTAGAAAATATAAGGCAATTTACTGAACAATTCCAGAAAAGCACGCAAAAGACAGTAGCGATTAACATCGGCGGATAGGTGGATGAGTAATATCGCATACTGATTTGAAGTCGGATGAACTGCTGAAGATCTGACGGCGAACCGTCTCTGTAGATGCTGATGACGACGTTGGGCCGCAGAGCCCGATCTCCTCGATAGACGACCTGTGATGAAGAACGCGAGCAGTCGCGCGAAAGTGCTTCCCAAAATCCTTATCCGCCCTCTCCCGGTGCAGGATCGCAAGGGCGAGCGGTTTTGGAGACCTCCCGATTGTCGGTGCATGCCGGCGCTCGAGATGGAGTAGACTAGAAGGCGGCGCAAGGAATGCGAACGTGGGAACAATCTGATCGTGGGATAATCTGCCCTACTGTGGACGTCCGTATTTATAGAGTCCTGTGGAGGCTGTTCGGCTGCGATCCAGAGGATCCGCATTCGATCCAACTCTGCAGTCGTCCGTCTCCAACGACTTGGACTCAGTCTTGGAAGCCCAAAATTCAGAAGTTCAAAAGCCCAATTTAATTTTCTACAAAAATATGAAATATGGGCTCGGCTCGAGGCTCGAATTCACACCAACACACACGTGTGTGCGGGGCGAGGCAGAGGAGGAGTTGCACGCGTGGGCCACTCCTCTCTTCTCCTGTACACTCTCACTCAATGAGTGGATGAATAACCTCCCTTATATATAGGAGTTGCTCTCCTTCCACTTCCCATGTGGGACTATCCATACAGCACCACCCTCTCTTGCACTAATGGGTCTTTGAGATTTTATAAGAATTATTTCTGAATTATTATTGGATCAAGCCCAATAATTCTAACATTCACCGTCGGTGTTCTTGTCCTCGTTCCTACGTGATATTTTGAGGCTATAGTAATTTTTCTTTGGGTTCAAGCATGTCTCTTATCCCATCATGTGGTTTGGGGAGGCACGGTAGTTGGAAGATTCTGAATTTTGGAGTTAAAAGTTTCAAATGATTCGAAGTGTGGCAGTCTTTTGAACCTTCGATGGAATTTGGTGGCTAGTCAAGGGGTTGATCGCAAAAAAGGCTAGAAGGCCTGCATAAGAGCAATGTTGAAGTTCTTCGAAATTGGAGGGGCAATTCGTGTTTCGTCTGATTGAGTGGATAGATCTTTAGGTTTCCCTTTCTCATTCGGTCCACCGCATTTCCCCATCCCAGACATTGAAATCTACTACGCCACTGTTGGGGTAGATCAAATCCTACGCCCAAGCAGTCAAGGCTATGATTGCTCCAGTCATGAGTGGAAATCAAGAGAGGTCTGCTGCTGGTAGCGGTGGCAAAGGCACATATGCTTGTGGTGGTCAAGTGATGGAAGAACTTGGGATTCTGCCGGATCTGGTTGGAGTCGCGGGGAATGGGGCCGTGATGATGAGGACAGAGGCAGAGGTAGTGATGGGGTAGGGGTCATGAAGTTGATGCTAGAGGTAGTGGTGGTGATGGCAGAGGTCGTGCTGTTGATGGTCGAGGCAAAGGTGGTGATGGTAGAGTCTGAGGTGGTGATGGCAGAGGCAGAGGTGGATATTTTGAAGGAGAAGAAAACTGGTCTTGGCATAGGGAGCAGGCAGGTCAGATCTTGAGTTCTCAGGGAGTAAATGTTAAGGAAAAAGAGCATAGATGATCAATTCGAAACAAGGAAATAGTTCCAACTTTGGAATCTAATTAAGTGGGAAGGAAAGCAGATTCAAGGCAAACAAGGGGTGGGGGATCAAGTGGTGGATTCTAAGAGGACGAAAGAGAAAGCTAAAGAAGAACTGCAGACTAAACAAGAGTATGTGGAGAACATACGCCATTGTTACAGGTGCAGTGCAATTGATCATTTGTCATATTCTTGCCGTGTTATAAAAAGATGTGAGAAACGTGAAAGAATTTGACATGATACTGGTCAGTGTTATGCTAAGATGTTATGAGAATACAATGCTCAGCTTTGTGCAGCACAAGTGCAAGGCCAAAGTTTTTTCTGCATACCTGATTGTCCATCATATGTAAACTTGAAGGATAGGCTAACTACTGGTGTGATCAAAGTGCTTAGTGGATCTGCTACTGCTAAGCAAATTGAGGAAGAATTCAATGATGAAATATGGTGCTATCTCCTGGCACTAGAAGACCAGAATAGTCGATGAATCAACCTTTACGATGAAATTCCATTTGGCCAGAACAATTCAGGTATGTACTCACTTCAAGTTAGGCATGAATACTACTGGTGCATAC